>CM046882.1:103687512-104887512 GCA_025667525.1 Glebionis coronaria
TGGTGTGCTGATGTACCGCTGTTATATGATGTTTCATTTTTATAGATGAATGATGGTGTAACATTTTTTCAAGATCTGTTGAGTAGTGCCACGAAGGAGGTTGCGACGTCGTTGGAACCCATGACCCTTTTAGATCGGTTGACCAGGTACATCGTGGTAAACTCCAAGGTACATCGAGTACTCGTGGTACACCGGTCTCGTGGTATACCGTTGTTGTCGTCGGTATGTGATACATAAAACCACCATGTACCGGGCAGTAAACAATGATAGTGATGTCGTTGGAGTTTGCCACGACTCCGGTTTTGGCATGCTCACCGTAATCAGATGATGTTCAATTTTGATCTCGATATCGTGATTAGTTGGTGTTTCGTCGAGGCTTTGTTGTTCCCACTGAAATTTGGAAAAGAACGCCACAAATTATGTTGTATCAAATTTATACATTCAGATGATGTACCACGGTACATCGGTAATTTCGATATTATGTACCAAGATGCATCGATTATTTCGGGATTTATTACCAGGCTGCATCAGTTGTATTCAAGATTCTGTACCAGTCTCTTTGTATCAGGCTGTCATTTGTATCAGGTGTACCAGAACCTGATGTGGTTCGGTTCGACATGTGTATCAAAAACTAGTTAGGTTATTCATGATTAGTTTGGATGTGCTTTCATCTTCAAGAACTACGAGTAATAGTTTAATAGAGATTTTTATATTGGTTGATTTTTGTTATACCAAGTTTCAGTTTTTATATACTCCAAGTATATTTTAAAATACCAACTTTCATGTATTAGTTGTAATCTATTGTTCTATATACGAGATGTAATTCATGCACATATTTTATTTTCGATGTACCAATTGTTATAACAATTGCATTTTATTGTACCATTTTTTTATTTGACTATTTGGATCAGTAGTGTTTTACGTATCACTTGTATACAGTTACTCTGTATATTATATTGTAGCAGTTGTATAAGTTATTTTATATTTGTATCACTATGCATCGGTTTCATGTTTTGAGGTCAAGTTGTATTTTTGTTGTTCAATGTACCAGTGTAGCACACTCTAGTTGTTTCTGACTTTAGATATGTATCAAGTAACTCGGTAAGATGTTCACATGTATTAGAAATATAGATAGTAACAAATGATTAATAAGAAAAATGCTGGTAAAAACAAAATGATGTGAAAAAAAATGTACGAATATGCCCTTGAAATACTATTTAATTCGTTTAATGCTATTTATTTAGAACTAATCTCATCAGCACCAATTAATTGATCAGACGGTGAAAATTAGTTCTCACTTTTATACTTTTAAATTAGCTCTCACATTAACCCCCCTCTATATACATAGATATATATATATATATATATATATATATATATATATATATATATATATATATATATATATATATATATATATATATATATATATATATATATATATATATATATATATATATATATTATATATATATATATATATATATATATATATATATATATATATATATATATATATATATATATATATGTATATATATATGTAACACCCCATTTTGATAAATAGAATGTCACGCGTAATTATGGCGTGTCATCAAAGCATGCAAGGTAAATGTACTAAAACATACATGACCATAGGTAAAACCGGAATCAAACATCGGTTCCCAACATAAGCTCAAAACATAATAAAGCAAAAGAAATGAATGAAATACTAAACAAGCATAAGTATATGAAGGCAAAAAGGAAAAGAAGTCTCTAGCAGTTTCCATCCTATGCACGTCCTCCAAATGCTCTAGTCTTTCCTAGGGTACCTGCCGTTTTGGGACATGGAAAGGAAAGTAACGGCTGAGCAAAACGCTCAGTGCACGGATATAGACATAGTATAAATGACTAAAAGATAATAAAGAATTAATAGCAGCGGAAATGTATAAATCCTCGAAAAACCTGGAACATGTTCATAAAACTGGTTTTATAGTTTGAAAAGCCTTATGTTTATCTTATGAAAACTGTTTAACATATTTTACCATTAGCCAATATAGGTCATGAAAATCCACCGTGCATTAATACTTGGAGGGGTGACCTCATCATGCAAATTAGAGGGGCTGCCTCTAATTTAATATACTGGTTTTGGGTAGGAGGGATCAGCTCCTTGTGAAGGATGCAAGGCACACACCACATTCACACTGAGTAATCTGCTGAAAACATGTAACTAGGATGCACCCATACACCCCACATGATAAATATAATAATATGGCCAAAAGCTGAAGGGACGTCACGAGCAATCACTCCGCCGTGGGGAAGTCATAACACCAATGCCTCTAATGTTATGGTTATGGTACCTCCATAACTAGGTGAAACTGGTCATGCATATATATGGCTTCAGGTATTTTAAATTAAACATAAGCAATAAAACAAATAAACTTATACTATGGGAAAACAGTTGGCTGCATACGGGGAATCCTAATAAGGAAAGAAGATCCATACTGAAAGGACGGGAATCCGTACCTTATGTCCAGTGAACGAAAAAGACGAACGGAAGAGAGTCCTACTTCGGTATCACTAATGCTACATAAATACATACGTGTAGTTTATAACGTTAAAATCAAAATCCTTAAGAAAATACATTAATGAAACAACTAATTTATGATTTACTAATTTTCGGTAAAAACATACAAGACTTGCTTTGCTACTAATGACCCACCACCACTTCATTGCTAGCCCCAAGCATGCATAGAATGAGTACTATGGTTAAAAAAACAAATTGGACCGACTAAAACTGGACCGGATCTAAAATCCGATTTGCCCAGGACACCAAACCAAAATCTTCAGTCTATGTCAGGTCGGTCCAAACTGGTCAAACAATGCATAATGAACGTTTGTTCATAAGACCAAACGCACCGGACTAAGGACTGAAAATAACTAAAAAGGTAGACGGAGGACTAGACCGGAATCCGTTTTCTCGGTTCGATCCGGTTCATGGTCAGCCCTAATGTACAATGATCATTTTTATTTGCCCTAGACGGTTATTGCAAATGCTACACACCCGAAGGGGTGGGCAAAAAACCGGTTCATGATCATATCCGAGGAAAAAAAACCAAATCCGGTTGAAAAAACAATTAAAAAAACCGGTTTTTCTCAAATCGATCCGGCGATTTGTAACCAGATTAATAAAATAGCCGAGACCGGTTTAAAAACCAGTTAAAACTAAACCGATCCGGTTAAAAACCGGTTACACCAATCCAATCCCAAGTTAAAAATCAGGTAAAATCTAAACAAAAACCGGTTTTAAGTCAACCTGATTTGTTGACCATTTGACTCAAACCGAACCATATTAGAGCATTTCCAATGCATACAAACAACAATAGCTTTTCACTATTTGGTAAAGTCCTTAGTAGTTAGTTTTTGGCATTGGAGTAATAGCTTTTTACAAAGCTTTTTAAAAAGACTTTGCATACACAGCTTTTCCTCAAACCTTTAGCTAATAAATGTGACATGCATTTAAAGCATTGAATGCAAAAACCCATAAAAGAGGTTTGTTGCAATGGAGATGCTCTTAAAAACCGATTTGGCCACCTCTACCACCCGTTTAGTTGAACACGCAAAAATGTTGAAATCAAAACCACCAACATGTTCTTGTGCACAACACATCACTAAAATATTCCAAAACATAGTTAAATGTCACAACACATGCAAGTGTTTTAGTTACATGATGTCCTTTATAACTCGACCGCTAGAAAAAACTCTAAGAAAATAAAATAAAACCATACCATGTAAACAGCTACAACTTGATTTAATTTTTAACAACCTACAATGGAGGTCTTAAAAGATGCATATCAACAGAATCTATTCTATCCCACAGGTAACCAACACAATTTAACCGACATTTTGCACAATAACTAACGAACCAAACTTATCTACTCAATCCTTGGAGCCATGGGGATTAAGATCGGAACCATGTTCTTTGAGGCTCATGGAGCTTCTAGCTTTTGGATCAGTAGTTTGTGGCAAATGCTGTTCCTGTTGCTGCTGCTGCTGCTGGTGAAGTTGCTGTTGCTGTTGTTGATGTTGCTGTTGTTGCTGTTGCTGCAGTTGGTGGAGGTGTTGCTGCTGAAACTGGTGCTGCTGCTTATGGGACTGTATCTGGAGTTGCTGAAACTGTTGTGCAGTTAGCATCGTGTTCATGGCTTGATTTTGGGAGTAAAACTGCTGGTTTGATCCGAAAGATGGAGGGAAGTTTATCATTGGTCCACCATTTGCAAGGTTCTGTCCTGTGACGGCTTTCAGGTGCTGGATCTCCTCCTTCAGTGCTTCATTTAAAGCTAACAATGACAAAAACAGCAAAGCATGAGAAAAGCAAATCCAAAACTGATGTTTGGAAAACTATTAAATGCTGGAAACACAGTAGTACAATTTTACCAAAAACTAGATTACTAACATTCTAATTGCTAAAAATTATTCTGCGTCTTGCCATTATTGGTGTCAAATAGTCTAAGAATACAAGGTTCGAGATTCTGCACACTACAATCCTACAGCTAGTAAATTTAGGGGGTGTCTGAATGTAAATTTTAGAAGTGATCATGTGATTTTGAATAATTACAATCATGTATATAGTGTGAAACTAGATATTTAATTGCTTCAAGTGTTTTGCAATTTCAAATAATTTAAGAAATACAAATAATAAGACCAAAAAAGATGTTTTAAAGAAAAACCGGATCAAGTCTTATGAGACAAGAGACAAGTCTCCCAAGTTAGGCCAGCAATTGTAATTAGACGCTTCCTTTTACCATTCCTGTACCAGCAAGTATGAAATTGATTATCGAGAAAACAATCAAATAATCAGACACAGAATTTGCTTATCTAAACATTAAAAAGTGTTATCAGATAAGAAGCTTAGATACACACTTCCAACTACCCCCAGAGTTACAAAGCCTGTAAAAAGAAGTGCAAAGCAGCAGTTGAATGAGTGTTTCTTCTAACTAGCAATACTTATATAGCTGATGAATGCATTATATCTCAAACTAATGGTGGCATTTGAGTTTATCTAGCCTCTGATGAACATATCACGGTATACTTATAGCATTCTGAATAAAGCAGAATACACATAAATGAACAACTGAGGCATACAGACCTATAGGAGAAATACTAGATCCCTGAAAACTGACCACCCAACTTGTACCTGAGGAATTAATACTACATTCCTGAAAATCTCTCGCAATAAATTCACAGAAACACCTAAGAGCAGATTATATCACATAATGACAAAAGCCTACTTTATACTCTTGATGGTTTGAAAATTAATGTTGATTTAGATACGACAAAAATTTATACTTTTCTCTTCAAATTACATTATCCTTTATTTTGAGATCAGTCACAAAAATACCTTTCTGTGGACTAAAAAGAAACATTCCATACAGATAAAAAGGGTAACACAAATAAAATCACCATATTACTGGATATGGCTAGATTCCTCTGTTTAAATTGCCCTATAGTTGGGTAAAGGATTCCATGATTTCCCAGAATTTATTGACGGCCGTCAAAACTTCTCAATTTGGATCACGAGAAGATAGAGGGGATATCTTTCAGTTGCAGAAATGAGTTCATGAATTTAAGTTAAATTCTTGATTTCATTAACAGGGAAGACCATCAATTGTTCTCGCATTTGGTTATGGTTATCAACTTCAACAACTTGGCCCTGAATGGTCATCTCAAAAGTTATCTATTAATAACTTAATGGGCGTTTAGGTTAGCTTTAATGCTTATGGCTTTTGCCAAAAGCTACCTTCTGAGCTTTTGCAATTACAATTCTATTTATGTCATCAAAAGACTCGAAAGCACTTTTAGCAAGTGTTTAGGTGATCTTATTGTATTTCGATAGTACAATAAGTTGATAAGCACCTAAAAAAAACTTAGCCAGTGACCCGTTATAACCTTAATATGCTATTGGATTGACAATATCATAGATAGTAAGTTATACATATGGAGATTATCATTAATTTAGTTATAATGTAGTATAACCAAATTAAAAATTAGATAAATCTAACAATCAAGGCACAAAGCATTTATAATAATGGGACACTTCCAATTTTAGACAATGTTTTTATGTGCCTCACTAACATTAGGATGTAAAACAAAAACCTGACACATAAAGTTCATAAACTTTGATATGTAATATTATTTTTTTCAAAAAATAAGAGAAGAAAAGACACCCTTTTTATAGGTTTGTATTTTAGATTGCAACTTTCTACATATTATTCCATAAAACAGAAACCCCAGCGTAATTAATTTATGTTTCTTGATCTGTTTATGTTGAGGAATGAAAGTAAAAATATAAAAGGATAACTGATATAGAGATATGATCAGGAAAAAAAATTCATAGAAGGGAGGTAGAAAAAGATATAAGACTTTGTGCAGCTAAAGCGACTTCCATCAGCATTCAAGAACATTTCAAACTTAGAACTACTGGCTCTGCTACTACCTCCTTGCCTAAGCAGATTGGAATGCATGTGATTAGATATCATATGACGGATAAATTTACACTCAGTTTACGAGTTAGTGTGAGAGATAACGGAAAGGTAGAAGGTAAATGGCCATTCTATACATTTCTTAGGTAAATGAGTATAGCATAGCTCTAATAATGGGTGACGGTTCGAATATTATTTCCCACCTGTAAACACCTCTTTTTAATGCATAATCACACACTCTCATAGTCTACTTTCACTATTCCAGGGTAATGTCTGAAACTCTTAGAGACGGGTCAGCCTAACCTTAAAGCGTTCAAATCAAGGGGGAGGTAAATTATTCACGGAGTAAGTGCGGACTATGAGGAAGATAAATTATTAACAGTGCAACTCCAACTGTTCTCCTAAAAACTTAATCAAATGCATGTCATTGTAGCATCATATTAAAACTGCAAGAAACTCAACACTTAAGCATGTTCATAAAGTGTATATCTAAGATTATTATTAAGCTCGCTCTTGACTCACTTCCTCATCAACACATGGATTAGCCAATTCACAGTTTAAACTCTAAAACGAGCAATTCTAAGTTTTTAACAGTAGCTCATAGGATCTAATATTAGGACTCATGAAAACCAAAAAAAAAAAAAAAACAATCCAAATCTAGTAGAGTTGCCTTAACGTGGAACCAAGTAAAAATGAAAAGTTATCATCAAAAGATAAAAAAATTGCCACGATTCTCCAATTGTAAGCATGAATTGACTACCTGCTCTTGTATTTACCTGCCTCTTCTTTAACATTCACAACACTTGAGTTACACTTTCTACATTTATTTTTCTTGCTAAACTCTTTCTCCACAATCCAGTTGTGTAACTATTAGCTTTATAGTCCTTGATAAGGATTGCACTATTTCATGTTACTATGCTAATAAGTCCACGAGATTAACCTACCATCATGTTCCCTATAACAAAATCGTATTCAAACCTAAACACTAACATGAGACTGTAAGGTTAATGGTTTGATAATCATAAGTTAGCCCCAACTTAAGATGGGAACTGCCAACAACCAGATTTATACAAAGATCCAAGTAATTTTAGGAGGTCAAATGACCTACTACTAGAGGAGTTAAGCAGAAAAATTCGATATATACTATTTAGGTTTTGCTTCTCACGGAAAAGCGCATTATTAAACTATAAATAAAAGTCAATTTGATCGGTTTTTATACTTAATCAGCATAGCATCTCTAAACCAAAATTTTTACTAGGTCATCGCACAACTTTAGCTAGAAGGATAACGCGGGTGATGCACTGTTATAACAGGGTTGATACTCAATTGTGGAAATGAGTGAACAGATACTTAAAAAGGACATTCTCTAATATGGCCAAACTCTTACCATCTTGCAAGTGAACCTGCTGCTCCATGGTTTGTAAACGCAGCCTCAATTCACTGTTTTCAGCTGTCAGGCAACTTGTGTCTCTCTGAAAATACATTTATCAAAAAACCATATCAATACAGCCTTTCTTTATATAATTATAGTAACCAACTATGGAGCAATGATATGCTAGAAATGAAACAAGTGGTAACTGGGTAAAGCCTTCTGGTAAATATAAGCAATTTTTCAGTAGTGGTCAAAGTGGGCTGGTCAGGTTGGGCTGACCTGCAAACACTTGTTATCATATTTGGTACGTGATCTTTGTGTTAGCTATGATTACAAAGACAATCTTTTTTTAAACAACAATAATGTGGGGTTTACGCATATGAATATAACTTGGGGTTTTGTGCATATGAATATAACTTGAATGACTTTGACCCATTTATACCACTTGAGCCCAATTATTTAAGAATATATACTAATGGAACATGTCATGATCCTAGGGTGGTAAAGTTGGTAACTTATGTAACTGGCCGAGATTGGCGCAAACCAGTTTATTATTGACATGGCATAAGAGGGTGTTTGTTTAGGCTTATAAGCTTATATGTGTTAGATAAGCCTAAACAGGTGTTTGGCTAAGCTTATATGAGTGGGGTATGACCTTATATAAGGGTTTTTGATAAGCCCCAAAAATGTGACTTCTTGAAGGGGGGTTGGGCTTATATAAATGTTCAATTACAATTTTACTCCTTAATTATACCTAATCTAGCATTCATATTTTTTAACACATGTCCTGTTTGGTCATTTACCAAATTAAGCTAAAATAAGCACTGAGCTTAATAGCTTATTAAACATAAGCCATAAGGTGCTTAGATAACGTAAGCATAAGCCCAATTTATAAGCTTAGCCAAACAGCCCCCTAAAACCGGTTGAGATGACCCACAAATACTCAGTAATCAATATTTGGAACTTATAGATACCTAACATGATAAGTATAACAGCTGAAGCTATATTATTATAATCATAATATATATATCTTTGATGGTTTTTGACATATTTAAGCCATTTCCATAGTACTAAAAATTGTAGCTGAATACTTTTGTCCAGTTAGAAACTATATTAAAAACCCAAATGGAGGCGCTTGTCTCAGATGATTAGGATGAAGAAACCTGTAAAAGGGTGAGCTGAGCAGATAATGATGTTGCTTCAGTTTGCAGTGTCTGGACTTTCCTTTCAAGCTCTGCAATGTATCTCATCTTCCTTTCCTTTGACCTTGCAGCAGACTGCCGATTGGCCAATATCCTTGCGATAACAAAAAAAAAAGGATTTAGATATATATATATGAAAATACAGAAACATGTATGTAATTGTTTGATACCTTTTTGCTCTCTTTGGGTCAACAAGAGCAAGCTCAGCGATCTTAGCAGCAGACATAGCTTTCTTAGCATCAGTAGTAGCGGATGGTTCATCCAGCATTTCGGGCTTAATAGTGGTAGAGCCATCCATAGATTGACTATGCTGATGCCTAACTCTCCTTTCACTAGGAGGCGTGGGGAGAGGCTGAGCAGCAGCAGTTGAAGCTGAAGGGGTGGGGGTGGGGGTGGGGTTGGAGGTGGCAGATGAAGAATGAAACTTATCCATATCAAGATACATGGAAAAGAAATCCTCTTCAGTGTCACCGACGACACCAAGATCACTATCGAAGCTAATATCATCGGGTAAAGTCAAAATCTCAGAATGGGCACGACGATGGCCCAGATTCCTAGGTGGGTTGTCAGGCATTCGGCTAACATCATGACTAAACCGACCAGCATCGAATGGAGTTGACTCTGATTGAACCAAATGCCTCCCAGATGGTGGAAGATTCTTGTCCATTCCCCCAAATACACTGAAACCCTAATAATAATAATTGCACAATCAAAATAATTAGTTTAGAATATTAATTAATTGAAAATTTAAACAAATTAAGTCATTTGATTCTTACTTTGAAAGATTTGTAGATCGTACAGCAAGCTTTGTTTGGACAATCAATGTCAGTCAGTCACATGGGATGGAATGAATGGATGGATGGATGGATGGACTCTTTAAAACGCGGAGGTTTATCGAATTATGAAATATTTAAGTTTGGCGTTTAGTTCGAGATTTTAAAATTTTTTAATTTTAAATTTTATTAAATTTTGATATTTGAAAACTAAAGAGTTTGCAATTTAAAATGTTTACACCGTTATTGGTTAACAGGAATTCATAATATTTTAAAATTTTGATTTTGAATCAACCAATTAATATGAATAAATATTTTTTATATAGATTTTAAAATCTATAAACTGAATTTTCACTTTTTATAAAAAAATTATCTAACCTTTATTAAACAAATTATAATTTTTTATATAATTTTTTTTATACGAGTAAAAATCGAATTAAATATTTTTTATAATTTTTTTTTTAACTCTTTAAAATTTGTATTTAAATGGGTAAAACTTGAAATTTTCATTTGTTATATACATTTTATAAAAAAAAGTCATATAAAGTGTATATAAAATTGATATAATATTTTTATATAATTGTTATTTTTTCTATTTAAACAAGGAAAATGCAATAAATTTTTTTTATAAATTTTCTATTTAAATGAACCGAATTTTTCATCTTTTATATAAAAATATGCTTATATAAATTTTATTTTTCTATTTAAAGGAGTGAAAACCGAATAAAAATTTTTATATAAAAAATTTATAATTTTATAAAAATATTTAAACATAAAAACTCGAATAAAAATCATTAAAAAAAATTTATAAAAAATAATTTTCAAACCTTCTTCACTTTTGAAGCAATTCTAATTTCCTTCTTTTTGACAATTAAGATTTTTGATTTGTGTGCTTGTGTTTAAACTTTTCCACTGTTTGCGTAACACCACAACGAGTATGATTATTTTTCGATCAAAATAGTGTTAACATTATAAAGTTTAAATGAAAATAAAATTAACTCACTGAAAATAAAAATATAAAAAATGCGTAAAATATATCAAGGTAGTGTCATGAACTCACCCAGAGATACCAAGGTTTGCAAAAATTTGTGTAGATTTTGAAAAATCATAGAAAAATAATTGTAGCTCCCTTGGAAGCGTGATTTAACTTTTAGAGAAGGCGAAATAGTCTACTTTCCAACAAAAATAGTTCAAGGTGTTGATACGCAATCTAAGTAGGTCAAAAACAACAAAGTGCAGCAGACTACAAAAGTTATGGATAAAAAGGCATTTTACAAAATGATGTTTGAGATTAAAACAGATCCTTAAAAATACGAAGAGGTGAGGAACCAAGAACGTTTGCCACTAACACCTGCAGAAATTGAATTATTGTTAGTCACTTTGGGTTTTGACAACACTACTTGTTTGTATCTTGCTTCACATGAGGTTTCTGCTTTTTATAATATATATTGATTGCTATTGAAAGGTATTTTAAGCATATGACTTTAAATAATGTAAATTCCACACCTTAGTAGATAATTTTTTAGAGATGTTCTTATTTGTTATAATGTTGTTTAGTTGAAAATTGTTTTTTCTTATCATATTAGTTGTGAATCATATTCGTGTGTGTGCTGCCAGTCCAGAACGATGCGCAAAAGAAATACTCCCTCCGTCTTAAAATAAGTGTTCACTTTTTACTTTTAAAGTTTTTTTTTAAATTGTGACCGTAAATATGTTTGTTTGTGTTATATAATAATTGATAAAAATTATATCAATGAAAATACATCTAAAAACACTATTCATTCATATATATTGCATCAACTAATATATAATACATACAAAAATGGTGGACCTAGGATTAATATTAGGGTGTTGCACAAATTTGTTTTATGATTATTAGTACTAAAGTTGCATCACATTAGGTAAAAATTGGTGTTGCACGTGTTGAAAAAATACCTATTTTATAACAAAATCACCCTTTGTGATCTAAAATAAGGTGTAGCCCATGCCACACCGGGCTCCCATGTAGGTCCGTCCATGAAAAATAATTAAGGTCAAAGTTAAAAATTGACACTTATTTTAAAACGGATGTAGTATCTAAATTTGGCTTTCGTTGAGCAAAATTTATTTGGTGAGGTAATGAATCAACTACCAGAAAAGCAAAAGGTAAGCGTGGTAATTTTAAGTTGTGGCACATATATATTAGAAAAAGCTAGACTATTACTATGATGACGTATGTTGAATTATTTTAACTTGCAGAGAGAAAAAGATGAGGCTGTGCAAAAATATCTTGAGTTACAAGAAAAACTAGCTTCTCATCGCAAATGGGATATGAACCTCAAAGAATTAGAAGTAAAGATACATGTGCTGGAACATAGAGGGGATGATGCAGTTGTTCAAGAAAAAATGAAAAAGTTGTATGATAAAATGGAAACAAAGATGGAGGAAAAGGAAGCCGTGGAGAAAATGAATCAAGATCGAATGGTTCAGCAACATAAACAGAATGATGAGATACAAAATGCTCGAAAAGACAACTACGTCAACAATAGTTCAACATTCTCCTATACCACATTTTTAGACATTCATCGAGTTTGATCTTAGTACAAAATCACATGTGATTGATTCAAAATCACATATGATTTTTACTAAAATTACATGTGATTAGTTAAATTTATCATATTCTGGGGTTGTGTGATCGTGTCTTATAGTGTTTTGATTTCGGTCAAGTTTTAACACTTTAACTTTATTAATTTATTTATGGTAGCTTCATATGTGTTTTGGTACAAGTATGAAAAGTTAAACAATTTTGTGGATGATTCTAATTAATTGTGTGAAGAAATAAAATTCATTAGAACAAGTCTCTTATTATTATGTAACAGGTAATGTACATGCTTTTGAGGTAAATCACATGTTTAACAAATAATATACATGTTTTTAATTATTAGGTTTGTGGATCTTAGGGGGTTTTGTTTTAAAAAAATAATAAGTGAAATAGACACGTTTAAGTCATAAGCCTTTTCGTTGCTTTATTTTGGTATTTTTATGTAGGTTGATATGTAAATTACATGTGATTTACCTCAAATCACATGTGATTTACCTCAAATCACATGCGATTTACCTTAAATCACGTGTAATGGCATGTGATTTACCTTAAATTACTTATAATTTATGTATGTTTTTAAAATGCTTTATGTGGAAAGATATGTGAGTGAAGCATTATTCGAGTACACCACGATGATAACGTTAGATAAGTTGAATGTGCTTCATGTGATTTGTAGTTTGATAAGAAAATCACATGTGATTTAGCAAAAATGACATGTGATTCCTCAAATCACATGTGTCTTTACCTTAAATTACTTATAACTTATGTATGTTTTTGAAGTGCTTCATGTGGAAAGATATTAGGGTGAAGCATTTGATGTTCGAGTACGCCATGATGATATTTTTAGACAAGTTGAATGTGCTTCATGTGATTTACAGATTGATATGAAAATCACATTTGATTTATATGAGATACACAAATCATATGTGGTTTACCACAATCACACGCGGTTTATCACAAATGACATGTAGAACAATGATAATCTTTGTATTTCAAGAGGGTTGATGTATTTCTAGAGAGAGAAACTTAGAGAGAGAAATGAAAGAAACTATGTGTATTGAAATGAGAAATGAAACAAACAACACCTCTTTCCATGGTGGAAAGAGGTTTATATACCCAAGTCCTTAATGGACTTGGGCCTCCGGCCCATGAACATGCTCATGGGTCGGGCTTAACATAAATGTAACTTAAACATTACTACGAGCCTATAACTATATTGTTGGAGTGACCGAGACTTTCTTTATACGTAAAAACATATTTCCAACAATCTCCCCCAAAGGGAGGTCACTCCAAATTTACAAAGTCCTAATCTAGCATGTTAGATCTTGTTCTTGAGCTCGTAGTCCACTTTCTCTTTCTTTCTTTAATTTTCTTCTTTTTGTGAATATGTGTTGAATAATATCAGCCTTTTGCTTGGAACACGTTCTTTTGCCCTTTCACGTGCAGTCTTTATCTTCCTGTGATGTTCGCCTCTTCGTGACTTCATGTCCCACACACTTACCCTTTGTTGAATTCTTGAAAGTTTCAGAGTCGATACAGCGGAAGACTTTTAGGTCATACTTTCTTGAATTTGCAGAAGTATTTGATGCAGAAGGAATAAGTATGTGAGGACGACTTCAACAGGTACACCGCAATGCCACCGTCTTCGAATGCAGCAACATAATAAGACACAAATAAAATGGTTTTGACATTTTATTCTAATTCGGTAGCATTTTACCTCCGGTCGGTGAAGACCGTTGGACGATATTAGATATCGTACCCGTGACAGATAGTTTCAATTAAGTAACTTCCTGACAGGATTTCGTGGGTAAACCCGTTCTCTTTATTCGACCGTCCAAAGCTGACTGTGAACATAAAGAGTGAATCATTTGGATTAAAAATCCTTATGATTGAAGCCGTCAATTCATGAAACCTAGAACAAGTGAATTTCAATTAAGATTTTCACCATCGTTGCTTTCCAGTTGTCACGAGCTTGATTCAAATAGAATCTTGCTTGTCACCTACCAAGTGCTGTTTGATGTTAACACTAGAAGGACTTCCACTCGTCACTGTGAACACTAAAGAGTGTCACTTTGAGTGTTCTGGCAAGATTATATGATAATGCGTAGAGGCCTGGAACGAGTTTAAGTTCAATTAAGAATAAAACTACTGTTTCTTTCCAGTTTTCACAAGATTGGTTCTTAAAGAACCGCACGTGTCACCTACCATGAGCTTGTTTGATGTTGGCTCAAGCAGGATTTCCATCTTCATTGTAATACTTGCGTATCACTCGGATGTTCTGGCAATATTACAAGAATACTGCGTAGGACTCATAAAGATCTCTTACTTTTCACAGTGTGTGAAGAAGCAAGGTATAAATGGAAAGTGTCCTAATGAGACTTTTGATGATCTCGTGGCTCTAGACTCGATAGTGCGTTTTGATTTAGTGAGCGATGGTTGGAGAGGAGTGCCACCTATTCAATATCAGTCTATTCGGAGTGAATAAACCAATAGATAATGTGTTGATCTCCGTGTGATTAAAACAAATATCTTTTGAGAGATACTTGAGTTAGCTGGGAAGGGTTGTGCATTGCATCACTGGGTCCATGATGTCTATCTTCAATATCGAGAATCATTGAGAAATTATCTCAATAGCATATGTATTGACCTGGTTTCTGCCTAAAGTTGTAAGGAGGGCTTCTTTCATTACACCCTTTATCTTTACAATTCTTTTTCATTCTTCAACCCCTTCAATTCTTACCAATATGTCATCACTAGCACCTTGTTGTGATTGTTCCAGTGCTAGCTTAAGTACTTGGTTGGCATTCAGCTACATTCACAATCTTTCTCCATCTTTCCTAGGACTTCTAATTCTATCTAGGGAATTGTCCTTGGGAAGATTCCATCGGTTCTAATGAATCATTGGACTAATACCTAATCCTACCACCCTTTTGTCACCACGTTCGTCGTGAATTAAGTGTGTTTTGGGTAAGTATTGTCACCATAAAAAAAATCCTTGAAAATCACTTAAAGCACTTGTGATATTATAATCAAATTTTTTGTGCCTTAAGTGTTTTGTTCATCAAAAACGCTCCCCCTTAACTTGTTCATTACACATGTTAAGTTGGTTTATCTTTTAAGCCTTTTTCATTGTCAAGCCAAGTATCATTAAGTCTCCTTAATCCCATTTTCTCCCCTTTTCAAAATGTTAACCATCAATATTTTGGATATTTAATGGATTAACCGGTCTTTGGGTAATAAAATGAAATTAGATGTTGGCCAAAGAACATATTAATGCTCCCCTTAAATTAATGAGGGTTAGTTGTAGTGCTTGAGTATGATATGTTTGAAAGATTTAGAATCTCGAGGGAAATTCTTGAAAAATATCATACTTTTACACTACAACATGCCACAAAAGCTGATTATACAAAAATTAACATATTCACAATAATAGACATATGGAGTTGACCTGTCATTTAGACGAACCATAATTAAATAGCTCGTTCCGTGAACCTATGGTGAGCTCCATATGGCCTTCCACCTATGAATCGTTCCACGCTTCGTAGCAACCGGCGCTTCCTTAAAAGTTCCTCGATCTTCTTGATCGCGTACTTTGCTCCCTTTTTGCACTGGCTTGTCCAGGTGTACTTGACTGCTGGAAGCGGTAGGTCGGCATTGAGAACCGTCAGATCATCTCGAACATGCTTGAGCGTACCATCGCTGAATTTGTGCAGTTCGGAGAATCGCATAAACTGCATGACTCCTGTCTCATTAGGATAAAATATCCCTGCTTCCGGTGTCGTGGTCCCCATGTAAGGCTTCTTGTTCTTTTGAAAATTACTGAGCGGAGTTGTATGGGGACGTTGCAAGTTTAGCTGTTTCTGATAGCTCTCTACTCCAAGTTGAAAATCTTCCACCCGGTTTTGAATGACGATTTTTCTTGCATATTGACGAAAGTTGGAGCTCAATGCAATGACAATCTCAGGTTGTAGATGGTCAACTTTTTCCTGAGCCAATAACAACAGAAGATCTTCGATGTCTTCAAGTTGAAGGTACCGGAGATCACTTTCGTCAATTCGGTATTCTTTCTCATCGGTACGTTTGAACACGTTTACATTCAAGTAATCATAACCGAAGACAGTCTGAGTGGTTTCTCCTTGGATGCTTTTGATTCTGTGAGCTGAGACAATAGAAGAACCTCTCTTTGGACGATGGAAATGATTGTAAGCTAACCTTTTCTTTGCAGTCCAGTGAGAGATGCCAAGTGAAGCAAAAGTATCATAAAACTTGAGAAGTTTCTTTCTCCATAGTACATTAGGTACTTTATCTTTGATCCATGGAACGTTCTCCAGATTAACAGCCTTGAGCATAGTAAGTGACGTGGCATATTTCTTTGCGCCTTATTCAAGGTATTCGAGATCGTGAGAGATAAAGTGCTCTATTGGGATCGTTGCAGAATCGGCGATGACCGTGGGTGTAAGAGGTCGTAACATAGGAGTCTGAATTCCCGTAGTCGTCGCTCTCATTGCCTTGGTAAGCTCATGTAAGTGATATTCTGCTTCATTATGGCTGATCTTCAAAGTATCAAAGAAGTCCACATTTGCGGCTGCCATTTTGATAAGATCTGGAGTCATTGTCAGTTTCCCATGAGAATACCTTAGAAAGGCCGAGAAATCGATAGGATTGTTTAGGAATTGAGTCAGCTCCTTTTCAGTTGTTGTGTCGAAAGGATGCTGTGGTGCTGCATTTGTAAGCCAGAGTTGCTCCTGTACCGTGTCATCGATGATAAGAGATTCAGCAAACGTTGGTTCTGGCACATTTAAATTTTCAACTTCCATATCAGAGATGAGCTGCTCTTCAGATGGTGTTGAAGGTTGTTCTTGCGTCACCGATATATCATCGTGAGGTTCTTCTTCCAGCATTGACCCTGTGGGTTCTTCTTCTTGCGTAGACACAGGAATTTCGTCTTCTTGCATATGTTCTACAGATTCATTGTGAGAATCAGTAGTAAAAACTGGTTCAGTAGATATACTTGTGTCAATTTGCTGATTTTATGGTACAGTAGACTCCATCGTCTTTTCTGCGGTTTTAGCAACGCTTTCTACAGCTTCCTCAATACCTTTCTCAGTTGCCTTATCAACTTCATCCTTATTTGACTCTTCGGTATTAGTACCCGTTTTGTCATTCTTATCACCCTTGTTGGTTCCATTACCGTCGTCATTATAATCATCGTCATCCTCATCCTCATCTGTATCCTCGTCCTCATCTTCATCTTCATCCTTATCCTTTTCTTCCTCATCCTCTTCTTCCTCCTCATCTCCTTCCTTATCCTCTTCCTCATTTTGATCATTTTCACCATCATCCTCATCACCGTTACCCTCATTATCTTCCTCCTCTAGCTACTCTTCATTGTCAGACTCAGAGTCGGTAGTATCTGCAGGTGTATCTTTAATAATTGCTTTGTTGAGATATTGCAGAACTTTTCGTTTATTTTTCGATTTATGAGCCCCCATATTTAGCAGACGTGTCTGTAACAATGTCATTAGTTGAAGGGTAGATAAACCATTACCGACAAAAGTTGGTAGCTGCTGATCAACATATGACTTGACTTCTCGTCAAATGATCTTGGTCATCTTTTCATCAATTGACCTAAGAAAAGCAGCATTCTCTTTGTCACGAGTTTTCTTCTCTCCAAGAAATGATTTGCGTTGTTCTTTAAGTTTACACACTCTGTCGGATATTTTCTTAAGTGTAGGCTCATCAGGTTGCGGTTCTTTGAGAGGTTGTGTGTCGGGAGTGGTGAATCTTTCAGTCAGTGTAGCTATTTGTTTAGCTTGAGCCTCCAGCTGTTGTTGAAGAGACTGGATCAGTGGATCACTGACTGTAAGGAATGGGTTGGAGGTGGATGATACTTGTTGTACTAATGATGGAGGTGTAACCATGACTGTTAAAGTGGTGGTGGATGATATAGGTTGTTCAAGGATAGGTGATGGTGTAGATGCAGTGATTGGGGCAGTAGTTGATACAGGTTGTTCAGCTGTTGATGACGGTGTAGATTTAGTGGTTAGGATGGTAGTTGATACCGGTTGTTCAACAAGTGCTAGTGTTATAGCTGGTGTTATGACATCAGGGATGACCGGGGTGGATAGTGGTGGAGTGGTGGTTGATGTAACAGAAGTTATGGGAACATCCACCATGTTTTCATTTGTCGATGGATCAGTATTTGTAACCTCAACACCCTCCCCTTCCAAATTAAGATATTTCATAACATCGTCAGAGCCGGAAGTAGACTTACTTTAAAGTTGAGTTTCTGGTATGAAGGTTGCATGAGCATCGTCGTGTACCACCGTGTGAGTTGGTTCCGGTAAAGATGTGTTGACATTTACATCATGATACAATAAATTTGTATCAGTGTTTGCACTGCTACCACCTTCTTCACTCTGCTCGTGGCTTTCAAAATGGAAGTTATCAGCATCTTCATCAGTAGGATCTTCATAAAATGCCATGTCAGCATCAGTATTACCAAATTCCTCTAAGTCCTCAAACAGTCTTGAGCCTGATCCTGTGGAGGTTGCAAAAGCCTCCTCTCTGCTTTGTTGAAGAATAATACGCAGTCGTTTGGCTTCAGAAATGGTTTGTTGAGCTGGTTCATCTAAAGCAATACTTGCTTCTTTACCTTTTGTTTGTTTTGCTTTCTTTGGCCTTCTGAGTAGTACTTCTTCCTGTTCTTCCTCAGTATGGATCGTCTCATCTTTATCATCATCTTCATCAACTATTTGCATTTTCCCTGTGCCTTTATCTTTGGAGGAAGCAGTCGATTGGCGCTTTGAGACTCTTTTCTTGCGTTTACCTTTTTGCTTCTCTAAGGGAAGTGAATTTGCTCGTCGAAACTGTTCACTTTCCTTGATTTCGTCATTTATCATTGTGTCAGGTACTAGGGCTAGACGTAATGCATACTTTGTGGAATTAGTATCTGCATTCATTTGTAGAATCACATAGTCATCATCTTTTGTGTGGTAGAAGAAATTCCCGCGAGTGTCAATGGTTGGGTCATTCTTCATAAAGTGGTTGATGATGAGCTTGGTGAATCTTGGGAATGGAAGATGCACTGATTTCTTCTTGGTTTCAGTAAACTGATAACAAAATTCTTGCCCGAGAAGGAGTGCATAGTCTACTTTAGAACCCGTGTAAAGTCCCCAAAATATGTGAGCCTGAGGTGGTCTCATTGCGTCAGAGCCCCGAGTCTTTCCAGTAAGACATTTGACAATGATGGTGATAAGTGCTTTCCAGGGTTGCCCTATGTGTGATGTATTAAACTGGGATAGGTTGTGGGTTTCACCTTCATAATTCATAGCACGAATGACTCGAAACAATTCATCGGTCTTTGGGTTAGCCACAAATTGTTCTCCTTGTGCCAACTTAGGAAATTTAAACAGTTGCCGAAAGATGCTCAAGTTAAGTACCATTGGCGTTTTGTTTAGTTGGAATGAGATAGTCTTTTTAGAAAGTGTTGCAGTGTTCCAGAACTCGTGCATGTAGACTTCGGGAACAGAGGCAGTACATCTGAATGCATCTTTGATGGGTGAGATGTCAAGGATATCTGTGGCGATTTTGAAAGCTGGTAAAGACGGATCAAAATCCTCTTGTAATCGAGAGTTGTTCTCAGCATATGGTATCCTGTCGCTGAGCGAAACAAGTTCGAGATCACGTTGTCGTTGTTGTTCTTCTGTGATCGACATTTTCCTGCTTAGATGACATAAACACAAATGATATACACAAAACATATATATCTTAAATCTATGCCAATTTGTAGCATTTGCAGTAACACACGACGATCATTAGCACATTACATTTATAGAACAACAATAACTAGATCACGGCACATATCTATAGGTGCCACCTAACATTATGCTAGCAAGACAATCCTATTACTCATCCCTACCTTATAGTGATAACATAATATTAAAAGCTATCACAATATTACCAAGATTACACATTTCAAGCTTACAAGTCATCGGAATAATAATAGTCCTAAATCCATCGCAATCTTACAAACCATCGGAATCCTAAAATATCCATCGCAATGTTTAAAACATCGCAATCCTATCGCAATCTTACACCCCATCGTAATGTGAAACCATCGCAATCCTATCTCAATCCTGTTCTATCGCAATATATAAGTTCCATCGCAATAAGTTCGTTTCCATCGGAATGTTTGAGAATTCATCGCAATATGTCCCCATCGCAATACCATTACAATGCCATCGCAATAATGCATCGGAATGTACCATCGCAATATGCCATCGCAATGCGTCATCGTAATGACCCATCGCAATGAGCCATCGCAATGAGCCATCGGAATGACTCATCGCAAATAACCCATCGCAATGAGCCATCGGAATGACTCATCGCAATGTGGTGTCGCAATGACCATCGGAATCCGAGACTGGGATCCGATCTAAACGTTGACTTCACAAATCCTGGAGTTCGACAACGTTTTAAACAAAACTGGGCAAGACCATTGTGCATCTAGGCATTCTAAACATATCCCACTTGTCAATTTACATATTCATCGCAAAACTTAAAAACCCTAATTTTTGATTAAAGGTTGATTAACAGTTTGTTTGTGATGCAAAGTAAAGAGATATGTGATAACAATCAAAATATGGTATAATACCTAGATGGATGAACGGAGTGCAGGCAATCAAAAATCAAATGATGAAGGTTTTAACAATGGCGGGGAGTGTTTTTGTGTTTGTGTTTGTGTTTGCGATGGAAAAGAAACAGGAACGGGGAGGGGGTAAAGTGTTTGACTTGGTCAAACATTGTGCAAAGTTTACACATGAAACCCCCACTTTGCAACATTTGCAAAAATGGTCCCCCAATTAGTAGCATAAGTTAAGATCATTAGGATTAACCAAATATCTTAACGAAGTACTAACCCGTTCACAAACACGAACATATACACTTAACGCCAAATACCAAATAACCTATACTTGACTGAATAGTTCACACAAGGCACACTTAGCACTTAATGAAGATGATTAACAGTTTATATTTTCTGAAAACCCTTTTTGAAGACCAATTTTAATATCAAGAAGATTTAATATTTGCTCCCCCTTAACCACGGACCCGTTTTCTATTTAAAGAGCTGTAGTCAATGATGTTAAAGAAGCAAATATCCATGAAGACATTTTCCGGTTAAGTGATTGGTTGGAACGATTCTGGTGACAATAAGATTTCTCTTATTTTGACAAAATAAGTGCACTGATACGTACACTAATTTGTGTTAGACCAAGTTATAAAGTAAACTTAGTCCCTTACAAGGTTTTAAAGTAAACCTTTCCCAAGAAAATTAATTCCCGTTGTGAGCCAACGTTTTCATAAGAAATATGTGACTTTAATGCGAAAAGCGGGTTGCAGTCTGAAATAACTATATGGGCATGTTTTAAAAACATGTAGAACTTTTATACGGACTCTATTTATGGCACCGTGTCAATTTTTATCGACATTTCTAAGGCCGTAAATATTACCGTACTAAAATACATGCCCGTTTTGAAAATGAAAAATATTTTTGGATTTTCTTGATTTTATATTTTTTATGGATTTTGTATGTTTTATATTTTTGTATTTTTCTTTTGGTGGTTTAAATATATACGATAATATACAAGATCACGATCAAAGGATACTATAGAATAGTTTACCATCACTATTCTTCAGATTCTTCTGCCAACTCCTTAAGTGTCGCTGGGGAGAATGATTTCATGCCTAGCTTTTCGATCAAAAACTCGATACATCCTCGATCTAAGGCCTTTATGAATATATCTGCCAGCTGATACTCACTGTTGACGAAGTACAGTTCGATCACTCCATTTTCCACTTGCTCTTTGATGAAGTGGTAGCGTATGTCAATGTGCTTTGCCCGGGAATGTTGAACGTAGTTGCAGCACAGAGCAATTGAACTTTTGTTATCATAGTACATCGAGATTTTGTTGAATCCAAGACCGTAGTCAGTTAATTGTGATCTCATCCAAAGAACTTGAGCACAACAACCGGACATAGCAATGTATTCAGCCTCTGTACTTGATATTGTAGTGCTTTTCTGCCTTTTTGATGCCCAACTAACAAGTCTATCTCCAAGAAGTTGCACACTGCCAGAAGTGCTACATCTAGTATCTTGACACCCAGCATAATCCGCATCTGCATATGAGATTAGTGCAATAGAAGAATCCTTCGGATACCACAGACCACGATTAAGTGTTCCTTTAAGATATCGAAAGATCCTTTTCACAACATGTAAGTGCTTTTCGGTAGGCCGAGCCTGATACCGGGCACACATGCATATAGCAAATTGCAAATCAGGCCTGCTAGCAGTCATATAGAGAAGGGTGCCGATCATTCCATGGTAAATTTTAGGATCAACAGCTATCCCTTCCTTATCTTCATCTAACTTGGATCTCTCCATCATTGGAGTATCCACGGGGTCACAGTTTTCAAAATGACACTTCTTTAATGATTCAAGAGCAAATTTGGATTGATTAATGAAGATGCCTCTAGGATTCTAAGAAATTTGTAACCCTAAGAAAAATGAAAATTTTCCCATCATTAATGTAGTGGTTTTGTATACCCTTTATTTTAGGAAAAACAAAGCAACACAAATAGTGGTAAGCGTTAAGTGTCGATTTAGGAAAACCGAGCACTAATGACCAAACAAGTTCGTTTCCCAAGGAGGCACGTGCGTTGTGTAATGAATGATTGATTAATGTTTTGTTTTTGATTATTAACAAGAAAGGAGAAGGGAAAATGACGAAGACGAAAAAATAGAAAAATTGACAAAAACACTACTAGAAAGTTAAGACGTAGAAACGTAAAAACGACAAAATTTAAAATTTTAACCTAAAAATTCCTAAAAATTACTAAAAATCCACAATAATATTCTAAGAGTTTACAAAAAATCCAAACTTGCCAAAACCTTTTAATTAATTTAATAATGACTTTTTAATGCTAATTAAAGCCCTAAAAATCACTTTTAAATATTAAAAAGCCCTAAACAAGATTTAATAGTTCGTAAACCTCAAAAATGACCTAATTAAGCTAAAAACTATTTTTAAAAATTTTAAAACCAAATTAAACTATTTTTAAACTCCTAAAAACTATTAAAATCTATTAAATCTTAAATTAAATCTAGAAAATAAATGAAAAGCCTAAAAATTAATTGGAAAGTGACAAAGTTCCTATTTTAATGTTTACAACCTAGGAAAAATGAAAAAAAATTAAAAATAAAACTTTGAATTCTTCTAATAAAATAATATTAAAATAATCTAAAAAATAAATAGTTCAAAAATAAATTCTAAAAAATTCTCAAAAATCCTAAATATTCTAACTAAGAAGAAAATGCAAATTAAAGTTCCTAAAACCTTTTAATTAATTTTATATTAATTTTTAAAGTTGTCTAAAAACCCTAAAATTAAATAAAATTAAAAATAAGACTTTTTGAAAACTTTTTGATATGTAAACCTCAAAAGTATAAATTAAAACCTAAAAACTATTTTTTGGATTTTTAAAATACTGTTTACTATTTTTAATTAACTTTCTAAAATTTAATCTAAAAATAATCCTAATAATTAATTAAATAAAGAGAAAAATAATATTTTTAAACAGAAAAGTCCTAAATCTTGATTAAACCCTAGGAAAAATACTAGCTACCAAATAAGTTACTTAAATATGCTGGAATAATCAAAATAAGCTACGGCTTATTTAAATAAGCCAAAACCAAAACTTGTTTAAGTAATTAATGAAATGGAACTTGAATGTAAAAACTCATCTAGATCATTGGTTAACACGTTTACTCCCCCAACGAGGGGTCGCGTGTTCGAGTCCAGGCAGGGTGAAGTTTTTACAATATTTTTTTTTTTTTTTTTTAAAAACTTAATCAGAAACCTTGGTTAATAAACACTAACACAAACCACTTTTAACTAGATTTAAGCTTGAATCAAGCCAAAACGTGACCAGTTACTTTGTTCTTTCTGATGAACAAGTGAAGTTCATACACTTGTGCAATGAACTACCAAGAGGACTTGGTTTTTGCTTGTTTTGTGGGTTCTTGTTGATGGACAAAAGCACCCTTGTACTCAGTTGAGTACAAGGAGTCAGTATAAGCACAAATCAAGTAGGTACATAGCAAAATCCACACAAATAAAGCACATGTAGCCAATCAAGGCTGCTGATGTAAATGACAAGGTCTGGTGGGTGTTTTATGCTTATAACTTGCACTATGGTGAATTTCAAACCCCCAAATTTTGCATACAATGACACCAGCTAGCAAACAAACAATCTTCAAACCTCAAACCCCCTAGGATCTAACAAATTTCACAAGCTTTGATGCACAATCTCAAAAAAAAATCAGAAAAGAGCACTCAATTAATGTAGACTGCTAGAATCATTTTTTATCATGCAAACCTCTACAAATCTACACTAAATGGAAAACAAACTAGCAAGTAACCTATAAGCACCCTAGTGAGTAAGTATTACAGGTTAATGAACAAGCTTGAGGTGATTAAACCCTTTTTAATCCTTAACCCAAACACTCCTTCAAAAACTGATTATGCAATTTCTCAAACCAATTCAACTCAAAACTCCACCAAACTGGACTAAATACTTCCTAGCATGCATAATATAACCCAAGAACTCAAATCAAACAGCTTACACTAACAATCAACACCTTTCATGCAATCCACATAATTCACCAAAAAATGAATAATGAAAAGGGAAAAGGGATTTTTACCTAAGGGACTCACATCCAAGTCCCTTTGTGACAGCTTTGTCACCTCCTTTCAGGCTGGGGCCTGAGCTGAACTTAATCAACAACAATCTCTTAATCCTGCTAAGAGCAAATGAAAACACCAAAGCACAAAGACAACTTTCTGATTTTACCAAAAACTTCTTCCAAAAACCTTTTCACAACCTTAATAACACGTTTTAAAAACAACTTATAAATCACAAATCATAGGATGTTATTCCACTTTCACTTCATAACAACCTATGATTCCTGAAATTTATAAAATTCCTTTCAAAACCTTTGAAACTTACTTTTGAAAACTCAAACACAAAAAGTCTTTCACAATTTTAAAATGGAACTCAGTTTTAGATTTTAACACAACACACAACTTTTTAAACTTAATAAAAGGAATTACACTTGTATTTAACAAACACCAAACTTCATTAATTTAAAAAAAGAATTACAAGATGCAAATGCTAAAACTGGAACAAGGGCTTTACACAAGTTGTAAGCTCCTTAAATAGACAACAATAACTATCTAGACTACTGAAACCCTAGTTGCTTGAATTCCTGAAATGCCCTTGGACGATTTGACTGAATTTTGGTCAAAAATGGAACCCATGTGATTCTGTTGGATGCCAGCTCTTGTAACTTCATCTTGGGCGTTTGTTTGAGCTTGGAGGACAAGTAGTTGATCACAAGCGTTGATCTTGTCCCCTCCTAGGGTTTTGTGGAAAGAGACGTTGCAGGGGACCAATGGGGGGGGGGGGGGGTCACATGGGTGAGTGGGAAAGGTATTTGTGAAGTGGGTTTTGTTTAGTATAGGCTTAATCACCATTCTGGAAAACATGAAGCAAAACCCCTTTGATTTAAGTTAATTATAATCTGGGAAAAATAGGGTTTATGGGGTGTTTATGGGACTTTTAATCTGAAAGGGGATTAAGTTTTTTTTAAACTTGTTGTTTACCACCAAAATTGTTTTTAAATAAATCTGATTAAAAAAAACGTGGGTGGAAATCATATGTGGACAAAGTGGTGAGGTGGTGGAAGATGGTTGGATGAGAGGAGTGATGTGGATGGATGATTGGATGGGATGAGTTTGTTTGTTTGGCAGTTTGACCCCCCAAAGTTTCATACTTCTTCCACTTTGTTTTAAAAGCTGTCAACGCCTAACTTCCATTTAACAACTTTTGGGCACTTGTCAATTTTGGCACAAATACTTCAAAAAACTTTTCCAAGGGTTTTAAATGTATATTCTTGATTCTCCAAGGACTGATCTTGTACAATCTTCAAACAATAAGGACCATGCTTGTACAAATGACATTTGGAGGGTTAATTGTGACAAGTTCTTCAAAGATGAGGGACTAAATTTGCCAATCTTCAATTCTTCAAGGGTCTTTTTGCAAAATTCCAAACTTGGGCCCGGTTCATTGTGCGACTTCGTTTCCCGTGTTCGTTTTTGATTGATTCTTGTGATCTTTTGCCAATTCCTCAATATCCGTACCTAAAAATACACAAGTAACAAACACGAGCATATATTTGGTATATTTGATGACATTTTATGCATTTTAAGCCCGAATTGGACGATGAGACCATGTATAAAAGCAGTCTCATCACTCTCCCATACTAAACCATTGCCGTGCCCTCACACAATGCTAGAATAAAGTATCAAAGCATCTCCAAAATTTAATTTTATTTACTTTATTGAAATGATAAACTACACTACTACTATTACTACTACTTGCGTTTTAGACATAATGTATGATTTTCATCGCAAAATGGGACGTTTAGGTTCATAGAATAAGAACACGTGAATGCTTCGTTAGAAATAATTTCATCGTCCTCGATTTTCACCTTAATTCCATGCCAAGCGTGCAACGAGATCATTGTCATTATAAGTTAGTAATGCTAACACTACTCATATGCCCTAATCACGTACTTATTCTCCCATTATTCCTAAGTTGTATCTCTTATATTTTATTATGTCTTAATGATCACGAGGATACATCATTGACTTATGCGATAATAGAGATTTAGGTCTAAAAATAGAGTCCTAACTGTGTAACCAAGACCATTAAATCAATAACCCCTCCTAATAGACAACGATGTCAAAAAATTAAGTTGACAAGAAGAATCGATAAACACGGTTTTATAACGGTTTTGAACATGAGACTTATTACCAAGACTTTTATACGCCCCCTAACGGAAGGGCCTTATTATCTTTGGTTTACCTCCATCTTTTATTCAACTTCGCCATGAAGCTTTTATTATGACTTCGGTCTTGCCTTGCCTTTTATTATCCGCCTCATCGGTGGTTTTATTAGCCAAAGACGTATATCCTCACGCTAAAGCGAATTTTGGATCTTTAAAGCTTCGAAGATTAAGGCTTGATTCACTTTCAATTTTGCATAGATTTTTCGGCCTTGTGGGGCTTCAAATTGTTTGCTAGATTTTGGTGAGCACTTGAAATCTTATTATTAGGTGAAGCTTTCGATTATTGGGGGGCCAATACTTCAAAACCGTGACGCTGGCGATACCTTAATGTCTTCCCAATTTAATTACACGGAAGCTACTAGAAAAGATTAGAAACCCAACAATCCTAACTAAACCGCTAAGTCAATATTTATTAAGCAAAAAATATTTACAAGCGAAGGGAGAATAAGCAAACAACGAGAACACATGAGTTTTTGAAAGAATACGAGTACTCTACGTTTAGCATAGTAACTTATAATTAACTCTATCATTTCTCGTCCTCATTTAAGAGACTTAGCCTAATGTGTAGTTAAGGAATCAAAGCTAAGTGCTCAACACGCACGGTCGAGTCAAAAATTACTCTTATTCTCGCCATCAGAAAATCTACATTCGTGTCTTCAAACACTTATAAAACATGAGAAAAAATTTAAAATTTGGCCATTTTTAGCCTTATTTTGCAACAAAACGATAAACAAAAAGATAAACTTTGGAAAGCGTGAAGGTTTGGCAAGGCAAGTATCTATTCACCCCCCCATACTAAAGTTAAACATTGTCCTCAATGTTTCGAGTCTAGGGGTGCAAACACCCCCATACTAGAGACGTAGTCGAATGCCTAATCTAGCATGGAAAGGGTGTAACCAATAAATTAATAGCCGTTTATGAAGTGTGCTAAAAACCTAAGGTTAGAACATAAAAGGATATATCATATGGATATTGGGAAAGGCCTCCAAAGCAAACGATCGAGTGCTCCCATAAAACGAAACACGAGAGGCTCCAATCGTGAAGATCATGATCTAAAAACCACAATTCACAAACAACCACGGAACAAAGGTTGGAAGGGCACAAATCCCCTCACATTAAACTAATTAGAAAGCAATAATATGTACATGGATAAGCATGGGTCTCCCCCATGAGGCACCTTGTTTTTGATAACCGAGTCAAAAGCTCGACTCGAATCCCCATAAATGTGATCATTTAGGGATAATCATGGTATGGTCAATTTTTAGTGGGGCTTACATGATAAACAAGGCCCAAAAGCACGTGGAGTACTTTAAAAACCCGATAAACGTATACCGGGGTCAAAGATAGCGTCCTCGTTTTCGGATGAAAGACGAAACAACGAAACTTCAACACAAACCCCAATGGGGTAGAAGAAAATAGGAGAGAAGAAATAGAAGGGTGGGACAATGGGTAAGTCATAACATTGAGCTACTCGAGGTAGACTCGCACCAATCAAATGAAAAGATTTTCCATTTATTGCATCGGTGGAAGACCGAGATTTCCCTATATAAGCAATTCCAGGATCAAATATCTCGTCCTCGGTGGAGAAAGGGAAGGGAACATAAGGGGCTTCCCCCACACTAAGTCCACACAAAGCATCGTCAAAAGGAGAAGACGAGCTTGTAGTACTCAATAAACGCGGTGATGACGGAGTTAGAATTGTAGTAAAATGTTTTAAATTAAATTCAAAATCTTTTCCTTTTTCATCTTTTACACTCTCCTTGTGAAAACCCGATTTAATTATGTCAAAAATATTTGGTGTATCTAAAACAATGTTAGTCACACTAAAAATTCTCACATTTTGAAATCTTTTTGGCTTAGGTGGTGGCAAGTTTTCAAATCTTTTGTCAACAAAGAAAACCTCCCCATCGGGATCAACGTATTCATCATCTGAAGATTCACTCGAGATTGGAATTATAGGCTTAACACTCTTAACCTCCACCGGCGGAGGGGACGGAACTTCATTTTTCTCAACAACTAAAACTCTATTTGAAATCTTTTTGCAAATGTTTTTGATGGGATTGACATTGTACAAAGATGTGATAGAATAAACATGAGAAAGAGTGGAGTTTTGGGTTGCATTAATGACGAGTTCTTCCTCATTGAAACGAAGAGTGATTTTTCTTGCATGCACATCGATAAGTGCTCTCGAGGTATCCAAAAAAGATCGACCTAAAATTAACGGAACTTTAGGATCGATGGGAATATCAACAACAATAAAGTCTACAGGATAGTAGAACTTTCCAACTTTCACAAAGACGTCCTCGGCAACTCCACAAGCTAGAATCGTAGAATGATCGGCCATTTCGATTGACATTCTTGAAGGAGTGAGATTTGGAAGATTGAGCGATTTAAAAATCTCAAGAGGCATCAAATTAATACTAGCACCAAGATCGGCCAAGGCGTAGCATTCTTCCATGTCTTGTATAGCACATGGGATTAAAAACTTTCCAGGATCACCGACTTTTTGAGGTATGCGGCTTAGAAAAACCGAAGAACAACTAGACGATTTTTGCAATTTCTCTTTGTTATTCAACATACTTTTGAAGTTCGCGGCAAATCGAGGCATCATGACTAAGGCGTCGGCAAAACTTATATTAAAATGCAAGTCACGAAACATTTTCATAAAAAGTTCAAATTGATAATTATTTCGTTCTTGTGACTTTTCCTTGTCTCGTCTTGAAGGGTAGGGTAAAGGTGGTGTGGGTTGGGGCAAATTAGGCATAGGCATCGACCTTGGAATCTCGGGTTCCATGATTGGTGTAGGTTCAACCGTAGGTGTGGTTTGAGCGGTACTTCATGGGCTTGTAATTTGCTCCTTTTCAACCACAACCTCGGGTTCTTTCTCTTTTTCCTTCTCCATAGAAGTACTTGGACGAGAAATGGGTTCTTTGAAAGTTTTACTACTACGAGTAGTAATAACCTTCAACTCTCCTTTCGGGTTTACGATGGTATCACTAGGAAGACCACCCGAAGAAGAGGGCTTACACATGATAGCTTCAAACATTTTAGCCATACGGTCTTCAAACTTAGATTGCCTAGCATCCGCTTTTAACAACTCTTGCTTAATCTCATGTTGTCCTTGCTCCATTTTTTGTTGATTTTGTTGGAGTCGTGTGACATTTCCTTCCATTTTATTAGCATGAGTTTTAAGTTCATTAGCAAGTTCGTTTTTAAGCTCGTTTTTCAACTCGGATCTTAAGCTAACCATTTCACGTTGCATATTGTCAAACTTAGCATCATTAGCCTTTGCATAATTCAAAAATTCTCCTTGAAGATTTTTGGTGTGATCGTTTTGAAAACCTTGGGCATTGTTTTGAAAATCACGGTTTTGGTTTTGGTTTGAAATTTGCCCATTTCCACTTTGGTAATTACCTTTGTTATAATTCCTTTGATTTCCTTGGTAATTTCCACCTTGGTTGTTGTTGCGATAATTATTAGCATTTTGATTTGGTGGAGCTTGATTTGAACGAGAACCTTGACCGATTTGGTTGTAAGTTCCCGTGGCTACAAAAGCATTCGAAGTGTTACCATCCGCGGTAATGCACTCGGAAAGATCATGAGCTCCCCCACACGACAAACAACTTTTAGAAACCGCTTTGACCGAAGCGGAATTGGAAGCTTCTTGAGCCTTCCAATGGGACATAAGGTTAGCAAATCTATCGAAAAACCGATTTTTGCCTCATCATGTAATGCATGGATACTTTGAGACGATGATGAGCCCCTTTTGGCAACACTCGGTGTGTGACGAGGGCTATAAACCTTAGACCTATTCTCAATTATGACCAAAGCTTCTTCAACCGTTTTACACAAAAAATTACCACCCGCGGCGGCATTTAAATAATCTCTTTCATAATCGTTAAGTCCATTGTAAAACGTGTCGATTTGGTGCAAATCGGAAAAACTGTGATGAGGACATTCATGTAACATCTCCTTAAACCTATTCCAAGCCGTTGAAAAACTTTCATTTGATTCTTGTGAAAATTTAGAAATTTCATTCTTCAAATGCGTAGTCTTAGAGGGCGGAAAAAATTGGTTCACAAATTTTGAAACGAGATCCTTCCACGTCAATATAGAATTGGGTGGCTCTTTCTCTAACCAAATTTTAGCGGGCCGCGCTAAGGAATACGGAAATAACATCATCTTAATCGAGTCATTCGAGACATCCTTAAATTTGCACGTGGCGGTAAGACGATTAAATTGGCGGATATGGTTGTGGGGATTGTCCTTCTCATCACCACGAAATTTGTTGTTTTGGATCATCGACAACAAACCCGTTTTCACCTCAAAATTCTCCGCAAGGATTGCGGGAATCACAATAGCTTCTCCATAACCCTCGGTGGGTGCTTGAAGTAACTCCATCATAGTTCGATTCGCCATGGTTGGTGCTTCTCGTACAATGGGTTCGTCAATAGGAGACTCCTCACTAGAATGAGTTGGAGTGGGAGTTTTGTTCTTTCGTTTACGTGCACGTTTTGCTTGATTACGAGTGAGCATAAACGTCACGTACAACGTGGAGACGAGCAAAGAAGATTCTTTTTGGTATTTTGTGTTTTTTCAATTTTTTTGTAGTTTTTGATTGTATTAACCTTTTGGAAATTAGTGAATATATTAAGTAGACAAAAAGTCCACAAATCTCCTCCTCAATCAAATCTCTTGATTAAAAAGGCCTCAAGGAATGAAAACGATCACGTGGAGTGAACGCCTTCGATGACTTTAGAACGATGGTGGAACACCAAATCGTTCAAGAGGGTTTAATCAATAGAAACCAGGAAAATATATATGATATGTAATAATACTTTGGGCGGCAAAACCCTCGATTCACTCTCAAAATCAAATACGCACAAGCAAGCGGAGGAAACGAGGCGGCGCGAAGCACTTAAGAGCCTTTTTCCTTTAGGTCGTGAAATACAACCGCCTTATACCCACCTTATAGTTTGTATTATCAAAATTAAGCTTCACGAAAGTATTTATCTATTTTTGCCTTTTTTCTTTGGTTTGAGATTCGAATACAATGATCGAGTGATGAAATCCCGAATCAAGGTTGTGATTGCTCACGTATTTGGAGTACTTGTGAATTTATTGTTCTACGTATACAATATAGTAATATTCACACAAAAACCGAAAAACGATAATATGTATTAATAGAGTGCTATTAATACAAATACTTTTATGGCTAATATAGAAAACAACAATTGTTCAATCAAAACACAACACGCCTCCCCGGCAGCGGCGCCAAAATTGATGTAGTGGTTTTGTATACCCTTTATTTTAGGAAAAACAAAGCAACACAAATAGTGGTAAGCGTTAAGTGTCGATTTAGGAAAACCGAGCACTAATGACCAAACAAGTTCGTTTCCCAAGGAGGCACGTGCGTTGTGTAAGGAATGATTGATTAATGTTTTGTTTTTGATTATTAACAAGAAAGGAGAAGGGAAAATGACGAAGACGAAAAAATAGAAAAATTGACAAAAACACTACTAGAAAGTTAAGACGTAGAAACGTAAAAACGACAAAATTTAAAATTTTAACCTAAAAATTACTAAAAATCCACAATAATATTCTAAGAGTTTACAAAAAATCCAAACTTGCCAAAACCTTTTAATTAATTTAATAATGACTTTTTAATGCTAATTAAAGCCCTAAAAATCACTTTTAAATATTAAAAAGCCCTAAAGAGGATTTAATAGTTTGTAAACCTCAAAAATGACCTAATTAAGCTAAAAACTATTTTTAAAAATTTTAAAACCAAATTAAACTATTTTTAAACTCCTAAAAACTATTAAAATCTATTAAATCTTAAATTAAATCTAGAAAATAAATGAAAAGCCTAAAAATTAATTGAAAAGTGACAAAGTTCCTATTTTAATGTTTACAACCTAGGAAAAATGAAAAAAAATTAAAAATAAAACTTTGAATTTTTCTAATAAAATAATATTAAAATAATCTAAAAAATAAAAAGTTCAAAAATAAATTCTAAAAAATTCTCAAAAATCCTAAATATTCTAACTAAGAAGAAAATGCAAATTAAAGTTCCTAAAACCTTTTAATTAATTTTATATTAATTTTTAAAGTTGTCTAAAAACCCTAAAACTAAATAAAATTAAAAATAAGACTTTTTGAAAACTTTTTGATATGTAAACCTCAAAAGTATAAATTAAAACCTAAAAACTATTTTTTTGGATTTTTAAAATACTGTTTACTGTTTTTAATTAACTTTCTAAAATTTAATCTAAAAATAATCCTAATAATTAATTAAATAAAGAGAAAAATAATATTTTTAAACAGAAAAGTCCTAAATCTTGATTAAACCCTAGGAAAAATATTAGCTACCAAATAAGTTACTTAAATAAGCTGGAATAATCAAAATAAGCTACGGCTTATTTAAATAAGCCAAAACCAAAACTTGTTTAAGTAATTAATGATATGGAACTTGAATGTAAAAACTCATCTAGATCACTGGTTAACACGTTTACTCCCCCAACGAGGGGTCGCGTGTTCGAGTCCAGGCAGGGTGAAGTTTTTATAAATTTTTTTTTTTTTTAAAACTTAATCAGAAACCTTGGTTAATCACTAAAACACTAACACAACCCACTTTTAACTAGATTTAAGCTTGAATCAAGCCAAAACGTGACCAGTTACTTTGTTCTTTCTGATGAACAAGTGAAGTTCATACACTTGTGCAATGAACTACCAAGAGGACTTGGTTTTTGCTTGTTTTGTGGGTTCTTGTTGATGGACAAAAGCACCCTTGTACTCAGTTGAGTACAAGGAGTCAGTATAAGCACAAATCAAGTAGGTACATAGCAAAATCCACACAAATAAAGCACATGTAGCCAATCAAGGCTGCTGATGTAAATGACAAGGTCTGGTGGGTGTTTTATGCTTATAACTTGCACTATGGTGAATTTCAAACCCCCAAATTTTGCATACAATGACACCAGCTAGCAAACAAACAATCTTCAAACCTCAAACCCCCTAGGATCTAACAAATTTCACAAGCTTTGATGCACAATCTCAAAAAAAAATCAGAAAAGAGCACTCAATTAATGTAGACTGCTAGAATCATTTTTTATCATGCAAACCTCTACAAATCTACACTAAATGGAAAACAAACTAGCAAGTAACCTATAAGCACCCTAGTGAGTAAGTATTACAGGTTAATGAACAAGCTTGAGGTGATTAAACCCTTTTTAATCCTTAACCCAAACACTCCTTCAAAAACTGATTATGCAATTTCTCAAACCAATTCAACTCAAAACTCCACCAAACTGGACTAAATACTTCCTAGCATGCATAATATAACCCAAGAACTCAAATCAAACAGCTTACACTAACAATCAACACCTTTCATGCAATCCACATAATTCACCAAAAAATGAATAATGAAAAGGGAAAAGGGATTTTTACCTAAGGGACTCACATCCAAGTCCCTTTGTGACAGCTTTGTCACCTCCTTTCAGGCTGGGGCCTGAGCTGAACTTAATCAACAACAATCTCTTAATCCTGCTAAGAGCAAATGAAAACACCAAAGCACAAAGACAACTTTCTGATTTTACCAAAAACTTCTTCCAACCACCATCTACCACCATGTTAGACCACCGGATCTATAATAGCAAATCCATAATTGGCATCAGAGCCTCGGTTCCATCCTTGGATCGTGTTTATTGTTTTCGATTTGGTGGTCATTGTTTTCGATTTGGTGGTCTAAATTTTTTCGTGTCTCGTTCTATCACTTTTTTGGTACGATTTGCCACAATTTTTTGTCACGTCTTATTATTTTTGTCCAAACTAATATCTTTTGTCATATCACTATTTTGTCACTGTCCATGGTTTCTATTGTCTTTTCTGGTTTTCTGGTCATATGTCAATCAAACATGACAAGTTCTATCCATGGTGTCCACACGTTTATACATGTTTTACTGGTTTTCATTGTCTTTTCTTGAAGATGATGTTAAACCCAGTTTTGTCCAGTATAACAGATACAGAAGTTGCATGATCCCAAAATATCGGAAATTGTACAGAAAAGATAACAGATCCATTTTTATCGGAAAACCATGAAAATGGGTCAAAAACCTTTTCCGATGGGGATTCAGATGGGGATTCAGATGGGGATTCTGATGGGATTCTGATGGGGACTCCATTTATGCTTATTCTGATGGTTATTCGGATGGTTATTCCGATGGATATTCGGATAGCCATTCCGATGGGGTGTTTGTTTGATTCCGATGGATACTTAAAATCATTCCGATGAATACTTAAAACATTCCGATGGAGACTACATATTCCGACGGGTACATATTCCGACGGATACATATTCCGACGGGTATATATTCCGACGGGTATATGTCACTGATGAGATGGCATTTATGCATGATCTCATCGTTCTTTTCGGGCTTTAAATGCATAAAAATGTCATAAAATACCATATATATGCTTGTGTTAGTTTACTTGTGTATTTTAGGTATAGATATCGTGAAAAAGACAAAAGATCACAAGATACAAGGAAAAACGGACACGAGAAACGAAGCCGTACAAAGAACCGGGCCCTAATTCATGAAATATTCAACTAATATCCTTGAAGACTTGAAGACATACAAGATTGATCCTCATTTAATGAAGAAATGACACTTAAAACCCTTGTGTATTGATAATTACAAGTTTGGTCCTTTAAGTTTGTCAAAATTACACAAATGGTCCTTCAACTTTGAAGAAATGGCAAGATTAGTCCCTCAACAATTCCAAATTGCCAATTATGGTCCCTCATGAAGCCAAAGATACATTGAAGACCTTTGAAGATCAAGAATGTCCAAGATCAGTCCTTGAAATATCACAAAATGGCAAAAACAACCATTTGAAACCTTTTTCCAAAGTTTTGTGCCAAAAATACCAAAGTGTGAAACTTATTAACAAAGGGATATGAGTTTTTAGGCTGAAAAACGTTTCATACATGTTTTATCAAAACACAAGGGCTAAAGCTGTGCACTTGAAACATTTAAATCAAAAATGCGCCAAACACATAACTTTCCCCCAATTTCGGATCAAACACTCCACTATTCACCTTTTACCCACCTATAATTTACACCACTTTAACTTAGGGTAATTTTCAATTACCTTTGCACCTGAGTGATTCACATGTGCAGAAACCCATCCCAACCATAAAACCCTTATTCCCACTCACAATGGACCCCACCCACAAATACCCGTCCACCAATCATGTGACTACTTGCCCTCCAAGTCATCCAACGTGGCAAAATCAACAGCTAAGACTCCTTGCTTCATTTTAAAGCTAAAATGAACGTCTTGGATCATTTTGGACAGCTCATCAACAACAAACGGCCTCAAGTGCTCAAGGGCATTTTAGAGAATTCACTTCTAGGGTTTGTGAATAGTGTTAGCCAGGCATTTGCCTATAAAAGGAGACCTCAACATGTGAGAGTCCCTTTGTTCCAGTTTTAGGCTATCAATCTTTGTAATTCCTTTTTAAGTTAATAAAACTTGAATTTCTTAAAATCTTGAATTCTCTTTTGTGATTGATTAAAAGTTGGTGTTAGAATAGCCTAAATCTGAGTTCCATTTGATTGTTAAGACCTTCCTTAATCTTGTGGTTAAGGCACGTCTTGGTTTATAAGGTTTTCAAGGTTTAAAAACCTTGAAATCCTTGTTTCTGATTTTTGGTTATCATTGTGTACTAACCCTTAGCCATAAGCCTTGAGCTCCTTCAAGCTTGTTGACACCAAGCCTGGGAAGAGTTCTAAGCCTTTGGTTGAGTTGTTTGCTGTTTTGTGTTGAAGACATATCATAATCAAAGCCTTGTTCTACTTTGAACATCAGCAGGCTTTGATCTTCTTCTTTAAAGTACCTTGGTCTTGTTCTAGTTGTTGAACAAGGTCCAAGGAGCATAGCTGGCCCTCCTAAGATGTTGTGGAGGGCAGGTATAATCTCTTGATTAAGTTTCCTCTAAAAAATTTCATGTTACTGCCTGTTTTGGATTTGGTGCTTTGATTTTGTGTTCTTGTGTTTGTGCTGGTGATTTTTGAGTTTGATTCTGTTAGTTGCTACCTACTAAGTGTTTTTGATCATTAAAATCAGTAGGTTATTAGAAGAAATCACAAGTTGCTTTGTTAAGTAGTTGATTAAGGGGTGTTTGGGTCAACTGCTTGATTGGGATTTGTGGTGTTTTGAGTTGATGTTTGTTTGTGCTATCTGCTAGAACTTGTTTATCTGATATACTTGGTTGCTTTGTTGCTCATTTTGTGGTTTGAAACACATAGATTCATAGATTGGGTATAAAACCTTGTTTACTTGGTGAATTTGACTTAAATTTAGGGGACACCTAGATCTAATCATAGACTAGGGATAACAAGTGTTAAATCTAGGTTAACAACACCAGGGAAGTAGATTTGAGTGCCTGAAATTGGATCTAGTTTCAAATAGATCAGCAAAATAGTTTCTTCACATGCACCTTGTTCATCAGTAACTTTTTGTGCTTTGATCTTGTTGTTTACTTTGATTCAGTGTTTGTTATAAGTTGATTTGTGCTTATTCATAGTTAATATAGCTTGTGTATGCATCCTGTTGAGTTTGGTTGGCTTATTCTTGCTAAATCTGCTTATTAAGTGCATAACTGCTTATTTTCATGTCTGTGATGTATCTGGTGACTGTTTGATCATTTGTGGCTTATTGTGTGAACCAAATTTGGATTTTCTTGTTGCTATTGACTCCTTGTAATTCACTGATCACAAGGGTGCCCTTGTTTCCAATTGAATCTAACTAAAACTCTCTAAAAAGCTCAGTCAAATAGTCAAAGCAGTGGGAACTCCTTTCCCCTGCTGGTTACCACTGCTAGTGTTAAATTGGTGTCAACTTATCAATAAGCTATAATAGCTTTTTTTAACCAGCAACAACTTGGATTTTGTAATAGGTGCTCATTATTTGACCCATTTGTTCATACTGGAGCATTTGGTGGGTTGACTTTAGGGTGTGACTAGAAAACCAACTTCATTGACTTTTTCATAAGAGCTTATTTACTTATTCTGGCTTATTGGTTTTGCTTATTGGAATTTTGTTGATGGTTTTGGCTTATTGAGTCCATTTGTGATCTTTTGCAAGTTGAATCAAGTCCTGAGGTGCTTTATTTCTCAAAAATGACTATTTTGTCTTTTAGTGAAATAATACTTTGCTTATCTGGCTTATTGAGTGTGCTTTTTCAAATTTTTTTTTACAGATCTCATAAGCATCCCAAAAGAAGGTTGTGTGTCAAATTAGATCTTATGGCATTGGCTTATTGCTTAATGGTCTAAAAAGCCCAATAAGAATAAGCTGCTTGCTTATTAAGCTATGATAAGCTCACATTCAGCTTTTGGGCCTTTAGAGTTTTGTGCTTAGAATTAAATTTTGAGTCAAATTGGGCTTTTCCAAGTCAATTGGGCCAAGTTTGACTTTTTGGGCCAAAAAGCCCATTAAGGTTGACTGTTTTTGGTTTTGGCCCATTTGAGGGCCCAATAGGGGCATTCTGGTCATTTCACTTTGATTTTCTGTTTATTTAGGTTAAAATAAACTAGTTTGCAAGTTTTTAGAATTTTTTATAATTTTTAGATTTTTAATAATATTTTAATATTATTTTATTATTATTTTTCAAATTTCACATTTTCCAACTTTTTATATTTTTCTTAGCTTTATTACATTAAAATAGGAATTTAGCAACTTTTAGAATAATTTTATCACTTTTAGATTAATTTTATAATTATTTTAAGTTTTAATTGTTTTGCAAATCATTTTAAATAGTTTTTATTAGTTTAAAAATTTCTAAAAATAGTTTTTAATCTTTTTAGGTCATTTTAGAGGTTTACCAATTGAAAAATCTTTATTTGGGCTTTTTGATAATTTATTTGATTTTTAGGGCTTTAATTAGCATTTAAAAATTGAATATTTAATTATTTAAAAGGTTTGAAAAAATTTTGATCAGTGGTAAACTCTTAGTTTATTTATTTTGATTTTTGGTGAATGCTTAGTAATTTTTAGAATTAATTTTTATTTTTGTAATTTTTACGGTTTTACGTTTTGTCGTTGTAGTAATAATTTTCACGTCTTCGTCATCTTCTTTTCTCATCCCCTTCTAAACCAATCATTAATCTCAAACACTTAACAAGTTTTTCACACACATATACCTCCTTGGGAAACGAACTTCATTAGGTCATTAGTGCTTGATTTTCCTAAATCATCACTCGATACTTACCGCTTTTACGCTCCTTTTCCTGAAGGTCGTAATTTTACTGCAATCATTTTGGCGCCGCTGCCGGGTGGTGTGTCGTGCTTAATTTGTATTGTTGTTTTTAATATGAACCATAAATAGTATTTGTATTAGTAGAAATCTACTAATACGTATTATCGGTTTTCTTGGTTTTTCTAGTGAAAATATTATTACTATATTGTATTAAGTATCACAACAAATAAACAATATCTCCAAAAGTGTGAAAACACAACCTTAATTAGGATTTGATCTCCTAATTATTGTATTCGAATCTCAAACAAAAAGAAAAAGGCAAAAATAGATAAATACTTTCGTGAAGCTCGATTTTAAGAAATACAAACTATAAGGTGGGTATATGGCGGGTATTATAAAATATACCCTAAGGAAAAAGGCTCTTAAGTGCTTCGCGCCGCCTCGTTTCCCCGCTTGCTTGTGAGTATTTTGAGATTGAAGGCTAATCGAGGGTTTTGCCGCCCAAAGTATTATTACGTATAATATATTTGCTTGGTTTTCTTTGTGATTAAACCCTCTTGAACAATTTGGTTTTCACCAAAGTTCTAAAGTCATTCGAAGGCATTCACTCCACGTGATCGTTTTCATTCCTTTGAGGCTTCTTTAATCAAGAGTTTGATTCGAGGAGAGATTTTGTAGATTGTTGTCTACGAAGATACACCAAAATCCAAAAAAAAATTAAATACAATCAAAAACACAAAAAAATTGAAAATTCACAAAACACCCAAGAGAATCTTCTTTGCTCACCTCCCATTCTTCCTGAAGTTTATGATCACTCGTAATCAAGCAAAACGAGCTCGTAAACGTCTTCAAAAGCAAGCCAATCAAGAGACGTTGATTGAAGAACAACCTCCAATTGTTGAACCTATTGTAGAACAAGAAGTCGTCATGGCTTGCTTCAAGCACCCACCGAGGGTTTTGGAGAGGCCATTGTGATTCCCGCCATCCTTGCGGAGAATTTCGAGATTAAGACGGGTTTAATGTCGATGTTGCAAGCAAATAAGTTTAGAGGTCATGAGAAAGACAACCCGCACTATCACATTAGGAATTTTAATCGTCTCACCGCTACTAGCAAGTTTAAGGATGTTCCACATGACGCCATTAAAATGATGTTTTTTCCATACTCGTTAGATGGACCCGCAAAAATTTGGCTTGAGAAAGAACCGCCAAATCCGATTTTGACATGGGGTGATCTCGTTTCTAAGTTTGTGAACAAGTTTTTTCCACCATCTAAAACAACACATTTGAAAAATGAGATTTCACGATTTGTGCAAAGAAATAATGAAAGTTTTTCAATGGCATGGGAACGCTTTAAAGAAATGTTACATGAATGTCCACACCATGATTTTTCGGAATTGCATCAAATTGATACTTTTTATAATGGGCTTAATGATCATGAACGAGATTATTTGAATGCCGCCGCGGGTGGTAATGTTTTGTGTAAGACGACAAATGAGGCTTTGAAAATCATCGAGAATAGATCTAAGGTTTATAGCCCTCGTAACACACTGAGTGTTGCCAATTTGGGTTCGTCATCATCGTCATCGTCTCGTAGCATTAATGCCTTACATGATGAAGCTAATGAGGAAAATCGTTTTTTTGATAGATTTGCTAATCTTATGTCCCATTGGAAAGCTCAAGAAGCTTCAAATTCCGCTTCGGTTAAAGCGGTTGCTAAGAGTTGTTTGTCTTGTGGTGGAGCTCATGATCTTTCCGAGTGCCTTACCGCGGATGGTAACACTTCGAGTGCTTATGTAGCAACGGGAACTTACAACCAAAACGGTCAAGGTTCCCGCCCAAATCAAGCTCCACCAAATAAAAATGCTAATAATTATCGAAACAACAACCAAGGTGGTAATTACCAAGGCAATTCACGTAACTACAACAAAGGGAATTATCAAAATGGGAATGGACAAGTCACTAATCAAAACCAAAACCGTGATTTTCAAAACACTACACAAGGTTTTCAAAATGCTCACACTAAAAATCTTCAAGGAGAATTTTTGGACTATGCTAAAGCAAATGATGCTAAATTTGATAACATGCAACGTGAGATGATTAGCTTAAGGTCCGAGTTGAAAAACGAGCTTAAAAATGAACTTGCTAATGAACTTAAAACTCATGCAAACAAAATGGAAGGAATTGTCCAACGTCTTCAACAAAACCAACAAAAGATGGAATTAGGACAACATGAGATTAAGCAAGAGTTATTAAAAGCAGATGCTAGGCAATCAAAATTTGAGGACCGAATGGCTAAGATGTTTGAAGCAATCATGTGTAAACCCTCTTCCTCGGGTGGTCTTCCTAGTGATACCATTGCAAACCCGAAGGGAGAAATGAAGGTTATTACTACACGAAGTGGTAAAACTTTCAAGGAACCAATCTCTCGTCCAAGTACTTCTACGGAGAAGGAAATCGCGAAAGAACCCGAGGTGATGGTCGAAAAGGAGCACATTACAATCCCACGAAGTACTGCTCAAACCACACCTACGGTTGAACCAATACCAATTGTGGAACTCGAGTTTCCAAGGCCGTTGCCTAATGACCAACCCACACCACCTTTACCTTACCCTTCGAGACGAAACAAAGAGAAATTGCAAGAACGTAATAAACAACAAATCGAGCTTTTTATAAAGATGTTTCAACAAGTGCATTTTGATGTGAGTTTAGCCGACGCGTTGTTGTATATGCCTCGTTTCGCTTCCACTTTAAAAAGTATGATGAGCGATAAGGAAAAGCTTTCAAAGTTTGCTAATTGTTCTTCGGTTTATCTTAACCGCATACCGGAAAAAGTTGGTGATCCCGGAAAGTTTCTCATTCCTTGTGACATACAAGATATGAAAGAATGCCTCACCTTGGCCGATCTTGGTGCGAGCATTAATTTGATGTCATTTTCCATTTGGAAATCGCTTTCGCTTCCGGCTCTTATTCCTTCGAACATGTCTATCGAGATGGCCGATCATTCTACGATTTTAGCATGTGGAGTAGCCGAAGATGTTTTCGTGAAAGTGGGGAAGTTCTACTATCCCGTTGATTTTATAGTAGTTGACATCCCCGCGGATCCTCAAGTTCCTCTAATTTTAGGTCGTTCATTTTTAGACACTTCGAGATTGCTTATCGATGTTCATGCAAGAACTATCACTTTGAGATTCAACGAAGAGGAACTTGTTATAAACGCTACTCAAAACTCGAAACCTTCTCATGTTTATGCAATCTCTACCATCAATCACATTGACATCGTTGATGTGGTTTGCGATGAGTTTTCACAAGAAGTGTTAGGTTTTTCCGATAGCTCGTCAAGTGGCAATCCCACTATTTTGGATCCGATTCTTGCTAATTCCACACCAAATCTCACTCCATTCAAAGGAGGCGATCTCACTTCAAATGAAATCGACAATGAAGATGAGGTGTTGATTAGTGATGATACTTCTATTCCACCATTTCTTCCGTCGATGGAAGTTATGAGTGTTGAACCAAAATCTTCAATCGAGGAACCACCTATCCTTGAATTGAAAGATCTTCCTTCTCACCTTGAATACGCATTCTTGGAAGGTGATGACAAGTTGCCGGTTATTATTGCAAGAGGTCTTGCTAATGATGAAAAAACCGAGCTCTTGAAAGTTCTTAAGGCTCATAAACGGGCAATTGCGTGGAAAATATCCGACATTAAGGGTATTGACCCAAAATTTTGTATTCACAAGATTTTAATGGAGGACGACTACAAACCCGCAATTCAAAGTCAAAGAAGGGTGAATCCCAAAATTCACGATGTCATTAAAAAGGAGGTCCTTAAACTCCTTGACGCGGGAATGATTTATCCTATATCCGATAGCCCATGGGTGAGCCCAATCCATTGTGTCCCTAAAAAGGGAAGAATGACCGTTGTGCCTAATGAAAACAACGAGTTAATTCCCACTCGTGTTGTGACCGGTTGGAGGGTGTGTATTGACTACCGAAAGTTAAATGACGCCACTCGTAAAGACCACTTTCCTTTGCCCTTCATGGATTAAATGTTGGAGCGACTTACGGGAAATGAATTCTATTGCTTTTTAGATGGTTTTTCCGGTTACTTTCAAATCCCTATCGACCCTCGTGATCAAGAGAAGACTACTTTTACGTGTCCTTATGGAACGTTCGCTTATCGTAGGATGCCTTTCGGACTTTGTAATGCACCGGGTACGTTTCAACGGTGTATGATGGCAATTTTTCACGATATGATCGAGAAGTCGATGGAAGTGTTTATGGATGACTTCTCGGTGTTTGGCAATTCGTTCACGTCGTGTTTATCTAATCTCGAGCAAATGTTAAAACGTTGTGAGGAAACCAATCTTATGCTTAATTGGGAAAAATGTCATTTCATGTGTAAACAAGGAATCGTCTTAGGACATAAGGTGTCGAAGGCGGGGATTGAGGTCGATAAAGCTAAGGTAAACGTCATCGCCAAGTTACCTCATCCTAAAACCGTTAAGGGAGTTAGGAGTTTCCTAGGCCACGCGGGTTTTTATCGTCGTTTCATCAAGGACTTTTCGAAAACCTCTCGACCTATGACACACCTTCTCGAGAAGGATGCTCCTTTTAATTTTAATGAGGATTGTGTTAGAGCTTTCGAAACTCTCAAAAGGAAACTTACCGAAGCTCCCATTCTTGTTGCTCCTAATTGGGAATTACCCTTTGAAATCATGTGCGATGCAAGTGATTATGCTATAGGGGTCGTCTTAGGACAACGTTATGACAAGCATTTCCATCCTATCCATTATGCTAGTAAGACGATGACCGAGGCTCAATTAAAGTACACCACAACGAAAAAGGAATTCCTTGCCGTGGTCTATGCTTTTGAGAAATTCCGACCTTATCTCGTCTTAACTAAAAGCATCGTGTATACCGACCATTCGGCTATCAAGTATCTCTTAGCTAAGCAAGATGCTAAGCCGAGATTGCTTCGTTGGATGCTCCTCCTCCAAGAATTTGATGTCACCGTGCTTGACAAAAAAGGAGCCGAGAATCTAGCGGCCGATCATCTCTCTCGTCTAGAAGATCCTCAAAAAGATGTTTCGAGAACAAGGAAATCACCGAAACATTTCCTCTCGAGACTCTCGGTGTAGTGAATTTTAAAGACACCACCCCATGGTTTGCCGACATTGCAAATTACCATGCGGGCAATTTCATAATCAAGGGTATGACGACACAACAAAAACGAAAATTCTTTCGTGACGTCAAGTTCTATTTTTGGGACGACCCTTATCTCTTTCGGGTTTGTGCGGATCAACTCGTTCGACGTTGTGTTTATGGTGCCGAAGCTTCTAATATCCTTAGAGCTTGTCACGAGGGACCCACGGGTGGTCACCACGGTGCTAATCTCACGGCTAAGAAAGTGTTCGATGCCGGCTTCTTTTGGACTTCTATCTATCGTGATGCACACGCACTTGTGAAGTCGTGTGATTCGTGCCAACGTCAAGGAAAATCGTCTCAACATGATGAAATGCCGCAAAACATAATTCAAGTGTGTGAGATTTTTGACATATGGGGAATAGACTTTATATTAAAAATCGGGTTTTTAACGTTGGTGATCAAGTGTTACTTTTTAACTCTCGACTTAAGATATTTTCCGGGAAATTAAAATCTCGTTGGTCGGGTCCATTCACCATTACACAAGTGTTTCCTTATGGGACCATCGAGCTAGCTCAAGATGATGGTCCTAATTTCAAGGTGAATGGACATAGGCTTAAGCACTAATTTGGTGGGGAAATTCCTTCAATGGTTGCCCTCGACCAAGTCACCTTCCCCAATGATAATTAGCATTGAGGGGAACGAGTCGAGCTCATGACTCGGTAATAAAAAACGAGGTGCCTCGTGGGGGAGATCCCATGCTTATCCTTTATGCTTACTATTCACTAATAAGGGGACTTGTACCCTTTCAACTCGTTGTCTCGTGGTTATTTGTGATTGTGTTATCTAGATCATCATCATCATCTATGATTAAAGACTCTCGTGTTCGTTTACGTGAGCCTCCATCGTTTGCTTGAAGAAGTTTTTCACGAATCCATGACATATCTTTGATTGTTCTAACAATTATCTTTTAGCATACTTAATAAACGGCTTCAGATATATTGTTGATCACCCTTTCCATGCTAGATCCTAAGCATTCGATTCTTCGTCTCTAGTATGGGGGTGCTCCACCCTTAGACTCGAAACATTGAGGACAATGTTTGCTTTTAGTATGGGGGGGGGGGGGGGGGTGAATAAGTACTTGCTTTGCTACGCCCTCACGCTTTCCAACTTTCAATGTTTTGTTTTTGTTGCTAATAAGGCTAAAAATAGCCAAATTTTAAAAGGCTAAAAATAGCCAAATTTTAAAAGGCTAAAAATAGCCAAATTTTAAAATTTTTCTTAGTTTTCATAAGTGTTTTTAAGACACGAATGTATATTTTCCGTTGGGTAGAATAAGAGTTAATTTTTGACTTGATGGGAATTTGGAGCCATTTACATTCCTTAACCCGCTCAATTCAAGTTTTGCTAGACTTTTATATAGGGAGCTTTAAAACGCGAAAGTCTTAATTCATACGGGTTAAGAACAAGAACTTTTCGCAAGTTCCTATAATTGATACTAGAAAGTCACTTATCAAGGGAACTATAAAATGCATTTTCTAAACTTGAAAAAGTCCAAGAAAGTGCAAGATCCTATAGGTGGCTTGAAAACCCAAAACTTTGATTTGATATAGTCTTAATGAAAGCTAATCCAAATTTGGCTTAATTTTGACTTGCATGGCTAAGTATTCACGAGTCTCTTTAATTAGAGGTCTTTATATAGTGAAGAACGAGAAATGATAGAGTTAGACAAGTGATCATGCTAAACGTAGAACATGAAAGTGTTTTTTCAAAAACTCATATGTTTTTAATTGTGGCTTTTTCTTCCCATAAGATCAATGCATTAGGAATAATCATAATTGCAATAAGTAAGGTCGTACGATTTGAAAGGTTACTTAGCCTCTAGCGCAAGATCGTTTAAAAGTTGCTTGGGGTTGAATAGAGTTCATAGCCAAGGCATAACTTATTGAAGCGGGACGCGAAGATTGGCGATCATCCAAAAAGGCCCTAACAAGGCATGAGGAACTCTCTTTTTGCTAAAGATCCAAGATGATGTGAAGTATCATTATTCCTAAATCAATATGAAGGATCGAGACACAGGACGAAAAGCAATTACTCCCATAAAGATCATGGAGAAAGTCTATCCAAAAAGACCCTGACAAGGTATGAGGATAAATATATCCAAGTCCGAAAAGGAGGCGGATCGTTGTATATCAAAATCCAAAGTAAAGATTGAAGAAAAATGATGAAGTCGTGGTCCAAATATGAAGAATCTCTCAAAAACGTCAAGTGAAGAAATTCCAAATATGTGAAGAGAAGACCATAATTTCAAGAACGTCTTCCCAAGATTTGAAGTATGAAGTACATGCCAAATATCAGTCCGAGAAAGGTCTCAAATCGTGAAACGAGTTATGCCAAGATATGAACTTAAGGAGATACACGAGAAGCCGTTTTAAAAAATTTTGTCCTTCGGCTAACTATTGATCAAATCGTGCTACTTTGCTTTCGGACTAATAACTACTCAAATAAGTCAATATGAATCACTTGTGATCCATGACAAATAGATAAAAAATGCTAGTAACCCATTTCTTTTTATAATAACTAGGATTGCGGGGAGAAAAAGTATTACACAATTTGGACGTATGAGTAGTGTTAGCATTGTGACTTGTACCAACATTGATCTCGTTTTTGCACTTATCATGGAATGTATGACAATCAAGGATGACGAAGTTTACTCTAAGGGACATTTGCTTGTTTCTATTCTTTGACCTTAAAAGTCACTTTTCGTGATGAAAATCATACATTATGTCTTTACACATCTTCGTAGTATGTTGCAAGTCTTTTACTCTTCAATAAAGGTTAATAAAATTTGAACTTTGGTGATGCTTAGATACTTTATTCTAGCATTGCGTGAGGGCACGACAATGGCTTAGTATGGGGAGTGATGAGATGGCATTTATACATGATCTCATCGTTCTTTTCGGGCTTTAAATGCATAAAAATTTCAAAAAATACCATATATATGCTTGTGTTTGTTTACTTGTGTATTTTAGGTATGGATATCGTGAAAAAGACAAAAGATCACAAGATACAAGGAAAAACGGACACGAGAAACGAAGCTGTACAAAGAACCGGGCCCTAATTCATGAAATATTCAAAAAATATCCTTGAAGACTTGAAGACATACAAGATTGATCCTCATTTAATGAAGAAATGACACTTAAAACCCTTGTATATTGATAATTACAAGTTTGGTCCTTTACGTTTGTCAAAATTACACAAATGGTCCTTCAACTTTGAAGAAATGGCAAGATTAGTCCCTCAACAATTCCAAATTGCCAATTATGGTCCCTCATGAAGCCAAAGATACATTGAAGACCTTTGAAGATCAAGAATGTCCAAGATCAGTCCTTGAAATATCTCAAAATGGCAAAAACAACCCTTTGAAACCTTTTTCCAAAGTTTTGTGCCAAAACTGCCAAAGTGTGAAACTTATTAACAAAGGGATATGAGTTTTTAGGATGAAAAATGTTTAATACATGTTTTATCAAAACACAAGGGCTAAAGCTGTGCACTTGAAACATTTAAATCAAAAATGCGCCAAACACATAACTTTCCCCCAATTTCGGATCAAACACTCCACTATTCACCTTTTACCCACCCAGAATTTACACCACTTTAACTTAGGGTAATTTTCAATTACCTTTGCACATGAGTGATTCACATGTGCAGAAACCCATCCCAACCATAAAACCCTTATTCCCACTCACAATGGACCCCACCCCAAATACCCGTCCACCAATCATGTGACTACTTGCCCTCCAAGTCATCCAACGTGGCAAAATCAACAGCTAAGACTCCTTGCTTCATCCTAAAGCTAAAATGAACGTCTTGGATCATTTTGGACAGCTCATCAACAACAAACGGCCTCAAGTGCTCAAGCGCATTTTAGAGAATTCACTTCTAGGGTTTGTGAATAGTGTTAGCCAGGCATTTGCCTATAAAAGGAGACCTCAACATGTGAGAGTCCCTTTGTTCCAGTTTTAGGCTATCAATCTTTGTAATTCCTTTTTAAGTTAATAAAATTTGAATTTCTTAAAATTTTGAATTCTCTTTTGTGATTGATTATAAGTTGGTGTTAGAATAGCCTAAATCTGAGTTCCATTTGATTGTTAAGACCTTCCTTAATCTTGTGGTTAAGGCACGTCTTGGTTTATAAGGTTTTCAAGGTTCAAAAACCTTGAAATCCTTGTTTCTGATTTTTGGTTATCATTGTGTACAAACCCTTAGCCATAAGCCTTGAGCTCCTTCAAGCTTGTTGACACCAAGCCTGGGAAGAGTTCTAAGCCTTTGGTTGAGTTGTTTGCTGTTTTGTGTTGAAGACATATCATAATCAAAGCCTTGTTCTACTTTGAACATCAGCAGGCTTTGATCTTCTTCTTTGAAGTACCTTGGTCTTGCTCTAGTTGTTGAACAAGGTCCAAGGAGCATATCTGGCCCTCCTAGGATGTTGTAGAGGGCAGGTATAATCTCTTGATTAAGTTTCCTCTAAAAAATTTCATGTTAATGCCTGTTTTGGATTTGGTGCTTTGATTTTGTGTTCTTGTGTTTATGCTGGTGATTTTTGAGTTTGATTCTGTTAGTTGCTACCTAGTAAGTGTTTTTGATCATTAAAATCAGTAGGTTATTAGAAGAAATCACAAGTTACTTTGTTAAGTAGTTGATTAAGGGGTGTTTGGGTCAACTGCTTGATTGGGATTTGTGGTGTTTTGAGTTGATGTTTGTTTGTGCTATCTGCTAGAACTTGTTTATCTGATATACTTGGTTGCTTTGTTGCTCATTTTGTGGTTTCAAACACATAGATTCTTAGATTGGGTATAAAATCTTGTTTACTTGGTGAATTTGACTAAAATTTAGGGGACACCTAGATCTAATCATAGACTAGGGATAACAAGTGTTAAATCTAGGTTAACAACACCAGGGAAGTAGATTTGAGTGCCTGAAATTGGATCTAGTGTCAAATAGATCAGCAAAATAGTTTCTGCACATGCACCTTGTTCATCAGTAACTTTTTGTGCTTTGATCTTGTTGTTTACTTTGATTCAGTGTTTGTTATAAGTTGATTTGTGCTTATTCGTAGTTAATATAGCTTGTGTATGCATCCTGTTGAGTTTGGTTGGCTTATTGTTGCTAAATCTGCTTATTAAGTGCATAACTGCTTATTTCCATGTCTGTGATGTATCTGGTGACTGTTTGATCATTTGTGGCTTATTATGTGAACCAAAATTGGATTTTCTTGTTGCTATTGACTCCTTGTGATTCACTGATCACAAGGGTGCCCTTGTTTCCAATTGAATCTAACTAAAACTCTCTAAAAAGCTCAGTCAAATAGTCAAAGCAGTGGGAACTCCTTTCCCCTGCTGGTTACCACTGCTAGTGTTAAATTGGTGTCAGCTTATCAATAAGCTATAATAGCTTATTTTAGCCAGCAACAACTTGGATTTTGTAATAGGTGCTCATTATTTGACCCATATGTTCATACTGGAGCATTTGGTGGGTTGACTTTAGGGTTTGACTAGAAAACCAACTTCATTGACTTTTTCATAAGAGCTTATTTACTTATTCTGGCTTATTGGTTTTGATTATTGGAATTTTGTTGATTGTTTTGGCTTATTGAGTCCATTTGTGATCTTTTGTAAGTTGAATCAAGTCCTGAGGTGCCTTATTTCTCAAAAACGACTATTTTGTCTTTTAGTGAAATAATACTTTGCTTATTTCTGGCTTATTGATTGTACTTTTTCAAAATTTCTTTTTACAGATCTCATAAGCATCCCAAAAGAAGGTTGTGTGTCAAATTAGAGCTTATGGCATTGGCTTATTGCTTAATGGGCTGAAAAGCCCAATAAGAATAAGCTGCTTGCTTATTAAGCTGTGATAAGCTCACATTCAGCTTTTGGGCCTTTAGAGTTTTGTGCTTAGAATTAAATTTTGAGTCAGATTGGGCTTTTCCAAGTCAATTGGGCCAAGTTTGACTTTTTGGGCCAAAAAGCCCATTAAGGTTGACTGTTTTTGGTTTTGGCCCATTTGAGGGCCCAATAGGGGCATTCTGGTCATTTCACTTTGATTTTCTGTTTATTTAGGTTAAAATAAACTAGTTTGCAAGTTTTTAGAATTTTTAGATTTTTAATAATATTTTAATATTATATTATTATTATTTTTCAAATTTCACATTTTCCAACTTTTTACATTTTTCTTAGCTTTAATACATTAAAATAGGAATTTAGCAACTTTTAGAATAATTTTATCACTTTTAGATTAATTTTTATAATTATTTTAAGTTTTAATAGTTTTTAAATCATTTTAAATAGTTTTTATTAGTTTAAAAATTTCTAAAAATATTTTTTAATCTTTTTAGGTCATTTTAGAGGTTTACCAATTGAAAAATCTTTATTTGGGCTTTTTGATAATTTATTTGATTTTTAGGGCTTTAATTAGCATTTAAAAATTGAATATTTAATTATTTAAATGGTTTGAAAAAGTTTTGATCAGTGGTAAACTCTTAGTTTATTTATTTTGATTTTTGGTAATTTTTAGAATTAATTTTTATTTTTGTAATTTTTACGGTTTTACGTTTTGTCGTTGTAGTAGTAATTTTCATGTCTTCTTCATCTTCTTTTCTCATCCCCTTCTAAACCAATCATTAATCTCAAACATTTAACAAGTTTTTCACACACATATACCACCTTGGGAAACGAACTTCATTTGGTCATTAGTGCTTGATTTTCCTAAATCATCACTCGATACTTACCGCTTTTACGCTCCTTTTCCTTAAGGTCGTAATTTTACTGCAATCAGTCACCAAGACTCAAACATATTGAAACCTACAGTGAATTCGACACCAACTCAAAACCAAATCCAACCATGACCAGTTTTAACAAAACTCATGACCAAGACCATGTAAACCAACTCAACCGAGTTAACTCGATAATTACCGAGTTGACTCAGTTAACTCACTGAGTCTGATTTAATACTCCCACCTTTTAACTCCCAATCAACACCATCCATCTAATCCTAATTCCCTTCGTCACTTAATCCCAATCTAGACTCAAACAAACAGAAAAGTAAATAATCTCAGATTCATCTTTTCGTGTAAACATGCATGTTGAGATCTTTTAAGATCTATTCACAAAAATCAAACATCATCATAGATCTAACCATGTTTGGGTACGTACCCATAGTTTATTTTCGAATATGAAGAAAAGATTTATAACAAATCTCTTAAAATCCAATCTTTATTTCGATTTCATAACCATACCTACCCGAGACCAATTTCTTATGATCCTGCAGCCAAACTCGACCTTTCTCTTCATGGGTTTCATCAACATCAGTGTTTTCGGTGGTGTGAAGATAAGGGAGATTGTTGGTTGCTGTGATTCAGATGGCTATGTATGATTCTACACCAAAATAAACAATACATGTAGGGTTTCTCGTGTTATTGGTTAGGTTGGTTTAAATGGGATGAGTTTTGATGTTTGATTCTGTAGGAGTTTTGGTTTTGGGAGTTGGGATTTAGGCAGATAAGATTAGGAGTGTTTGAAGTTTTGGGGGCGGATATTTTGAGATTGAGAGAGAAAAGATGTTAGTCGGCTGTGATAGAATGAAATTAGGGTTAACCACTTCCTTATAACCTAACTTTGTTTGGACCAAGTATGACTTTGCATTATGGGCCGGATATAATGTCTTGCCTGGCCAAAAAAAAAACGTTGATCTCACAAATTAAGGTTAATGATAGATTTTATATCCCAAGTGGGCCAAGAAGGCCACGTGATACTTGGGCCAATTTGGTCTAAATGGCTATGGCTAAGTAAAAGAATTATGGCTAAGTCTTCGCCGTTTAATTGGACTGAACCGAAAAAGTGATGAGATAAAGTGACAAAAAGACGTGACTAAATGACAAATTTATTTGACGAGACCCAAGAAAAAATGGGCGATTTTTTAGTGACTACAATTTTTTGGATCGGGTATTAATTACGTGACTTGAAGACGGATTTTTCGAAGGCGTGTATTTATTTTATCTTCAAAGATAACTTGCTCGTGCTTAATCCTAGAATGACGACTTGGTTATCTTGTTTCCGGGTTCGGGGTGGTTGGTTGATGACTCGGATAACTATCACATAAAGGGGTTACATTGTTGTACTAAGTGTCACGCGCTTAGTCGACGTGGATAATTTCAAGAGGTGTTGTGCTTATAGACTTCTTCAGTGATGCATTGAGTACTTAGAGATTTCTCCACCGTTCTTCATTCAACAATAGTGCAAGCTTAAGTAACAAGATCAAAGGATTTTTATTCAGTTTCACATTTGACGTATCCGGTTCATTCTATCAGTGGTCACTTCAAATTTCTTTCACGTGGGTTGGTAAAGATGGCATGGAGAGTTTATGAGTAGAGATTTTTGATCAACAACTGATTCTCACAAAATATATAATTCTGCTTATTTATTATTCTCACAAGATTTCGGGTTCACGTGCGTACGATTTATTGATGGTTCCGAGTTTCAAAACCATCAAGGGGGAAGAAGAAGACACATTGAACGCACAACGAGTACACGTGATGAACTTCATACCTTCTTTTGATTTGAAGACATTCCGGGATGACATTTGTCATAGCCGCAGAGAAAATCAGTGTTTTAACTCGTGGCGTTATCAATCTCTAAACGGTACACTACTGATTCGATGTTTAATTGTTTGGTTTTTGCAGTTATTCATCATCATTATCCTATATGCATTCCCGGGACTTAATTGACTCTGGTGCATCTCCGGAAGAAGATATGTGCATTTCTGGGACTTAATTGACTCTGGTGTTACGATGTCATCTTCATGAATGGGATAAAGTGTCCACTTCAGTATTTGAGCTTCATAATTGGGATTGATTTACTTTCTTCAACTATGTGGGGGAAGAAATGTCTTGATTCTTTCTGGTATGCATAACTTGAACTCTCAAGGGGAAGAAAAATTCAGAAGAATTATTCAAGCGTGAGAAGAGAAGTTGTTGATCTACTTGGTGTACCCCTTACTTTCAATCCCTCTTAGCAACGGTATCATGTTATATTATGGGATTTGCTTGTTAGATTCCGCTGTGCGCTTAATCATTCTAAGCTTTATTGAAAGCTTTGAAGTTGCTTATGAGGATTGTCGGTTTAGGGGGAAGCTATTTAAAAGCTTCTACATCAAGTTTATGTGGCATGAATTAGGGGGAAGTTAATTCAGAAGCTTCTCCTTAACCAGAAGTATATGGATTACTTAGCTCGTGCCGTTACAGTATTTGTACTACAAGTTACTTTAAAGATGAGTCGTTTTGAAGTCAAAGGCCTCAGAAGACATCATCTGCATTGGACGCTTCATGAAAGCTCTTGTTCTTAATCATTATGTACTTGTTAGGAAAAATATTGTAAGGAATTCTACACGTCGTCCCATGGGGGAAGATTGTTGGAAATTCACTTTATGTGACGACATTTAAGAATTCCCATTAGTTATCATAGTCACACACACTTAGACTAGACTAGGAACGTTGTATAGTTTAAGTAGCGTGTGTGACTATATTTACCCCTCCTAGGCTTCCAAGGAGGGGTGTTGCTTGTGTTATTTTTTTCATTTATCATATTTTTCCTTTCTTTCTGTTTACACACACAACCACTCTCTCTCTAAGCTTCATCCATGGCTTCCACCACCATCTACCACCATGTTAGACCACCGGATCTATAATAGAAAATCCACATGATATCATCACCACTTTTCTTAAAAGTCTTGGTGATGCATGGAAGATTGAAGCAAGGTCTATAATTGCTAATAATACTCACAAAAGTTCTACTTTTGATGATGTTTACAATAAACTGAGGCTGGTAGAGAATGAAATTCTTTTGGATCAAGGAAGCAAGTCTAACAATGGAAATATGGTCTTCTTCTCACATAGTGAAGGTCAATTTGATCAAAAGGAGTCATACATGCATCCCGTTACTGGATCATCTTGTGTCAACGCTGGATCAAGTTTTGTCAATGCCTCACATTTAGACGCTGACACATACAATGTTGACTCTCCAAGAGTTAAGCCTGTTGGTATTGATCTAGGTACTGTTTGTGCATACATTGCTTCATTGTCCAATGGTTCAGTGATTACATATGAGGACCTTGAGAAAATTAGTGATGATCATTTGGAGGAGATGGACATAAAGTGGAATATGGCTCTTGCAAGCATAAGGGCAAATAGATGGAATCTAAGATTTCAAAAGAAGATGACTTTTAATGCTAAGGACACTGCTGGATTTGATAAATCCAAGGTTTAGTGTTATAATTGTCATCGAATGGGACACTTTATGAGAGAATGCAGATCTCCAAGAAGATCTGATGCTGGAAAACCCTCAAGCCAAATTATCAAGGCTCAGGATTCCAAATCTATGGTTGCTATGCAAGACATTGATGGTGTTGGCTGGGATTGGAGTTATTTGGCCAAGGATGAGGAAGAAAACAAAGCTTTGGTTGCAGAAAAGGAAGAAGAAGAGCATGTTCACTATGCTCTCATGGCACACTCTTCATCTTCATCAGACAATGAGGTATATGATGATGCATTTTGTAGTAAGGGTTGTCGTCTGAACACTGAAAAACTTAACAAAGAAGTTTTAAAATTGACAACAGATGTGGTTAATGAAAGATGCAAGTTATCTAACTATCAACTTGCTCTTATTCAAACTGAAAAGACTATAGCTGAGTACAAGAAAATAGAGTTTGACCTAAAAGATCAAATCAATATTTTAACAAATGATTTAAATGCTAGTGTTGAGGTTAGAAACATCATGGAGAGGGCCAATGGTGTTTTACAAGCTAAGTTAGATGAGGCTATCAAAAACAAAGATAATGTAGATCTTAAAATTCAGAGATTTGATAAAGCCTCACAAACCCTAGAAAAATGTGTCAGTGAACAAAGGGATTCTAGGGATATGACTGGGATTGGGATGAAAGAGTATGTTGGTGTTCCACCACCTACTGGGAACTTCTATGGTATCCTTAGAAAGGACTTGTCTTGGACTGGTATACTAGAACTCCAAGAAGAGGAATTTATTCCTCCACCAAGAGTTCTTACCCCAGTAGAGGAATACAAGCAGAAGTTGACTGATTTGGACCAATGGAAGAAAGCTAACCCTACCTTGTTTGCTAAAGGTGGCATGCTTAGTGACAGCCCAAATGAGTCTACACCCATAAAAGTGACAAACCCAACCAATGTCAAGACTGTTGACCTTGGCTTATACGTTGATAGAAAACCTAGTATTAAATATGCAGAAATGTATAGAAAACCTAGGTCATCAAAAAGCCAAATTAGTGATAATGGGTCAGATTTCTTTTCTTCTAGACCTAGAGCAATGTCTAGAAAAGCCTGTTATACTTGTGGAAGTTTTTCACATTTAGCCTATAAGTGTGTCAATGCTTCAAAGGTCAATGCTGATAGAAAGTCAAACACTATCAAACCCAAACCTTTTGTCCAGCAAAGTCCACAAGTTGTTAGACCAGCCCCATTCTTTAATAAAGGGTCTAATACTTATGGACAAAGACGTTTTCAGAAGACCAATACATGGTCTAACAGACAATGGGTTCCTGTAGCAAACCCAAGGTTCAACGCTGATAAGGGTAATTTCAGCGTTGACAAGAACAAATTAAACGCTGACAGAAACGTTGCGAGACCAAATAATGGTAAATATTTGCAACCAAAGGGAAAAGGGTCTAAAGCTTCTTCTAGCTTGACATGGAGACCTAAGCAAGACCAAAACCCTAATTCAGCTGGGATTTCTATGACCTGTAACAGATTTCATTATATTTTAAAGGTCACAACAAAACGAATTGGGGTTAACTAGGTGTTTAATCCAAAAAGGGATGAACAAGGGGTTGTCATAAGGACTAAGTCTGTTCTTGTTGAACAACCAAAGGAATCCAAGTCTGCTCAGGCTTGGGTTCCAAAAGAAAACTAATTTGTTTTCTTTATGTGCAGGGCATTCAAAAGCAGGTTAATGATTATGGCTATTAAGATAGTAGATGCTCTAGGCACATGACGGGGAAGGAAGATTATCTGACAAATATTATCCCCAATAAAGATGGTGACAAAGTGTACTTTGGAGGTGGATATGGAACTATTACTAGCAAAGGCACTCTTCGCACCAACAATTTGCATTTAGAAAACGTGTTTCTCATAAAAGAACTTGACTATAATCTGTTTAGTGTATCACAAGTGTGTGATAACAAAAATAAGGTTCTTTTCACTAATACTGAATGCTTGGTGTTGAGCAAGGATTTTAAAATACCAGATGAGAAATTCATTGATTATAGAACACCTAGGCATAAGGACATTTATAATGTGAATCTTAATAGGATTAGGATGAATAATAATTTGTCTTGTCTATATGCTAAGGCTTCAGTTGATGAGAGTAATCTTTGGCACAGAAGATTAGGGCACATTAATTTTAAGAATATAAATAGACTTGTGAGACATGGTTTAGTTGATGGTTTGCCTGAAAAGGCTTTCAACAATGACCACTCTTGTGTTGCATGCCTTAAAGGCAAACAGCACAAGGTCACATTTAAGTCTAAACCAGTGCACTCTAGTTCTAAACCACTTCACTTGCTGCATATTGACTTGTTTGGTCCAACTAATATAGAAAGCTTAAATGGTAAATCCTACTGTTTTGTCATCACTGATGATTTTTCTAGATTTACTTGGACTTTCTTTTTAGCTTTGAAAAGTGACACTGCTGATACTTTGATTAACTTTATTACCCAAACTAAAAAGAAGTCTGGTAACGAGGTTAAGATGCTTAGAAGTGACAATGGTGGTGAGTTTAGAAATAAGTTATTAGATGACTTTTGTGCCAAGAAAGGGATTACTAGACAGTTTAGTGTAGCTAGAACCCCACAACAAAATGGGGTAGCTGAGAGAAAGAATAGAACCCTCATAGAAGCAGCTAGGACTATGTTGGCTGATGCTCACTTTCTCATTGCTTTTTGGGCTGAGGCTGTTAATACAGCTTGTTATGTTCAGAATAGGGCATTAGTCAACAAGATTCATAACAAAACACCTTATGAGTTACTTTGGGGCAGGAAACCTAATATTGGTTTTCTTAAACCTTTTGGATGTCATGTAGTTGTGTTGGACACTAGTGATGCCTTAGGTAAGTTTAGTGCTAAAGGTGATGAAGGGTACTTCATGGGTTATTCTGTATAGAGTAGAGGATATAAAGTTTACCTTAAAAAGAAAAACGTATACTTGAAAAGGTACATGTTAGGTTTTTAGAGAATAAACCTAGTGATCCTGAAAATGGTCCAAATTGGTTATTTGACTTGGAACCTCTATCTAGGACATTTAATTATATGCCTGTTACTAATCCAAACATTGTGAAGGTAACTTCAAATGTTGTGGAAGAACCAGTTGTTGATCTTTCAAGTAAACAAGTTGATGAAGAGGTTGGATCACAAGTAGACAAAACATCACCCATACTTGAGTATGTTACCATTCCCATATGGACAGATGCATTTGTTGCTACTGCTGCTGCTGCTAGAAAGGAAAAAGGTGGTCCCCAAGTATCACCAGTTGAAAACATGCATGATACTTCAGGCGCCGACAAAGGAAATTCTGGTGTTGACAAGACAAATTCAGGCGTTGATGGCGCAAACGTAGACAGCTTTGGTTTAGGCGTTGACAGAGCTTTTGACCATCTTTTCTCTTCCAATAATTTTGAACAAGGTGAACCTTCAAACAGAAATGGAGAGGTTCATTCAGATGATGATGGAAGAGAGTCTGAAGAGGATATTGGTAACATGGAAGATGAGATTGAGGACAACATAATTATTGAGGGAGGAGTGCTTACTTCTACAATAAAAAATCATCCTCCTTCTCTAATTATTGGTGATGTGATGACTCCTGTGTAAACTAGAAGGTCTTATCAGAATCATGGAGGATTTATTGCCAATATCACAAGAAGGTTGATACCCCTCTTGTTCAAGCATGTTTGTTTGCCTGTTTTCTGTCACAACAGGAATCCAAGAATATTTTTGATGATCTCAAAGAACCAAGTTGGGTGGAAGCAATGCAGGATGAGCTTCACCAATTTGCTATCTAGGATGTTTGGGAGTTGGTTGATTGTCCCAGACATGTCAGACCTATTGTGACAAGATGGGTTCTTAGGAACAAAAAGGATGAAAGAGGCATTGTGGTAAAAAACAAGGCACGTTTAGTGGCACAAGGATATACACAAGAAGAAGGGATAGACTATGAGGAGGTCTTTGCACCTGTTGTAAGGATTGAGGCTATAAGGATTTTTCTATCCTATGCTTCCTGCGTGGGATTTACAGTCTATCAAATGGATGTGAAAAGTGCTTTTCTTTATGGCACAATTGCAGAAGAGGTTTATGTTATGTAGCCTCCTGGTTTTGAAGATCCAGAACATCCAGACAAGGTGTATAGAGTAAAGAAAGCTATGTATGGACTTCATCAAGCCCCAAGAGCGTGGTATGGCACATTGTCCACCTATCTGGTGGAAAATGGATTCAAAAGGGGCACCATAGACCAGACCTTGTTTACAAAGAAGACTGGTAAGGATTTCTTACTTGTACAGGTCTATGTGGATGATATCATTTTTGGCTCTTCTAGTCTAAAGATGAGTGAAGATTTTTACAAACTCATGATAGACAAGTTCAAGATGAGTGCAATGGGAGAGATGAACTTCTTTCTAGGGTTACAAGTTCAGTAGAAAGAAGATGGTATCTTCATCTCTCAAGATAAATATGTAGCAGAAATCTTGAAGAAGTTTGGCTTTTCTCCACATGAGAAATGGGCTAGCACACCTATGGATAGGGAACACCCTTGGGGAAAAGTTGAAGATGGAAAAGAGGTGGATGTCAGGCATTATAGGTCAATGATTGGTTCATTAATGTATCTCACAGCTTCAAGACCTGACATTATGTTTGCTGTGTGTGCATGTGCACGCCATCAAGTGACTCCCAAAGAGTGTCATCTTCATGCTGTTAAGAGGATTTTTAGGTACCTTAGGTGTTATCCAGACCTGGGAATATGGTATCCAAAAGATTCCCCATTGGAGCTTATTGCATATTCAGGCAGTGATTATGGTGGTGACAAATTTGATAGAAAATCCACAACTGGTGGATGCTAGTTTCTTGGGAGTAGATTCATATCTTGGCAATGCAATAAACAAACAGTGGTGGCCAATTCTACAACTGAAGCAGAGTATGTTGCTGCAGCTGCTTGTTGTGGACAAATCTTATGGATTCAGAACCAGCTGTTGGATTATGGGTATAATTTCATGCATACCAAGATTTTTGTAGACAATAAAAGTACTTTATGCATTATTAAAAATCATGTACATCACTCAAGAACAAAACACATAAAATTAGACATCATTTTATAAGAGATTGTTTTGAAAAAGGTTTAATACAACCAGATAGGGTTGACACAGAAGAAAATGTGTCTGATTTATTAACTAAACCTTTTGATACTGGAAGATTTCAATACTTGGTAACAAGTATGGGAATGATCAATCTCACTTAATATGTGTTTTGGGATCTTATTGTAAAAGTCTGTACAGGATATGCATTTGTTATTGGTCTTTATACAAAATTAGATTTTCCACTTTATTTGTCTAACGATGACAAAGGTTATTTTAACGCTGATAAGTGTTAACGTGACGTTGTCAGCAACATGTTAGTTTTGTGGTTTTTGATCTAATTATGCAGGCGTTGTTAGCATTGTACCATTGGATACAGAGTTGCTTATGGATTCTTGGAGCATTATTGGAGAATGTTTCAATTTATGGATGATGGTTGGAATATTTATATTCCTATCTTGACATAAATTTTTATTACATGCATATTATTTGGCAACTTATGTATCATAGTTTAAGGGGAGGTTTAAGAACCTTTTAGGAATTTAAGAGTATTCTTATAATACTCTTATCAAAATTATAGATTGTGTCCAGTGGTGAGTATGCATCAGTTTACTAATTCATGAGGCACTGTAGCATGCAAAGTTGATATACTATGCATGCTGCCAAGACTTTTTGGGCTAGAATTTGGAGTGGCCTGTTGGGAGACTTGGGTATGATTTATATTCGGCTTCCCTGGGATGTTACAAAATATTTTATGAGATAAATTCACTGTTAAAAACTATGGTTAGCAAGGGACACTAGAGGACTGTTATGTCTATCTTGCATAAGCAAGTGTGCATGATTGGACAGTGCTTGCCACCCTATAGTAGTTTTCAGTTTATAGGTTATCTTCACTAGGATGAATCAATTTGTTAAGTTCCTTTTTCATTTTTATTATTTTTATTTTTGGACGTTGACAGTTTTATTTCCAAACGGTGTTATGACCAATTTAGACGTTGACATGGCTTTTTCCAACGTTGACAAGAATATAGCCGTTGGGCGTTGATGGGTTATTTTTGACCGTTTACACTCATTGGGTCCTACCCAGTTGTTATGTTTGACGAAAATTGGGGCCGTAATTTTAGGAGTTGGTAACTTTTAATTAATGAACAAGATAAGTGATGAGATGGCATTTATACATGATCTCATCGTTCTTTTCGGGCTTTAAATGCATAAAAATGTCATAAAATACCATATATATGCTTGTGTTTGTTTACTTGTGTATTTTAGGTATGGATATCGTGAAAAAGACAAAAGATCACAAGTTACAAGGAAAAACGGACACGAGAAACGAAGCCGTACAAAGAACCGGGCCTTAATCATGGAATTCTCAACAAATACCCTTGAAGACTTGAAGACAAACAAGATTGATCGTCATTTATTGAAGAAATGACACTTAAAACCCTTGTATATTAATAATTACAAGTTTGGTCCCTTAAGTTTGTCAAAATTACACAAAAGGTCCTTCAACTTTGAAGAAATGGCAAGAATAGTCCCTCAAAAAATCAAAATTGCCAATAATGGTCCCTCATGAAGTCAAAGATACAATGAAGACCTTTGAAGATCAAGAATGTCCAAAATCAGCCCTTGAAATATCTAAAAATGGCAAAAATAACCCTTGAAATCCTTTTTCCAAAGTTTTGTGCCAAAACTGCCAATATGTGAAACTTATTAACAAAGCAAAACACGTTTTAGGGCTGAAAGACTTTGTTTACCAAAAATACCAAAGAAGAAGGGCTAAACTTGTGCATTGGAAACATTTGAAACGAAAATGCGCCAAACAAACACATTTCCCCCAATTTCGGATCAAAAAGCTTACTGTTCATCTTTTACCCCACCCAGAATTACCACCACTTAAACTTAGGGTAAAATACAATTACCTTTGCACATGAGTGATTCACATGTGCAGGAACTCATCCAAACCATAAAACCCTTAATCCCACTCACTATGGACCCCACCCCCAATTCCCGTTTAGCCAATCACATTGCAACTTACTCTCCAAGTTATGTGACGTGTCAAGATCAACAGCCCAAATCATTTGCTTCATTCCAAAGCTAAAATGAACAGCCTTGATCTAATTGGACAGCTCAAAATCAGAAAACGTCTAGAAGACTCAAGGGCATTTTAGAGAAATCACTTCTAGGGTTTATGAATAGTGTTTAGCCAGGCATTTGCCTATAAAAGGAGACCTCAACATGTGAGAGTCCCTTTGTTCCAGATTTTAGCTTTTAATCTTTGTAATTCCTTTTTATGAAATAAAGTTTGAATTTCTTAAAATTTTGAGTTCTAATCTGTTATTTATAAAAGTTTGGTGTTTGAGAAGCTAAAATCTGAGTTCCATTTATATGTTTGAAGGTTTTTGAGGCAAGGTTTTAGTTGATAAAGCTTGGGTTTCAAAAATCAGAAAGTTGGCAATATTTTTGATCTCACTTTGTGTTTGTTCATCTTAGCAGCATTGGAAGTTGGTACTTGTTTTGCTAGTACCTCAGCTCAAACAATCCAGGGCCTGGATGTAGGTCTTGGAGGTTTGCACCTTCTTCCCTTTTCATTTTCTCTTTAAGTTTCTGAATATTTGTGATTTTTGTGGATTTATGCTTGAATTTGTGTTATTGTGGTTGATTATTGTTGATTTGGTTTGGTTTGATGTTATTGAGGTGTTATTGATCTGATTTGTGGGTTGAATCTTAATGATCCTTTGAAAATTTGTGAAAATAAGTTTTAAAAGGGTGTTTGGGATTACTGCATAAGTTGGATTTGAGGTTTGTTAAGTGCTTGTGTGTTGTATGCAAGTATTGGTATCTGTTATTTGGGAGCATATGTTCATCTGTTTGCAGGTTTTGAGGCTTTGAACACATTGATTCATATATTGGCTATAAAATCTTCATAACTTGGTAAAATTGGCTAGGATTTTGAGGACACCTAGATCTAAGCATAGGTTAAGGGTAACAAGTGCTAAATCATAGTTAATCACACCAGGGTAGAAGGATTTGAGGCTTGAAATTGGATTAAGTGTCAAGTATATCAGCAAACTGTTTCTGCATATTGTTCATTGTTCATCAGTAACTTCTAGTGCTTTGATCTTGCTATTTACTTTGATTCAGTGTTTGATTCTTGTTGCTTTTTGTTTGTTGTTAGTTTATATAGCTTGTGTATGCACCTGGTTAAGTTTGGTTGGCTTATTTTGCTTAAATCTGCTTATTTAGTGCTAAACTGTTTATTTGCATATCTGGAGCATATTTGTGAACTGTTTGGCTTATTGTGGCTTATTGTGTGGATCATTTTGTGATTTTATTGTTGCTATTGACTCCTTGTGGTTCACTGATCACAAGGGTGCCTTTGTTTCCAATTGAATCAAACCAGAACTCTCAAATAAGCTTGGTCAAATAGTCAAAGCAGTGGGAACTCCTTTCCCCTGCTGGTTGCCACTGCTAGTGCAATTTTGGTGTCAGCTTATCAATAAGCTATAATAGCTTATTCCAACCTGCAACAACTTTGTTTTTGTAATAGGTGCTCATATTTTGACCCATTTGTTCATACTGGAGCATTTGGGTGGTTGACTTTTAGGTTTGACTAGAGAACCAAGTCCTTTGACTTTTACATAAGTTCATTTGTGCTTATTCTGGCTTATTGCTTGTGCTTATTGGATTTTTGTTGATTGATATTGCTTATTGAGTCAATTTGAAAGCTTTTGCAAGTTGAATCAGCTTCTGAGGTGCATTATTTCTCAAAAACGACTATTTTGTCGTTTTGTGGATTTTTGTTTTTCTATTTTCTGGCTTATTGAGTGAGCTTATTGGAAATTTCTTTTGACAGATCTCTTAAGCATCCAAAAAGAGGGTTGTGTGTCAAATTAGAGCTTATGGCATTAGCTTATGGCTTAATGGGCTGAAAAGCCCAATAAGAATAAGCTTTGTGTTCAATAAGCTATGATAAGCACATTTTCAGCTTTTGGGCCTTTAGAGTTTTGTTCTTAGAATAAAATTTTAAGTCAGATAGAACTTTTCCAAGTCAATTGGGCCAAGTTTGACTTTTTGGGCCCAAAAGCCCATTTGTGTTGTCTGAATTTGGATTTGGCCCATTTGAGGGCCCATTAGGGGGTATTTTGGTAATTTCACTTTCATTTTCTGATTATTTAGGTTAAAATAAACTAGTTTGCAAGTTTTTAGAATTTTTTAGAATTTTTGGATTTTTATTATTATTTTATTATTATTTTTAAAATTTCACATTTTCCAACTTTTTACATTTTTCTTAGGTTTAATACATTAAAATAGGAATTTAGCAACTTTTAGAATAATTTTATCACTTTTAGATTAATTTTTATAATTATTTTAAGTTTTAATAGTTTTTAAATCATTTTAAATAGTTTTTATTAGTTTTAAAATCTCTAAAAATAGTTTTTAATCATTTTAGGTCATTTTAGAGGTTTATCAATTGAAAAATCTTTATTTGGGCTTTTTGATAATTTATTTGATTTTTAGTGCTTTAATTAGCATTTAAAAATTGAATATTTAACTATTTAAAAGGTTTGAAAAAGTTTTGATAATTGGTAAACTCTTAATTTATTATTTTTGATTTTTGGTGAATTTTTGGTAATTTTTAGAATTTATTTTTATTTTTGTGATTTTTAAGGTTTTACGTTTTAACTTTCTAGTAGTGATTTTGTGTTAATTTTTACGTCTTCGTCCTTTTCTCTTCTAATCCCCTTCTAAACCAAATATTAATCTCAAATCTTGTACATCTTAGTCACACACATATACCTCCTTGGGAAACGAACTTAATTGGGTCATTAACACTTGATTTTTCCTAAATTCATTTGTTCAATACTTACCGCTTTTACGCCTTTTTCCTAAAAGGTGTATTTTACCACAATCACTTTGGCGTCGCTGCCGGGGAGGTGTGTCGTGATTAATTTGCATTGTTGTTTTTAATATTAACCAAATAGTATTTGTATTAGTAGAACTCTACTAATACGTATTATCGGTTTTCTTGGTTTTTCTTGTACAAATATTATTACTATATTGTATTAAGTATCACAATCAAAATACAATATCTCCAAAAGTGTGAAAACACAACCTTAATTGGGATTTGATCTCCTAATTATTGTATTCGAATCTCAAACAAAAAGAAAAAGGCAAAAATAGATAAATACTTTCGTGAAGCTCGATTTTGAAAGATACAAACTATAAGGTGGGTATAAGGCGGGTATTATAAAATATACCCTAAGGAAAAAGGCTCTTAAGTGCTTCGCGCCGCCTCGTTTCCCCGCTTGCTTGTGAGTATTTTGAGATTGAAGGCTAATCGAGGGTTTTGCCGCCCAAAGTATTATTACGTATACTATATTTGCTTGGTTTCTTTGTGATTAAACCCTCTTGAACAATTTGGTTTTCACCAATGTTCTAAAGTCATTCGAAGGCGTTCACTCCACGTGATCGTTTTCATTCCTTTGAGGCTTCTTTAATCAAGAGTTTGATTCGAGGAGAGATTTTGTAGATTGTTGTCTACAAAGATACACCAAAATCCAAAAAAAATTAAATATCATCAAAAACACAAAAAAATTGAAAATTCACAAAACACCCAAAAAGAATATTCTTTGCTCACCTCCCATTCTTCGTGAAGTTTATGATCACTCGTAATCAAGCAAAACAAGCTCGTAAACGACTTCAAAAGCAAGCCAATCAAGAGACGTTGATTGTTGAAGAACCTCCAATTGTTGAACCTATTGTAGAACAAGAAGTCGTCATGGCTAATCGTACTATGATGGAGTTGCTACAAGCACCCACCGAGGGTTTTGGAGAGGCTATTGTGATTCCCGCCATCCTTGCGGAGAATTTCAAAATTAAGACGGGTTTAATGTCGATGTTGCAAGCAAATAAGTTTAGAGGTCATGAGAAAGACAACCCGCATTATCATATTAGGAATTTCAACTGTCTCACCGCCACTAGCAAATTTAAGGATGTTCCACATGACGCCATTAAGATGATGTTTCCATACTCGTTGGATGGACCCGCAAAAATTTGGCTCGAGAAAGAACCGCCAAACTCGATTTTGACATGGGCCGATCTCGTTTCTAAGTTTGTGAACAAGTTTTTTCCACCATCTAAAACAACACACTTAAAAAATGAGATTTCACGATTTGTGCAAAGAAATAATGAAAGTTTTTCAATGGCATGGGAACGCTTTAAAGAGATGTTACATGAATGTCCACACCATGATTTTACGGAATTGCATCAAGTGGATACTTTTTATAATGGGCTTAATGATCATGAACGAGATTATTTGAATGCCGCCGCGGGTGGTAATTTTTTGTGCAAGACGACAAATGAGGCTTTACAAATCATTGAAAATAGATCTAAGGTTTATAACCCTCGTAACACACCGAGTGTTGCCAATATGGGTTCGTCATCTTCGTCACAATCGTCTCGTAGCATTAACGCCTTACATGATGAAGCTAATGAGGAAAATCGGTTTTTTGATAGATTTGCTAATCTAATGTCCCATTGGAAGGCTCAAGAAGCTTCCAATTCCGCTTCGGTTAAAGCGGTTGCTAAGAGTTGTTTATCGTGTGGGGGAGCTCATGATCTTTCCGAGTGCATTACCGCGGATGGTAACACTTCGAGTGCTTATGTAGCAACGGGAACTTACAACCAAAACGGTCAAGGTTCCCGCCCAAATCAAGCTCCAACAAACCAAAATGTTAATAGTTATCGAAACAACAACCAAGGTAATTACCAAGGCAACACACGCAATTACAACAAGGGGAATTATCAAAGTGGGAATGGACAAATTTCTAATCAAAATCAAAATCGTGATTTTCAAAACACTACACAAGGTTTTCAAAATGCTCACACTAAAAATTTGCAAGGAGAATTTTTGGATTATGCTAAAGCAAATGATGCTAAATTTGATAATATGCAACGTGAGATGATTAGCTTAAGATCCGAGTTGAAAAACGAGCTAAAAAATGAACTTGCTAATGAACTTAAAACTCATGCAAACAAAATGGAAGGAAATGTCCAACGTCTACAACAAAACCAACAAAAGATGGAATTAGGACAACATGAGATTAAGCAAGAGTTATTAAAAGCGGATGCTAGGCAATCAAAATTTGAGGACCGAATGGCTAAGATGTTTGAAGCAATCATGTGTAAACCCTCTTCCTCGGGTGGTCTTCCTAGTGATACCATTGCAAACCCGAAGGGAGAAATGAAGGTTATTACTACACGAAGTGGTAAAACTTTCAAGGAACCAATCTCTCGTCCAAGTACTTCTAAGGAGAAGGAAATCGAGAAAGAACCCGAGGTGATGGTCGAAAAGGAGCATATTACAATCCTACAAAGTACCGCTCATACCACACCTACGGTTGAACCAATACCAATTGTGGAACCCGAGTTTCCAAGGCCGTTGCCTAATGACCAACCCACACCACCTTTACCCTACCCTTCGAGACGTAACAAGGAGAAAGCACAAGAACGGAACAATTATCAATTTGAGCTATTTATGAAAATGTTTCGTGATCTACATTTTAACATAAGTTTTGCCGATGCTTTAATTATGATGCCTCGATTCGCCGCAAACTTCAAAAGTATGCTAAACAACAAAGAGAAGTTACAACAATCGTCTAGTTGTTCATCGGTTTTTCTTAGCCGCATACCACAAAAAGTCGGTGATCCCGGTAAATTTTTGATTCCGTGTGCAATTCAAGATATGGAGGAATGCTACGCCTTGGCCGATCTTGGTGCTAGTATTAATTTAATGCCTCTTGAGATTTTCAAATCGCTTTCGCTTCCGGCTCTTACTCCTTCGAACATGTCTATCGAGATGGCCGATCATTCTACGATCTTAGCATGTGGAGTAGCCGAGGACGTTTTCGTTAAAGTCGGAAAGTTTTACTATCCCGTTGACTTTATCGTTGTAGACATTCCTATCGATCGAAAAGTTCCTCTCATTTTGGGTCGTTCATTTTTGGATACATCAAGAGCACTTATCGATGTTCATGCTCGAAAAATCACCCTTCGTTTCAATGAGGAAGAACTTGTCATCAATGCAACACAAAACTCAAATCTTTCTCATGTCTATTCTATTGCAACTTTAAACCATGGTGATTCAACCAATGTCGTTTGCAAAGAATTTTCACCAAGAGTTTTAGGAAATGTCGCCAAAAACAAGTTACCATTTCCTCCGCCGGTGGAGGTTATGAGTGTAAAACCTACAAAGAAGAAACCATCAATACTTGAATCGAAAAATCCCTCGCCTCATTCATTCTTGAAAAGTGTTGATAAGTTGTCGGTTTCTACGGAAGATCTTTCGGATGATGAATATGTAGACCCCGATGGGGAGGTTTTCTTCATCGATAAACGTTTTGAGAACTTGCCACCACCAAAACCAAAACGGTTTCAAAATGTGAGAATTTTTAGTGTGACTAACATCGTCTTAGAAACACCGAATATTTTCGACATAATCAAAAAGGGTTTTCATAAGGAGAGTTTAAAAGATAACAAAGGAAAAGATTTTAAAAGTGATTTTTCTACAAATCTAACTCCGTCATCACCATGTGTTTTGAGTGCTACAAGCTCGTCTACTCCTTTTGACGATGCTTTGTGTGGTTCTAGTACGGGGGAAGCCCCTTATGTGCCCTCATCCTTGTCCACCGAGGACGAGATATTCGATCCCGGAATTTCATGTAAAGGGAAATCTCGGTCTTCCACCGATGCAATAAATGGAAACTATATCTATTTGCTTGGTGCGAGTCTACCTCGAGTAGCTCAAAAGATTGTCTTACCAATTGTCCCACCCTTCTACTTCTCATCTCTTTTCTTCAAACTCTTTGAGTTTATGACACATGTTGAAGTGGCGTTGATTTGTTTTTCCAAAGAGAACGAGAACGCCATGTTCGACCCCGGTATTTTGCATCATCTAAGGACTTAGTCCTTTATACCGGTTGCTTTTTGGGCCTTGTTTATCATGTAAGCCCCACTAAAAATTGACCACACCATGATTTTCCCTAAATGTTCACATTTTGAGGGGATCGAGTCGAGCTCATGACTCGGTAATAAAAAACGAGGTGCCTCATGGGGGAGATCCCATGCTTATCTTTATGCTCACTATTCACTAATAAGGGGACTTGTACCCCTTCAACTCGTTGTCTCGTGGTTGTTTGTGATTGTGTTATCTAGATCATCATCATCATCATCATCTACGATTGAAGACTCTCGTGTTCGTTTACGTGAGCCTCCATCGTTCGTTTGAAGAAGTTTTTCACGAATCCATGACATATCCTTTATTGTTCTAACAATTATCTTTTAGCATACTTAATAAACGGCTTTAGATATATTGTTGATCACCCTTTCCATACTAGATCCTAAGCATTCAACTCTTCGTCTCTAGTATGGGGGTGCTCCACCTTTAGACTCGAAACATTGAGGACAATGTTTACTTTTAGTATGGGGGGGGGGGGGGTGAATAGGTACTTGCTTTGCTACTTCCTCACGCTTTCCAACTTTCAATGTTTTGTTTTGCTAATAAGGCTTAAAATGGCCAAATTTTAAAAAATTTTCTTAGTTTTTATAAGTGTTTTTAAGACACGAATGTATATTTTCCGTTGGGTAGAATAAGAGTTAATTTTTGACTTGATGGGCATTTGGAGCCATTTACATTCCTTAACCCGCTCAATTCAAGTTTTGCTAGACTTTTATATAGGGAGCTTTAAAACGCGAAAGTCTTAATTCATTCGGGTTAAGAACAAGAACTTTTCGCAAGTTCCTATAATTGATTCTAGAAAGTCACTTATCAAGGGAACTTTAAAACGCATTCTCTAAACTTGAGAAAGTCCAAGAAAGTGCAAGATCCTATAGGTGGCTTGAAAACCCAAAACTTTGATTTGATATAGTCTTAATGAAAGCTAATGGCTTAATTTTGACTTGCATGGCTAAGTATTCACGAGTCTCTTTAATTAGAGGTCTTTATATAGTGAAGAACGAGAAATGATAGAGTTAGACAAGTGTTCATGCTAAACGTAGAACATGAAAATGTTCTTTCAAAAACTCATATGTTTTTAATTGTGGCTTTTTCTTCCCATAAGATCAATGCATTAGGAATAAATCATATTTGCAATAAGTAAGGTCGTACGATTTGAAAGGTTACTTAGCCTCTAGCGCAAGATCGTTTAAAAGTTGCTCGGGGTTGAATAGAGTTCATAGCCAAGGCATAACTTATTGAAGCGGGACGCGAAGATTGGCGATTATCCAAAAAGGCCCTAACAAGGCATGAGGAGCTCTATTTTTGCTAAAGATCCAAAGATGATGTGAAGTATCATTATTCCTAAATCAATATGAAGGATCGAGACACACGACGAGAAGCAATTACTCCCCTAAAGAATGGAGAAAGTCTATCCAAAAAGACCCTAACAAGGTATGGGGATAAATATATCCAAGTCCGAAAAAGAGGCGGATCGTTGTATATCAAAATCCAAAGTAAAGATTGAAGAAAAATGATGAAGTCGTGGTCCAATATGAAGAATCTCTCAAAAACGTCAAGTGAAGAAATTCCAAATATATGAAGAGAAGACCATAATTTCAAGAACGTCTTCCCAAGATTTGAAGTATGAAGTACATGCCAAATATCGGTCCGAGAAAGGTCTCAAATCGTGAAACGAGTTATGCCAAGATATGAACTTAAGGAGATACACGAGAAGCCGTTTTAAAAGATTTTGTCCTTCGGCTAACTATTGATCAAATCGTGCTACTTTGCTTTCGGACTAATAACTACTCAAATAAGTCAATATGAATCACTTGTGATCCATGACAAATAGATAAAAAATGCTAGTAACCCATTTCCTTTATAATAACTAGGATTGCGGGGAGAAAACGTATTACACAATTTGGACGTATGAGTAGTGTTAGCATTATGACTTGTACCAACAATGATCTTGTTTTTGCACTTAGCATGGAATGTATGACAATCAAGGATGACGAAGTTTACTCTAAGGGACATTAACTTGTTTCTATTCTTTGACCCTAAATGTCACTTTTTGTGATGAAAATCATACATTATGTCTTTACACATCATCGTAGTATGTTGCAAGTCTTTTTACTCTTCAATAAAGGTTAATAAAAATTGAACTTTGGTGATGCTTAGATACTTTATTGTAGCATTGCGTGAGGACACGGAAATGGCTTAGTATGGGGGAGTGATGAGATGGCATTTATACATGATCTCATCGTTCTTTTCGGGCTTTAAATGCATAAAAATGTCATAAAATACCATATATATGCTTGTGTTTGTTTACTTGTGTATTTTAGGTATGGATATCGTGAAAAAGACAAAACATCACAAGTTACAAGGAAAAACGGACACGAGAAACGAAGCCGTACAAAGAACCGGGCCTTAATCATGGAATTCTCAACAAATACCCTTGAAGACTTGAAGACAAACAAGATTGATCCTCATTTATTGAAGAAATGACACTTAAAACCCTTGTATATTAATAATTACAAGTTTAGTCCCTTAAGTTTGTCAAAATTACACAAAAGGTCCTTCAACTTTGAAGAAATGGCAAGAATAGTCCCTCAACAAATCAAAATTGCCAATAATGGTCCCTCATGAAGTCAAAGATACAATGAAGACCTTTGAAGATCAAGAATGTCCAAAATCAGCTCTTGACATATCTCAAAATGGCAAAAATAACCCTTGAAATCCTTTTTCCAAAGTTTTGTGCCAAAACTGCCAATGTGTGAAACTTATTAACAAAGCAAAACACGTTTTAGGGCTGAAAGACTTTGTTTACCAAAAATACCAAAGAAGAAGGGCTAAACTAGTGCATTGGAAACATTTGAAACGAAAATGCGCCAAACAAACACATTTCCCCCAATTTCGGATCAAAAAGCTTACTGTTCATCTTTTACCACACCCAGAATTACCACCACTTAAACTTAGGGTAAAATACAATTACCTTTGCACATGAGTGATTCACATGTGCAGGAACTCATCCAAACCATAAAACCCTTAATCCCACTCACTGTGGACCCCACCCCCAATTCCCGTTTAGCCAATCACATTGCAACTTACTCTCCAAGTTATGTGACGTGTCAAGATCAACAGCCCACATCATTTGCTTCATTCCAAAGCTAAAATGAACAGCCTTGATCAAATTGGACAGCTCAAAATCAGAAAACGTCTAGAAGACTCAAGGGCATTTTAGAGAAATCACTTCTAGGGTTTATGAATAGTGTTTAGCCAGACATTTGCCTATTAAAGGAGACCTCAACATGTGAGAGTCCCTTTGTTCCAGATTTTAGCTTTTAATCTTTGTAATTCCTTTTTATGAAATAAAGTTTGAATTTCTTAAAATTTTGAGTTCTAATCTGTTATTTATAAAAGTTTGGTGTTTGAGAAGCTAAAATCTGAGTTCCATTTATATGTTTGAAGGTTTTTGAGGCAAGGTTTTAGTTGATAAAGCTTGGGTTTCAAAAATCAGAAAGTTGGCATTATTTTTGATCTCACTTTGTGTTTGTTCATCTTAGCAGCATTGGAAGCTGGTACTTGTTTTGCTAGTACCTCAGCTCAAACAATCCAGGGCCTGGATGTAGGTCTTGGAGGTTTGCACCTTCTTCCCTTTTAATTTTCTCTTTAAGTTTCTGAATATTTGTGATTTTTGTGGATTTATGCTTGAATCTGTGTTATTGTGGTTGATTATTGTTGATTTGGTTTGGTTTGATGTTATTGAGGTGTTATTGATCTGATTTGTGGGTTGAATCTTAATGATCCTTTGAAAATTTGTGAAAATAAGTTTTAAAAGGGTGTTTGGGATTACTGCATAAGTTGGATTTGAGGTTTGTTAAGTGCTTGTGTGTTGTATGCAAGTATTGGTATCTGTTATTTGGGAGCATATGTTCATCTGTTTGCAGGTTTTGAGGCTTTGAACACATTGATTCATAGATTGGCTATAAAATCTTCATAACTTGGTAAAATTGGCTAGGATTTTGAGGACACCTAGATCTAAGCATAGGTTAAGGGTAACAAGTGCTAAATCATAGTTAATCACACCAGGGTAGAAGGATTTGAGGCTTGAAATTGGATTAAGTGTCAAGTATATCAGCAAACTGTTTCTGCATATTGTTCATTGTTCATCAGTAACTTCTAGTGCTTTGATCTTGCTATTTACTTTGATTCAGTGTTTGATTCTTGTTGCTTTGTGTTTGTTGTTAGTTTATATAGCTTGTGTATGCACCTAGTTAAGTTTGGTTGGCTTATTTTGCTTAAATCTGCTTATTTAGTGCTAAACTGCTTATTTGCATATCTAGAGCATATCTGTGAACTGTTTGGCTTATTGTGGCTTATTGTGTGGATCATTTTGTGATTTTATTGTTGCTATTGACTCCTTGTGGTTCACTGATCACAAGGGTGCCTTTGTTTCCAATTGAATCAAACCAGAACTCTCAAATAAGCTTGGTCAAATAGTCAAAGCAGTGGGAACTCCTTTCCCCTGCTGGTTGCCACTGCTAGTGCAATTTTGGTGTCAGCTTATCAATAAGCTATAATAGCTTATTCCAACCTGCAACAACTTTGTTTTTGTAATAGGTGCTCATATTTTGACCCATTTGTTCATACTGGAGCATTTGGGTGGTTGACTTTTAGGTTTGACTAGAGAACCAAGTCCTTTGACTTTTACATAAGTTCATTTGTGCTTATTCTGGCTTATTTCTTGTGCTTATTGGATTTTTGTTTATTGATATTGCTTATTGAGTCCATTTGAAAGCTTTTGCAAGTTGAATCAGCTTCTGAGGTGCATTATTTCTCAAAAACGACTATTTTGTCGTTTTGTGGATTTTTGCTTTTCTATTTTCTGGCTTATTGAGTGAGCTTATTGTAAATTTCTTTTGACAGATCTCTTAAGCATCCAAAAAGAGGGTTGTGTGTCAAATTAGAGCTTATGGCATTAGCTTATGGCTTAATGGGCTGAAAAGCCCAATAAGAATAAGCTTTGTGTTCAATAAGCTGTGATAAGCACATTTTCAGCTTTTGGGCCTTTAGAGTTTTGTTCTTAGAATTAAATTTTAAGTCAGATAGGGCTTTTCCAAGTCAATTGGGCCAAGTTTGACTTTTTGGGCCCAAAAGCCCATTTGTGTTGACTGAATTTGGATTTGGCCCATTTGAGGGCCCATTAGGGGGTATTTTGGTAATTTCACTTTCATTTTCTGATTATTTAGGTTAAAATAAACTAGTTTGCAAGTTTTTAGAATTTTTTATAATTTTTGGATTTTTATTATTATTTTATTATTATTTTTAAAATTTCGCATTTTCCAACTTTTTACATTTTTCTTAGGTTTAATACATTAAAATAGGAATTTAGCAACTTTTAGAACAATTTTATCACTTTTAGATTAATTTTTATGATTATTTTAATTTTTAATAGTTTTTAAATCATTTTAAATAGTTTTTATTAGTTTTAAAATCTCTAAAAATAGTTTTTAATCATTTTAGGTCATTTTAGAGGTTTATCAATTGAAAAATCTTTATTTGGGCTTTTTGATAATTTATTTGATTTTTAGGGCTTTAATTAGCATTTAAAAATTGAATATTTAATTATTTAAAAGGTTTGAAAAAGTTTTGATAATTGGTAAACTCTTAGTTTATTATTTTTGATTTTTGGTGAATTTTTGGTAATTTTTAGAATTTATTTTTATTTTTGTGATTTTTAAGGTTCTACGTTTTAACTTTCTAGTAGTGATTTTGTGTTAATTTTTACGTCTTCGTCCTTTTCTCTTCTAATCCCCTTCTAAACCAAATATTAATCTCAAATCTTGTACATCTTAGTCACACACATATACCTCCTTGGGAAACGAACTTAATTGGGTCATTAACACTTGATTTTTCCTAAAGTCATTTGTTCAATACTTACCGCTTTTACGCCTTTTTCCTAAAAGGTGTATTTTACCACAATCAATAAGTTATTTTCTTTTCAATGTTTTCATCATTATATTTTGAAAATAACTGCCTTATTTTTGACCAATCACATGTGCCTACCTCTCCTATAAATTTGTCTCCTTATTTTGTAAATGGGTACTTGCTTATTCTTGTCTAACAAATTTTTCTCTTATACTCATCTTTCATAACCTTTCACACAGCTTTCTACATCAATGGCGCCTAAGTTTAAACCGAGTGACTTGGTATTGGGATTCAGGAGTCAGCATAACATGGTTGCCTATTTGGAGGCTGATGATGCTCTGTTTCCTCAATATACTCAGATGGTGGCGTATTTGAATGCATCCCCACTACGGTATGCACTTTCTCATGCTCCTCTTATCCATGTCACTCATATTAAACAGTTTTGGAACACTGTTAGTTCCTCAACGCTTAATAATGTGACTACATTAACTGCTATTGTCCATGGGCGTCCATGGGTGGTTACTGAAGCCTTGGTTTGCCAGGCTTTGCATCTTAATGATGTAGATGGTATAACCACTCTACCCATTGGTGAGATAGAACAGGGACTTCAAGCTTTAGGGTATCCTTTACCTGAAGAGGGTACTTTAAACAAATATAAAAAACAGGAATTTCCCCCAGTTTGGAAGTACTTAATACATGTATTCCTTCAATGTTTAAGTCCCAAATGTACTGCACATAATGAAATTAATAGATCCATTTCTAGTGCAACTGTGTGTATTACTAATCGGAAAAAGTATGACTCTGGCTTACCTAAGATTTTTGATGGCATGTGTAAACACAAGGGTAACAAGATGACTCTGGCTTACCTAAGATTTTTACAAATGATTTTTGATGAGCAAAGGTATTGCACCAGGGATCATGACGATTTTTATATGATCCCTGTGCAAAAGAAAGCTATTTTTAGTAAGATGAATTCACCCCCTCACAGAGACTTACCCCTTACCCAAGCCATGCTTGCTGTTATTGCAGCAGCACAACCTCAACCTGACCCACAACCACAATTTGATCCATTACCTGAACCATCACCTTCACCTCAACATATGTAACTTGACCAAGATCCCTTCAACGCTGACACATTAAATGTTTGCGTTGATACTTCAAATCCAAACGTTGAAACTTTTCTACAATAGACCCAAACACCCCTTAACCTTCAAACTACTACCCAATCCACATCATCTTCTTCACCCCCAGACAATAGGATGGAAAACGCCAAAGGACCATTGGAGTGTTCTCCTCTAGTGGTCCTAGCCATGTTGCAGAGAGAACCACCACCACGAGTGTGGTTGGTGCTATGGGTGAGGCTAGGACTATTGGTACTCGTTTAGATGCAGGCCAAGCTAGTCCTAACATTATTAAGACCTCATCCATGCCCCATGACTCTATTTTGGGAGGTCAAATCCCCAATCTAGAGGAGGGCAGATTTGAACCATATACAATGTTGGAATTGACGGCTGTCTGCATTAGCTTGCAAAAGAAAAATGCAGACCTGGTACATACTGTCACTACACAAGGCCTTGAACTCAAGCAATTGAGGGAGATGATTGTTCTTTTAGAAGGTGCTAACAATAGGCGTGGTATGGAGGATTCTTCCAAAGGGGAGGATGAGCAGATACATGTGTGTGACAAAGGCTCACATGATGGAGAATCTTTGGGTGTGGCTGAAGCTCTTACAGATTTGAAGAAGCAACCAGGTTTTGATGTCTCTTTGGTTACTCCTACAAATTTGAATTTATCCTTTACAACAATGATGGATCAGTTCACAAGAAGCGCTGAAAAGAGTAAGATGAGCGTTGACAATCAGATTTTGGACGCTGACAAGAGTAAGTTGGGAGTTGACACATAGGTTTTGGACGTTGATAAACCTGCAGATATGGTTGATGTATTCCAGTCATCAACTATCATCAAGGAAGTGTCTTCACAGGTACCATCATCATCTTTACCCATTATTTATACATTAGATAGGGGTAAAGGAATTATGGTAGAAACAGAGGTTCCCAAGGATGCAGCACAAGTAAAGTTTGATTCAATGTTGGCTGCACAACTTATGGAACAAGAAAAGAAGAAGGTTGTCGAGTCATCATTTGTGGTTTCCTATGAGGAACAAGAAGGAAGTAATGATGAAAGCACAAATTCAAGTGTTATGATTATTGAAGAACCAGAAAGACTTGAATATGGTGATGTGTTGGCAAGGGAGAAACTTGTAGAGTTAAAAATGAAGGTAGATTATGATATGCCTGAAGTTGCCCAGATGTACTTTGCTTGGGAAAATAAGGTCATGGAGAATCCAAATATATCTTTATCAGATCAAGATTTGAAGATTGGTTTTGTCATCATCAAATAGGGGAAGATTGTTCGGAATAAAATATAGTCAGTACACTTGAACGCTGACAAGAGCAATCTGGACGTAGATAAGAAGAAATCAAGCGTTGACAGGACAAGCGTTGACAGAAAGAAGTCAAGCGTTGATAAGAAGAAGTCAAGCACTGATAGAAGACTTAGTCTACACGTATTATGTTTCTAGTATGTTTCTAGTAAAGATATGATCGACAATGTATTTCTTATGTTTATCTTTACCTAAAATAGCTGATACGTAGACTCTTGTACAAGGCTCCTTATTCTATAAAAGGAGGCCTTTAGGTTTTAGTTTAAATATGTTTTTACACTTTCATTATACGCAAGTTTGATTTATCAATCAAAGTGAAAGTTTGGTTTATACTGTTTGTGTGTTCTTGTTTGAGTATTAATTCCGCATAATACTTAAATTATTTTATACACAACAAATTTTCTCTAACTGTTTAACTTGATTAAATATCGTTTACACAAGCTGAATCGATCTAAGTTTGGGATCAACAAGTGGTATCAGAGCTTGTTGAGAAACTTTGATCTAAAGAACACAAAAACCCTAAATCGCCAAAAACCCTAATTTTCAAGAAACCCTAAAAACAACATGTCTACTCCAGAGTTAAACTCCTCCTCCTCCTCCTCAAACACCAACATCAAAATTCCATGCTAGACCCAAACAATTTTGAGCTGTGGAAGTTTAACTTTGAACAGTATCTTCAAATCCATGACTACACCCTATGGGAAATTATTGAAAATGTAAACACATTCAATAAGGTTGAAAAGATTGCAGCTACTATCTTGACAAGATCAACACAAGGCTCTACTAAAGAGGATCGAAAAGAAAAACCTGAAGATGGTAGAACCTTGGTTTAAAAATGCGCGCATCAATGCGCAAATTGCATGCATCAATGCGTTGATTATAAAATTTCGCATCAAGGTGCCTAATGCAATGCTATCCCAGAATGCGCTCGCACTAAAACGCAATTTATCGCAATTGTATAATGCTAGCAACGGTAGCAATTGTCGCAATATAATACTTAGGTCATTTTTGTCAAATTTAAACCATATACAAGAGACCTACATATTTTAATGCCTTTTTAAAGATAATACTTGTTAAAAAAATATCTAAAACAAACACAACAACAACAATATAGTATCTTGCATTTGTTAAGTGTTTTTTTGTCAAGCTTTACTTTTGATTTATATGTTTAACAAAGGATTATAGGGCTAATTTCAATATGCTAGTAATTTATTTAATCACTTTATTATATTTACTTGGTACTTTGTAGACTATATATTATTTCTAAATAATTTGTATACTAAACGCATCGTGTCCAAATTGCGCTCGCAATAGCATCACGCATCACGCAATGGCTTTTGGGACCTTTAGCGCAATGGATCGCAAAACACATTTTTAAACCAAGGGTAGAACTGTCTCAGCTGAGGACATAGCAAAGAGAAGGAATGACATGAAAACCCTAAGCATTCTCAAACTCTCTTTGGGACAAGCCAATCAGAACAAATATAGAAGCTATGAGTCTGCAAAAGATCTTTGGGAAGCCCTTGAAGTTGCTTATGGTGGTAATGCTGATACTGTACAAGAGAAAAAGAAGCAACTCTTGCATGAGTATGTTGTTTTTAAAGTTCAACCCAATGAAAAGCTAAATGGAGTGAGAAGCAGACTTCTTGACATTACAAGCAAGCTGCCCTTTATAGGAACAGCGCTTGGTGATGTTGATATCATCACCACTTTTCTTAAAAGTCTTTGTGATGCATGGAAGATTGAAGCAAGGTCTATAATTGCTAATAATACTCACAAAAGTTCTACTTTTGATGATGTTTACAATAAACTGAGGGTGGTAGAGAATGAAATTCTTTTGGATCAAGGAAGCAAGTCTACCAATGGAAATATGGCCTTCTTCTCACATAGTGAAGGTCAATTTGATCAAAAGGAGTCATACGTGCATCCCGTTACTGGATCATCTTATGTCAACGCTGGATCAAGTTTTGTCAATGCCTCACATTCAGACACTGACACATACAATGTTGACTCTCCAAGAGTTAAGCCTGCTGGTATTGATCTAGATACTGTTTGTGCATACATTGCTTTATTGCCTAATGGTTTAGTGATTACATATGAGGACCTTGAGCAAATTAGTGATGAGCATTTGGAGGAGATGGACATAAAGTGGAATATGGCTCTTGCAAGCATAAAGGTAAATAGATGGAATCAAAGATTTAAGAAGAAGATGACTTTTAATGCTAAGGACACTACTGGATTTAATAAATCCAAGGTTGAGTGTTATAATTGTCATCGAACGGGACACTGTATGAGAGAATGCAGATCTCCAAGAAGATCTGATGCTGGAAAACCCTCAAGACAAATTATCAAGGCTCAGGATTCCAAAGCTATGGTTGCTATGCAAGACATTGATGGTGTTGGCTGGGATTGGAGTTATTTGGCCAAGGATGAGGAAGAAAACAAAGCTTTGGTTGTAGAAAAGGAAGAAGAAGAGCATGTTCACTATGCTCTCATGGCACACTCTTCATCTTCATCAGACAATGAGGTATATGATGATGCATTTTGTAGTAAGGGTTGTCGTCTGAACACTAAAAAACATAACAAAGAAGTTTTAAAATTGACAACAGATGTGGTTAATGAAAGATGCAAGTTATCTAACTATCAACTTGCTCTTACTCAAACTGAAAAGACTGTAGATGAGTATAAGAAATGGAGTTTGACCTAAAAGATCAAATCAATATTTTAACTCATGATTTAAATGCTAGTGTTGAGGTTAGAAACATCATGGAGAGGGACAATGGTGTTTTACAGGCTAAGTTAGATGAGGCTATAAAAAACAAAGATAATGTAGATCTTAAAATTCAGAGATTTGATAAAGCCTCACAAACCCTAGAAAAATGTGTCAGTGAACAAAGGGATTCTAGGGATATGAATGGGATTGGGATTGGGATGAAAGAGTATGTTGGTGTTCTACCACCTGCTGGGAACTTCTATGGTGTCCTTAGAAAGGACTTGTCTTAGACTGGTATACCAGAACTCCAAGAAGAGGAATTTATTCCTCCACCAAGAGTTCTTACCCCAGTAGAGGAATACAAGCAGAAGTTGACTGATTTGGACCAATGGAAGAAAGCCAACCCTACCTTGTTTGTTAAGTGTGGTATGCTTAGTGACAGCCCAAAAAGTGACAAACCCAACCACTGGCAAGACTGTTGACCTTGGCTTAAACATTGATAGAAAACCTAGTATTAAATATGCAGAAATATATAGAAAACCTAGGTCACCAAAAAGCCAAATTAGTGATAATGGGACAAGTTTCTTTTCTTCTAGACCTAGAGCTATGTCTAGAAAAGCCTGTTATACTTGTGGAAGTTTTTCACATTTAGCCTATAAGTGTGTCAGTGCTTCAAAGGTCAACGCTGATAGAAAGTCAAACACTGTCAAACCCAAACCTTTTGTCCAGCAATGTCCACAATTTGTTAGACCGGCCCCATTCTTTACTAAAGGGTCTAGTACTTATGGACAAATACCTTTTTAGAAGACCAATATATGGTCTAACAGACAATGGGTTCCTGTAGCAAACCCTAGGTTCAACGCTGATAAGGGTAATTTCAGCGTTGACAAGAAAAAATTAAACGCTAACAGAAACGTTGCCAGACCAAATAATGGTAAATATTTGCAACCAAAGGGAAAAGGGTCTAAAGCTTCTTCTAGCTTGACATGGAGACCTAAGCAAGACGAAAACCCTAATTCAGATGGGATTTCTATGACCTGTAACAGATTTCATTATATTTCAAAGGTCATAACAAAACCAATTGGGGTTAACTGGTGTTTAATCCAAAAAGGGATGAACAAGGGGTTGTCATAAGGACTAAGTCTGTTTTTGTTGAACAACCAAATGAATCAAAGTCTGCTCAGGCTTGGGTTCCCAAAGAAAACTAATTTGTTTTCTTTATGTGCAGGGCATTCAAATGCAGGTTAATGATTATGGCTATTAGGATAGTGGATGCTCTAGGCACATGACGGGGAAGGAAGATTATCTGACAAATTTTATCCCCATTAAAGATGGTGACAAAGTGTACTTTGGAGGTGGATATGGAACATAGGTTTGGGTTACTCTACTTCTACATCAAGAATATTATAGTTATTTTTCTTCAAGATCATTACATAGAGGCTACATTTGGAGAATCTTCAAGATTGCATACATTGTTTACTTCCCTGTTGATGTGACAAAAAGGGGAAGACATACATGCTACAATTGAGGGGAAGCAATTTGAAGATGATGTACAAGTTACAAGATATACACAAAAGAGTTTTGCCGACATCAACTAGGGGAAGATTGTTGGGTCAAAAAGTTGATGTGGTAGAAACTCAAAAACGAAGAAAATATGAATGCATTTGTCTAAGCATTGACAAGTGTAATCCAGACGTTGTCAAGAGCAAATCAGGCGTTGACAGAAGTCAACAAAAGTCAAACGCTGTTGGAAGCTTCTATTTAAGATAAGTATGTATAATATATTCTGTATTAGTTATCTAAATAGAAGATATTCATGTTTATTCATAGTTATCTCTTGTAAAACCCTGATCCTTACACTATAAAAGGAACCAAGGGTTATTAGGTTTTTCGTAACTTTCATATACAATGTAAACCTAAAGCGTGTGTCGACTAGGTGTGGGATTCAATGTATACACACCTAGTGATTGTTTGTTATTAATATAATGAACAATCCAATTGTTTAATTCATGTGTTCTTTGTGCCCAAACACCTTGTTACATAGTTATTGTTCTTTTCATGATCGTTACATAGTTATTTTTTGTTATTTAAGGTTTCCAGCTGTTGGATTATGGGTATAATTTCATGCATACCAAGATTTTTGTAGACAATAACAGTACTTTATGCATTATTAAAAATCATGTACATCACTCTAAAACAAAACACATAGAAATTAGACATCATTTTATAAGATATTGTTTTGAAAAAGGTTTAATACAACTAGATAGGGTTGACACAGAAGAAAATGTGTCTGATTTATTAACTAAACCTTTTGATACTGGAAGATTTCAATACTTGGTAACAAGTATTGGAATGATCAATCTCAGTTAATATGTGTTTTGGGATCTTATTGTAAAAGTATGTACAGGATATGCATTTGTTATTGGTATTTATACAAAATTAGATTTTCCATTTTATTTGTCTAACGCTGACAAAGGTTATTTTAAAGCTGATAAGTGTTAACGTGACGTTGTCAGCAACATGTTAGTTTTGTGGTTTTTGATCTAATTATGCAGGCGTTGTTAGCATTGTTCCATTGGATACAGAGTTGCTTATGGATTCTTGGAGCATTATTGGAGCATGTTTCAATTTATGGATGATGGTTGGAGTATTTATATTCCTATCTTGACATAAATTTTTATTACATCCGTATTATTTGGCAACTTATGTATCATAGTTTAAGAGGAGGTTTAGGAACCTTTTAGGAATTTTTGGGTATTCTTATAATACTCTTATCACAATTATAGATTGTGTCCACTGGTGAGTATGCATTAGTTTACTAATTCATGAGGCACCGTAGCATGCAAAGTTGATATACTATGCACGCTACCAAGACTTTTTGGCCTAGAATTGGGAGTGGTCTGTTGGGAGACTTGGGTATGATTTATATTGGGCTTCCCTGGGAAGTTACAAAGGATTTTATGAGATAACTTCATTGTTAAGAACTTTGGTTAACAAGGGACACTAGAGGACTGTTATGTCTATCTTGCATAAGCAAGTGTGCATGATTGGACAGTGCTTGCCACCCTATAGTAATTTTTAGTTTATAGGTTATCTTCACTAGGATAAATCACTTTGTTAAGGTCCTTTTTCATTTTTATTATTTTTATTTTTGGACGTTGACAGATTTATTTCCAAACGTTGTTATGACCAATTTAGACGTTGACATGGCTTTTTCCAACGTTGACAAGAATATAGCCGTTGGGCGTTGATGGGTTATTTTTGACCGTTGACACTCATTGGGTCCTACCCAGTTGTTACGTTTGACGAAAATTGGGGCCATAATTTTAGGAGTTGGTAACTTTTAATTAATGAACAAGATAAGTTATTTCCTTTTCAATATTTTCATCATTATATTTGAAAATAACTGCCTTTTTTTTACCAATCACATATGCCTACCTCTCCTATAAATTTGGCTCCTTATTTTGTAAATGGGTACTTGCTTATTCTTGTCTAACAAATTTTTCTCCTATATTCATCTTTCATAACCTTTCACACAGCTTTCTACATCAATGGCGCCTAAGTTTAAACCGAGTGACTTGGTATTGGGATTCAGGAGTCAGCATAACATGGTTGCCTATTTGGAGGCCGATGATGCTCTGTTCCCTCAATATACTCAGATGGTGGCGTATTTGAATGCATCCCCACTACGGTATGCACTTTCTCATGCTCCTTCTAACCTTGTCACTCATATTAAGCAGTTTTGGAACACTGTTAGTTCCTCAACTCTTAATAATGTGACTACATTAACTGCTATTGTCCATGGGCGTCCATGGGTGGTTACTGAAGCCTTGGTTCTCCAGGCTTTGCATCTTAATGATCCAGATGGTATAACCACTCTACCCATTGGTGAGATAGAACAGGGGCTTTAAGCTTTAGGGTATCCTTTACCTGAAGAGGGTACTTTAAACAAATATAATAAACATGAATTTCCCCCAGCTTGGAAGTACTTAATACATGTCATCCTTAAAATGTTTAAGTCCCAAATGTACTGCACATAATGAAATTAACAGATCCATTGCTAGTGCAATTGTGTGTATTACTAATGGGCAAAAGTATAATTTTTCTAAATTGATTTTTGATGGCATGTGTAAAAACAAGGGTAACAAGATGACTCTCGCTTACCCAAGATTTTTACAAACGATTTTTGATGAGCAAAGGTATTGCACCATGGATCATGATGATTTTTATGCGATCCCTGTGCAAAAGAAAGCTATTTTTAGTAAGATGAATTCACCCCCTCACAGAGACTTACCCCTCACCCAAGCCATGCTTGCTGTTATTGCAGCAGCACAACCTCAACCTGACCCACAACCATAATTTGATCCATTACCTGAACCATCACCTTCACCTCAACATATGGAACTTGACCAAGATCCCTTCAATGATGACACATTAAATGTTGGCATTGATATTTAAAATCCAAACGTTGACACTTTTCTACAACTGACCCAAACACCCCTTAACCTTCAAACTACTACCCAATCCACATCATCTTCTTCACCCCTAGACTATAGGATGGAAAAATGCCAAACCACCACTTGTTGATCCCAAACTTAGATCGATTCAGCTTGTGTAAACGAGATTAAATCAAGTTAAACACTTAGAGAAACTTTGTTGTGTATAAAACAATTTAAGTATTATGCGGAATTTATACTCAAACAAGAACACACAAACAGTATAAACCAAACTTTCACTTTGATTGATAAATCAAACTTACGTACAATGAAAGTGTAAAAACATATTTATCTTGAGAGATGAAGATACCATCTTCTTTCTGTTGAACTTGTAAACCTAGAAAGAAGTTCATCTCTCCCATTTCACTCATCTTGAACTTGTCTGTCTTGAGTTTGGAAAAATCTTCACTCATATTTGGACTAGAAGAGCCAAAAATGATATCATCCACGTAGACCTGTACAAGTTAGAAATCCTTACCAGTCTTCTTTGTAAACAAGGTCTGGTCTATGGTGTCCCTTTTGAATTCATTTTCCACCAGATAGGTGGACAATGTGCCTACCATGCTCTTGGGGCTTGATGAAGTCCATACATAGCTTTCTTTACTCTATACACCTTGTATGGATGTTCTGAATCATCAAAACCAGGAGGCTGCATAACATAAACCTCTTCTGCAATTGTGCCATAAGGAAAAGCACTTTTCACATCCATTTGATAGACTGTAAATCCCATGTAGGAAGCATAGGCTAGAAAAATACTTATAGCATCAATCCTTGCAACAGGTGCAAGGACCTCCTCATAGTCTATCCCTTCTTCTTGTGTATTTCCTTGTGCCACTAAACGTGCTTTGTTTCTGACCACAATGCCTCTTTCATCCTTTTTGTTCCTAAGAACCCATCTTGTCCCAATAGGTCTGACATGTCTGGGACAATTGTAAAACCCGTAAAAATAAGGTCATAATTTAATTCTACTTTCAATTATTTTGAAGTATTTTATAAAGTTAAATATTATTATGTTTAACGGTTTAAGTTGAAACCGATATTAAATATTATATTTTAATATTTTGACGAGTAACGAGGACTACTAGTGATCGCGATACCGATGGATGCCTAAAATTTTATATTTTATTATCGATCGTTTCGATATTTAATATTTTCGACGATATCATTTTAATTACGTATCGAGTCGTTATATTATTATTTTTCGTGTGCGTTTAAACTTTTAAGTATTTTTACGAAACCCGAGTCCCGTAAATATTTGTAAAATTGACTTTTAGTCATTTCCCGCTTTTTAACTAATATTTACATTTTAGACCAAAACTATCACAAATTGGCAAAAACTACCCTAACCTTACACTATATAAATGAATTCCACTAACTCATTTCCATTTTAAAATTCATTTCACCAAAAATTCTTCATCCTTCCCCTTTTTCTTTCCTTTTGCCATACACCACCATCAACAAAACTCCCCAAATTTTTATTCTCTTCATTGAATCTTCCAAAATCAAGCAAAGTCCCATCCTAGATTTTCAAAGGGCTACAATTTGGTATAAAATTTTCATACATGCAACCATATTAATTTTTTCAAGAAAAGTTAGTGATGTTTGATCCAAATTTGTCGTATGCATGTGTTAGTAGTGATGATCAAATGGTGTTTATGCCATGTTTTTGTTAAAAAGTTGATTTTTAATTTTTGGGTTTTTGATTTTGATGAAGATACAAGTGTTAGGATTTGTTTATGATGATATTAGGGGCTTAGGTTGATGACAAAAGTTATTGGAATTGATCAAAAACTTAATTTTGTATGGTTTTTAAATGGCCAATTTTAGGCAGTAGGTTTAGAGGCATTTTCAAAAATTTTAAGTCTGAAAATAGGTTGATATTATGGGATTATGTTGTAGAGAATTTCGTTAGCTTCGATTTGATATAAAGTAGGCCTTCCAACTCCTAACGAGGTGGAAGATACACTAGTTTGATTTTCGTGTACCGGGAGACGAGTGTCGACACAATCCGAAAATTGTTGTCGATATTTGGATCGAATCTCGGGGACTATAAAATGAGTTTCAAAATGATTCAAGGGCTGTTCTCAGGCTCCAAGTTTAGTATTTTGAGTCTATTTTTAGAATCAAGTGGCGGTTTTACAAATGGAGTTGTTTAGAATGGTCAAAATGGTTTCGTAAGTCAAGGTCGCTAAACTGTCCGGATTTTGTGATTCAAAGATGTGTCGGGCAGGAAACTTTAGAAGTATAATCTTTTAATGGGCTCTTGGTAGGACTTTCTACATATAGTAAGTGAGTTCTCTGAGTAGTATCATAAAAAGTTGATATGTCTAAGTATGGGAAAACGGCTTGGACATTCGGCATGTTCTGGCAGATTTTTATTAAAGGCATATAACAATAAAATGAATATATAGGAGAGTGTAATAGTATCACTTGTATCGTTTTCTCTTGATTTTGTCGTGATTTTATGAGTCGAGTTTTATATTCTTATGTATGGGTTATTTTTCGAGTCTATTATTAATGAACGCACCTCATTTGATAGGTTGCGGTTCTCGTGTTTGAAAGGCATCATCTATCGTCGGCGATCGTCTCATTACCACTATTGGCTAAGGTGAGTCTATAGCCTTGCTTTATACTAGTTATTAAATGATTTTAAACCCGCGAGGGGGAACACATGTTTTATAAACTTAGAACACAAGATTTTTATGGTATGCTTTGTCCCTCTATGAATGGACCCGTGGTTGCCTTTAAATTGAATTAAGTGATTGCCTTTGTTAAAACCTCAATTATGGATCGTTAATTAACCTATGATGGGTTAACCGCTAGTACAATTAATAGATCTATGGGGGAAGCCGCCCCGGTTCAGTTTTTGTGGACTTGTCATAGAAGCTTAGGCCCGACCTCCACACTGTTTGAGCATATTGTATTGAGAAGTCAGGTATACGGCAATGTACCAATAATCCGGAGGTAACCGACAATTAATAAATCTCTCGTCTTATTAGACTGATATGGGAGTGTCTAAGGGCTCGGTTCCATGAGCTTATTGCAATTTATGCTATATACAATTATCATTGTTGATGCAAATTATTATTTGATGCTTATAAGCATGCCACAAACTTATAATCTTTGCTTGTGTTCAAATTGATTTCATAAACCTATAGATTCACTCGGCATTTTTGCTGATTGTTTTACTCACATGTATTTCAGGTAATCATGAAGTGGAAGCTTGGAGGTCACGGGAATGAAGTTGTGCACTGCTTTTTTTTTGTTCAAACTCTTTGATTTATTTATCATTCCATTTTTAAAACAAACTAATATGTTGTTCTAACTTATCTTTTGGTAACGATTACTTGGGACTACGCTACTCTGACAAATGTTTTAGGAACGATAAATCTAAAACGTCTCTTTTCGAGTCATTCTTTATAAATTATGTGTTGTTGTATCATTGTTTAGCACCCAAAGATGTATTCCGCTGCGTGTAAATTTGGGGGTGTTAAAGATTGGTACCAGAGCCATGAGTTATAGAGAACTAGGTCTTTTTCTAAAAACCTAAACTATAACTATCGGTTTTATTTTTCAAAAAGTCGGTGCACATGATTTCGCGTGACTTCAGGTTCAAGCTACTTCTGGGATTACAACTTTAGTATACATTATTATATATGCCTTATTGCTAAGTATTTCTAAATAAATACTATAATCCTTTATCGATATATATTTATGTCGTTAAACTTTTCGATAAAAGTTTATCATTTATTAATGATTAACTTAAATAAATACAATGAATTTTTAAGATCTTTCTGTATATATTTTTGAAGTATTTAAATTGCTTTTATTGCAAAAAATTTATATTATGACCTTACATACCTTCATCTGCGCGCGTTACTTTCATTATTTAACCCTTTGTGATATCTATATAGATATCCAAATCGTCTTCCGGCTATTTGTGCTTGGACGTCTTGAAACGTAATTTCTAGACCATTGTGTAGCTCAATGTGTCCTTGGAATAGACTAACCGCTATTTATTGACATTTATATGTATCGACTCCGAAGTGTATTGTTCACTTATATCTCGGTAACGTCATCGTCATTTTATAATCATCGTCTAGATTATGGCGCTAGAATTGGAATACGATTTTACTTATATAAAATTGTATCATTTGTTTTTCATTAACTTTCTTGCTCCCGGAGTGCAACCCGTTAATGTTCCTTTCTTTTCTTGTTATGTTTTGTGTTTTTGGACAATCGTGGCACCAAGGAGATTTGCCTACATTGCATTTTGAAATCTAAATTACGAACGTCTTTCACCGTCTTGCTTCCTAAATTTCGTGTTGAATATCTTGAAGCATCTTATGTCATTTCATTATACTATATTTTTATTTGATGCTCATTATGAGATTTATTTTTCGTTGTTGTAAAATCCACAAGACATGTGTGTATATATATTTTGAGTGGTCAGGAAGTGTCGAAAAATATATTTAATTGAGAAACTGCAGGGGCAGTATAAACAGGTCAAAACTTAAAAGTAAAACCTGCGTTTTTTTTAAATAAAATAGTCAAACCTGCACAGAACATGCAGGGGTATTTTGGTCATTTTACATTGGTTTTCAGGTCTCGTGTAAAACTAGAAAGTCGTCTGAAACGTCGTTTTGCATCAAAATGCTTTAAACTCCGAGTCTTGGAGATGTCGTTTATCGGGTCAATTAATCGGCTCATATTTAAAAGTCAAATCTGATAGAAAATTCAGAACATGAGTTTTAAATGTTTCTAAGCTGTTTTGATTTCATTTGAGATCGTAAAAATTTTAATAAATATTATTTTACAACTAACTAATACTAGTTGCATGTGAAAATATTTAAAAATAAAAACAGTACAGGATTAGCAATTACCGGATTAATGGTGTAATTTAAAAACGAGTAACATACTTTCTTAAAAGCATGTTGTGTCGAGTATCTTACAAAGAATACACATGTGGATTGTTTTATTCTTTTCATATATATGACTCATTTGTCATTCGATGTTATTTTATTTTCGTTTTCTTCTAACCTTCCACTGATTTGAGTTGAGTTTTGAAGTTTTGCCTTCACATTCTTCGTTGACATTCTTATCGCGTATCTCATGACGTTTTCGTCTAAACCTTATAACCCTTTGAAAACTTAACAACTTGTAACCATTTCATTGGTTGTTTTATGAGCTACTATTTGCCACTTTTTGCAAACCTTTGGCTACTTTATACGTTGTCATAATGTCACCTTATAAATAAATCTGATATTGTTTTACGATTATTTTCACCAATTATTTTTACTTTGGTCTTATAAAATACTTTTCGTAAGATTAAAAGTTGCTTATTAAGTATCTCACAAATTACTTGTATCCTATAAATTTATAAACTATTTTTAAATTCCATTTTACAAATGGCATGGTTTATATAAAGATAAGAAACGTAATACTTTTCGACGAAAAGGAGCACTGCATTGCTAGCCCTAAATTATACATGGCCTGATCACCTATGTCTAATTTAGAAGGAGCCATGCTAGGCTGAATAGTAGTCAACTTAAAAATCTTGATAATAAAGAACTTTTTACTTGTATTTATGATAAAGATAAATAAAATGAAATAAATTGAAAAGAAGTTTTGAAAACCTTTATAATTTATGCAAGTGGCGCAATTTCTATGCATCCGCATACGTTTTCTTACCTTTTCTTAAACGAATTACGCGCTTACGATTACGTTTTTACTCGACGATCGCTTTTTCACTTGTTATTTCATTTTGTCTTATAACTGATTTCTTTTGACCGTTCGTTTAATTACTGACTGTTGATAAATGACTTGAAAGTCTCGATGTTTTATCCTTCCTTCTCGTCCAATTTTCTTTATGCGACTGGGTAGATTTTTGGAATGTCTCCGTACGTGAATAATGAATTATCACTAGAGTAGTTTCCGTATATCCGGGATGACGTCCGTCACTCTCGTTTGTCTCGAAATCCACTCTTGTGAACCGTGATTTGACTTCTCTCTTTAAACACTAACATCACTCATTTGATTTGTTTTAATTACAAGTGATTATTAGGAATTTTATTTTATTAAAATTTTTGTATGGATCTTAATTCCGATCATGTAACGACCTAACGAGCTGATATTGGTGAACCATCAACCGCACTAACAAAATTGACAACTTGTTTAATCTATTATTTCTTATCGTCTTACCATTAACGCCTTTATTTTATTATTCTCTTTAAGAATACGACATTTTCTTCGTCCCCTTTTGTACCGTTGATCTCGTACTAATTGTTGACCATTATTTCCATTCGTATTCGTTTGTTATCTTGTCACATTTCGAAAACCCGAATGTAACCCATATTTATTTTGGAATGATAAACACCTTTATGTATTCCTACAAAGTATTATAAAAAAAAATTATTTATGGAATTTGTCTACATTTTCTAATGATTTTCAATCATCGAAATAACCATCACAAGTAAAAGGTCAAATTTATACACCATATTTTGTATAACTAAAACTAATGTTTAAAATAAAATTATGTTCTACCTTTTGAACTAATTGACTTATCATACTTTACTTTTAATGTAATGAAATTACCGGTTTAATTTATATTCCTAATAATGATTTAATTTGGAAATTATATCTTCTAATTGTAACCAACAATATGAGTTTAATTTATAAAATTCATGTCATTCTTTCAAAGTTTCTTAAGACAACCAAAATAAATTATGAAGCTATTTAACTTCTATTTTTAATATATCATCTTTATCAAGAAAGTACCTCAATTGAGTCTTAAGGTAATACCAAATCCGGGACAGATAATTGTGACAAACGTTATTTTAATGTTAATATTTAATTCATTCTTCGCTCTCATTTTTCTAGTATTGTGAATAATTATGTTTTACGGTTACGTGAGTCGAGATCCCTCGTCGATCGTTAATCTTAAATCATTTTACCACATCTTGTTCGTTTATGCGTTTATTGAAGTCATTTTTATCTCGTTCTGTTCCTCGTATTGAAGATCACTATTTTATTCTGAGTTTAAAATGAATCTCGGGAAGCAGTGTATAAGAAGAAACGATAAGTGTCACCAGGATTTATGCGTGTACCTGTGGAATGATTGAGGACCGAATCTCTTAATGAATGGAGTTAATAAATTCGTTACGACCTCGAGGAGTATGTTGAAGCCGACACCGCAAGTGGAAAGACTCTTGAGATCAAGTGGTTATTATCAAGGGTTCGTTCAAGGTTTTCTCGATGATTAACGATGGAAATCTATACTTGATTTTATTGTTCGACCTTTTATTTTTATGTACTTATGTGGTATGTGATCCAGTAAAATGATCGTAAGTTGTGAGAACTTGAGACGGCATCATCTGATGACGTCCGATCATGTAGAACACATATTATGTAATATCTTTATGACTTTCAACGACAATGTTTATTGAGACTTTAATGCGCGTTGGCGAAAGTGAGATGGTGTCTTTGTATCATCTTTTGAGTGAGGACCCGCGTGTGAGCACCCTCCGATGACGAAAATGTTTTTCTTGTTAATTCTTTTTGATGTGTGTCCATGGCTATCCGGCCAGTGGCTATCCTTTAAATTGCAACATTCTTTTTAACAGGACTTACCCGAAAATCCTGTCATCTATTCTTGTTATCGAATGAGCTTCGTGTGATTCATAAAATTTTCATGTGTCAAGTTTGACGGGTGACTGGTGGATAAGGATTTATTTATTCCTTTTTGGTGAGATACCACTTGACGACAAGTTGCGTTTTGTAAAAGAACCAGTGGATATCGTGGATCAAGATTCACGTAGGAACGTGAAGACTTCTTTATAAGGAATGCCCTCATCCTTCCGGGTAGTGAACAACTCGTGTATGAGGCGAGTTGAGCGCCGGGAGGTCGCTCCCTTAAGGTGGTGAGGATGTAAAACCCGTAAAAATAAGGTCATAATTTAATTCTACTTTCAATTATTTTGAAGTATTTTATAAAGTTAAATATTATTATGTTTAACGGTTTAAGTTGAAACCGATATTAAATATTATATTTTAATATTTTGACGAGTAACGAGGACTACTAGTGATCGCGATACCGACGGATGCCTAAAATTTTATATTTTATTATCGATCGTTTCGATATTTAATATTTTCGACTATATCGTTTTAATTACGTATCGAGTCGTTATATTATTATTTTTCGTGTGCGTTTAAACTTTTAAGTATTTTTACGAAACCCGAGTCCCGTAAATATTTGTAAAATTGACTTTTAGTCATTTCTCGCTTTTTAACTAATATTTACGTTTTAGACCAAAACTATCACAAATTGGCAAAACTACCCTAACCTTACACTATATAAATAAATTCCACTAACTCATTTCCATTTTAAAATTCATTTCACCAAAAATTCTTCATCCTTCCCCTTTTTCTTTCCTTTTGCCATACACCACCATCAACAAAACTCCCCAAATTTTTTATTCTCTTCATTGAATCTTCCAAAATCAAGCAAAGTCCCATCCTAGATTTTCAAAGGGCTACAATTTGGTATAAAATTTTCATACATGCAACCATATTAATTTTTTCAAGAAAGTTAGTGATGTTTGATCCAAATTTGTTGTATGCATGTGTTAGTAGTGATGATCAAATGGTGTTTATGCCATGTTTTTGTTAAAAAGTTGATTTTTAATTTTTGGGTTTTTGATTTTGATGAAGATACAAGTGTTAGGATTTGTTTATGATGATATTAGGGGCTTAGGTTGATGACAAAAGTTGTTGGAATTGATCAAAAACTTAATTTTGTATGGTTTTTAAATGGCCAATTTTAGGCAGTAGGTTTAGAGGCATTTTCGGAAATTTTAAGTCTGAAAATAGGTTGATATTATGGGATTATGTTGTAGAGAATTTCGTTAGCTTCGATTTGATATAAAGTAGGCCTTCCAACTCCTAACGAGGTGGAAGATACACTAGTTTGATTTTCGTGTACCGGGAGACGAGTGTCGACACAATCCGAAAATTGTTGTCGATATTTGGATCGAATCTCGGGGACTATAAAATGAGTTTCAAAATGATTCAAGGGCTGTTCTCAGGCTCCAAGTTTAGTATTTTGAGTCTATTTTTAGAATCAAGTGGCGGTTTTACAAATAGAGTTGTTTAGAATGGTCAAAATGGTTTCGTAAGTCAAGGTCGCTAAACTGTCCGGATTTTGTGATTCAAAGATGAGTCGGGCAGGGAACTTTAGAAGTAAAATCTTTTAATGGGATCTTGGGAGGACTTTCTACATATAGTAAGTGAGTTCTCTGAGTAGTATCATAAAAAGTTGATATGTCTAAGTATGGGAAAACGGCTTGGACATTCGGCATGTTCCGGCAGATTTTTATTAAAGGCATATAACAATAAAATGAATATATAGGAGAGTGTAATAGTATCACTTGTATCGTTTTCTCTCGATTTTGTCGTGATTTTATGAGTCGAGTTTTATATTCTTATGTATGGGTTATTTTTCGAGTCTATTATTAATGAACGCACCTCATTTGATAGGTTGCGGTTCTCGTGTTTGAAAGGCATCATCTATCGTCGGCGATCGTCTCATTACCACTATTGGCTAAGGTGAGTGTATAGCCTCGCTTTATACTAGTTATTAAATGATTTTAAACCCGCGAGGGGGAACACATGTTTTATAAACTTAGAACACAAGATTTTTATGGTATGCTTTGTCCCTCTATGAATGGACCCGTGGTTGCCTTTAATTTGAATTAAGTGATTGCCTTTGTTAAAACCTCAATTATGGATCGTTAATTAACCTATGATGGGTTAACCGCTAGTACAGTTAATAGATCTATGGGGGAAGCCGCCCCGGTTCAGTTTTTGTGGACTTGTCATAGAAGCTTAGGCCCGACCTCCACACTGTTTGAGCATATTGTATTGAGAAGTCAGGTATACGGCAATGTACCAATAATCCGGAGGTAACCGACAATTAATAAATCTCTCGTCTTATTAGACTGATATGGGAGTGTCTAAGGGCTCGATTCCATGAGCTTATTGCAATTTATGCTATATACAATTATCATTGTTGATGCAAATTATTATTTGATGCTTATAAGCATGCCACAAACTTATAATCTTTGCTTGTGTTCAAATTGATTTCATAAACCTATAGATTCACTCGGCATTTTTGCTGATTGTTTTACTCACATGTATTTCAGGTAATCATGAAGTGGAAGCTTGGAGGTCACGGGAATGAAGTTGTGCACTGCTTTTTTTTGTTCAAACTCTTTGATTTATTTATCATTCCATTTTTAAAACAAACTAATATGTTGTTCTAACTTATCTTTTGGTAACGATTACTTGGGACTACGCTACTCTGACAAATGTTTTAGGAACGATAAATCTAAAACGTCTCTTTTCGAGTCGTTCTTTATAAATTATGTGTTGTTGTATCATTGTTTAGCACCCAAAGATGTATTCCGCTGCGTGTAAATTTGGGGGTGTTAAAACAATCAACCAACTCCCAAACATCCTGGATAGCAAATTGGTGAAGCTAATCCTGCATTGCTTCCACCCAACTTGGTTCTTTGAGAGCATAAAAAATCTTCTTGGGTTCCTGTTGTGACAGAAAACAGGCAAACAAACATGCTTGAACAAGAGGGGTATCAACCTTCTTGTGAATATTGGCAATAAATCCTCCATGATTCTGATGAGACCTTCTAGTTTGCACAAGAGTCATCACATCACCAATAATTAGAGAAGGAGGATGATTTTTTATTGTAGAAGTAAGCACTCCTCCCTTAATAATTGTGTTATCCTCAATCTCATCTTCCATGTTACCAATATCCTCTTCAGACTCTCTTCCATCATCATCTGAATGAACCTCTCCATTTCTGTTTGAAGGTTCACCTTGTTCAAAATTATTGGAAGAGAAAAGATGGTCAAAAGATCTGTCAACGCCTGAACCAAAGCTGTCAACGTTTGCGCCATCAACGCCTGAATTTGTCTTGTCAGCGCCAGAATTTCCTTTGTCAGCGCCTGAAGGATTGATGAGATGGCATTTATACATGATCTCATCGTTCTTTTCGGGCTTTTAATACATAAAAATGTCATAATATACCATATATATGCTTGTGTTTGTTTACTTGTGTATTTTAGGTATGGATATCGTGAAAAAGACAAAAGATCACAAGATACAAGGAAAAACGGACACGAGAAACGAAGCCGTACAAAGAACCGGGCCCTAATTCATGGAATACTCAACAAATACCCTTGAAGACTTGAAGACATACAAGATTGATCCTCATTTATTGAAGAAATGACACTTAAAACCCTTGTATATTCATAATTACAAGTTTGGTCCCTTAAGTTTGTCAAAATTACACAAAAGGTCCTTCAACTTTGAAGAAAATGGCAAGATTAGTCCCTCAACAATTTCAAATTGCCAACAATGGTCCCTCATGAAGCCAAAGATACATTGAAGACCTTTGAAGATCAAAAATGTCCAAAATCAGTCCTTTAAAAATGCAAAAGTGGCAAAAATATCCCTTATAAACCTTTTTGGAAAGTTATGTGCCAAAACTGCCAAAGTGTGAAAGTTAAATACAAAGGGAAATACGTTTTGTGGCTGAATTACTTGATTTACCAAAAATCCCAAAATACAAGGGCCATTTGTGTGCACTGAAACATTCAAACTCCCAATTGCGCCAAACAACTCACTTTCCCCCAATTTCGGATCAAACATGTTACTGTTTACCATTCTTCACCCCAGAATTTACACCAACTTAAACAAAGGGTAAATCTAAATTAACCTTACCCACACTTGATTCGCATGTGAAGAAACAAATCCCACACACAAAACCCTCACTCCCACTACTCCTTGGACCCCACACTCAACCTCCTCAACCAATGAAAATGCAACTTAGCCTCCAAGTAATCTGACGTGTCCAAATCAACAGCCTAGGATCCCTACTTCATATCAAAGCTATTTTAAACGGTTTGGATTTGAATTTGGACAACTCATTCCATCAAAACGTCTAGAAGACTCAAGGGCATTATAGAGAAATCACTTCTAGGGTTTGTGAATAGTGTTTAGCCAGGCATTTGCCTATAAAAGGAGACCTCAACATGTGAGAGTCCCTTTGTTCCAGTTTTAGGCTATTAAATCTTTGTAATTCCTTTTTAATTAATAAAATTTGATTTTCTGGATTTTGAAAAATCTCTTTTATATTTTGTTAAAAGTTGGTGTTAGAATAGCCTGATTCTGAGTTCCATATTCATGTTTGAAGGTTTTTGAGGCAAAGTTTTAAGTGATAAAGCTTTTGCATCAAAAATCAGAAAGTTTGTATTATTTGATCTCACTTTGTGGTTTGTTCTTCTTAGCAGCATTAGAAGCTGGTACTTGTTCTGCTAGTACCTCAACTCAAACAATCCAAGGCCTGGATGTAGGTCTTGGAGGTTTGCATCTTCTTCCCTTTTCATTTTTTCTTTAAGTTTCTGATTAATTGTGATTTTTGTGGATTTATGCTTGAATCTGTGATATTATTGTTGAAACTGGTTTATTTGTGTTGTTTTGATGTTTATGAAGTGTTGTTAGACTGATTTGTGGGTAAAATCTGCATAAGCCTTTGAAAAATTGTGAAAACAAGTTTTAAAAGGGTGTTTGGGTTTACTGCATAAGTTGGGATTGTGGCTTTTTAAGTTGTGGTTTATTGTTTGCAAGTGTTGGTATCTGTTATTTGAGTGTATCTGTTCATCTGTTTGCAGGTTTTAAGGTTTGAAACACATAGATTCATAAAATAGGTCATAAAATCTTGTTTACTTGGTGAATTTGGCTGAAATTTAGGGGACACCTAGATCTAATCATAGACTAGGGTTAACAAGTGTTAAATCTTGGTTAACTACACCAGGGAAGTAGGATTTGAGGCTTGAAATTGGATCTGTGGTCAAATAGATCAGCAAAGAGTTAGTGTTCATCAATTGCATGTTAGTGTTCATCAGTAACCTTCACTTGCTTATTTCTGTTGATTCACTTTGATTCAGTGTTTGATTCTTGTTGCTTTGTGTTTATTCATAGTTTATATAGCTTGTGTGTGCATCTTGTTGAGTTTGGTTGGCTTATTCAGGCTTAATCTGCTTACTATTGCATAACTGCTTATTTTTCCATATCTGGGCTATATCTGGTGACTGTTTGATTGATTGTGGCTTATTGTGTGAACCAAATTGTGATTTTCTTGTTGCTATTGACTCCTTGTGATTCACTGATCACAAGGGTGCCTTTGTTTGCAATTGAATCCAACCAGAACTCTCAAATAAGCTTGGTCAAATAGTCAAAGCAGTGGGAACTCCTTTCCCCTGCTGGTTGCCACTGCTAGTGTAAAACTGGTGTCAGCTTATCAATAAGCTATAATAGCTTATTCTAACCAGCAACAACTTGGATTTTGTAATAGGTGCTCATTATTTGACCCATTTGTTCATACTGGAGCATTTGGTGGGTTGACTTTAGGGTTTGACTAGAAAACCAACTTCATTGACTTTTTCATAAGTTCATTTGTTCTTATTCTGGCTTATTGGTTGTGCTTATTGGAATTTTGTTGATTGATTTGGCTTATTGAGTCCATTTGTGATCTTTTGCAAGTTGAATCAAGTCCTGAGGTGCCTTATTTCTCAAAACGACTATTTTGTCTTTTAGTGAAATATTTCTTTGCTTATTTCTTGCTTATTGAGTGAGCTTTTTCAAAATTTCTTTTTACAGATCTCATAAGCATCCCAAAAGAAGGTAGTGTGTCAAATTAGAGCTTATGGCATTGGCTTATTGCTTAATGGGCTGAAAAGCCCAATAAGAATAAGTTGTGTGCTTAATAAGCTGTGATAAGCTCATATTCAGCTTTTGGGCCTTAGAGTTTTGTTCTTAGAATTGAATTTTGAGTCAGATAGGGCTTTTCCAAGTCAATTGGGCCAAGTTTGACTTTTTGGGCCCAAAAGCCCATTTGGTTTGACTGTTTTTGGTTTTGGCCCATTTGAGGGCCCAATAGGGGTATTCTAGTCATTTCACTTTGATTTTCTGGTTATTTAGGTTAAAATAAACTAGTTTGTAAGTTTTTAGAATTTTTTATAATTTTTGGATTTTTAATATTATTTTAATATTATTTTATTATTATTTTTCAAATTTCACATTTTCCAACTTTTACATTTTTCTTAGGTTTAATACATTAAAATAAGGATTTAGCAACTTTTAGAATAATTTTATCTCTTTTAGATTAATTTTTATAACTATTTTAAGTTTTAATAGTTTTTAAATCATTTTAAATAGTTTTTATTAGTTTAAAAATTTCTAAAAATAGTTTTTAATCTTTTTAGGTTATTTTAGATGTTTACCAATTGAAAAATCTTTATTTGGGCTTTTTGATAATTTATTTGATTTTTAGGGCTTTAATTAGCACTTAAAATTGAATATTTAATTATTTAAAAGGTTTGAAAAAGTTTTGATCATTGGTAAACTCTTAGTTTATTAATTTTGTTTTTTTGGTGAATTTTTGGTAATTTTAGGAATTAATTTTATTTTTTTTGTAATTTTTAAGGTTTTACGTTTTAACTTTCTAGTAGTATTTTTTACGTCTTCGTCATCTTCTTTTCTCATCTCCTTCTAAACCAATCATTAATCACAAACATTTAACAAGTTTTTCACACACATATACCTCCTTGGGAAACGAACTTCATAGGGTCATTAACATTTGATTTTTCCTAAAGTCATTTGTTCAATACTTACCGCTTTTACGCCTTTTTCCTAAAAGGTCGTATTTTACCACAATCATTTTGGCGCCGCTGCCGGGGAGGTGTGTCGTGATTAAATTGTATTGTTGTTTTTAATATTAACCATAAATAGTATTTGTATTAGTAGAACTCTACTAATACGTATTATCGGTTTTCTTGGTTTTTCTTGTAAAAATATTATTACTATATTGTATTAAATATCACAACAAATAAACAATATCTCCAAAAGTGTGAAAACACAACCTTGATTCGGGATTTCATCACTCGATCATTGTATTCGAATCCTAAACAAAAAGAAAAAGGCAAAAATAGATAAATACTTTCGTGAAGCTCGATTTTGAAAAATACAAACTATAAGGCGGGTATTATAAAATATACCCTAAGGAAAAAGGCTCTTAAGTGCTTCGCGCCGCCTCGTTTCCCCGCTTGCTTGTGAGTATTTTGAAATTGAAGGCTAATCGAGGGTTTTGCCGCCCAAAGTATTATTACGTATAATATATTTGCTTGGTTTCTTTGTGATTAAAACCTCTTGAACAATTTGGTTTTCACCAAAGTTCTAAAGTCATTCGAAGGCGTTCACTCCACGTGATCGTTTTCATTCCTTTGAGGCTTCTTTAATCAAAAGTTTGATTCGAGGAGAGATTTTGTAGATTGTTGTCTACGAAGATACACCAAAATCCAAAAAAATTAAATATCATCGAAAACACAAAAAATTGAAAATTCACAAAACAACCAAAAAGAATCTTCTTTGCTCACCTCCCATTCTTCGTGAAGTTTATGATCACTCGTAATCAAGCAAAACGAGCTCGTAAACGTCTTCAAAAGCAAGCCAATCAAGAGACGTTGATTGAAGAACAACCTCCAATTGTTGAACCTATTGTAGAACAAGAAGTCATCATGGCTAATCGTACTATGATGGAGTTGCTACAAGCACCCACCGAGGGTTTTGGAGAGGCCATTGTGATTCCCGCCATCCTTGCGGAGAATTTCGAGATTAAGACGGGTTTAATGTCGATGTTGCAAGCAAATAAGTTTAGAGGTCATGAGAAAGACAACCCGCACTATCATATTAGGAATTTTAATCGTCTCACCGCTACTAGCAAGTTTAAGGATGTTCCACATGACGCTATTAAGATGATGTTGTTTCCATACTCGTTAGATGGACCCGTAAAAATTTGGCTCGAGAAAGAACCGCCAAATTCGATTTTGACATGGGCCGATCTCGTTTCTAAGTTTGTGAACAAGTTTTTTCCACCATCTAAAACAACACATTTGAAAAATGAGATTTCACGATTTGTGCAAAGAAATAATGAAAGTTTTTCAATGGCATGGGAACGATTTAAAGAAATGTTACATGAATGTCCACACCATGATTTTACGGAATTGCATCAAGTTGATACTTTCTATAATGGGCTTAATGATCATGAACGAGATTATTTGAATGCCGCCGCGGGTGGTAAATTTTTTGTGCAAGACGACAAATGAGGCTTTACAAATCATCGAGAATAGATCTAAGGTTTATAGCCCTCGTAACACACCGAGTGTTGCCAATTTGGGTTCGTCTTCATCGTCACAATCGTCTCGTAGCATTAATGCCTTACATGATGAAGCTAATGAGGAAAATCGTTTTTTGATAGATTTGCTAATCTTATGTCCCATTGGAAAGCTCAAGAAGCTTCAAATTCCGCTTCGGTTAAAGCGGTTGCTAAGAGTTGTTTATCTTGTGGTGGAGCTCATGATCTTTCCGAGTGCATTACCGCGGATGGTAACACTTCGAGTGCTTATGTAGCAACGGGAACTTACAACCAAAACGGTCAAGGTTCCCGCCCAAATCAAGCTCCACCAAACCAAAATGTTAATAATTATCGAAACAACAACCAAGGTGGTAATTACCAAAGCAATTCACACAATTACAACAAAGGGAATTATCAAAATGGGAATGGACAAATTTCTAATCAAAACCAAAACCGTGATTTTCAAAACACTACACAAGGTTTTCAAAATGCTCACACTAAAAATTTGCAAGGAGAATTTTTGGATTATGCTAAAGCAAATGATGCTAAATTTGATAACATGCAACGTGAGATGATTAGCTTAAGATCCGAGTTGAAAAACGAGCTAAAAAATGAACTTGCTAATGAACTTAAAACTCATGCAAACAAAATGGAAGGAAATGTCCAACGTCTTCAACAAAATCAACAAAAGATGGAATTAGGACAACATGAGATTAAGCAAGAGTTATTAAAAGCGGGTGTTAGGCAATCAAAATTTGAGGACCGAATGGCTAAGATGTTTGAAGCAATCATGTGTAAACCCTCTTCCTCGGGTGGTCTTCCTAGTGATTCCATTGCAAACCCGAAGGGAGAAATGAAGGTTATTACTACACGAAGTGGTAAAACTTTCAAGGAACCAATCTCTCGTCCAAGTACTTCTACGGAGAAGGAAATCGAGAAAGAACCCGAGGTGATGGTCGAAAAGGAGCACATTAAAATCCCACGAAGTACCGCTCAAACCACACCTACGGTTGAACCAATACCAATTGTGGAACCCGAGTTTCCAAGGCCGTTGCCTAATGACCAACCCACACCACCTTTACCCTACCCTTCGAGACGAAACAAAGAGAAATTGCAAGAACGTAACAAACAACAAATCGAGCTTTTTATAAAAATGTTTCAACAAGTGCATTTTGAAGTGAGTTTAGCTGACGCGTTGTTGTATATGCCTCGTTTCGCTTCCACTTTTAAAAGTATCATGAGCGATAAGGAAAAGCTTTCAAAGCTTGCTAATTGTTCTTCGGTTTATCTTAACCGCATACCGGAAAAAGTTGGTGATCCCAGAAAATTTCTCATTCCTTGTGACATACAAGATATGAAAGAATGCCTCGCCTTGGCCGATCTTGGTGCGAGCATTAATTTGATGCCATTTTCCATTTGGAAATCGCTTTCGCTTCCGGCTCTCATTCCTTCGAACATGTCTATCGAGATGGCCGATCATTCTACGATTATGGCATGTGGAGTAGCCGAAGATGTTTTCGTGAAAGTGGGGAAGTTCTACTATCCCGTTGATTTTATAGTAGTTGACATCCCCGCGGATCCTCAAGTTCCTCTAATTTTAGGTCGTTCATTTTTAGACACTTCGAGATCGCTTATCGATGTTCATGCGAGAACTATCACTTTGAGATTCAACGAAGAGGAACTTGTTATAAACGCTACTCAAAACTCGAAACCTTCTCATGTTTATGCAATCGCTACCATCAATCACATTGACATCGTTGATGTGGTTTGCGATGAATTTTCACAAGAAGTGTTAGGTTTTTCCGATAGCTCGTCAAGTGGCAATCCCACTATTTTGGATCCGATTCTTGCTAATTCCACACCAAATCTCACTCCATTCCAAGGAGGCGATCTCACTTCAAATGAAATCGACAATGAAGATGTGGTGTTGATTAGTGATGATACTTCTATTCCACCATTTCTTCCGCCGATGGAAGTTATGAGCGTTGAACCAAAATCTTCAATCGAGGAACCACCTATCCTTGAATTGAAAGATCTTCCTTCTCACCTTGAATACGCATTCTTGGAAGGTGATGACAAGTTGCCGGTTATTATTGCAAAAGGTCTTGCTAATGATGAGAAAACCGAGCTCTTGAAAGTTCTTAAGGCTCACAAAGGGGCAATTGCATGGAAAATATCCTACATTAAGGGTATTGACCCAAAATTTTGTACTCACAAGATTTTAATGGAGGAGGACTACAAACCCGCAATTCAAAGTCAAAGAAGGGTGAATCCCAAAATTCACGATGTCATAAAAAAGGAGGTCCTTAAACTCCTAGACGCGGGAATGATTTATCCTATATCCGATAGCCCATGGGTGAGCCCAATCCATTGTGTCCCTAAAAAGGGAGGAATGACCGTTGTGCCTAATGAAAACAACAAGTTAATTCCCACTCGTGTTGTGACCGGTTGGAGGGTGTGTATTGACTACAGAAAGTTAAATGACGCCACTCGTAAAGACCACTTTCCATTGCCCTTTATGGATCAAATATTGGAGCGACTAGCGGGAAATGAATTCTATTGCTTTTTAGATGTTTTTTCCGGTTACTTTCAAATCCCTATCGACCCTCGTGATCAAGAGAAGACTACGTTTACGTGTCCTTATGGAACGTTCGCTTATCGTAGGATGCCTTTCGGACTTTGTAATGCACCGGGTACGTTTCAACGGTGTATGATGGCGATTTTTCACGATATGATCGAGAAGTCGATGGAAGTGTTTATGGATGACTTCTCGGTGTTTGGCAATTCGTTCACGTCGTGTTTATCTAATCTCGAGCAAATGTTAAAACGTTGTGAAGAAACCAATCTTGTGCTTAATTGGGAAAAATGTCATTTTATGTGTAAACAAGGAATCGTCTTAGGACATAAGGTGTCGAAGGCGGGGATTGAGGTCGATAAAGCTAAGGTAGACGTCATCGCCAAGTTACCTCATCCCAAAACCGTTAAGGGAGTTAGGAGTTTCCTAGGCCACGCGGGCTTTTATCATCGTTTCATCAAGGACTTTTCGAAAATCTCTCGACCTATGACACACCTTCTCGAGAAGGATGCTCCTTTTAATTTCAATGAGGATTGTGTTAGAGCTTTTGAAACTCTCAAAAGGAAACTTACCGAAGCTCCCATTCTTGTTGCTCCTAATTGGGAATTGCCCTTTGAAATCATGTGCGATGCAAGTGATTATGCTATAGGGGCCGTCTTAGGGCAACGTTATGACAAACATTTCCGTCCTATCCACTATGCTAGTAAGACGATGACCGAGGCTCAATTAAAGTACACCAAAACGGAAAAGGAATTCCTTGTCGTGGTCTATGATTTTGAGAAATTCCGACCTTATCTCGTCTTAACTAAAAGCATCATGTATACCGACCATTCGGCTATCAAGTATCTCTTAGCTAAGCAAGATGCTAAGCCGAGATTGCTTCGTTGGATGCTCCTCCTCCAAGAATTTGATGTCACCGTGCTTGACAAAAAAGGAGCCAAGAATCTAGCGGCCGATCATCTCTCTCGTCTAGAAGATCCTCACAAAGATGTTTTCGAGAACAAGGAAATCATCGAAACATTTCCTCTCGAGACTCTCGGTGTAGTGAATTCTAAAGACACCACCCCATGGTTTGCCGACATTACAAATTACCATGCGGGCAATTTCATAATCAAGGGTATGACGACACAACAAAAACGAAAATTCTTTCGTGACGTCAAGTTCTATTTTTGGGACGACCCTTATCTCTTTTGGGTTTGTGCCGATCAACTCGTTCGACGTTGTGTTTTTGTTACCGAAGCTTCTAATATCCTTAGAGCTTGTCACGAGGGACCCACGGGTGGTCACCACGGTGCTAATCTCACGGCTAAGAAAGTGTTCGATGTCGGTTTCTTTTGGCCTTTTATCTATCGTGATGCACACGCACTTGTGAAGTCGTGTGATTCGTGCCAACGTCAAGGAAAATCGTCTCAACGTGATGAAATGCCGCAAAACATAATTCAAGTGTGTGAGATTTTCGACATATGGGGAATAGACTTTATGTGGCCGTTCCCATCGTCTCATGGCAACAAATATATCCTCGTCGCGGTGGACTACCTTTCTAAGTGGGTGGAAGCTAAGGCTTTGCCTACTAATGATGCTCGTGTGGTAGTGAAGTTTTTGAAGCAACTATTCTCTCGGTTTGGAACCCCCCGTGCTATTATAAGCGATCGTGGAACCCATTTTTGTAATGACCAATTCGAAAAGGTTCTAAAGAAATATGGAGTTACTCATCGTCTTTCTACGGCTTATCACCCGCAAACGAGTGGGCAAGTCGAGGTTTCGAACCGAGCTTTAAAGAGGATTTTAGAGAGGTCAATTGGAGAAAACCGTGCTTTATGGTCCGACAAACTTGATGACGCTTTATGGTACTTTAGGACCGCTTATAAGACACCTATCGGTTGCACTACTTATAAGTTAGTCTATGGGAAGAATTGTCATTTGCCCATTGAGTTGGAGCACAAGGCATATTGGGCCCTTAAGCATGCAAACTTTGACTTGAAGACCGCGGGAGATCACCGGAAAATACAGTTGAATGAATTGGATGAATTAAGAGATAATGCTTATGAAAATTCATTAATTTTTAAAGAAAAGACTAAAAAGTTTCATGATTCAAAGATTAAAACCCGGGTTTTTAACGTTGGTGATCAAGTGTTGCTTTTTAACTCTCGTCTTAAGATATTTTCCGGGAAACTGAAATCTCGTTGGTCGGGTCCGTTCACCATTACACAAGTGTTTCCATATGGGACCATTGATCTAGCTCAAGATGATGGTCCTAATTTCAAGGTGAATGGACATAGGCTTAAGCACTACTTTGGTGGGGAAATTCCTTCAATGGTTGCCCTCGACCAAGTCACCTTCCCCAATGATAATTAGTATTGAGGGGATCGAGTCGAGCTCATGACTCGGTAATCAAAAACGAGGTGCCTCGTGGGGGAGATCCCATGCTTATCTTTTATGCTTACTATTCACTAATAAGGGGACTTGTACCCTTTTAACTCGTTGTCTCGTGGTTGTTTATGATTGTGTTATCTAGATCATCTTCATCATCATCTACGATTGAAGACCCTCGTGTTTGTTTACGTAAGCCTCCATCGTTTGATTGAATAAGTTTTTCACGAATCCATGACATATCCTTTATTGTTCTAACAATTATCTTTTAGCATACTTAATAAACGGCTTTAGATATATTGTTGATCACCCTTTCCATGATAGATCCTAAGCATTCGATTCTTCGTCTCTAGTATGAGGGTGCTCCACCTTTAGACTTGAAACATTGAGGACAATGTTTACTTTTAGTATGGGGGGTGAATAGATACTTGATTTGCTACGCCCTCACGCTTTCCAACTTTCAATGTTTTGTTGCTAATAAGGCTAAAAATGGCCAAATTTTAAAATTTTTCTTAGTTTTCATAAGTGTTTTTAAGACACGAATGTATATTTTCCGTTGGGTAGAATAAGAGTTAATTTTTGACTTGATGGGCATTTGGATCCATTTACATTTCTTAACCCACTCATTTCAAGTTTTGCTAGACTTTTATATAGGGAGCTTTAAAACGCGAAAGTCTTAATTCATACGGGTTAAGAACAAAAACTTTTCGCAAGTTCCTATAATTGATCCTAGAAAGTCACTTATCAAGGGAACTTTAAAACGCATTTTCTAAACTTGAAAAAGTCCAAGAAAGTGCAAGATCCTATAGGTGGCTTGAAAACCCAAAACTTTGATTTGATATAGTCTTAATGAAAGCTAATCCAAATTTGGCTTAATTTTGACTTGCATGGCTAAGTATTCACGAGTCTCTTTAATTAGAGGTCTTTATATAGTGAAGAACGAGAAATGATAGAGTTAGACAAGTGATCATGCTAAACGTAGAACATGAAAATGTTCTTTCAAAAATTCATATGTTTTTAATTGTGGCTTTTACTTCCCATAAGATCAATGCATTAGGAATAAATCATAATTGCAATAAGTAAGGTCGTACGATTTGAAAGGTTACTTAGCCTCTAGCGCAAGATCGTTTAAAAGTTGCTCGGGGTTGAATAGAGTTCATAGCCAAGGCATAACTTATTGAAGCGGGACGCGAAGATTGGCGATTATCCAAAAAGGCCCTAACAAGGCATGAGGAACTCTATTTTTGCTAAAGATCCAAGATGATGTGAAGTATCATTATTCCTAAATCAATATGAAGGATCGAGACACACGACGAAAAGCAATTACTCCCCTAAAGATCATGGAGAAAGTCTATCCAAAAAGACCCTAACAAGGTATGAGGATAAATATATCCAAGTCCGAAAAGGAGGCGGATCGTTGTACATCAAAATCCAAAGTAAAGATTGAAGAAAAATGATGAAGTCGTGGTCCAAATATGAAGAATCTCTCAAAAAACGTCAAGTGAAGAAATTCTAAATATATGAAGAGAAGACAATAATTTCGAGAACGTCTTCCCAAGATTTGAAGTATGAAGTACATGCCAAATATCGGTCCGAGAAAGGTCTCAAATCGTGAAACGAGTTATGCCAAGATATGAACTTAAGGAGATACACGAGAAGCCGTTTTAAAAGATTTTGTCCTTCGGCTAACTATTGATCAAATCATGCTACTTTGCTTTCGGACTAATAACTACTCAAATAAGTCAATATGAATTACTTGTGATCCATGACAAATAGATAAAAAATGCTAGTAACCTATTTCCTTTTATAATAACTAGGATTGCGGGGAGAAAAAGTATTACACAATTTGGGCGTATGAGTAGTGTTAGCATTGTGACTTGTACCAACAATGATCTTCTTTTTGCACATAGCATGGAATGTATGACAATCAAGGATGACGAAGTTTACTCTAAGGAACATTAACTTGTTTCTATTCTTTGACCCTAAAAGTCACTTTCGTGATGAAAATCATATGTTATGTCTTTACACATCTTCATAGTATGTTGCAAGTCTTTTACTCTTCAATAAAGGTTAATAAAAATTGAACTTTGGTGATGCTTAGATACTTTATTCTAGCATTGCGTGAGGGCACGACAATGGCTTAGTATGGGGGAGTGATGAGATGGCATTTATACATGATCTCATCGTTCTTTTCGGGCTTTTAATACATAAAAATGTCATAATATACCATATATATGCTTGTGTTTGTTTACTTGTGTATTTTAGGTATGGATATCGTGAAAAAGACAAAAGATCACAAGATACAAGGAAAAACGGACACGAGAAACGAAGCCGTACAAAGAACCGGGCCCTAATTCATGGAATACTCAACAAATACCCTTGAAGACTTGAAGACATACAAGATTGATCCTCATTTATTGAAGAAATGACACTTAAAACCCTTGTATATTCATAATTACAAGTTTGGTCCCTTAAGTTTGTCAAAATTACACAAAAGGTCCTTCAACTTTGAAGAAATGGCAAGATTAGTCCCTAAACAATTTCAAATTGCCAACAATGGTCCCTCATGAAGCCAAAGATACATTGAAGACCTTTGAAGATCAAAAATGTCCAAAATCAGTCCTTCAAAAATGCAAAAGTGGCAAAAATATCCCTTATAAACCTTTTTGGAAAGTTATGTGCCAAAACTGCCAAAGTGTGAAAGTTAAATACAAAGGGAAATACGTTTTTGTGGCTGAATTACTTGATTTACCAAAAATCCCAAAATACAAGGGCCATTTGTGTGCACTGAAACATTCAAACTCCCATTTGCGCCAAACAACTCACTTTCCCCCAATTTCGGATCAAACATGTTACTGTTTACCATTCTTCACCCCTGAATTTACACCAACTTAAACAAAGGTTAAATCTAATTTAACCTTACCCACACTTGATTCGCATGTGAAGAAACAAATCCCACATACAAAACCCTCACTCCCACTACTCCTTGGACCCCACACTCAACCTCCTCAACCAATGAAAATGCAACTTAGCCTCCAAGTAATCTGACGTGTCCAAATCAACAGCCTAGGATCCCTGCTTCATATCAAAGCTATTTTAAACGGTTTGGATGCATTTGGACAACTCATTCCATCAAAACGTCTAGAAGACTCAAGGGCATTATAGAGAAATCACTTCTAGGGTTTGTGAATAGTGTTTAGCCAGGCATTTGCCTATAAAAGGAGACCTCAACATGTGAGAGTCCCTTTGTTCCAGTTTTAGGCTATTAAATCTTTGTAATTCCTTTTTAATTAATAAAGTTTGATTTTCTGAATTTTGAAAAATCTCTTTTATATTTTGTTAAAAGTTGGTGTTAGAATAGCCTGATTCTGAGTTCCATATTCATGTTTGAAGGTTTTTGAGGCAAAGTTTTAAGTGATAAAGCTTTTGCATCAAAAATCAGAAAGTTGGTATTATTTGATCTCACTTTGTTCTTCTTAGCAGCATTGGAAGCTGGTACTTGTTCTGCTAGTACCTCAGCTCAAACAATCCAAGGCCTGGATGTAGGTCTTGGAGGTTTGCATCTTCTTCCCTTTTCATTTTTTCTTTAAGTTTCTGATTAATTGTGATTTTTGTGGATTTGTGCATGAATCTATGTTATTATTGTTGAAACTGGTTTATTTGTGTTGTTTTGATGTTTATGAAGTGTTGTTAGACTGTTTTGTGGGTAAAATCTGCATAAGCCTTTGAAAAATTGTGAAAACAAGTTTTAAAAGGGTGTTTGGGTTTACTGCATAAGCTGGGATTGTGGCTTGTTAAGTTGTGGTTTATTGTTTGCAAGTGTTGGTATCTGTTATTTGAGTGCATTTGTTCATCTGTTTGCAGGTTTTAAGGTTTGAAACACATAGATTCATAAAATAGGTCATAAAATCTCGTTTACTTGGTGAATTTGGCTGAAATTTAGGGGACACCTAGATCTAATCATAGACTAGGGTTAACAAGTGTTAAATCTAGGTTAACTACACCAGGGAAGTAGGATTTGAGGCTTGAAATTGGATCTGTGGTCAAATAGATCAGCAAAGAGTTAGTGTTCATCAATTGCATGTTAGTGTTCATCAGTAACCTTCACTTGCTTATTTCTGTTGATTCACTTTGATTCAGTGTTTGATTCTTGTTGCTTTGTGTTTATTCATAGTTTATATAGCTTGTGTGTGCATCTTGTTGAGTTTGGTTGGCTTATTCAGGCTTAATCTGCTTACTATTGCATAACTGCTTATTTTTCCATATCTAGGCTATATCTGGTGACTGTTTGATTGATTGTGGCTTATTGTGTGAACCAAATTGTGATTTTCTTGTTGCTATTGACTCCTTGTGTTTCACTGATCACAAGGGTGCCCTTGTTTCCAATTGAATCCAACCAGAACTCTCAAATAAGCTTGGTCAAATAGTCCAAGCAGTGGGAACTCCTTTCCACTGCTGGTTGCCACTGCTAGTGTAAAACTGGTGTCAGCTTATCAATAAGCTATAATAGCTTATTCTAACCAGCAACAACATGGATTTTGTAATAGGTGCTCATTATTTGACCCATTTGTTCATACTGGAGCATTTGGTGGGTTGACTTTAGGGTTTGACTAGAAAACCAACTTCATTGACTTTTTCATAAGTTCATTTGTGCTTATTCTGGCTTATTGGTTGTGCTTATTGGAATTTTGTTGATTGATTTGGCTTATTGAATCCATTTGTGATCTTTTGCAAGTTGAATCAAGTCCTGAGGTGCCTTATTTCTCAAAAACGACTATTTTGTCTTTTAGTGAAATAATTCTTTGCTTATTTGTGGCTTATTGAGTGAGCTTTTTCAAAATTTCTTTTTACAGATCTCATAAGCATCCCAAAAGAAGGTTGTGTGTAAAATTAGAGCTTATGGCATTGGCTTATTGCTTAATGGGCTGAAAAGCCCAATAAGAATAAGCTGTGTGCTTAATAAGCTGTGATAAGCTCATATTCAGCTTTTGGGCCTTTAGAGTTTTGTTCTTAGAATTGAATTTTGAGTTAGATAGGGCTTTTCCAAGTCAATTGGGCAAAGTTTGACTTTTTGGGCCCAAAAGCCCATTTGGTTTGACTGTTTTTGGTTTTGGCCCATTTGAGGGCCCAATAGGGGTATTCTGGTCATTTCACTTTGATTTTCTGGTTATTTAGGTTAAAATAAACTAGTTTGCAAGTTTTTAGAATTTTTTATAATTTTTGGATTTTTAATATTATTTTAATATTATTTTATTATTATTTTTCAAATTTCACATTTTCCAACTTTTTACATTTTTCTTAGGTCTAATACATTAAAATAAGGATTTAGCAACTTTTAGAATAATTTTATCTCTTTTAGATTAATTTTTATAACTATTTTAAGTTTTAATAGTTTTTAAATCATTTTAAATAGTTTTTTTTAGTTTAAAAATTTCTAAAAATAGTTTTTAATCTTTTTAGGTTATTTTAGATATTTACCAATTGAAAAATCTTTATTTGGGCTTTTTGATAATTTATTTGATTTTTAGGGCTTTAATTAGCATTTAAAAATTGAATATTTAATTATTTAAAAGGTTTAAAAAAGTTTTGATCATTGGTAAACTCTTAGTTTATTAATTTTGATTTTTATTTTTAGAATTAATTTTATTTTTTGTAATTTTTAAGGTTTTACGTTTTAACTTTCTAGTAGTAATTTTTACGTCTTCGTCATCTTCTTTTCTCATCCCCTTCTAAACCAATCATTAATCACAAACATTTAACAAGTTTTTCACACACATATACCTCCTTGGGAAACGAACTTCATAGGGTCATTAACATTTGATTTTTCCTAAAGTCATTTGTTCAATACTTACCGCTTTTACGCCTTTTTCCTAAAAGGTCGTATTTTACCACAATCAAGGATCATGCATGTTTTCAACTGGTGATACTTGGGGACCACCATTTTCCTTTCCAGCCGCAGCAAATGTATCTGTCCACATGGGAATTGTAACATACTCAAGTATGGGTGCTGTTTTGTCTGCTTGTGATTCAACCTCTTCATCAACCTGTTTACCTGAAAGATCTACAAGTGGTATCAGAGCTTGTTGAGAAACTTTGATCTAAAGAACACAAAAACCCTAAATCGCCAAAAACCCTAATTTTCAAGAAACCCTAAAAACAACATGTCTACTCCAGAGTTAAACTCCTCCTCCTCCTCAAACCCCAACATCAACCATGCTAGACCCAGACAATTTTGAGCTGTGGAAGTTTAACTTTGAACAGTATCTTCAAATCCATGACTACACCCTATGGGAAATTATTGTTGGGAATAAAATGTTGTCAATACACTTGAACGCTGACAAGAGCAATCTCGACGTTGATAAGAAGAAATCAAGCATTGACAGGACAAGCGTTGACAGAAAGAAGTCAAGCGTTGATAAGAAGAAGTCAAGCACTGATAGAAGACTTAGTCTACACGTATTATGTTTCTAGTATGTTTCTTGTAACACTCTCAATTTTCGTGTCGGTACAGCAGAAGGGTCTTTTAGAGTGTTACGGGATAGCACAATAACTCCAATCATAGAGAACACATAAAAACGATTGTACAAGGTTCAACATACATTCATTCGATAAAAAGTTTTAAAGTGTACAACAGGTCCCAAATTATACAGGTCATTTAGTTTACAAAACATAGATCGAATGAACATTTTTAATAATATGTGGGCCATCAGAGTCGATCTCCATCCGGATTACCTTCAAGCACCTGAGATAAAAACATGCAAAAATCATATCAGCGAATGCCGAGTGAATTCATAGAGTTTAATAAAAACCGTTATATAAAACAATCGTTAAAATCAGAACACAAGTATAATATCGGAAGTAAGTCCTCGTATTGCTAGTCAGGCAATATATAAATCAAGCATACATCTTAAACCGTCCATGAGACCGTAGCCTCAATATTACCATTATAGGTAATATATTCATCGTTATTAGCGTCGTTATTGGATTACATTATGGATTATATAGGATACATTTTAGGATTATTATTAGTCGCATGACATTGTTACCTTACTATGAAAACAACGGGCCGCAAACCCGACAAACAATTTGCCCATCTAAGTTAGCGTGTCGTCACAAAAATCACGCTATGGAATCTTCTCATACATAAATTCGCTTACCAATCAATGTGGTACGACGGGGATCAAGCGTCAAGGCGTGAACTGGGGTGATCGTCCCCAAATAGTACTATCAAATGCATAAGCGTCTACCAAATCCCGGTAGTTCACAATTCATGCTAATGGGACTTTAAGTGACATAACCTAACTACTAATAATCCTTTTTGTCTCGTTTATAGGGTCATAGCATCATTCGGGTCCATATCATTAAGCTTACCATCGGGACTACTTGTGTTCTATTTTTATCAAAAATCTAGCATGTTATCTCCCTCGCGGGTTTACAAATCATTTTATAAAACATTTAAAAGAGTGCGAGGCTATGAACTCACGTTGATAATGAAAGGCGGATTATCGGCTACGGGCGTGCTTCGGTCACGGAAACCTATATAAATAATAATCGGTCTTAGAATTTTGTCCAATGACTTATCAAAATAACAATATACATATGATGATTTTATACATATGATGATGATCAAGTGGGTTTATATATCCTTGTTTGCTCATTTTAGTGTTTGCGTATTGGTAACTTTTTACTAGTTTACTAGTTTTACTTATTTACCTATTTTAAGTCCAATAAGCTTATTATATGTTATTTAACTTGTTTTATTCTATTTTATACTTATATTATCAGTATCTATACTTTCCATGTTAGGCACAAATGGGTTAAGCCCAATAAGTACTTTTTATAAGTGTTTAACTTATTTAGTCCAATTATTAGTCCAATATGCTTACTTAGCTCGTTAATGTCCGTATGTCCCATAGTTCGGGTTTTATCGGTTTTACTTGTATTAGATACTTCTATATCAGTATATGACTTTTAAAAACTTTACATTAGACGGGTTTGATCGTCTAAGTTTTATTTGGCGAAAAACGTTAATTTTACGGTAATAGCCGAAAAAAGTCGTAAAAATCAAGTTTATAGTTTTTATTACTTATAAGTATTATTCCACTACCATTTTTATAATTTATCCATTTATTAACCTTTAACATATTTATATAAATAAGTTTTATAAGTTAGTGGGTTTTTATTTTACATTTTATACAATAAAAATGTGAGTGCTTATATAATAATAATAAACATTAATTCTCAAAATCTGATTTTTATTTTCATATTCACCATTTTTATCATATCTAGAGTTCTGTAATGAATTAGAAGCTAATTTTTAGGTGGCATGATCTTCATATTATGTGCTACATTTAACTTAGTTATAGCTACTGCTCATTTTAAGTTTATCTATGCTTAACAGTCCCTACAAAACAGCTTATTCAGATTAGCACTCTCATCTTGTTTTGATCATATCTCACTCATTATATTGATTCCATTGCATGGCCAACTCTCACATGTGTATAACATCTTTTACTTACTGTAAATGGATCATACCATGCAATTTTATCAGTTCAAGTTTTAGTTATATACTGTTTTTATACAACCAACTAAATAATCAAGATTTTAGCCTTGTTTCTTATAGTTATTAACCTTTTTAAGCATATTTATCAACACTTGATCCCCACACAACATTTTTATCATCATATATACATCATATACATATACAATAAGAAAGAAAATACATTTGTTCTTCACAAAAATAACAAGAGAAAATGGAGAGGATGATCTTCTTTACCAACCAAGTGTATTTCTTATTTTTGGAAGACAAGAACTTGATGAACACCAAAAGTAACTCCAAGATCATCAAACACCAAGAACAATAGTTGAGAAATCAGCCCTAGGACACAAGTAAATCACCTCCAATGTTGTTAATATGGCCACCAAATGATCAAGGCTTCAAGATAACTCCATGATAGAGCTAGATAACATGTATTTCATGGCTAGAAAAGATCAAAAGGGATGTTTGTAGCTTGAAAGTGGACGGCAAGGGTGAAAGTTTAGAGAGAGTTTGAGGTTGTTTGCATGTAAGTAAATGGTATGTGTGAAAAGTGGTTAATGGTTTTGTGTTGGTGGAAAGATGTAAGCTTAAAGAGTAAGCTTAGTTACACTTGTAACTATCTAGCTAACATGATGCCACATATGGTTGTGGTGTCATGTTGGTGCCGTCCCATAGTGCTAGTGGGGTGGGACAATGTATTTTGTCCCATCTCACTAGTTTACGGGTATTCATCGATTCTAGTTTTCTCGATTTGCGTGCCCTCGGGTCGTTTCACGAAAAACGTTTTTATAAATTATGAATCAACGACACAAAACGAATCCAATAAAAATTGTCTCATCAAAAACGGAGTTCAAAAACGTAAATACGTAATCCTAAGGTTTCCGGTTTAATCGTAAAGGACGCTAAATTATGCACGTAAGCCCAAATTTAAATCCGTAAATTGTGAGTTCATCAACCAACACAAAAATAAGTTTCAAAATATTATACGAGAACATAATTCACTACCTGAAAATGATAGATTGTCACAGCTTTTCCTCCTAAAAGGGATCAACGTCCTCGTGATCCATTTCATTTGGATGTCCGTTTCTTATTTAAATCGAAGAGGTGCGGATATTTCTTCCACATTTCATCCTCTCGTTCCCAAGTATACTCCGGTCCATGCTTTGAATTCCATCGGATCTTGACAATAGGTATCCGAATTTGTTTCAGTTGCTTTACCTCACGGTCCATAACCTCTACGGGTTCTTCGATAAAATGCAACTTCCCATCTATTCGAACCTTATCTAACGAAATTTTCTCATCACTTACTGCTAGACATTTCTTCAGATTAGATACATGGAATGTGTTGTGAACACCATGAAGTTCTGGGGGTAACTCTAGTTTGTAAGCCACCGGACCTACTCTAGATAAAATCTTAAAGGGTCCAATATAACGGGGATTCAATTTCCCTCGCTTTCCAAATCTTATAACGCCTTTCCATGGCGATACTTTCAACATTACTTGGTCACCCACTTTAAACTCCATTGGCTTCCGCCGCACATCCGCGTAACTTTTCTGTCTACTACGGGCAGTCAACAACCTATTCTTAATCTGAACTATCATCTCCGTAGTCTCCCGAATTAATTCCGGTCCCGTGAGCTGGGTATCCCCAACTTCACTCCAACATACAGGAGATCTACACTTCCTACCATACAAAGCTTCAAACGGTGCAGCCTTAATACTAGAATGGTAACTATTGTTATACGAAAACTCTGCTAACGGCAAATGTTTATCCCAATTCTTACCAAAATCTAACACACAAGCTCTCAACATATCTTCTAGTGTTTGTATCGTCCTTTCACTCTGCCCATCAGTCTGGGGGTGATAAGCAGTGCTCATGTCGAGATTCGTTCCCAAAGATCTTTGGAGAGATTTCCAAAAATTCGATGCGAATCTAGGATCTCGATCTGAAATGATCGATACAGGCACTCCATGCTTGCATACAACATTCTCAAGGTATATATGAGTCAGCTTCTCCAGTGAGAACTGCTCTTTAATCGGAATGAAGTGTGCTGATTTGGTCAGTCTGCCGACAATAACCTAAATCGAGTTGTTTCCAGATGATGTTCTAGGAAGCTTGGTGATAAATTCCATCGTAATTCGCTCCCACTTCTATTCAGGAATCTTTGGTTGTTGAAGTAGTCCTGATGGCTTTTGATGTTCAGCTTTAACTCTAGCACAAGTCAAGCATTGCAGAACATACATAGCTATGTCAGCTTTCATATTCGGCCACCAGTACAACTTCTTCAAATCATGGTATATCTTATCAGATCCCGGATGAATGGAATACTTAGATTTATGGGATTCTAACATAATCAGGTCTCTTAAGCCTCCAAACTTAGGTATCTACATACGACCTCTTAAGCATTTCACTCCATCAGCTCTAACCTCTAAAGGATCTCTTTCTCCTCGGAACCCTTCATTAACAAAATTTTCCTTCTTACAAGCTTCTATTTGCGCATTTCTAATTTGCTCAGGCAAATTATTATGCACGGTCAAGACTAGAGAACGCACCCTGATAGGCTCTCTATCTTTCCTACTTAACGCATCGGCAACAACATTGGCTTTTCCTGGGTGATATTTTATATCACAGTCATAATCACTTAACAACTCTATCCATCTTCGTTGCCTCATGTTCAATTCCTTCTGATCGAGAATATACTGTAGGCTTTTGTGATCGGTGAATACCGTACACTTGGTGCCATACAGATAATGTCTCCACAACATAAGAGCAAAGACTACAGCTCCTAACTCAAGATCATGAGTATTATAATTCTCCTCATTCTTCCTTAATTGCCTAGAAGCATAAGCTATAACTTTCTCTCGCTGCATCAAAACAGCTCCATAGCCTCTAAGAGATGCATCACAATACACTACAAAATCTTCACTCCCGTCGGGTAATGATAAGATTGGCGCACTACATATTTTTGCTTCAATGTCTGAAATGCTCCATCTTCATCACTTCCCCAAATGAAAGGTTTATTCTTCTAGGTAAGCTTAGTCAAGGGTTTAGCTATCAAAGAAAATTCTTTAATGAATCGCCTATAATAGCCAGCCAATCCTAAGAACTGTCGCACTTCCGTTGGCGTTGTCGGTGCAGACCAATTCTTAATAGCTTCAACCTTTGCAGGATCAACATGAATTCCATCTTTGTTAATCACATGGCTAAGAAATTGCACAGAATCTAACCAGAAATCACATTTCGAAAACTTAGCATACAACTTTTCATCCTTCAACAAATTCAAAACAATCCTTAAATGCTCTCTATGTTCATCTTCATTCTTAGAATAGATTAGAACATCGTCAATAAACACAATCACAAATTTATCCAAGTAGGGCTTGCACACTCGGTTCATTAAATCCATGAAAAACGCAGGTGCGTTAGTTAACCCAAATGGCATTACTTGAAATTCATAGTGTCCATAACGAGCTCTAAATGCAGTTATAGGAATATCTTCTTCACGGACGCGAAGTTGGTGATATCCTGACCGCAAATCTATCTTAGAATACACACTAGATCCTTGTAGTTGATCAAACAAATCATCAATCCTAGGTAAAGGATATCGATTTTTAATTGTCAACTTATTCAGTTCCCTATAATCAATGCACATACGGAAAGATCCATCCTTCTTCTTAACGAACAAGACTGGAGCTCCCCAAGGCGACGAGCTCGGTCGAATAAAACCTTTATCAGACAACTCCTTAAGTTTCTCAGATAACTCCTTTAATTCAGAAGGGGCTAATCGGTAAGGCGCACGTGCCACCGGTGCAACACCAGGAATTAAATCGATTCGAAACTCTACTTGCCTTATCGGTGGAAGTCCGGGTAAATCTTTAGGAAATACCTCAGGAAATTCAGAAATAATAGGTACATCTTCCAATCGTTTCTCCCTAGACTCATTCCCGGTCACTTGAGCTAAGAATAACTCACAACCGTTCCTGATGTACTTTTGGACTTTAATACATGAAACGATTTTCAAATGGGATTCACCTCGATTACCATCAATTACTAACGTCCTATTCCTAAGAGGAATCTTAACCTTCTTCTCTCCACATAAAATAGTAGCATTATTCAACGACAACCAATCCATACCAATAATAATATCAAAACTACCTAATTCTATCAACATCAAATCAATCGGAAAGGAATGGTTCAAGAGATTTAGAGAGCATCCTTCTAATAGCTTATTAGTTTTCACTAATTTACCATTAGCCAATTCCACCTCGTAACTGGTATTTATCTCAACAGGTTCAATGTCAATAAGGGCACTAAATTTAGTGGATACAAAGCTCCTATCAGCACCCGAATCAAATAAAGCAACAACATAATGATTGTTGAGTAAAAACGTACCGGTAACGACATTTGGATCCTCTTTCTTCACCTCAATTGTTCCAAGTTGATAGATACCACCCTGGGGGTTTCTTCCAGGTACAATCACTTTCAACTTGGGGCATTCCGATTTCCTATGACCTTCTTCATTACAGTTGAAGCAAATGGTTCCCTTCTTACACCTTTCAACCTTGTGTCCAAGCTTTCCGCAATTTCGGCACTTCCAGCAGTCGCCAGCATGCCTCTTGTTGCCACACTTAGGACATCTATCATCGTTGCGCGGTGTGTTGTTGGTAAGAGCATTTGCGTTCCCCTTTCTCTGGTTCTGACGGCGATTGAAATTCTTCCTATTATCACCTCTATCTACACGATCACCGTCTCCCTTTCTTTTCTCACCAACACGGGCTTCATCTTCCCTATCCTGAATTATCTGTCCAATGAGTTGGTAAGCCATTCGAACAACATCATCAATGGTCAGTGGTTTAGATGATGTCACGTCCCCCCGGATATTCCTGGTCAACCCTTTAATATATTGCTCAATTCGGATCTCTTCGGGTTCAACCAATCGAGGACATAGCAAGGCCAACTCATGGAATCGGTTTGTGTAACTATCAATGTCCACACCTTTCATTCTCAAATGAATCAACTCTTGTTCTAACCTAATGATCACACTACGAGGACAAAACTCCAAAGTCATCCACTTCTTAATTTCAGCCCAAGGAGTAGCATTAGCAGCATCAAGACCCATGAAAGCAATTCTCCCGTTCCACCAAGTCAACGCACGACCTTTAAGAGTAGCCATAGCAAAAGTCACCTTATCTTCCTCCTTACACTTACTAATCCGAAACACCGACTCAATCTTCTCAATCCACTGGCTTAATCCTACAACACCTTCAGTTCCATTAAAAGGTAGAGGTTCACACTTCATGAACGTCACATAAGTACAGCCACCAACTTCAGGTGCATTAGTTCCAAGTCCTCCTACATTTCCTCCAGCATTAGCATTCACATTATTAGCATTCACATTCACATTAGTACCGCCAATTCCACTACCGCCAGCTCCACTACCGCCAGCTCCACTACCGCCAGCTCCACTACCGCCAGCTCCACTACCGCCAGCTCCACTACCGCCAACTTCATTTCTGGCATTTGCCATAAATTCAGTCATAGATGCAGTAACTTGCTCCGTAATAATCCTACGTACATCATCCTCAGTCACAGCCTTCTTGGGCGGCATAGTTCTATAATTTCAAAATTTCAAAGTATTAAGCATTCATCCAACAAGGATTCATATAATATGGATTGAATTCATAATCAAGATACAAATAAGGCACAATATGGAATTCAAGACAAGATACATATTTCATTTGATTTGAAACAAAAGTATTGTCTTAGTTACATCCCATATCAAAGTTCTAGTACTATACACACTCAAAATTCGTGCCAAGTCTACTACTAACAAGTCGGTTCAGTCAAAGCTACAAAAGTACAAAAGATACAAAGGTCACTACTAAATACAGACTGGTCTACTGAGAACCGCCAGATGATCCATCATTCATCATCTTCTGTATCTTTGTCGGACGATCACTAGACACATCTTCAGCTGGGCGCTTACGGATCACTCCTCTTTCAACCATGTCAGCATAAAATCTACTATTCCAACCCACGGATATATTCAACTCCTTTTCAGCTTTCTCACGCATCGCACGAGCTACATTCAACTGAATCTCCATAGGATTCACCTTTTTCTACATTTCCGCAAACTCACCACTTTCTAACACTGATAACCTCCTAAAAGCCTCATTCAAACCACGTTCTACATCAGTCAAATCCAAACTAAGCAAATCCCGCTCTTTCTCACCAACCTTAGTCTTCGACTCCAAATAAGCAACATGAGTCTGAACAACACCTAATCCAATCTCCGTCATACTACTCTTAACACGGGAAGCATCTAGATCACGTCTCAAGGCCCATGGTGCAAGACCATCAATATGAGTAGCCTCTCGAGTACTAGAGGACTCTCCTATCTCACGCCTACGAGTAGCAATACCATCAGTACCGTCAGGCGCATTATCATCCTCATCTTCCTTTGATTCAGAATCAGATTCAGACGATTCAGACATTTCATCCCTAGGTAGCTCAACCTCAGAATCAGACAAATAAACTGGTGGGGGTAAAGGCTCGCCCTCTGGAACATCATAAGGATAAATAAGCTCAGCTTCCTCATCGTCATCAAACTCATCGTCTATACCTACATCCTCCTCGACATCCTCGTCGTCAATCTCATCATCTAAATTATCTAACCCAATCTCCTCATCATTCTCTATATCAACATTATCAATCTCATTCTCTATCATATCAACTTGAGGGGCAATCTGACCTCCTAGTCCTAACTCGGGCTCGTGATCCTCAAATGGTTCCTCCTCATCATCCATATCATAATCTACTAAGTCTAAATAAGGATCATCATCTACATTAGGTTCAGGAATAGCATGGTTCTCTACAGGAATATTAGGGTCAGCCATGACAATCTGCATTTATATATATATCTCGTATTAGGATAACATACTAGTTAAACAATTACATAATGAAACCACGATATATACATATATATAAATTAAATTATATATATCAAAATATATATCTTCTCAATAGGGCTTGTTGGTAACGTCGGAGATCTCTGGCATCGTTATAGTCAAAAGATTTTTCAAATATTTTCTCAAATGTTCATAGTTAAAAGATTTTGAAAAGTTTTGTTCAAAACCTTGGTTTTTAAAATCTTTTGTTCTCTATAACGAGAGCTCTGATACCAAACTGTAACACTCTCAATTTTCGTATCGGTACAGCGGAAGGGTCTTTTAGAGTGTTACGGGATAGCACAATAACTCCAATCATAGACAACACATAAAAACGGTTGTACAAGGTTCAACATACATTCATTCGATAAAAAGTTTTAAAGTGTACAACAGGTCCCAAATTATATAGGTCATTTAGTTTACAAAACATAGATCGAATGAACATTTTTAATAATATGTGGGCCATCAGAGTCGATCTCCATCCGGATTACCTTCAAGCACCTGAGATAAAAACATGTAAAAATCATATCAGCGAATGCCGAGTGAATTCATAGAGTTTAATAAAAACCGTTATATAAAACAATCGTTAAAATCAGAACACAAGTATAATATCGGAAGTAAGTCCTCGTATTGCTAGTCAGGCAATATATAAATCAAGCATACAACTTTAACCGTCCATGAGACCGTAGCCTCAATATTACCATTATAGGTAATATATTCATCGTTATTACCGTCGTTATTGGATTACATTATGGATTATATAGGATACATTTTAGGATTATTATTAGCCGCATGACATTGTTACCTTACTATGAAAACAACGGGCCGCGCACCCGACAAACAATTTGCCCATCTAAGTTAGCGTGTCGTCACAAAAATCACGCTATGGAATCTTCGCATACATAAATTCGCTTACCAATCAATGTGGTACGACGGGGATCAACCGTCAAGGCGCGAACTGGGGTGATCGTCCCCAAATAGTACTATCAAATGCATAAGCGTCTACCAAATCCCGGTAGTTCACAATTCATGCTAATGGGACTTTAAGTGACATAACCTAACTACTAATAATCCTTTTTGTCTCGTTTATAGGGTCATAGCATCATTCGGGTCCATATCATTAAGCATACCATCGGGACTACTTGTGTTCTATTTTTATCAAAAATCTAGCATGTTATCTCCCTCGCGGGTTTAGAAATCATTTTATAAAACATTTAAAAGAGTGCGAGGCTATGAACTCACGTTGATAATGAAAGGCGGATTATCGGCTACGGGCGTGCTTCGGTCACGGAAACCTATATAAATAATATTCGGTCTTAGACTTTTGTCCAATGACTTATCAAAATAACAATATACATATGATGATTTTATACATATGAATTCTCATTTTAGTGTTTGCGTAATGGTAACTTTTTACTAGTTTACTAGTTTTACCTATTTACCTATTTTAAGTCCAATAAGCTTATTATAAGTTCTTTAACTTGTTTTATTCCATCTTATACTTATATTAACAGTATCTATACTTTCCATGTTAGGCCCAAATGGGTTAAGCCCAATAAGTACTTTTTATAAGTGTTTAACTTATTTAGTCCAATTATTAGTCCAATATGCTTACTTAGCTCGTTAATGTCCGTATGTCCCATAGTTCGGGTTTTATCGGTTTTACTTGTATTAGATACTTATATATCAGTATATGACTTTTAAAAACTTTTCATTAGACGGGTTTGATCGTCTAACTTTTATTTGGCGAAAAACGTTAATTTTACGGTAATAGCCGAAAAAAGTCGTAGAAATCAAGTTTATAGTTTTTATTACTTATAAGTAATTCCACTACCATTTTTATAATTTATCCATTTATTAACCTTTTACATATTTATATAAATAAGTTTTATAAGTTAGTGGGTTTTTATTTTACATTTTATACAATAAAAATGTGAGTGCTTATATAATAATAATAAACATTAATTCTCAAAATCTGATTTTTATTTTCATATTCACTATTTTTATCATATCTAGAGTTCTATAATGAATTAGAAGCTAACTTTTAGGTGGCATGATCTTCATATTATGTGCTACATTTTACTTAGTTATAGCTACTGCTCATTTTAAGTTTATCTATGCTTAACAGTCCCTACAAAACAGCTTATTCAGATTAGCACTCTCATCTTGTTTTGATCATATCTCACTCATTATATTGATTCCATTGCATGGCCAACTCTCACATGTGTATAACATCTTGTACTTACTGTAAATGGATCATACCATGCAAGTTTATCAGTTCAAGTTTTAGATATATACTGTTTTTATACAGCTAACTAAATAATCAAGATTTTAGCCTTGTTTCTTATAGTCATTAAACTTTTTAAGCATATTTATCAACACTTGATCCCCAGGCAACATTTTTATCATCATATATACATCATATACATATACAATAAGAAAGAAAATACATTTGTTCTTTACAAAAATAACAAGAGAAAATGGAGAGGATGATCTTCTTTACCAACCAAGTGTATTTCTTGTTTTTGGAAGACAAGAACTTGATGAACACCAAAAGTAACTCCAAGATCATCAAACACCAAGAACAATAGTTAAGAAATCATCCCTAGGACACAAGCAAATCACCTCCAATGTTGTTAATATGGCCACCAAATGATCAAGGCTTCAAGATAACTCCATGATAGAGCTAGATAACATGTATTTCATGGCTAGAAAAGATCAAAAGGGGTGTTTTTAGCTTGAAAGTGGACGACAAGGGTGAAAGTTTAGAGAGAGTTTGAGGTTGTTTGCATGTAAGTAAATGGTATGTGTGAAAAGTGGTTAATGGTTTTGTGTTGGTGGAAAGATGTAAGCTTAAAGAGTAAGCTTAGTTACACTTGTAACTATCTAGCTAACATGATGCCACATATGGTTGTGGTGTCATGTTGGTGCCGTCCCATAGTGCTAGTGGGGTGGGAAAATGTATTTTGTCCCATCTCACTAGTTTACGGGTATTCCTCGATTCTAGTTTTCTCGATTTGCGTGCCCTCGGGTCGTTTCACGAAAAACGTTTTTATAAATTATGAATCAACGACAAAAAACGAATCCAATAAAAATTGTCTCATCAAAAACGGAGTTCAAAAACGTAAATACGTAATCCTAAGGTTTCCGATTTAATCGTAAAGGACGCTAAATTATGCACGTAAGCCCAAATTTAAATCCGTAAATTATGAGTTCATCAACCAACACAAAAATAAGTTTCAAAATATTATACGAGAAAATAATTCACTACCTGAAAATGTTAGATTGTCACAGCTTTTCCTCCTAAAAGGGATCAACGTCCTCGTGATCCATTTCATTTGGATGTCCGTTTCTTATTGAAATCGAAGAGGTGCGGATATTTCTTCCACATTTCATCCTCTCGTTCCCAAGTATACTCCGGTCCATGCTTTGAATTCCATCGGATCATGACAATAGGTATCCGACTTTGTTTCAGTTGCTTTACCTCACGATCCATAACCTCTACGGGTTCTTCGATAAAATGCAACTTCCCATCTATTCGAACCTTATCTAACGAAATTTTCTCATCACTTACTGCTAGACATTTCTTCAGATTAGATACATGGAATGTGTTGTGAACACCATGATGTTCTGGGGGTAACTCTAGTTTGTAAGCCACCGGACCTACTCTAGCTAAAATCTTAAAGGGTCCAATATAACGGGGATTCAATTTCCCTCGCTTTCCAAATCTTATAACGCCTTTCCATGGCGATACTTTCAACATTACTTGGTCACCCACTTTAAACTCCATTGGCTTCCGCCGCACATCCGCGTAACTTTTTTGTCTACTACGGGCAGTCAACAACCTATTCTTAATCTGAACTATCATCTCCGTAGTCTCCCGGATTAATTCCGGTCCCGTGAGCTGGGTATCCCCAACTTCACTCCAACATACAGGAGATCTACACTTCCTACCATACAAAGCTTCAAACGGTGCAGCCTTAATACTAGAATGGTAACTATTGTTATACGAAAACTCTGCTAACGGCAAATGTTTATCCCAATTCTTACCAAAATCTAACACACAAGCTCTCAACATATCTTCTAGTGTTTGTATCGTCCTTTCACTCTGCCCATCAGTCTGGGGGTGATAAGCAGTGCTCATGTCTAGATTCGTTCCCAAAGATCTTTGGAGAGATTTCCAAAAATTCGATGCGAATCTAGGATCTCGATCTGAAATGATCGATACAGGCACTCCATGTTTGCATACAACATTCTCAAGGTATATACGAGTCAGCTTCTCCAGTGAGAACTGCTCTTTAATCAGAATGAAGTGTGCTGATTTGGTCAGTCTGTCGACAATAACCCAAATCGAGTTTTTTCCAGATGATGTTCTAGGAAGCTTGGTGATAAAGTCCATCGTAATTTGCTTCCACTTCTATTCAGGAATCTTTGGTTGTTGAAGTAGTCCTGATGGCTTTTGATGTTCAGCTTTAACTCTAGCACAAGTCAAGCATTGTAGAACATACATAGCTATGTCAGCTTTCATATTCGGCCACCAGTACAACTTCTTCAAATCATGGTACATCTTATCAGATCCCGGATGAATGGAATACTTAGATTTATGGGATTCTAACATAATCAGGTCTCTTAAGCCTCCAAACTTAGGTATCCACATACGACCTCTTAAGCATTTCACTCCATCAGCTCTAACCTCTAAAGGATCTCCTTCTCCTCGGAACCCTTCATTAACAAAATTTTCCTTCTTACAAGCTTCTATTTGCGCATTTCTAATTTGCTCAGGCAAATTATTGTGCACGGTCAAGACTAGAGAACGCACCCTGATATGGCCACCAAATGGTCAAGGCTTCAAGATAACTCCATGATAGAGCTAGATAACATGTATTTCATGGCTAGAAAAGATCAAAAGGGGTGTTTGTTGCTTGAAAGTGGACGCCAAGGGTGAAAGTTTAGAGAGAGTTGAGGTTGTTTGCATGTAAGTAAATGGTATGTGTGAAAAGTGGTTAACGATTTTGTGTTGGTGGAAAGATGTAAGCTTAAAGAGTAAGCTTAGTTACACTTGTAACTATCTAGCTAACATGATGCCACATATGGTTGTGGTGTCATGTTGGTGCTGTCCCATAGTGCTAGTGGGGTGGGACAATGTATTTTGTCCCATTTCACTAGTTTACGGGTATTCCTTGATTCTAGTTTTCTCGATTTGCGTGCCCTCGGGTCGTTTCACGAAAAACGTTTTTATAAATTATGAATCAACGACACAAAACGAATCCAATAAAAATTGTCTCATCAAAAACGGAGTTCAAAAACGTAAATACGTAATCCTAAGGTTTCCGGTTTAATCGTAAAGGACGCTAAATTATGCATGTAAGCCCAAATTTAAATCCGTAAATTGTGAGTTCATCAACCAACACAAAAATAAGTTTCAAAATATTATACGAGAAAATAATTCACTACCTGAAAATGTTAGATTGTCACATTTCTAGTAAAGATATGATCACAATGTATTTCTTATGTTTATCTTTACCTAAAATATCTGATACGTAGACTCTTGTACAAGGCTCCTTATTCTATAAAAGGAGGCCTTTAGGTTTTAGTTTAAATATGTTTTTACACTTTCATTGTACGCAAGTTTGATTTATCAATCAAAGTGAAAGTTTGGTTTATACTCTTTGTGTGTTCTTGTGGAGTATTAATTCCGCATAATACTTAAATTGTTTTATACACAACAAAGTTTCTCTAAGAGTTTAACTTGATTTAATCTCGTTTACACAAGCTGAATCGATCTAAGTTTGGGATCAACAAGTGGTATCAGAGCTTGTTGAGAAACTTTGATCTAAAGAACACAAAAACCCTAAATCGCCAAAAACCCTAATTATCAAGAAACCCTAAAAACAACATGTCTACTCCAGAGTTAAACTCCTCCTCCTCCTCCTCAAACCCCAACATCAAGATTCCCATGCTAGACCTAGACAATTTTGAGCTGTGGAAGTTTAACTTTGAACAGTATCTTCAAATCCATGACTACACCCTATGGGAAATTATTGAATTTGGGAACACATTCAATAAGGCTGAAAAGATTGCAGCTGCTATCTTGACAAGATCAACACAAGGCTCTACTGAAGAGGATCGAAAAGAAAAACCTGAAGATGGTAGAGCTGTCTTAGCCGAGGACATAGCAAAGAGAAGGAATGACATGAAAACCCTAATCATTCTCAAACTCTCTTTGGGACAAGCCAATCAGCACAAATATAGAAGCTATGAGTCTGCAAAAGATCTTTGGGCAGCCCTTGAAGTTTCTTATGGTGGTAATGCTTATACTGTAGAAGAGAAAAAGAAGCAACTCTTGCATGAGTATGCTGTTTTTAAAGCTCAACCCAATGAAAAGCTAAGTGGAGTGAGAAGCAGACTTCTTGACATTACAAGCAAGCTGCCCTTTATGGGAACAGTGCTTGGTGATGTTGATATCATCACCACTTTTCTTAAAAGTCTTGGTGATGCATGGAAGATTGAAGCAAGGTCTATAATCGCTAATAATACTCACAAAAGTTCTAATTTTGATGATGTTTATAATAAACTGAGGCTGGTAGAGAATGAAATTCTTTTTGATCAAGGAAGCAAGTCTACCAATGGAAATATGGCTTTCTTCTGACATAGTGACGGTGAATTTGATCAAAAGGAGTCATACATGCATCCCGTTACTGGATCATCTTGTGTCAACGCTGGATTAAGCTTTGTCAATGCCTCACATTCAGACGCTGACACATACAATGTTGACTCTCCAAGAGTTAAGCCTGCTGGTATTGATCTAGATACTGTTTGTGCATACATTGCTTCATTACCCAATGGTTCAGTTATTACATATGAGGACCTTGAGCAAATTAGTGATGAGAATTTGGAGGAGATGGACATAAAGTGGAATATGGCTCTTGCAAGCATAAGGGCAAATAGATGGAATCGAAGAATTAAGAAGAAGACGACTTTTAATGCTAAGGACACTACTGGATTTGATAAATCCAAGGTTGAGTGTTATAATTGTCATCGAATGGGACACTTTATGAGAGAATGCAGATATCCAAGAAGATCTAATGCTAGAAAACCCTCAAGCCAAATTATCAAGGGTCAGGATCTCAAAGCTATGGTTGCTATGCAAGACATTGATGGTGTTGGCTGTGATTGGAGTTATTTAGCCAAGGATGAGGAAGAAAACAAAGCTTTGGTTGCAGAAAAGGAAGAAGTAGAGCATGTTCACTATGCTCTCATGGCACACTCTTCATCTTCATCAGACAATGAGGTATATGATGATGCATTTTGTAGTAAGGATTGTCGTCTGAACACTGAAAAACTTAACAAAGAAGTTTTAAAATTGACAACAGATGTGGTTAATGAAAGATGCAAGTTATCTAACTATCAACTTGCTCTTACTCAAACGGAAAAGACTGTAGCTGAGTATAAGAAATGGAGTTTAACCTAAAAGATCAAATCAATATTTCATGATTTAAATGCTAGTGTTGAGGTTAGAAACATCATGGAGAGGGCCAATGGTGTTTTACAGGCTAAGTTAGATTAGGCTATCAAAAACAAAGATAATGTAGATCTTAAAATTCAGAGATTTGATAAAGCCTCACAAACCCTAGAAAAATGTGTTAGTGAACAAAGGGATTCTAGGGATATGACTGGGATTGGGATGAAAGAGTATGTTGGTGTTCCACCACATGCTGGGAACTTCTATGGTGTCCTTAGAAAGGACTTGTCTTGGACTGGTATACCAGAACTCCAAGAAGAGGAATTTATTCCTCCACCAAGAGTTCTTACCCCAGTAGAGGAATACAAGCAGAAGTTGACTGATTTGGACCAATGGAAGAAAGCCAACCCTACCTTGTTTGTTAAGGGTGGCATGCTTAGTGACAGCCTAAATGAGTCTACACCCATAAAAGTGACAAACCCAACCATTGGTAAGACTGTTGACCTTGGCTTAAACGTTGATAGAAAACCTAGTATTAAATATGCAGAAATGTATAGAAAACCTAGGTCACCAAAAAGCTAAATTAGTGATAATGGGACAGGTTTCTTTTCTTCTAGACCTAGAGCTATGTCTAGAAAACCCTGTTATACTTGTGGAAGTTTTTCAAATTTAGCCTATAAGTGTGTCAATGCTTCAAAGGTTAACGCTGATAGAAAGTCAAACACTGTCAAACCCAAACCTTTTGTCCAGCAAAGTCCATAAGTTGTTAGACCAGCCCCATTCTTTACTAAAGGGTCTAATACTTATGGACAAAGATCTTTTCAGAAGACCAATACATGGTCTAACAGACAATGGGTTCCTGTAGCAAACCCTAGGTTCAACGCTGATAAGGGTAATTTCAGCGTTGACAAGAACAAATTAAACGCTGACAGAAACGTTTCCAGACCAAATAATGGTAAATATTTGCAACCAAAGGGAAAAGGGTCTAAAGCTTCTTCTAGCTTGACATGGAGACCTAAGCAAGACCAAAACCCTAATTCAGATGGGATTTCTATGACTTGTAACAGATTTCATTATATTTCAAAGGTCATAACAAAACCAATTGGGGTTAACTGGGTGTTTAATCCAAAAAAGGATGAACAAGGGGTTGTCAGAAGGACTAAGTCTGTTCTTGTTGAACAACCAAATGAATCCAAGTCTGCTCAGGCTTAGGTTCCCAAAGAAAACTAAATTGTTTTCTTTATGTGCAGGGCATTCAAAAGCAGGTTAATGATTATGGCTATTGGGATAGTGGATGCTCTAGGCACATGACGGGGAAGGAAGATTATCTAACAAATTTTATCCCCATTAAAGATGGTGACAAAGTGTACTTTGGAGGTGGATATGGAACTATTACTGGTAAAGGCACTCTTCTCACCAACAATTTGCGTTTTGAAAATGTGTTTCTGGTAAAAGAACTTTACTATAATCTGTTTCGTGTATCACAAGTGTGTGATAACAAAAATAAGGTTCTTTTCACTAATACTGAATGCTTGGTGTTAAGCAAAGATTTTAAAATACCAGATGAGAAATTCACTGATTTTAGAACACCTAGGCATAAGGACAATTATAATGTGAATCTTAATGGGATTAGGATGAATAATAATTTGTCTTGTCTATATGCTAAGGCTTTAGTTGATGAGAGTAATCTTTGGCACAGAAGATTAGGGCACATTAATTTTAAGAATATAAATAGACTTGTGAGACATGGTTTAGTTGATGGTTTGCCTGAAAAAGCTTTCAACAATGACCACTCTTGTGTTGCATGCCTTAAAGGCAAATAGCAGAAGGTCTCATTTAAGTCTAAACCAGTGCACTCTAGTTCTAAACCACTTCACTTGTTGTATATGGACTTGTTTGGTCCAACTAATATAGAAAGCTTAAATGGTAAATCCTACTGTTTGTCATCACTGATGATTTTTCTAGATTTACTTAGTCTTTATTTTTAGCTTTGAAAAGTGACACTACTGATACTTTGATTAACTTTATTACCCAAATTGAAAAGAAGTCTGGTAATGAAGTTAAGATGCTTAGTAGTGACAATGGTGGTGAGTTTAGAAATAAGTTATTAGATGACTTTTGTGCAAAGAAAGGGATTACTAGACAGTTTAGTGTAGCTAGAACCCCATAACAAAATGAGGTAGCTGAGTGAAAGAATAGAACCCTCATAGAAGCAGCTAGGACTATGTTGGATGATGCTCACTTTCCCATTGGTTTTTGGGCTGAGGCTGTGAATACAGCTTGTTATGTTCAGAATAGGGCATTAGTCAACAAGATTCATAACAAAACACCTTATGAGTTACTTTGGGGCAGGAAACCTAATATTGGGTTTCTTAAACCTTTTGGATGTCATGTAGTTGTGTTGGACACTAGTGATGCCTTAGGTAAGTTTAGTGCTAAAGGTGATGAAGGCTACTTTATGTGTTATTCTGTGCAGAGTAGAGGATATAGAGTTTACCTTAAGAAATAAAAACGTGTACTTGAAAAGGTACATCTTAGGTTTTTAGAGAGTAAACCTAGTGATCCTGAAAATGGTCCAAATTGGTTATTTGACTTGGAACCTCTATCTAGGACATTGAATTATATGCTTGTTACTAATCCAAACATTGTGAAGGTAACTTCAAATGTTGTGGAAGAACCAGTTGTTGATCTTTCAGGTAAACAGGTTGATGAAGAGGTTGAATCACAAGCAGACAAAACAGAACCCACACTTGAGTATGTTACCATTCCCATATGGGCAGATGCATTTGCTGCTGCTGCTGCTGGAAAGGAAAAAGGTGGTCCCTAATTATCACCAGTTGAAAACATGCATGATCCTTCAGGCGCTGACAAAGGAAATTCTGGCGCTGACAAGACAAATTCAGGCGTTGATGGCGCAAACGTTGACAACTTTGGTTCAGGCATTGACAGATCTTTTGACCATCTTTTCTCTTCCAATAATTTTGAACAAGTGAACCTTCAAACAAAAATGGAGAGGTTCGTTGAGATGATGATGGAAGAGAGTCTGAAGAGGATATTGGTAACATTGAAGATGAGATTGAGGACACCACAATTATTGAGGGAGGAGTGCTTACATCTACAATCAAAAATCATCCTCCTTCTCTAATTATTGGTGATGTGATGACTCCTGTGCAAACTAAAAGGTCTCATCAGAATCATGGAGGATTTATTTCCAATATTCACAAGAAGGTTGATACCTCTCTTGTTCAAGAATGTTTGTTTGCCTGTTTTCTGTCACAACAGGAACCCAAGAAGATTTTTGATGCTCTCAAAGAACCAAGTTGGGTGGAAGCAATGCAGGATGAGCTTCACCAATTTGCTATCCAGGATGTTTGGGAGTTGGTTGATAGTCCCAGACATGTCAGACCTATTGGGACAAGATGGGTTCTTAGGAACAAAAAGGATGAAAGAGGCATTGTGGTCAGAAACAAGGCATGTTTAGTGGCACAAGGATATACACAAGAAGAAGGGATAGACTATGAGGAGGTCTTTGCACCTGTTTCAAGGATTGAGGCTATAAGGATATTTCTAGCCTATGCTTCCTGCATGGGATTTACAGTCTATCAAATGGATGTGAAAAGTGCTTTTCTTTATGGCACAATTGCAGAAGAGGTTTATGTTATGTAGCCTCCTGGTTTTGAAGATTCAGAACATCCAGACAAGGTGTATAGAGTAAAGAAAGCTATGCGTGGACTTCATCAAGCCCCAAGAGCATGGTATGGCACATTTTCCACCTATCTGGTGGAAAATGGATTCAAAAGGGGCACCATAGAACATACCTTGTTTACAAAGAAGACTGGTAAGGATTTCTTACTTGTACAGGTCTATGTGGATGATATCATTCTTGGCTCTTCTAGTCCAAAGATGAGTGAAGATTTTTCCAAACTCATGACAGACAAGTTCAAGATGAGTGCAATGGGAGAGATGAACTTCTTTCTAGGGTTGCAAGTTCAGCAGAAAGAAGATGGTATCTTCATCTCTCAAGATAAATATGTAGAAGAAATCTTGAAGAAGTTTGGCTTTTCTCCAAATGAGAAACGGGCTAGCACACCTATGGATAGTGAACACCCTTGGGGAAAAGTTGGAGATGGAAAAGAGGTGGATGTCAGGCATTATAGGTTAATGATTGGTTCATTGATGTATCTCACAGCTTCAAGACCTGACATTATGTTTGCTGTGTGTGCATGTGCACGCCATCAAGTGACTCCCAAAGAGTGTCATCTTCATGATGTCAAGAGGATTTTTAGGTACCTTAGGTGTTATCCAGACCTAGGATTATGGTATCCACAAGATTCCCCATTGGATCTTATTGCATATTCAGACAGTGATTATGGTGGTGACAAATTTGATAGAAAATCCACAACTAGTGAATGCCAGTTTCTTGGGAGTAGATTGATATCTTGGCAATGCAAGAAACAAACAGTGGTGGCCAATTCTACAACTGAAGCAGAGTATGTTGCTGTAGCTGCTTGTTGTGGACAAATCTTATGGATTCAGAACCAACTGTTGGATTATGGGTATAATTTCATGCATACCAAGATTTTTGTAGACAATAACAGTACTTTATGCATTATTAAAAATCCTGTACATCACTCTAAAACAAAACACATAAATATTAGACATCATTTTATAAGAGATTGTTTTGAAAAAGGTTTAATACATCCAGATAGGGTTGACACATAAGAAAATGTGTCTGATTTATTAACTAAACCTTTCGATACAGGAAGATTTCAATACTTGGTAACAAGTATTGGAATGATCAATCTCACTTAATATGTGTTTTGGGATCTTATTGTAAAAGTATGTACAGGATATGCATTTGTTATTGGTCTTTATACAAAATTAGATTTTCCACTTTATTTGTCTAACGCTGACAAAGGTTATTTTAACGCTGATAAGTGTTAACGTGACGTTGTCAGCAACATGTTAGTTTTGTAGTTTTTGATCTAATTATGCAGGCGTTGTTAGCATTGTACCATTGGATACTGAGTTGCTTATGGATTCTTGGAGCATTATTGGAGCATGTTTCAATTTATGGATGATGGTTGGAATATTTATATTCCTATCTTGACATAAATTTTTATTACATGCATATTATTTGGCAACTTATGTATCATAGTTTTAGGGGAGGTTTAGGAACCTTTTAGTACTTTTTGGGTATTCTTATAATACTCTTATCACAATTATAGATTGTGTCCACTGGTGAGTATGCATTAGTTTACTAATTCATGAGGCACTGTAGCATGCAAAGTTGATATACTATGCACGCTGCCAAGACTTTTTGGCCTAGAATTGGGAGTGGTCTGTTGGGATACTTGGGTATGATTTATATTGGGTTTCCCTGGGAAGTTACAAAGGATTTTATGAGATAACTTCACTGTTAAGAACTTTGGTTAGCAAGGGACACTAGAGGACTGTTATGTCTATCTTGTATAAGCAAGTGTGTATGATTGGACAGTGCTTGCCACCCTATAGTAATTTTCAGTTTATAGGTTATCTTCACTAGGATAAATCACTTTGTTAAGGTCATTTTTCATTTTTATTATTTTTATTTTTGGACGTTGACAAATTTATTTCCAAACGTTGTTATGACTAATTTAGACGTTGACATGGCTTTTTCCAACGTTGACAAGAATATAGCCGCTGGGCGTTGATGGGTCATTTTTTACCGTTGACTCTCATTGGGTCCTACCCAGTTGTTATGCTTGACGAAAATTGGGGCCGTAATTCTAGGAGTTGGTAACTTTTAATTAATGAACAAGATAAGTTATTTTCTTTTCAATATTTTTATCATTATATTTTGAAAATAACTGCCTTATTTTTGACCAATCACATGTGCCTACCTCTTCTATAAATTTGGCTCCTTATTTTGTAAATGGGTACTTGCTTATTCTTGTCTAACAAATTTTTCTCCTATATTCATCTTTCATAACCTTTCACACAGCTTTCTACATCAATGGCGCCTAAGTTTAAACCGAGTGACTTGGTATTGGGATTCAAGAGTCAGCATAACATGGTTGCCTATTTGGAGGCTGATGATGCTCTGCTTCCTCAATATACTCAGATGGTAGCGTATATGAATGCATCTCCACTACGGTATGCACTTTCTCATGCTCCTCTTATCCCTATCACTCATATTAAACAGTTTTGGAACACTGTTAGTTCCTCAACGCTTAATAATGTGACTACATTAACTGCTATTATCCATGGGCGTCCATGGGTGGTTACTGAAGCCTTGGTTCGCCAGGCTTTGCATCTTAATGATGCAGAGTATAACCACTCTACCCATTGGTGAGATAGAACAAGGACTTCAAGCTTTGGGGTATCCTTTACCTGAAGAGGGTACTTTAAACAAATATAATAAACATGAATTTCCCCCAGCTTGGAAGTACTTAATACATGTCATCCTTCAATGTTTAAGTCCCAAATGTGCTGCACATAATGAAATTAACAGATCCATTGCTAGTGCAATTATGTGTATTACTAATGGGCAAAAGTATAATTTTTCTAAACTGATTTTTGATGGCATGTGTAAAAACAAGGGTAACAAGTTGACTCTAGCTTACCCAAGATTTTTACAAATGAGTTTTGATGAGCAAAGGTATTGCACCAGGGATCATGATGATTTTTATGCGATCCCTGTGCAAAAGAAAGCTATTTTTAGTAAGATGAATTCACCCCCTCACAGAGACTTACCCCTTACCCAAGCCATGCTTGCTGTTATTGCAGCAGCACAACCTCAACCTGACCCACAACCACAATTTGATCCATTACCTGAACCTTCACCTTTACCTCAACATATGGAACTTGACCAAGATCCCTTCAATGCTAACACATTAAATGTTGGCGTTGATACTTCAAATCCAAACATTGACACTTTTCTACAACAGACCCAAACACCCCTTAACCTTCAAACTACTACCCAATCCACATCATCTTCTTCACCCCCAGACTATAGGATTGATAAACGCCAAAGGACCATTGGAGTGTTCTCCTCTGGTGGTCCTAGCCATGTTGTAGAGAGAACCACCACCACGAGTGTGGTTGGTGCTATGGGTGAGGCTAGGACTATTGGTACTCGCTTAGATGCAGGCCAAGCCAGTCCTAACATCATTAAGACCTCATCCATGCCCCATGACTCTATTTTGGGAGGTCAAATCCCCACTCTAGAGGAGGGCAGATTGGAACCATATACAATGTTGGAATTGACGGCTGTCTGCATTAGCTTGCAAAAGCAAAATGCAGACCTGGTACATACTATCACTACACAAGGCCTTGAACTCAAGCAATTGAGGTAGAGGATTGTTCTTTTAGAAGGTGCTAACAATAGGCGTGGTATGGAGGATTCTTCCAAAGGGGAGGATGAGCAGATACATGTGAGTGACAAAGGCTCACATGATGGAGAATCTTTGGGTGTGGCTGAAGTTCTTACAGAATTGAAGAAGCAACCAGGTTTTGATGTCTCTTTGGTTACTCCTACAAATTTGAATTTATCCTTTACAGCAATGATGGAGCAGTTCACAAGAAGCGCTGACAAGAGTAAGATGAGCGTTGACAAGCAATTTTGGACGCTGACAAGCCAAGCGCTGACAAGAGTAAGTTGGGCGTTGACACACAGGTTTTGGACGTTGAAAAACCTGTAGATATGGTTGATGTATTCCAGTCATCAGCTATCATCAAGGAAGTGTCTTCACATGTACCATCATCATCTTTACCCATTATTGATACATTAGATAGGGGTAAAGGAATTATGGTAGAAACAGAGGTTCCCAAGGATGCAGCACAAGTAAAGTTTGATTCAATGTTGGATGCACAACTTATGGAACAAGAAAAGAAGAAGTTGTTGAGTCACCATTTGTGGTTTCCTCTGAGGAACAAGAAGGAAGTAATGATGAAAGCACAAATTCAAGTGTTATGATCATTGAAGAACCAGAAAGACTTGAATATGGTGATGTGTTGGCAAGGGAGAAACTTGCAGAGTTAAAAATGAAAGTAGATTATGATATGCCTGAAGTTGCCCAGATGTACTTTGCTTGGGAAAATAAGGTCATGGAGAATCCTGATATGTCTTTATCAGATCAGATTTGGGGATTGGAGATTCTTCTCAGGATTCAAAAGGATTGCCAGGTAATCCTAAAATATAAGGCCAGCAAAGTCTTCTCACAATCTAAGAGGGAAAGAAGGGAGCTTTATTATATGTTGCTTAGATGTCATCAAGGAGGTTGGACTTTTTCAGAAGTTGCAGGAATTGTACTTTGATGAATTGGAATATAAGGCTTATCCTATTTGGGCAAGAGTGCAAGAGATGAACACTATCAGACTTCTTTCTGATGAAAGGAAAGAAGAACTTGCAGAGGAGATGGCGATTCAAAAGGCTATGATTGTACCAAGACCATTAAAGAAGGGAGTTCCACTTGAGTTTCCTTCAAATTTGAATAGAGTGAATCCCAATGAAGCTGTTATTAGAAAGAGTATTAAACTCTCACCCATGGAAGCTTCAGATATGGTAAAAGTATTACCTCATGATTCCAGAAACCCTATCATTAGTTATGAAGAAGATGCAAGTGGGTTTTGGATGATTGGCAGATATGGGAAAAAGGTACATACTTTTACTACTCTTATGTCTTTGTTTGCAAGTATGGATAGGGAAGACTTGGCAGACCTTTGGAGGTTATTGCAGGCCAAGTATGAGACAGAAGCACATACTTCAATCAATGGAATAAATCTTTGGTCAACATTCAAGAGAATGTGTGCACCAGATGAAGAAGATCCAGTTTGAAAGGATCTTGAGGATGATATCAGTGGACTTCAATGGCGTCTATACTCAGAAGCTGGTGTGTAGCATTTGAGTTCTAAAAAGTTTTCTGATTATCTTCTTGTGGATGCTGAGTATCCTATGTCCAAAGAAGTCTTGGAGAATATGAAGACAACACAGCTGGAAATTGACTACTCAAGTGACGTGGCCAAAGATTTGATCAGATATGTTTATTTCCAATTTGATAAGATTTGTAAGAATCCTCATAGTTCTAAGTTTTTATTCAGAAACTTGATTACTAGAGTAGATATCAAGTTTAGGGGAGGATTGTTAGGAATAAAATGTAGTCAATACACTTGAACGCTGACAAGAGCAATCTGGACGTTGATAAGAAGAAATCAAGCGTTGACAGGACAAGAGTTGACAGAAAGAAGTCAAGCGTTGATAAGAAGAAGTCAAGCACTGATAGAAGACTTAGTCTACACATATTATGTTATTTCTTATGTTTATCTTTACCTAAAATAGCTGATACGAAGACTCTTGTACAAGGCTCCTTATTATATAAAAGGAGGCCTTTAGGTTTTAGTTTAAATACGTTTTTACACTTTCATTGTACACAAGTCTGATTTATCAATCAAAGTGAAAGTTTGGTTTATACTGTTTGTGTGTTCTTGTTTGAGTATTAATTCCGCATAATACTTAAATTGTTTTATAACAAAGTTTCTCTAAGTGTTAACTTGATTTAATCTCATTTACACAAGCTGAATCGATCTAAGTTTGGGATCAACATTACTTGTCTTTCTAGCTTATTAGTCTTCCCTTATAGTTTTGTGCTCATTTTCCTTTTTCATGTATTATGTGTTTTCATGTTTCTTAATGGTGTGTTTGGATTAAGAGAGTTTATATATATCCAAATGATTTTGATAAAAGTGTTTTTATAAAAGTTTTTAGTTTTTATGTTATAAGAAAGTTTCTGTAAAAAAATAATATATCGTACAGAAAGTACGCCGCACATTTGATTTGTGCGTCGCACTTCTGGGCTGAAATCAAAAATATTTTTCTTTATCATTATCATATAGATTATGTAAGACCCCCAAATATTCATACTTTAGTTCAGCGGAAGAGTCGTTGGTGTTACGGGATAGCACATTACTCAAATCATAGACAACGCTTAAAAATCGCGTCGTTTAATAATAAAGCATTTCCATTCATGAATATCAAATTTACATAGGTCCCAAGTCATATTATTTCATACAATATTACAAAACATTTGAATGGAAATTGTTATTTAAGTGCGGGCCATAAATTCTTGTCGTCTTCCCGAGAATTACCTTCAAGTACCTGAGATAAAACATGTTAAAAGAAAAGGTCAGCGAAAACGCCGAGTGAATTCATAGAGTTTAATAAACCATTAATATATATCATCGGTATAAAATTATTACCGAAAATCATTTTGTACAATTCTTTGTCGCAGGCCATAAAATAAGCCAAAAACATTTTATACAAATCCTTGTCAAAATCATAATATAGGCTTTTGCCTTTAAAACCATTATACGAACCAATGTCGTAAAAACATCATATAATACGTTTTATAATGTTGTATAGAGTTAAATAAAAACCATTATATGAATATGGTTATGTAAAACCAAAACACAAACATAATATCAATAATAAGACCCAGTATTGCTATTCAGGCAATATATCGTAATTCAATGCGTATATCAGTATTTTCGTTACTTGGATTTAAGGGTGGCTGAATGGGTGGACTGGAAGGGTATGGGCAATGGGTTAAATGGACGTTGGTCCATGGACGTGGACTAAATGGACAATTTTTAATATTTGGACTAAATGGACTTGGACCAAATGGACATTGGACCAAATGGACTTGGGTCAAATGGACAATATTAAAGGAGAAACAAATAGACTCAAGATTAATGTAACCAAATGCTTTTATGTTGTCCAAATAGTCCATAATACCCATTTATTTAACCACATGCTTGTCCAAATATTCAACTAAAATAAAAGTAATACCCATTTAGTCCATTAGTTAAAAAAATGGTCCAAATAGCCCAAATTTAAGCATATGGACATAATTTGCCACCTCTACTTGGATTATTAAGCCGCATGACATTGTTACCTTTCTATAACAAACAACGGGTAGCTAACCCAAAACTCATTTGCCCATCTAAAACAGCGTGTCGTCACAATAATCACGCTTATGTAAATCTTCTCATACATAAATTCGCTTACCAATTAATGTGGCAGGACGGGGATCAACCGTGAAGGCGCGAACTGGGGTGATCTTCGCCAAATAGTAATATTATATGCATAAGCGACTACCAAATCCCGGTAGTTCACAATTCATTCTAATGGGACTTTTAGTGACATAACTAACTTTAATAATTCATTTCATTTCATTTATCGGGTCATATAATCATTCATCAGGTCATATAATCATTCGGGATCAATAAACAAATAATCGGGACAAATGGTGTCCTATTTTATCAAAACTAACATGTTATCTCCCTCGCGGGTTTATAAAACATTTCATAAAAACATTTAAAAGAGTGCGAGGCTATGAACTCACGTTGATTGGGAAAGGCGGGTTATCGGCGATTTGGATGTACGGTACGTGCTTCAATCACGGAAACCTAGACAAATAGTACTCGTCTTAGACTCTTGTATAATGACTTTATAAAAAAATAGCTATGTATATATATGATGATTTTATAAATATGATGATGATCAAGTGGGATTGTACATCTTTATTCACTCATTATAGTGTTATGTGTTGGTAAATTTTTATACTAGTTTCACTAGTTTAACTTCTTTACTTGTTAAGGCCCAATAAGCCCATTACATTATATTAGTCCAATTATTCTTTTAACATCAGCCCTATACTTACATGTTGGGCCCAATTGGGTTAAGCCCAATGAATAAGTCCATTAGTGTCTAGCCAAATTAATTGGGTTAATAGTCCAATAAGGCTAATTTGTCCCGTTAATGTCCATATGTTATAAAGCTCGGGTTTTAACGGTTTTTACTTGTATTATGTACTTATATATCAGTATATGAGTTATAAAAAGTTTACATTAGACGGGTCCGACCATCTAAGTTATAATTGACGAAAACGTTAATTTTACGGTTTTAGCCGAAAAGACGTGAAACTCATGTTTATAGTTTATAACTTATAAAACTTATCAAATTGCTAATTTTATAAAATGTCTCATTTATTTATTATTGTACATACTTACATAAATGTTATATATATGTTAGTGAGTTTTAAGTTTACATTTTGTATATTATTTACTTGAGTGCTATTATAATACTATTATACTTTAATTTCACAAATCTGATTTTTACTTTCACTTTCACCTTTTTTACCATATCTTAAGTTCTACAAGGAGATAGAACCACAAATTTTTATAGCAGAAATACATGATATGTGCTTCATTTAAATCTTTTATAGATACTGATGAATCAGCCTCTAAGTATTTTAATAAATTCGTCTAAAACAGTCTATGCAGATTTGTACTCCAATATTGTTTTGATCATATCTCACTCATTTTAAAGATTCCATTGTATGGCCAAATCTCACATGTGTATAAGCCATATACCTTACTGTATATTAAATAATCAATGCCATTTTAACAAGTTATCATCTAGCTCTTTACTGTTTTATACAGCCTACATATTTAGCCATGATTTTAACATCCTTTCAAGTAGATTTTAATCTTTTTAATCAAATCTATCAACACCAAATAGCCACATAATATTTTGATCATCATTCATCATCATATACATATACATAAATAAAGAAAATACAAGATTACATAATCAAAATAACAATAGGATAGGAAGAAACAATCTCTATACCAGCAATAGTGACGAAAAGATGAGTTTTTTATGAATAAGGCTTGGTTCCTTGTAACCAAACCTTCAACATGGCAAATGAAGTTCTTGGGTCCTTCAAATGGATGATTATCTTCTTGAAAATCAGCCCATAAACTCCATGGAAACTCCTTTTTGGATGTTAAGATCACCTCCAATCTTCATCTTTTTAGCTAGGCTTCAACATATGTTGATTATACATAGGATTCATGGCTAATTTTTGGTGATGATGATGGTGGTGGTGGTGATATGGACGGCCAAAGGAGAGCCAAGAGAGAGTTTTGAGAGTGGTTTGCATGTGGTAAATGGAGAAAATGGTATGTGTGTTGCTAGTTTCATGTTTAAGGTGGTGTTGTTTATACACTAAGGACATGTGTCCTTAGTGTTATATTAAGTTGACACCTAAATGGTATGTTGGAGAAGCATGGCCGGTTATAGTGGGGGTGGGACAAGTGTCCCACTTGTCTCATCTCAACTAATTGACGGGTACTTCTCGATTCTAGTTTCCTCGATTTATGTGCCCTCGGGTCGTTTTACGAAAAACATTTTTATAAATTATGAATCAACGGCACAAAACGAATCTAATAAAAATTGTCTCATAATAAACGGAGTTCAAAAACATAAATACGTAAACCTAGGGTTTCCGGTTTAGTCGTAAAGGACGCTAAATTATTCACGTAAGCTCTAATTTCTTCTCGTAAATTTGTGAGTTTATGAACCAACACAAATTTAAAATCCCAAAATAATATTCACAGATTGATTTATTTCCTGAAATGTCGGACTGTCACCAAAAACGGTGTATGTAAACGTAAGCACGTAATGTAGAATCTTCTGGTTTAGACGTAGTCGATGCTAATTCAAGATGTAAACCCAAATTTCTTCCCATAAATGAGTGAGTTCATAATATAACATTAAAATAATGTTTTTAAATAATACTTGGGAATAAAATATCAACCATAAATTGACGGATTGTCACAGCATTTACCCCTAAACAGGATCTTTGTCCTCAAAGATCGATTTATCTTACTACTCGCTTCTTATAGAGTTAGAGCCATGTGGGTATTTCCTCCATATCCGGTCTTTCCTCACAAGTGTAATTCATTACGATACACGAGTTTCATCAAACATAACTACGGGAATACGATCAGGCTTAATGTTGACTTATTTTCTTTATCCATGATGTTCACGGGTTTTTGATGAATGCAACTTTTCGCCGATTTAAACTTCATCAAGAAGTAATCAGATTTTCACTTGATAGACATTTTATCAAGTTTGATATACGAAACATAATTTACGCAGCCCTTGAAGTCCTAGGGTAGATCCAGCTTATATGCCTTTCAAACTAACTTTTACATTATCTCAATGGTCCCATACAACGGGGACTTATTTCCCATGATCCTTTAGATCATCAATTCATTTTTCCAAGATGAAATTTTTTGGCATAACTTCGCTACCCATCTGACACTTCAAAATCTACACTTCATATTCACATAACCTCCTGCCCACTACCGGCAGTCAATAATCAGATCCTAATTTCAACAACCATTTCAGGTTTCACGAGTCGGGTATTTTGTAAGGTTAGGTTTGTCATCATAGGCAACCTTAAACCTAAAAGACATGTCTAACTCACAATGGGTGTATGTCGGGTGTCTTCATCCCAACTCCTGCTTACAGATGCTCTAATATTTAGATCCTCACAAGATTCGATCTCGATCCTAATACGATAATTATCAATGTTAATCTCTTCAAAGGAAAGCGATTATATGGTTTATTACCAAAGGTCAACCATTCAAGCATAGAACAACACTTCTAGTGTTTTGTATCGTTACTTTACCTCGTCCCTTCGATTGGGGTGGTAAACAGTACTCTCATCAAGGTTCGTTCCCAATGACTTCTGAGCAAATCTCTAGATATTCGATACAAAGCGAAGATCTTGATAGAGATGATTGATACGGCACACTATGTTTACACAACTCCTTTGAATACAAAAGAGTCAACTTCTCCATCGAGAATCTATCATTAACGGGAATGATATTAGCAGATTTGGTCGGTCTGTCGATGATGACCCAAATCAAATCAAATTCAGATGATGACCTTTGCAATAGTTAGACGTTTACTAATGTATGAGGCGATGTCTGCCTTCATAATTTTCCATCAGTACAACTTCTTTAGGTAAAGATACATTAAATCAGAAATGGCATGAATAGAATGCTTAAACTTATAAGATTCCAACATGACTAAATCTCAAAATCTCCATATTTAGGCAACCACAAGCGGAATTTTATACATTTAACGCCATCGGCTTCTCAATTCTAATGGTTCACATTAGCCGCGAACCCCTTTTTATTATCTATATTATCTTTTTTACAAGCATCAGCTATTTTTAAGTTGCTTGGCAATTTTTTGCACAGTCATTATTAAGGAACACATCCTAATTGATTCTTCATCTTTCTACATAACGTGTCAGTATCTACATTCATCTTTCCTGATGAAATAATTATCATGTCCACAATTTACTCAGAAATTATTTCTTCATATTTTCTAAGTTTTAGTTTCGTCTCAACTTTCATTTTTATCAGTTTTGCTCAATTCGACGTCTAAAGCGTCGATAATATTACAAGTAATTAAATAATAAATATTAAAATTTATGAAACGTAAACATAAAAGTTTTAAATTTTCTCAGTTCGTCTAATTATAGAAAAATGTTCAAAATAAATTTGAATTTTGTTAGCACGATTTTTGTTGATTTATCGAAAATAATTAATAAGATTCGTAAATGTTCGAAAAATCTTTGTTTATACTCTGGTCAAAATTTTCTTAATTGAAAAGCAAAAATTGTCATTTCAAATTTCAAGTCATGGTTTAAATGGTTTCCCCAATTCCTCCTAGGTTGTCTTGAGGTATACACAAACATTTACCCCTAAACAGGAGTTTAGTTAAATGATTTGGGTTTAAGGGAATGATTCCTTAAAAATTCTTTGATAAAACATTTGTCAAAACATTTTTGCACTTTCTTTTTGGTATAACCCAAAGTCTTAAATGGATATAATCTTTAAAGAGTCAGTTTATATTCCATTATCTATTAATCACACGGTCAAATAATGTAAAGGATTAAGCCTTAAATCACATGTTAAATACTCAATGTATAGGTTTTCATTACTCGGCCAACACAAGGTAGTCTATAAATGATTATTAACTCCTTCTTATTCTTATAAACAAACAATTGGTCCTTAATGATCACGAGTATACATTTATCAAATTACAGCCTACACACGTGATTCAGCAAATTTATGGATGCTACATGTGTATTAGTCAATCCAAACAACATAACATGAAACTCATAATGTTCATTACAAGTTCTAGATGTAGTGATTGGAATAGATAATCTTCTTCGCGGACGCGAAGTTGATGATAATCATGTCGTAGATCAAATCTTTAGAACATACGCTAGAACCTTGTAAATTATCGAACCAATCTATCATCTTGCGTAGTGGATATAGATTTTGATCATCAATTTACCTAGTTCACGGTAATTCAACAAATATATGGATTGATAACACCATAGCTGTTCATGATGACGAGCTCGGTAGAATAAAAGATTTCTACGACAACTCTCTCAGTTGTACGGTAATTCTTTTTAATTCAGATGGTGCTGACGTACAGTGCACACGCCACAGGTGCAGCACCAGGAATATAATCAATACCAAATTCAACTTGCCTTAATGGCGAAAGTCTAGGTAATTCACCAGCACATACCTCCTAAAGTTTCAAATAACATGAACACCTTTTTATACATTTACTTTAAGTTCTTTCTAGATTATAATATCTATGACTAGTTCATAACCATTCATGGTATAATTTCAAGTCTAAATGCAGGATATGGTCATCCATCAAGAATTATTTAGATCACTTTTGATAATCAACATCTTATCTTTTAGGGGAATTCTACTCGAGTTCCCATTAATTAAGACAATGTTGTCATGTCATAATCAATCAATTCATTCTACTGGCACTACCAACTTTCCAGTTTCATTATCGTTGATAAGATGTGAACTTCTCAAAAGACTAATAATAACTCATAATCCTTTCACAAATTCAAGGATATATGGAGACATAACTAACCTTAAAAAGAGTAAGGTTGATCATGATCTACGCGAGAGAATTTCAAATCTGATACAGACGAAAACATTAACGAGTATGAATATATCCCATGTTTTCATGATTCGAGTACGCACTCAAAAGCTCCTCGGATCGTTACCCAGGTCATTCAAATGAAATCTAATCGAAAAAAATGTTAGGAACGTCGATACACCTAGTCGGGTATTAATACTCGATAATTAGTAAAGTTTCCAAAGAATCTTGCCATGAAAGAATAGGACAAGAAAGGGTTGTCAATTGTCAAATAAGACAATATCCACAGATGAGTAAATCTGACTCAGAAAAATAAATAGTACGGGCACATATGTAGGTGTCTCTAACAATATGTCCCATATTTAGCATTTCTTGCAGATCTCATAAAATTTAATCTTTCACAATCTTCAAAGAAAATTTAATGTTTATTAATAATTTCATGGTGACTACTAATCAGCCTTGCATGGTCCCTTCTAAATTGTATGTAGGCGCGCAACTATATACAATTTTAGGATTAAGATGCAATACTCAGTTCGTCAAAACTTTGTCATCATGTTTAAAATAAAAATATTTTCATGTTTAATTCTTGAATAAGAATCAAAAATAAATTTACAAAAATGTTCTTTGTTATGGAAACAATTAAGTTTTCCAAAGTGTTTCATAAACAACTTTATTTCGATAATGATCACTTATAAATCTCACTTTAAATAATCCATATGGTGACGAAAATTCAATTTTTCTCAAGGGATACTGTTTTAACTTATAAAAACAATGAGTGAGCTGCAAAAGAGTGATGAAAAGTTGTTCACCAAGAACTAACTACAATATGATAGGAAATGAGCTTAGCCAATTAATCATGAGGTTCATGACCTCAATGGCACTCAAAAAGAATAATCCAAAACGTAACTCAAATAGAGATGAGTACTTGCTCAATGGTTGCATCACTAATGCGAACATTAGGATGAAGCAATAAAGGATAGATAACATCGATACATGTAGGATTTAGCAATCAAAGGTAGTCTTTTCATTAATCACAAACAAGTCAAAATTGTACCGTAACACATTACGTGTCACTATGTCATACAATTCCAAGAACTCATCCTACCAACTGATGTCTCAGTTAAGTTAGGGATTTTTAAAAGATACTACAACGAATACTAATCTACATGAGTCATTAGGTGTTCCACATGTCCCGAAAGATCCATTGGACCTAATTTCAGAAGAAAATATCTTCGATTTATTTCTTGGACACTAGGCATCCTCGTCATTTGACAATGGCCTAGGAACAACCCTTAACACAAACCAACAATCATTTAAAACCTTATAATTCAATCACATGACTCAACAACTTTCTTTTATCAATCTCATATTCCATACGAGTTAAATTTTACTTCATTCAAGTTTCATTAAAATCATACTCAATGCGATATCCTACCTCATTCTCCAATACTTTCAACCTTATTCTTAGATCTTAAAAGGGCAATAAAAGCTCGATATGAACAACACTTAATTTCCAATCTTATAGATCTTTCACCAGTAGTTATCAAATGAGTCACTAGTATGAAATGACTAACACATTCAATTAGACTTCTTGGAAAGGTACTAGTTGCATGAGGCTTTTGGGTAATGGTTCCAATGACAACCTCAAGTGCAACATTCACCCTTTCGATTTTCAAATTTAAGAATTGGGTGACAACGAATTAGATGACACCTTTCCAGGTGGTAACGTTTTGTCAAATTCCACTCTATAAGGAAAGATCGTCATGACATCGATATCATATTTAATCTCGCCAATTCTTCTTCAAGATCATAATCAACTAATATCAACATTTCTACGAATATCAACCATTTTGTTGGGATTATAATTATCCACAACTTGGTTTAGATCTAGAATAGCTAGAATTTCCTACGGGAATAGCTTCGATTGATTTGCTATGGGAGTTAGGGTTTCTTGTGACAATCTACGTCGTATAAATTTATTAAAATAACATATATATAATCCAAGTTATATATTTATTAAAATAACACTTCTCAGTCTGGCCTTGTCGATAACTCGGGAATTCTTCGGCACCGTTATAGTCAAAAGATTTTTAGACATTTTGAGAAAAATCTTTATAGTTAAAAGATTTTGAAATGTTTTATTCAAAACTTTGGTTTTAAAAATCTTTCGTTCTCTATAACGAGAGCTCTGGTACCAAACTGTAACACCCCCAAATATTCATACTTCAGTTCAGCGGAAGAGTCGTTGGTGTTACGGGATAGCACATTACTCAAATCATAGACAACGCTTAAAAATCGCGTTTTTAATAATAAAGAATTTCCATTCATGAATATCAAATTTACATAGGTCCCAAGTCATATTATTTCATACAATATTACAAAACATTTGAATGGAAATTGTTATTTAAGTGCGGGCCATAAATTCTTGTCGTCTTCCCAAGAATTACCTTCAAGTACCTGAGATAAAACATGTTAAAAGAAAAGGTCAGCGAAAACGCCGAGTGAATTCATAGAGTTTAATAAACCATTTATATATATCATCGGTATAAAATTATTACCGAAAATCATTTTGTACAATTCTTTGTCGTAGGCTATAAAATAAGCCAAAAACATTTATACAAATCCTTGTCAAAATTATAATATAGTCTTTTGCCTTCAAAACCATTATACAAACCAATGTCGTAAAAACATCATATAATACGTTTTATAATGTTGTATAGAGTTAAATAAAAACCATTATATGAATATGGTTATGTAAAACCAAAAAACGAACATAATATCAATAATAAGACCCCGTATTGCTAGGCAGGCAATATATCGTAGTTCAATGCGTATATCAGTAATTTCGTTACTTGGATTATTATAAGCCGCATGACATTGTTACATTTCTATAACAAACAACGGGTAGCTAACCCGAAACTCATTTGCCCATCTAAAACAACGTGTCGTCACAATAATCACGCTTATGTAAATCTTCTCATACATAAATTCGCTTACCAATCAATGTGGCACGACGGGGATCAACCGTCAAGGCGCGAACTGGGGTGATCTTCCCCAAATAGTACTATTATATGCATAAGCGTCTACCAAATCCTGGTAGTTCACAATTCATGCTAATGGGACTTTTAGTGACATAACCTAACTTTAATAATCCATTTCATTTCATTTATCGGGTCATATAATCATTCATCGGGTCATATAATCATTCGGGTCCAAATCAAGAAACAAATAATCGGGACAAATGGTGTCCTATTTTATCAAAACTAACATGTTATCTCTCTCGCGGGTTTATAAAACATTTCATAAAAACGTTTTGAGGCTATGAACTCACGTTGATTGGGAAAGGCGGGTTATCGGCGATTTGGATGTACGGTACGTGCTTCAATCACGGAAACCTAGACAAATAATACTCTTCTTAGACTCTTTTCTAATGACTTTATCAAAACAATAGCTATGTATATATATGAAGATTTTATAAATATGATGATGATCAAGTGGGGTTGTATATCTTTATTCGCTCATTATAGTGTTATGTGTTGGTAAATTTTTATACTAGTTTCACTAGTTTAACTTCTTTACTTGTTAAGGCCCAATAAGCCCATTATAAGCCCATTACATTACATTAGTCCAATTATTCTTTTAACATCAGCCCTATACTTACATTTTGGGCCCAAGTGGGTTAAGCCCAATGAATAAGTCATTAGTGTTTAGCCAAATTAGTTGGGTTAATAGTCCAATAAGGCTAATTTGGCCCGTTAATGTCCATATGTTATAAAGCTCGGGTTTTAATGGTTTTTACTTGTATTATGTACTTATATATCAGTATATGTATTATAAAAAGTTTACATTAGACGAGTCCGACCATCTAATTTTTAATTAACGAAAACGTTAATTTTACGGTTTTAGTCGAAAAGACGTAAAACACATGTTTATAGTTTTATAACTTATAAAACTTATCAAATTGCTAATTTTATAAAATGTCTCATTTATTTATTGTTTTACATACTTAGATAAATGTTATATATAAGTTAGTGGGTTTTAAGTTTACATTTTATATATTATTTACTTGAGTGCTATTATAATACTATTATACGTTAATTTCACAAATCTGATTTTTACTTTCACTTTCACCATTGTTACCATATCTTGAGTTATACAAGGAGATAGAACCCCAAATTTTTATAGCAGAAACTACATGATATGTGCTTCATTTAACTCTTTTATAGATACTATTGAATCAGCCTCTAAGTATTTTAATAAATTCGTCCACAATAGTCTTTGCAGATTTGTACTCCAATATTGTTTTGATCATATCTCACTCATTTTAAGGATTCCATTGTATGGCCAACTCTCAAATGTGTATAAGCCATATACCTTACTTTATATTAAATAATCAGTTCCATTTTAACAAGTTATCATCTAGCGCTTTACTGTTTTATATAGCCTACATATTTAGCCATGATTTTAACATCCTTTCAAGTAGATTTTAATCTTTTTAATCAAATCTATCAACACCAAATCGCCACATAATATTTTGATCATCATTCATAATCATATAAATATACATAAATAAAGAAAATAAAAGATTACATAATCAAAATAACAATAGGATAGGAAGAAACAATCTCTATACCACCAATAATGACGAAAAGATGAGTTTTTGATGAACAAGGCTTAGTTCCTTGTTACCCAACCTTCAACATGGCAAATGAACTTCATGGGTCCTTCAAATGGATGATTATCTTCTTGAAATCAGCCCATAAAATCCCTGGAAACTCCTTTTTGGATGTTAAGATCACCTCCAATCTTCATCCTTTTAGCTAGGCTTCAACATATGTTGATTATACATAGGATTCATGGCTAATTTTTGGTGATGATGGTGGTGGTGGTTGTGATATGGACGGGCAAACGAGAGCCAAGAGAGAGTTTTGAGATTGGTTTGCATGTGGTAAATGGAGAAAATGGTATGTGTGTTGCTAGTTTCATGTTTAAGGTGGTTTTGTTTATACACTAAGGACATGTGTCCTTAGTGTTATATTAAGTTGACACCTAAATGGTGTGTTGGAGAAGCATGGCCGGTTATAGTGGGGGTGGGACAAGTGTCCCACTTGTCTCATCTCCACTAATTGACGGGTACTCCTTGATTCTAGTTTCCTCGATTTACGTGCCCTCGGGTCGTTTTACGAAAAATATTTTTATAAATTATGAATCAACGGCACAAAAAGAATCTAATAAAAATTATCTCATCAAAAACGGAGTTAAAAAACATAAATACGTAAACCTAGGGTTTCCGGTTTAGTCGTAAAGGACGCTAATTTATTCACGTAAGCTCTAATTTCTTCTCGTAAATTTGTGAGTTTATGAACCAACACAAATTTAAAATCCCAAAATAATATTCACGGATAAATTTATTTCCTGAAATGTCGGGCTGTCACCAAAAACGGTGTATGTAAACATAAGCACGTAATGTAGAATCTTCCGGTTTAGACGTAGTCGATGCTACTTCAAGATGTAAACCCAAATTTCTTCCCATAAATGAGTGAGTTTATAATATAACATTAAAATAATGATTTTAAATTATACTTGAGAATAAAATATCAACCATAAATTGACGGATTGTCACAGATTATTTCATAATCATTTTAGTATCACTCTTGTTTGTTTGCATATGTGAGATTGTTTGCTTGTGTGTATGTTTGTATATTGCTAATAATATCTTTAATAAAAAATATAAAAGCTTTGAAATTAAAAAAAATAATTTGTTTATTTATTCTATTAGTTCATCTTGTTGTGCATGAGTGTTTGAATTTTGTTTGTGTGTGACCATTCCATATTTTCTTTTGAATCGTATGAATATATAAATAAAAATAAAATTCTTAAAGACATTTTAAAATGTATATCAAAAGATTTTATTATTCCACTTTGTAATCTATTTAATCTAAGTGTCTCCGTAACAGCGTGTTTGTTTGGTTGTCTACGATGCTACATCTTTGTGCATTAATAATAAATAAGTGTTTAATGAATGTTTGTTTAAATAAACTAAAAATCAAAAAGATTTTATGTTCTCTTTTGTTTCATAATGTTTTGTGTGTTATTATTAGTAAAATATGAATAAAAATAAAAATTAAAAAAAAAACAAAAATATAAAACGAAAAACTTTGCATTTTTGAGTATGACGTGTGTGAGGCCTCTACGTGTCATATCTTGACTATTGTAACCAAACATATTTCATGAACTTTATGGGTGTGTTCCCTGGAAACCCTCACGAGACTATAACTCGTCCACTCGGTACACCGAGGGGTTTAAAGGCTTATGCATACGCTAAATGCAATCGTGGTGCCTACGAAAGTGTGCTTTAGAATTTTACGCTTTTTTGTAGTTTTGTTTATTTTGCAGATTTAATAAATAGGTGGAGCTTGGTGTTGATCGTTGATAGCTTATCACTTGGGGATGTGACATATATATATTTGGATCGGTGGAAATTGTTGAATTCACGTGCTTGTGATGACGCTCCTCTTTGCGCTAAATTTTTCGAATTCAACTGAAGAACTTATGAGCCCCGGGAAGTCTCGTTTCTCTTACATTTACTTTTCCACTTATCCTACTTTTAAGTTATTTTCTAAATTACGCATATTGCTAAACTTAAGTGTGGGGGGAAAATGAATTAGAAAATGTGACTCGTTATTTAACAAAAACTTTTGTTCGCCCTCAGTAATCTAAAAATCAAAATTATTTTATTTTTCTTTGTCACATAGATTAATATATTAGAATAAAATTTAGAAAAAAATGGTTGGTTGCTAATTACCCGGTATGATTTGATGATTTTTGCTAATAGTTGGTTCGCGGTTGGTTATGATTATTGTACCATTTCAACGTATTCGAAGAGTGCACACTTTGTGTTTCATATTTTTTGTGGTGTACACTTATATCAAGTGTGAGGGAATTGTTAGTTGTGAAGGGCGTGATATTTGTGAAAAAAAGTGATAAAAAAGTCAAAAAAAAAGATGAAGAATGAAACAAAAAATGTGAAAAAAATTAGCCAATAAGCTATATATATATTTATGAAGATGAAGGAAGACCAAGTTTTTTGAGATATAGATTAGCCAAAGTGCTAAGACGTGATATACGTATGTTGTTAGATATGTGATTGTAGAAAAAAATGTAATATTTCATGGTTTGTGGTTCGTTTGGTAGCTAGCAACATGAGTAATTTTAGACATGTAAAAAGTTATTATTTTTCCTTTTATTGCTTGAGGACAAAAAAACCCTTAAGTGTGGGGGGAGTGTTTGCTCTTTGAGCCAAAATTTCTTTTAAAAACCCAAAAATATTTGCGATTTCAAAATTTTCAAAAATTTTTAAAAAATTTATTTTCTTTTGGCATTTAGGTAAATTTTATTTTAACTTTCTTTTTCTTAGCATTGCTTGAGGGCAAGCAAAGTTTAGTTGTTGCTTGAGGGCAATCAATAGTTTAAGTGTGGGGAATTTGATAACGCTCTAATTATACATGTTTGTGTGTGCGTTATCTATATATATTTAGGTTAATTATGTGTCCTATCGATACTTAATGGAGTATATTTGATGTATAAGTTCCAAGTAAGTGTCGTGGAAGGAAATGGAAGAAAACATGAAGATATGAAGATTAAACGAAGAAATAAAGTCAAGCTTCTGATCTCCCGACACCTGTCACTGTTTTGGCCATATCTTGAGCATACGAACTCCGTTTTAGTTGATTCAAGCGGACACGGAAAGAGGAAAGAAAGATCTACAACTTTGCCATTTAGTCCAAAGCTGGAATGACCAAATGTGCGGCGCACTTTCCTTCTGCACAGCTCAAAAGTCATATCTTTTACTCCTATTCATTGCTAGTCCGATCATATAACTATACTTGGTCCCCAAGTGTTAGAAACACTTTATTTACATCTCCAAAACATAGAGAATCATATATAGTTACATTATAACAAAAACCTCCATTGGAGAGGGAAAGAATAGGTGAGGATCTTTGGATCCAATGATCCAAACACTCTTCTAATCCATGGTGAACCACCATATCACCACCACCATCATAACCCATGAATTTACCGCCTTCCTTGGGCATATTCAGTAGCATTTGGTTGTTTCTTAATCATGGAATATTGTTTTTGGATTTATGGTTTTTGTAATCATAATATTTGATTTGGTACTTTGTAATCAAACCACTCGTATAAATGGATTGGGTACATTTCTTTACTGATAAAATTGATATGTTTCTTAGTTTATCGATGCTAGTGATATTGATTATTGGATTGATTATATTAGCTACGCAGGGTCGAAGTGAGGCGCACATATAGTTTTGTGTGGCGTACTTTTTCCCTAGTTCATGATTATAAGTGTGATTTAGATGCTCTTGTATTATACGTTATTATGTAAGACCATTGTTATATGTTGGATTCATACATGATCATGACTAGTACACATGTGAAGGGATGAGTTTCATGTCATCTAGTAAATGAATCTTGTTAATCACTTTTGTCGCGATTAGTGGATTAAAACATATACCAACTCTTGCATAATCTCATCTACTACCTTAGTTATCGAAATCAAGCATAAATCATTCTTAATGCTTTTGATATGACATGATCTTTAGTCGGATTTTTGTTATATTAATTAGATGTTGCATGTGCGACTAGTAATCCACATGTTGTCTTACCTTGTTTATGTGCTTGTAATTAATCTTAGCTATATCTCATTTCTATGTTCTTAGCGTTAACCAAACGCACCTTGATATCATCATTTGGAAAAGTATGTCTTTAGAACTTGTGACACTCTAAGGATAATTGTTTTAACATGTTAACACCAATCCCGTGGATCGAACTGGACTTAACTTTAGACTATGCTATACAGGAAAGGGCATACTTGCCCGTGTTGTGTTTTTAGTCCCTTGTTTGGTAATAATCTAGTAATATAAATTTAAAACTTGCTTTTGCAACATCATGTTTTTGGCCCCTTTGTTTAGGACTTCCGAAACACACCATCACACACGTTATAGTCTCTCTAAAAGTTTGATTTATACTTCTGAGCTCCCTAATGCTCCATCTATAGTATGAAATTTATGAATAAATTTGTTTTTTCATGACTTCTCAGACAAAATCGTCAGTATATTCCTTGATAACATTCCGATATGCTAAATTCTAGAGAAGCACAAGAGAATCATCTTCTCACAGTTGTACAAAATCTTCGATAGGAGAAAATTATATACGCAACTTTCTAGATATGAGTTTCCATTGAAAAAGGTGACATTCCTGAGCCATATTATTTCAGCAGAAAGAAATTTCAGAAATCCTGCGAAGGTGAAGGCCATCACCAGATGGTCAAGACCGATGATAGGTGTGAAAACACCCATCCTTTTATCACTTATTTCTTGCTAAAACAAGACCAAAACGCGTATTTAATGTCATTTGTTTGGAATTATGCGTGGTTTGTGTGTTTGTTGTGTTTCTAGAGCCAACCGGATAAATATTGAAGAAAACATGGGATTGCACGGGTTTTATCGAAGAAAAAGACGAAAAGACGAAGTCTATAGTCCAAGAGATGCAAAAGATTTGAAGTCAATGGGCTTATTTGAAGATTTATCGAAGAAAAGGACCAAAGATGGAAGATTTACATATGTCAAAGAACTCAAGTCTATTAAACGAAGAAATTAAAAGACGAGTTGAATTTATTCGTCGACAAATCCCGAATCAGAATTGAAAACGTCAACTTTATTGAAAAGACGAGAAGACAAAAAGAAAGGAAGAAAGCCCACTCACCAACGAAGTCCATGGCCTATAAATAGGACCTCCCTTCACACATTACAACTAGTTTTTCATTTTCCAGTTTCTTTATTTTTTCTTGTTTTCATAGGGTAACCAACACCATTAAGGTGTTGGTGATTTTTTTTCATCTTTGATTCACAAATCTTGTAAGCTTTAATCCTTCCTTTTGATTGTTTAACCTTAATCTTTCAATATAATCTTTCCTTTAATCTTGTTCATCTTTCTCTTTTTGATTCAAAGTCTTAAGTTCTTATTTGGTTGATTTTAATCTTTAAAAGTAAGTGGGTTTTATGTTTTTGTTGATTTGATTTGATGTTTAACATTAGTAGATGATTAGTGGTTAAATTGGTTTAAGTTTTGGTTAAAAACTTGGTTGATTTTGGTAAAAATCGTTTTGTTATTGTGTTCCCTGTTCTTCGCATATTCAGTTACCCAGATTACGAATGTAGTCAATTTATTCCGGATGAAGGTGTTAGCCAAATTATTCCGAATAAGCTATTTGTTATGATTATTCCGAGTGAAGCTTTTTATCATTTATTCCGAATCAGTGCATGATATTCCGAACCATCAGTTTTAATTGAGTTATTCCGAATCAGTGTGTTCATCCGGAATAATCAATATTCCGGATGAGTAGTTATATTCCGAATCAAAGTTTTTAAAAAAATATTCCGAATCAGTTTTTTTATTCCGAATGAAGGTCATTGTTTAAGTTATTCCGAGTCAAGTTTTTATTCCGAGTAAACCATTTATTCCGGATCAACATTTTATTCCGGATGAGCACATATATCCCGGATTAGTCTAGATATTCCGGATGAGTGATTTTGTTAATTATTCCGCATGAGCAACATATTCCGAACGGAGCATTTGTTATTCCGAATCAAGGTTGTTCCGAATCAAGGTTGTTCCGAATCAAGGTTTTCTCAAGGTTATTCCGAATCAGTTTTATTCCGGATAAAGAAAATATTCCGGATGAGCATTCGTTTTAAGTTATTCCACATAAACAAGTTTTCCGAATCAAGCCTTTGTTCTAATTATTCCGCATGAAGCATATATTCCGAATAAAGGTTTCTGTTTAGTATATTCCGGATCAAGCATAAATATTCTGAATCAGTGACTTTTTCTGAGTTAAGGTATTTAACTGTTTTATTTCAGTTCAAGTTTTATTTTTATTAATTGCTTTTAGTTTATCTTTATTTACTTCACGCATTTACCTTTTTAGTAGCATAGAAAACCAAACACCTTTTTAGTAACCAAGAACAACTATTCCACTTTGAACCGTGATCGATTCGAGAAGATACCGAGAACTTAATTGAACCTTGCAAAACTCAGTTATCAAATGGCGCCGCTGCCGGCTCTTTTCGTAAGGATTAACGGTTTTTTGTGAGAAATTGGATTTTGGGATCCGTTCACCATGAACGTTACTTTTTCATAAAAAATTTCAAAAACCCTAAAAAAGTATAAAATTTTCAAAAAATACAAAAAAACTAAAAAACCTAAAAAACCAAAAATATTTCTTGCTTTGTTAGTTCTTTTGCAGGTGTATGCGCACTCGATCAACGTCTTATCAAGAGCCCGAGACTCTCGATAACTTAGACATGGCCGGTGTACACAAAAAAATAATAATCCACCTCAAAACAACATGAATAATAACAACAATGAACCTCTACCGGACAATCGTCCTATGATCGAACTTTTGCAAGCACATGTTGAGGGCAACAACGATCCTATTGTCATACCCGCGATTGCAGCCAACAACTTTGAGCTCAAATCCGGCTTCATTCAAATGCTCTCTGCTCAACTATTCTTGGGGCGTACCATTGATGATCCTCATGACCACATCAAAAGGTTCCTTCAACTCACGAATACGGTCAAATTCAATGGGGTCCCACAAGAGGTAATCCGCTTACAACTTTTTCCCTTCTCTTTAGAGGACAAGCCCGGCATTGGCTTACAAAGGAACCGCCACAAAGTATTCTTACGTGGACGGACTTGGAGACCAAATTCAAAAACTACTTTTTCCCACCCTCTCTTACTACCGCTTTGCGGAATGAAATTAATAATTTTGAACAAAAGTACGATGAGACTTTTAGTGAATCTTGGGACCGTTTTAAAGACCTTTTAAGAAAGTGCCCACAACATGGTTTTACCAAAGTGTACCAAATTAATACTTTTTACAATGGTTTAAGCTTGAATGACCAAGATTCACTAAATAGTGCCTCGGGGGGTAATATTTTGGTTAAGAGTTCTAATGCCGCTTGGGATATTATTGAGAATAAGTCTAGAGTGCAAACCAAAAGCGTTCGGACCAATGCTGCTAGTGCTAGCATTAGTGACAACGACAAGAGAATTGACAAACTTACTTCTCTTATTGAATCGCTTGCTGTCCACACCGCTAACAACACCAAAAGCATCAACGCTCAAAACGCTCAAGTCAATGCTATAAGCCAACCATGTGAAATATGCGGGGGTCCTCACTCTCACACTACTTGTACCTCCACTCAAGACTATCCTTGTGAGAATGTTAACGCAGCATACGGTAATTATTCCACGGGAGGCTATCAAGCACGTCCTCAAGGTGACCACAACTTTCTTAGCTATCGCTCAAACAACTTTCTTTCCCCGCCCGGGTTTCCTCCAACCAATCAAAACCAACAACAAAACCTTAACCGCACCAACCAAAACCAACCTCGAGCACCTTACCAACCACCTCAAAGACAACCATATCCACCTCAAAATCCTACTCAAGTTTACCAAACCGCCCCTTACCAACCACCTGTTTATCAAGCACCTCCTCCTACTCAACCCACCGTTTTCAACCACGAGGTCGAAACGTACATGCGGACGAATGATGTGTTGGTGAAGAATATGCAGACCCAGATTATTAATTTGAAGGGCGATATGGTGAAACAAGGGAATGATCTTAGAGCCGATATGCGAAACTCTTTGAGTAGTCAAACGAATGACCTAAGGGACATGATGGCTGGTTTCTTCCAAGGTAATCAACCCTCTTCTTCGGGTACTCTTCCGAGTAACACCGTTGCTAATCCAAGAGGGGAGATGAAAGCAATCACCACTCGTAGTGGCAAAGGTACCCAGGAAACTGAGCTTCCTATACCTACACCGGTGATTGTGACAAAGGAAAACGAGTCACCTACTCTTATTCCTCACCCTTCTACTTCCCCAATTCCTCCACCTCTTACTTCTACCCCTCCACCACCCAAGGATGTGAGTGATCCTACTATTCCAAAGCTTTCCTCTTCTTCCGATATACCTTATCCCTCAAGGTTGAGGAAAGAGAAGCTCAAAAGCAAGGACGATATTCAAGTTTCAAACTTTCTCAAAATATTTAAACAATTGAATTTCAACATCTCCTTCGCTGAGGCTCTCGCTCACATGCCTAAATATGCGAAGATGTTTAAAGATCTTCTTAGTGACAAGGAAAAGCTTCTTGATATTGCTAATACCCAACTTAACGAGAATTGCTCTACGATTCTCTTAAGGAAATTGGCAACCAAACTTGGTGATCCGGGTCGCTTCTTAATCCCTTGTAACTTCCCGGGAGTAGAGAATTGCATGGCCCTAGCCGATATAGGTTCTAGTATCAACTTAATGCCTCTAAGCGTTTGGAAGAAATTATCTCTCCCTAAGCTAGTCCCCACCAAAATGACTTTGGAATTAACTAACCGTACGGTTTCTTATCTAGTGGGGATAGCCGAAGACGTTTTCGTTGGCGTCGACAAATTCACCTTCCCGGCGGATTTTGTTGTCGTTGACTACGAGATGGACCCTCGTTTTCCATTAATCGTTGGACGTCCATTCTTGAGGACCGGTCGCACTCTCATCAATGTAGAAGCGGGTGAGCTTATCATGAGAGTTGGTGACGATCAAATTGTCTTCAACATGGGTAAGATTTCTAAACAGCCTTATTCATACGAGAGTGTTAATTGTATCGACGTTCTTGATGAGGCTTGTGAAGAACACTTTAAAGATGCTTGTAAAATTAGTCTTACCTCTCTTCCCAATGTTGAGACCGTTGCCTCCCTTTCTCCATTACTAACTCCATTTGGAGAAAGTGATTTCCTTCTGACTGAATTTGAAGCAACTTTGGGAGATGTGAACTTACAATATGACGATTCTCCCACCGATTGGGATGAAGACATTCTTAACATTGAGAAACTTCTCAATGAGGACCACATTTCTCCACCATCTCCCAAGGATATTGCTATCGATGAACCGAATTTGAATACGCCTTCCATTGAAAATCCTCCGGATTTAGAGCTTAAGGAATTACCTTCCCATCTCGAGTATGTGTTCCTTGAAGACAAGAAGAAGTCGCCCGTCATCATCGCTAAGGACTTGAAAGAAGAAGAAAAATCTCGCCTTATCGCCGTGCTTAAAGATCATAAGAAGGCAATTTCTTGGAAAATTTCTGATATCCGCGGAATTGATCCAAACTTTTGTACTCACAAAATTCTCATGGAAGATGACTTTAAACCCGCAATCCAAAGCCAAAGAAGGGTTAATCTTCTAATTCACGACGTCATCAAACAAGAGGTTATCAAACTTCTTGATGCCGGCATGATTTACCCTGTTTCGGATTCGCCATGGGTAAGTCCCGTCCATTCTGTGCCAAAGAAAGGCGGAATAACCGTTGTTCCCAATGAACACAACGAGTTGATTCCTACTCGTCTCGTTACTGGGTGGAGAGTTTGTATCGACTATCACAAACTCAATGATGCCACGAGAAAAGATCACTTTCCTCTTCCTTTCATGGATCAAATGCTCGAGCGTCTAGCGGGTAATGACTATTACTTCTTTTTAGATGGTTTCTCCGGGTATTTTCAAATTCCCATCGATCCAAAAGACCAAGAGAAAACCACATTCACTTGTCCCTACGGAACATTTGCTTACAAACGAATGCCTTTCGGTTTATGTAATGCTTCTGGGACGTTCCAAAGGTGTATGATGGCTATCTTCCATGACATGGTTGAAGAAAATATGGAAGTCTTCATGGATGATTTCTCGGTTTATGGCGATTCTTTCTCTGCTTGCCTTGCCAATTTAGAACGTATGCTTAAGCTGTGTGAAGACACTCGCCTTGTTCTAAATTGGGGAAAATGCCATTTCATGGTAAAAGAGGGCATCGTGCTAGGACACAAAATCTCCAAAGCCGGTCTTGAAGTGGACCGTGCTAAAGTCGATGTTATTGCAAAATTGCCTCCACCTTCAACCGTGAAGGGTGTGAGAAGTTTCCTCGGTCATGCGGGCTTCTACCGTCGATTTATCAAAAAAATTTCTAAAACCGCTCGCCTAATGACTCACCTCTTGGAAAAAGATACTCCTTTTATCTTTTCCAAAGAGTGTATTGAAGCCTCAACTTTCTTAAGGATAAGCTAACTAAGGCACCGGTCTTGGTTACCCCTAATTGGGAGCTACCTTTTGAGTTGATGTGCGATGCTAGCGACTTTGCTATTGGATCAGTTTTGTGCCAAAGAGTGAATAAACACTTCCAACCGATCCATTACGCTAGCAAGACAATGACAGGGGCTCAATTGCATTACACGACAACCGAAAAAGAGCTTTTAGCTGTTGTCTATGCTTTTGAAAAATTTCGCCCCTATCTTGTCCTTTCCACTACCATTGTGTACACGGACCATTCCGCGTTGAAGTACTTGTTAACTAAACAAGATTCTAAACCAAGACTTCTTCGCTGGGTTTTGCTACTTCAAGAATTTAAAATCGAAATTCGTGATAAGAAGGGAGCTGAAAACCTAGCCGCGGATCATCTCAGTAGACTTGAGGATCCTTATCAAGGGGATCATCCGAACAAAGATATCAATGACTCTTTTCCCCTTGAGACCATAATGTCTATCAACTCGAATTTTGATGAAACCCCGTGGTTTGCGGACATTGCAAACTACTTGGCGGGTGGAATTCTCATTGACGGGTTAACATCCCAACAAAAGAAAAAGTTCTTTAAAGATATTATGACTTACTTTTGGGATGACCCTTATCTCTTCAAACAATGCGCTGATTTGATTATTCGCCGATGTGTTGATGGACCGGCAGCTTTAGACATTCTCGAAGCTTGCCACAAAGGACCCACCGGTGGTCACTTTGGTCCCAACTTCACTGCAAAGAAAGTGTTTGACTCGGGATTTTATTGGCCCTCCATTTATCGTGACGCTCACGAAATGGTGAAAAATTGTGATGCTTGCCAACGACAAGGCAAGATCACACATAAATATGAGATGCCTCAAAATTTCATACAAGAATGTGAAAGCTTTGATGTATGGGGTATCGACTTTATGGGGCCATTCCCTTCATCTAAAGGAAACAAATACATCCTTGTCGCCGTTGACTACGTTTCTAAATGGGTTGAAGCTAAAGCTTTACCCACTAACGATGCAAGAGTGGTTTGTAACTTTCTGAAGCAGCTATTCGCTAGATTCGGTGTGCCTCGTGCCATTGTTAGTAATCGCGGGACTCATTTTTGCAATGATCAATTCGCAAGAGTCATGGCTAAGTATGGTGTCAATCATCGTCTTTCCACCGCTTACCACCCACAAACTAATGGGCAGGCTGAAATCTCTAACCGAGGGTTAAAGCGAATTCTTGAACGAACCATGGGAGAGCATCGTGCCTCATGGGCCGATAAACTTGATGATGCTCTGTGGGCTTTTCGTACCGCATACAAGACTCCGATTGGTTCTACACCATATCGTCTCGTGTACGGGAAAGCATGCCACCTACCCATTGAGTTGGAGCACAAGGCTTACTGGGCCTTGAAGTGGGCTAACTTCGACATCAACAAAGCCGGTGACCTACGTAAAATCCAACTCAATGATCTCAATGAACTCCAGAATGAAGCTTATGAAAATTCCTTGATCTATAAGGAAAAGACTAAGCTCATTCATGACTCTAAGATTAAAAACCGAGAGTTCCAAGTTGGAGACAAAGTTTTACTCTTCAACTCTCGGTTGAAAATCTTTTCGGGCAAACTCAAATCTCGTTGGTCCGGCCCATTCACCATTGCCCAAATTTTTCCATATGGTACTCTCGAGCTCGCTCAACCTAATGGACCTAATTTTAAGGTGAATGGCCAACGAGTGAAGTTGTACTTTGGTGAGGACATCTCTCATGAGATGATTCCATCCCTCACCAAGTTTTCCATGAACTAGTTTTGGGTCGAGTCAGGCTCGTGACTCGGTTATCAAAAACAAGCGCTCCTCGGGAGGCAACCCGAGTATCTATCCCTTTCTGTTTTACCTCCTAAGTGTAGGGGGACCTATATAGGTTGTTTGTGTTTGTGTGGTGATGTGATTACAGGGATGAATGCACTTTTGGAACCTTTGAAGAACCATGCTCCCGTGTTATCCGCAATCCGGTTCTATCTCTCAACTATCGTGATTCAATTTTCTTCATACTCACATTTGAAATTGATCACGTGAGTTGTCTCCTCCTTAACTTGATTTAACCAACGTGCACAATGTCATAAGTGTAGGGGAGACTTTTCCCACATTCTTAAACATTGAGGACAATGTTTATATTAAGTGTAGGGGAGACTTCTATCGAAGTTTTAAGTGGACTTTTCCATTAAAATTCCTTCATTTAGCCGGAAAATCATCTTTTTCAGCATTTTTCAAATTTTTAATTAACTTTGGCCAAATAGTCGTAATTTTTAAATTTTTATCGTTGCTTTCATATGTATATATCCCACAATAAAGTCAAAAATATTAATAAAGTGGTGTAGCAAGTTTAGAAGTCTCTGACATATTAGGCCCGTTGCGATTATTTTGACTCAACCCGAATAGACTTATCCAAGTTTATTCTAGAAAGTATCCTTAACCATGTAGACCTTAATTGGTTTATTAGGCTAAGCATCCACGAGTAACATTACTTGAGATTTTATAATGTGGAGAACGAGAAATGATAGAGTCAATTATAAGTCGGTATTCTTGCACAAGCACACTTGGTTTGATTATAAGCCTATTCTCCCATCGCTTGCTAATAAATTATCTGCAATAAGTAAGGTCGTACGATTTTATTGAATAACTTAGCTTCTAGGCCAAGATCGTTTAAAATTTGCTCGGTAATGATAAGAGTTCATAGCCAAGGCATAACTAACGAAGCGGGGCGCGAAGATTGGCGAGTCCGAAAAGGCCCTAACAAGGCATGAGGATTCCATTTTATTGCTAAAGATCCAAGGTGATGTGAAAAGCATTATTCCCAAAATCAATATGAAGGATCAAGACTCACGACTAAAAGCAATCACTCCTATAAAGATCATGGAGAAGTCTATTCGAAAAGACCATAACAATGTATGAGGATAAATAGATCCAAGTCCGAAAAGGAGGCGGATCGTTGTATCTCAAAATCCCAATTAACGATTGAAGAAATAATGATGAAGTCGTGGTCAACAGAGTTGGAGTATCCCTTAAAAGTCTCCAAGTGAAGAAACTCTATTAACGAAGAGAAGACCATTATCTCAAGAACGTCTCTCAAGATATGAAGTATGAAGTACATGCCAAATATCGGCCCGAGAAAGGTCTCAAATCGTGAAGCGAGTTATGCCAAGATATGAACTTTTTGAGGTCCCGAGAAGCAGTTTTAAGAGATTTTGTCCTTTAGCTAACTATTAATCAAATCGTCCTACTTTGCTTTCAGCCTAAATAAACTATCGCAATAAGTCCAAAAATGCATCTTCGTAATCATTCTAAGACAACAATAAAATATAAGAGATACACCTAGGAATAAGGGAGTTTAAGCATATAATTAAGCCATGTGTGTAAGTGTTTGTTTTGCTAACTTATAATAACAATGATCTCGTTTTTAAGCTTAGTTTGGGAAACATGAAACTTGAGGGTGATAAATCTTCGCAGCAACCAAAGCCCTAATGTAAGTCTTAGATCTCTTTGTAGGTTATTTCCATATAGATATTTTCAAGTGAAAATGATTTTCTATCCTTTTTGTTTCCTTTAAAGCTTTATTTCTTCATAGTAGTTTAAATTTTTGTTTTAGTAGTATATTAATAAGGCCAAGGTTGATTGATTATAAGAAAAGTGTAAATTTGCTTTGTCACTAAGCATTGCATGAGGGCATGGCAATGGTTAAGTGTAGGGGATTTGATAGGTGTGAAAACACCCATCCTTTTACCACTTATTTCTTGCTAAAACAAGACCAAAACGCGTATTTAATGCCATTTGTTTGGAATTATGCGTGGTTTGTGTGTTTGTTGTGTTTTCAGAGCCAACCGGATAAATATTAAAGAAAACATGGGATTGCACGGGTTTTATCGAAGAAAAAGACGAAAAGACGAAGTGTATAGTCCAAGAGATGAAAAAGATTTGAAGTCAATGGGCCTATTTGAATATTTATCGAAGAAAAGGACCAAAGATGGAATATTTACATATGTCGGAGAACTCAAGTCTATTAAACGAAGAAATTAAAAGACGAGTTGAATTTATTCGTCGACAAATCCCGAATCAGAATTGAAAACGTCAACTTTACTAAAAAGACGAGAAGACAAAAAGAAAGGAAGAAAGCCCACTCACCAACCAAGTCCATGGCCTATAAATAGGACCTCCCTTCACACATTACAACTAGTTTTTCATTTTCCAGTTTCTTTCTTTTTTCTTGTTTTCGTAGGGTAACCAACCCCATTAAGGTGTTGGTGATTTTTTTTCATCTTTGATTCACAAATCTTGTAAGCTTTAATCATTCCTTTTGATTGTTTAACCTTAATCTTTCAATATAATCTTTCTTTTAATCTTGTTCATCTTTCTCTTTTTGATTCAAAGTCTTAAGTTCTTATTTGGTTGATTTTAATCTTTAAAAGTAAGTGGGTTTAATGTTTTTGTTGATTTGATTTGATGTTTACCATTAGTAGATGATTAGTGGTTAAATTGGTTTAAGTTTTGGTTAAAAACTTGGTTGATTTTGGTAAAAATCGTTTTGTTATTGTGTTACATGTTCTTCGCATATTCAGTTACCCAGATTCCGAATGAAGTCAATTTATTCCGGATGAAGGTGTTAGCCAAATTATTCCGAATAAGCTATTTGTTATGATTATTTCGAGTGAAGCTTTTTATCATTTATTCCGAATCAGTGCATGATATTCCGAACCAGCAGTTTTAATTGAGTTATTCCGAATCAGTGTGTTCATCCGGAATAATCAATATTCCGGATGAGTAGTTATATTCCGAATCAAAGTTTTTAAAAAATATTCCGAATCAGTTTTTTTTTATTCCGAATGAAGGTCATTGTTTAAGTTATTCCGAGTCAAGTTTTTATTCCGAGTAAACCATTTATTCCGGATCAACATTTTATTCCGGATGAGCACATATATTCCGGATCAGTCTAGATATTCCGGATGAGTGCTTCTATTAATTATTCCGCATGAGCAACATATTCCGAACGAAGCATTTGTTATTTCGAATCAAGGTTGTTCCGAATCAAGGTTGTTCCGAATCAAGGTTTTCTCAAGGTTATTCCGAATCAGTTTTATTCCGGATAAAGAAAATATTTCGGATGAGCATTTCGTTTTAAGTTATTCCGCATAAACAAGTTTTCCGAATCAAGCCTTTTGTTCTAATTATTCCGCATGAAGCATATATTCCGAATAAAGGTTTTTGTTTAGTATATTCCGGATCAAGCATAAATATTCCGAATCAGTGACTTTTTCTGAGTTTAGGTATTTAACTGTTTTATTTTAATTCAAGTTTTATTTTTATTAATTGCTTTTAGTTTATCTTTATTTACTTCACACATTTACCTTTTTAGTAGCATAGAAAACCAAACCCCTTTTTAGTAACCAAGAACAACTATTCCACTTTGAACCGTGATCGATTCGAGAAGATACCGAGAACTTAATTGAACCTTGCAAAATCTCAGTTATCAACCGACGTCTGTGACTAAAGTGGGAAAATTTTCTAGAACTCAGTTGACTACTACCGTAGAAATTGCTGACAATTCTCACGAATAGCTTTCCATGGCTAAGCTTACGCATAAAGGAGAGGACCTACACTAAAATTTAGTATTCCATAAGATCCTACTCTAGGAGAGATCTAATTTTACCGAGACTCATGATCTTTTCATGACTATTCGCTCAGATTTCACCAGAATGTACCATAATCACAGGCAGACTTTTGATAAAAGCAGTATAACACATGGGTGCAGCTATGTTCATATCTAGATGCTTGACATACCACAGGTTGAAGATAGAACGCCGCCATACTAGTGAGTTATTACAACCATTAGAAATTCTGAACAGAAATGAGACAAGATTTCATGAAGATTTTTATCAGTTTAACACAGAACTCAGAAAAGTATAATGCTATCCAAGTCATTGTCGACCAATTAAACCAGCCTATACGTGTTCTTTCATCCGAAAGGATTACGCAGTAGCAGATCTGCAGGAAATTCAGCAATAGATCGTACAATTTCACGGCCTCCCATCAAAATCATGTCAGATAGAAATTCACATTCGCGAATCACGCTCACATTCATGTTCATGATCACGTATACGTTTACAATCACCTTCACGCTTACGTCTCACGTTCACATTATGATATTATTTCAGTCCATATTTTGTGATATCTCATGATTTAATTTCATGTTCATGTTCATGACATCGTTCACGTTCAGATTCGTGTTCCATCTCGCGATGCACGTTTCACAGCTTGTTACCGAATACGGTTACAGAAAGCTTAAGAAACCAGACTCAAGCTTAGTACAACTTTTCCACAACCAGGCAGACGTTTCACATCTCAGGCCTTATCATTGGTAGTCCTTCACCAGTCAACATACGTTCATGATATGTCCTAATACATCGTTCATGGTATGTTTCACGTATCACATTCACGATATACTTCATGCACAGCGTTCCTCATATAATCACGAACCACGTTCACAATTGCTCACGTGGCACGTTCACAATTGTTCACGTAGTTCGTCCCTATTTGTTTTCAGCAGCTTGCTCAGAGATATAAATGTCATCTTTCAGGATATTCGTATGTACCATTTCATGTACCCTACATGCTATAGCTTATTAATTCTATCAGATTCAGAAAATCCATCTTAAGTATGAAACCATAAACTTTTCAGCGTCGTCAGGACAGGGTCATCAAGACCAAGATTTTCCTTGTGTTTAGATCTTCGAAGGAGCCTTTTCGAGCGGGAAGCCACTCGGGATGAAGGAGTCCATCCGGACCTCTCATCCTTTCCTTCAATAATCCAGTCAAGTTCTTTCAGTGATGTTACGTTCCATGTTCTCTTCAACCATGTCACGTTCCATGTTCACCTCAGTCATGTCGCGTTTATACTCTTTCAGCAGCATTTTGTTCTAATTAGAGGACAAATTGTCTTTCCAGCTTACATGTCTTTTCAGTTTACGTGTTCTTTCAGTTCGTATAAACTTCATCAACTTATTACCATTTAATTCGAGGACGAATTTTCCCTTTTTAGAGGGGAAGAATTGTAAAACTGTAGCATAATCGCATACTGAATTGGAAGACGAAATATTTTTTTAGATGGGAAGAATTGTAAAACCCGTATTTAAAATCTTCGAATAATTAATACACGTAGTATCAGCTTTAATTAAACATTAATATTAAAAATACGCAGTCTCAGTTTTATCTAATTGTTACAGTAACTATTTATTTAGAAAATAATTATAAGTGCCAGAAAATATTACGTATGTATTACATTTCAGAAAAGAATGTTTACGTTTTAGAAATTTAAAACACGAGAAATTAATACACGAAAATATTAGATTCGAAACAAAAAAAATGATGAAAACCCCCACCTTATAGAAAGGGCTGGCGGTTTAATAATAAACAAGAAAGGGAAAGTGGGCTTTTAGGCCCGGTTTGAAAAGAAAACACAAGAAACCAAAAGGGTTTTACACATTCATTTTTACAAACACAAAAAAAAAACTAGGGTTTCCTTGGGGTATTACCGCCGGCTAGAGAACACAACAAAAGGGAGAAAACATTTTGGTTCTTCAATTAACCCGTTTTGGTATTCATAGTAGATCAATATCATCGAATAAGGTATCACCCCTTTTCTTTTCTTTATAAATCGTCATTCAGGGAGTTTTATACCAAGAACACATGGGTTAATTTATAAACATGTAATAACGATTTAAATCGGTGGTCGTTTTGTTGTTATACACGAAAAACCGAGAGCATATAAAGCTCTCGGTGGGCTGTGGTGATGAACAGCCGAGACACCATGTCTCTGTGTGTTGTCTGGTGGCCAGCCGTGACCCACACAGGGGACGGTAGTGGCCGTGTTGTTTATGTCGCAACCCAAAACCCCCAAACAGGGGGTATCACATAATAAAGGGGGTGTTTGGTTATCAAAACAGTGGAAAATAAGAAAAAACAGTGGGAATTAAATAGCTAACAGTGGGTACATATTAAAACAGGAATTTGGTGAGGTTAAAATCTAGGATTAGCGACAGTTTAGCAACACAAATTCTGTCGCTGTTATATATAGACAGTTTTATAACAGTTTTTGTCATAGTTAGCGACGGTTTAGCGATAGAAAATCCTGTCGCTAATCCGGCTGTGAATTTATTTGGTATTTGTGATTTGTTTTAGTGCGACCGAGAGGGGTATCTCGGTAGGCTCGGGTTCATGTTTAAAGATTTAAAAGAGAAGATTTTTATTATACCATATACTAACATTTTATAGGTAAATGTTTTAATAATTTATTAATAAATTAAATTGATAATGTTAAACTACTTTATAAATTAAAAGGTATAATATTATAAAATAATTTAGTCCATTTTGAAATTTTTTGGAAACCTTTCTAATTTTTGAAATTTCCTATTTATAGCAGGTTACTATTTATAGTAATATCGTAAATATCATAACACAGTATAATATACAGTAACCAGAAATACAGGATATACACTAATCAGTAAACATTTAAAGAAGAGTCAGATTTATCAGAAATACACCAGACAATCAGGTTAATCAGTTTATACGCAACCAACAAAATAATACGAGAACACGCAAAATGAATTAAGAACACCAATAAACAGTAAACAGTAAAAAGTAATCAGACAATTCATTTACGTACCTTATTTATGTAGTATCCGTGAAGTCGGAGTAGATCCTTCAGCTTTGTTAGCCTCAAAATATTGAGTCAAACAAGAATGCTCGGTCATATGTAATACCAAGCTTTTGGCTAAGTATAAAATCTTATCGTCCGAATCTTTTCGAATTGACTATTGGTTCAAAGTGCGACTCAATTGTTCTTGGTGGAATAATAAATGGTTTGGTTGATTATCTGTTATAAACTAATAGCAAATAAGCAAATGTCGTTGAGTAAAATGAGAGCTTTAAAGGTTAAACTAAAATAACCAGTTAAAAACAAATGCTTGAAAACTTAAAGACAAGATTAGAAAAATACTTGAACACTTAATAAATCTAAAACTTGAAAACATCGTAAAAACAAGAAACTAATCCAAACCCTAATCGGAATATTGGTTGGAAAGACTGATCGGAATACACCCTGGTCGGAATCCAGAAAAAGAAAGCAGTCGGAATATGGGAATAAGGAGCTATCAGAATGATTAGAAAATAAGTCCAATCGGAATGCCAAAAATCGAGTCAAATCGGAATGTTTAACAAGACACCCAATCGGAATGTCAACAAAACCCACAGTCGGAATAATAAAACCCCAATCCGATCAATTGATCGGAATACCAAGATGCAAATCGGAATGTTTAAAACCCCTTTCCAATCTAGTGATCGGAATAAAGAGGGCCAATCGGAAAGCCTAATCGGAAAAGTGTTTACCCTTTTCCGATTAATTTGGGATTCGAAAATAAGCAAAGTGATAAGCTAGGATGATAAGCTAACACCAAAACTTGAACGTATCTAAAGTGAAATAGACTAAATAAGCATGAATAACAACTTATCCAACTTAAAATACGCAATCTTTTAAATCAAAACATAAAAGAAGAAACTTTTTAAGAAAGCTTTTAAAAGTAAATAAGCTAAAAATGCGAATAAGCCAATAAGCACAAGAATCTTAAAGCTTAACCGTATGAAAGCTTAAGTATGAATAAAAAGATTAACTTTTTAAGCACGAAAACATCAAGTATAAATTCCGCACCAAAATTAACTAAAATAAAGAAAGGTAGAAAGAGATTAAAGATTAAAAGCTTAAACTTAAACTTGATTAATGAAATCAAAATACAAAAAGCTTAATCTTGAAAGATTAAAAGAAAGAGAAGATGAAAACTTTGTGAGAGAAAGTTGAGAACTTTCTCTCTCTAAAACTAGAAAGAAAAATGAAAAATGAAACTAACTACTAAAAACTAACCCACCCTCCTAATGTGTATTAGGAGGGTATTTATAGGGAAAATGGGAAGGTGTGCATGTGTTGCCTCTTCTTTCTTTCTTCTCGACGCGATTTAAATCCTTTGTCTTTCTCGACGTCGTCTCGGGATTTGTCGATGTATATTGAACTTGTCTTGTAATTTTCTTCTTCTATTGTACTTGAGTTCTTCGACTTCATTAAACTTCCGTCTTTAGACTTTTTCTTCGATAAATCTTCAGAATAGGCCTTGGACTTCCGTTCTTTTTGCACTCTTGATCTTTTGACTTCGTCTTTTCTCGTTTTCTTCGATAAAAGCCCGTGAAAGCCCGTGTTTTCTTCATTTTTCATCTTTTGGTCCTAAAACACAATAAAAACACAAACCACACATAATTCCGACTTTTACGACATAAATTACACGTTTTGGTCTTGTTATTATTGGAAATAAGTGGTAAAAGGATAAGTGTTTTCACACTTATTAAATCCCCTACACTTGACCATTGCAATACCCTCATGCAATGCATTAGTTTAAAAGCACGGTTTACATTTTTCATCATAAATAACCCACCTTGGCCTTTATTAAATAATAAACATAAAAAAGATAGAAACAAGTAAAGAAATCAAAGACTTACATTGGGTTTTGGCTCCCATGAACGTTTATCATCCTCAAGTTTCACGTTCCCCATACCAAGCTTAAAAACGAGATCATTGTTATTATAAGTTAGCAGACTAACACGAATTCACGTGGGCCAATTATTTACTTAGACTCCCTTATTCCTAGGTGTATCTCTTATATTTTATTTTTGTCTTGAATGATCACGAGGATACATTGTTTGACTTATTTAGATAGTTAGTTAGGCCGAAAATAAAGTGGACGATTTAATCAATAGTAAGCTAAAGGACAAAATCTTTTAAAAATGCTTCTCGGGACCTCATAAAGTTCATATCTTGGCATAACTCGCTTCACGATTTGAGACCTTTCTCGGACCGATATTTGGCAGCGACTTCATACTTCAAATCTTTGAGAGACGTTCTTGAAATTATGGTCTTCTCTTCATAATAGGAATTTCTTCACTTGAAGTTTTGAGAGATTCTTCATATTTGGACCACCACTTCTTCATTTTTCTCCAATCTTTATTTTGGACTTTGACGCCTCCTTTTAAGACTTGGATCTATTTATCCTCATACCTTGTTAGGGCCTTTTTGGATAGACTTCTCCATGATCTTTTGGGGAGTATTTGCTTTTCGTCGTGTGTCTCGATCCTTCATATTGATTTTCGATAAATGATTCTTCACATAACTTTTTGGATCTTTAGCAACAAAATGTAGCCCTCATGCCTTGTTAGGGCCTTTTTGGACTCGCCAATCTTCGCATCCCGCTTCAATAAGTTATGCCTTGGCTATGAACTCTAATTAATACTGAGCAACTTTTAAACGATCTTGGGCTAGAAGCTAAGTAACTTTTCAAATCGTACAACCTTATTTATTGCAGATAAATTTTTTAACAAGCGATGGGAGAATAGGCTCATAATTAACTCACATAAATTCACGAAAGAATACCAAACTTATTATTGACTCTATCATCTCTCGTCCTCCATAATTTAAAATCTCAAGGAATGAGACTCGTGGATGCTTAGCCTATTAAATCAAACTTTTGGGTTTTCGAGTCATCTATAGGATCTTGCAAACTCTTAGACTTTTTCAAGTTTAGAATTCGCATTTTAAAGTTCCCTTGATAAACGACTCTCTAGGATCAATTATAGGAACTTGCGAAAAGTTCTTGTTCTTAACCCGTGAAAGTTAAGACTTTCGCGTTTTAAAGTTCCCTATATAAAAGCCTAGCAAAACTTGATTTAAACACGTTAAGGATACTAGCTAGAGTAAACTTAGATAAGTAAACTCGGGTTGAGTCAAAATATTCACGACTTTGAAAAATTTAAAACCACTTTATTGAAAATTTATTCTAGCAAAGAAAGTAAATAACGATAACAAAGGAAAAATCAATAGGCCAAAATAGATTAAAAATTTTGAAAAATGTCGAAAAATCATATTTTTCGGTTAAAATGAGGGCAAATTCATGGAAAAGACCACTTACTTCGATAGAAGTCCCCCCTACACTTGATATAAACATTGTCCTCAATGTTTAAGCATGTGGGAGTAAACTCCCCTACACTTATGACATTGTGCACTTTGTTTAGATCTTGCTAAGGAAAGGACAACTAGAGTGAATTCAATGTGAACATATAAAATATGAAATATTGAATCACAAGAGTTTAGGATAGAACCGGCAAGATGGGAACACGGTATCACGGTTCGTCAAAAGTCATCAAGGTGCTCTTTGAAGCTTGAATCCCTGCACAAGATAAGAAACAAGACAACAAACACATACGGGGCTCCCCCTACACTTATTATGAAAGCAGTAAATGATAAATCACGGGTTGCCTACCGAGAAGCGCTTGTTTTTGATAACCGAGTCACGAGCCTGACTCGACCCAAATTTAGTTCATGGGAAACATGGTGAGGGATGGAATAATCTCATGGGAGATGTCCTCACCAAAGTACAGCTTCAAACGTTGGCCATTCACCTTGAAATTGGGCCCATTTGGCTGAGAAAGCTCAATGGTCCCATATGGAAAGACTTTGGCGACGGTGAATGGACCAGACCAGCGGCTCTTCAACTTGCCCGAGAAGATCTTCAACCGAGAGTTAAAAAGTAAGACATGATCACCAACGTGGAACTCTCGGTTCTTAATTCTTGCATCATGGATGATCTTGGTCTTCTCTTTGTAGATCAGTGAGTTCTCGTAAGCTTCATTCCTCAGTTCATTAAGCTCGTTGAGTTGAATCTTGCGGAGATCACCGGCTTTGTTGATGTCGAAGTTAGCCCACTTCAAGGCCCAGTACGCCTTGTGTTCTAGCTCGATAGGGAGGTGGCATGCTTTCCTGTACACAAGACGATAAGGAGTACAACCGATCAGCGTCTTATAGGCGGTACGGAAAGCCCACAAAGCATCATCTAACTTATCGGCCCACGCGGCACGATGCTCTCCCACAGTACGCTCCATTATTCGCTTCAATCCACGGTTGGAAATCTCGGCTTGACCATTGGTTTGGGGATGATAAGCGGTGGAAAGACGGTGATTGACACCGTACTTAGCCATGACTCTTGCAAATTGATCATTGCAAAAATGAGTCCCGCGGTCACTGATGATAGCATGAGGAACACCAAATCGAGCAAAGAGCTGCTTCAAAAAGTTCACAACCACCCTCGCATCCTTCGTAGGGAGAGCCTTGGCTTCAACCCATTTAGAAACGTGTGGAAACCTTGATTTCCAGATCTTTGAAGCTACTAGGAATGATCATTGTTCATATGATTAACATAATCAAAGCGGAATTAGAACAACAATCATTAACAAGGTGTTTAGGGCACATGAACATGAATTAAAACACAATTGGATTGTTCATTATATTAATAACAAACAATCACTAGACGTGTATACATTGAATCCCACGTCTAGTGCACACACGCTTTTAGGTTTACATTGTGAATGAATTGATGAATAAAACCTAAGACCCTTGATTCCTTTTATAGTGTAAGGATTAGGGTTTACAAGAGATAATAACAAATAAACAAGTAAATCTTCTATTTAAATAAACTTATGCAGAATTTATCTTGCATGTTTATCTAAATAGAAGCTTCAATAATCTTCTTTGTCTACGTTTCTATCAACTCTTAAATTTCATGTAACAATGCTTAGATTGTACACGACAACTCTAGAGCCAACAACGCTGGATTTGCTCTTGTCAACGCTTGGATTGCTCTTGACAACGCTTTGACAATATCTTCATGTTTTCTTCGTTTTTGAGTTTCTGCCACATCAACTTTTTGACCCAACAATCTTCCCCTAGTTGATGTCGGCAAACTCTATGTGTATCTCTTGTAAGTTGTACATGATCTTCAAATTGCTTCCCCTCAAGTGTAGCATGTATGTCTTCCCCTTTTTGTCACATCAACAGGGAAGTAAACAATGTATGCAATCTTTGAAGATTCTCCAAATGTAGCTCTATGTAATGATCTTGAAGAAAAATAACTATAATATTTTTGATGTAGAAGTAGAATAACCCAACCTTGTGTTCCATGTCTTGTACTATCCACGTGACGTCGAACTTATAAGAAAACAAGTAAGTGGAAGTAGACCTCGATCTATTGTCAATATTCTCATCCTATGTGAGACACTGAGCACGATAATGTAACTCCTTCAACTGTTATGACAAGTCTTCATCACCAACCATGTAAAGCACGAACAAGTTACCTTTAAAGTCAGTGGCTGGAAGTGCATGACTTTAAGATATGATAGAACACAAACTCGCGAAAATCTTCTTCAATCATCAAACTTACCATAAGTATTCTTCCTCTTAAGCCAACACCTCTTCATGATGAGTCAATATCTTCATATGTAAAATTATTACCGAATAACTCTTTCACAAGGCTATCCCGATTACATAATCCAATAAATTACTTCACGAATTGTTGCTAACTTGCTTTAAGATCATTAATCCCTTTTAAAAATATCTGATCCATAAATATCAACATGATATTCTAAATTAAGATGGAGATTCCATGTACCTTCGTGTGTAATTTCCTCCTTTTTGTGTGCTCAAAACGTACTAATTTTCTCAACAGCAGCAATCCTTGTGTTATCCGAGATCCTTCTCTATCCAATATATCTGGAATGTGTATTGTCACATATCGGACAATACCTAACAGCGTTTGAAAAACCATATCTCGGACAACACTGTCAACGCTGTCAGCGTTTAACTTATTCTGTCAGCGTCCAAACAAAGCTTGTCAGCGTTTACTCCACTCTTGTCAGCGTCTCATTCAAAATTCAGAATAAATCATGTCTAAATTTACATTAGACAGCCCACGTCTTTGAGATGCTAAACAAGATAACTTCTGACCCTACCAATGTAAATTGTGTACCTCCATGTGATCAAACCCTTATGTATGGAACAACAGTACACGCTTTAATTTGATAGTATCCTTTACTTCATTGAAAAAGAATCAGCAGCTTTACACATCCAAACATTACTTGCATAAACATCACGTGAAGATATCAATTGAAAATGCCAATATACGTCCCTTTGTCACTTTCATCCAATCATATTGCAATCACCATGTGAACACAAAATGCTTTTTTTCTCCTTTTTGGTCGTGTGAATGCAGATTTAATACTAGATCGTGTAAACATAACTTTTCCACCAATCATAGATCTATCACCGTGTGAACACAAACTCACCACCAGTAAGAATCAAGCGCACCACATACCTTTTAAAGCATCTTCACGCCTTTGCTAAAAATAGAATAAATTTTTCATCTATGCAGCGTCCTCGTGTGAATACAATAACCAAGCTTTGTTATTGTATAAAATAATCAGTTAGAATGAAACTCATGTCCCCTTTCTTGCTGCATACATCTTATTCATCCTGATTTGTTGCCTAGGGTTTAACTCATCAAACCCTTCATTTGAATCGTGTATCATCACATGTTATAACAGCCTTCAATACCCATACTTTTCTGCTTTAAATTCTATTTAGGGTTCAAAGAAACCCTAATCAAGATTTCATGTGAAAGCAAAAACTTGAGTACCATAATCAGCGAACTTCGACTTTAAATAACTTCTTCATTAGAGCTCAAATCGAAGATCCCCTCGGTGAGATTCTAGACACAAGTGCCAAGAATCTACAGTTCAAAAATCACGATGATCCAACGGTTAACGAAGGAGAAATCGTGTCTTGAATATGGCTGTTTACAGAAACTGTATTCATCCTGCTGCTGACTTTGACGCTTAATAACTTTTTGCTGGAGATAAAACTCGACAATCCCTCCGGTGGATGTCTAGATACATGTGTATAGAACACACACAAGAAATTTCGTGACGATCCAACGGTTCAATTAAAAGTTATGACCTTCTGAATACTGCTGCGCACACAAAAACGTCCAGAAAAACCCTAGACGGATTTTTCTTCTTTTCACCATACACGAACACCTTGTTGGTCCTAGCATCACGAGCCACGAGGCTCTGATACCAATTGTGGAGACCTTGATTTCCGGATCTTTGAAGCTACTAGGAATGATCATTGTTCATATGATTAACATAATCAAAGCGGAATTAGAACAACAATCATTAACAAGGTGTTTAGGGCACAAGAACATGAATTAAAACACAATTGGATTGTTCATTATATTAATAACAAACAATCACTAGATGTGTATACATTGAATCCCACGTCTAGTGCACACACGCTTTTAGGTTTACATTGTGAATGAATTGATGAATAAAACCTAAGACCCTTGATTCCATTTATAGTGTAAGGATTAGGGTTTACAAGAGATAATAACAAATAAACAAGTAAATCTTCTATTTAAATAAACTTATGCAGAATATATCTTGCATGTTTATCTAAATAGAAGCTTCCATAAGCTTCTTTGTCTACGTTTCTATCAACTCTTAAATTGCATGTAACAATGCTTAGATTGTACACGACAACTCTTGAGCCAACAACGCTGGATTTGCTCTTATCAACGCTTGGATTGCTCTTGACAACGCTTAGACAATATCTTCATGTTTTCTTCGTTTTTGAGTTTCTGCCACATCAACTTTTTGACCCAACAAAACGTAGTCAACGGCTACGAGGATGTACTTGTTCCCTTTGGATGATGGAAATGGCCCCATAAAGTCGATGCCCCATACGTCAAAGATTTCACATTCTTGTATGAAATTTTGAGGCATCTCATCTTTATGTGTGATCTTGCCTTGTCTTTGGCAAGCATCACAATGCTTAACCATTTCGTGAGCGTCACGATAAATGGTGGGCCAATAAAATCCAGAGTTGAATACTTTCTTCGCGGTGTAATTAGGACCAAAGTGACCACCGGTGGGTCCTTTATGGCAAGCGTCAAGGATTTGTACCGCTGCCGGCCCATCAACACATCGACGAATGACAAGATCCGCACATTGTTTGAATAGGTAAGGGTCGTCCCAGAAATAATGTTCAATATCTTTAAAGAACTTTTTCTTTTGTTGGGACGTGAACCCTTCCTTGAGAATTCCACCCGCTAAGTAGTTTGCAATGTCCGCAAACCACGGGGTGTCATCGAGATTTGGATTGATAGACATTAAGGCCTCAAGGGGAAAAGAGTCATTGATCTCTTTGTTCGGATGATCCCCTTGATAAGGATCCTCAAGTCTACTAAGATGATCCGCGGCTAGCTTTTCAGCTCCCTTTTTGTCACGAATTTCAATGTTGAATTCTTGAAGGAGCAAAACCCAACGAAGAAGTATTGGCTTAGAATCTTGCTTAGTCATCAAGTACTTCAACGCGGAATGATCGTTATACACGATGGTGGTAGAAAGGAAAAGATAGGGGCGGAACTTTTCAAAAGCATACACTACAGCTAAAAGCTCTTTTTTGGTAGTGGTATAATGCAATTGAGCCCCCGTCATTGTCTTGCTAGCGTAATGGATTGGTTGGAAGTGTTTGTTCACTCTTTGGCCCAAAACCGCTCCAATAGCAAAGTCGCTAGCATCACACATCAACTCAAAAGGTAGCTCCCAATTAAGGGTAACCAAGACCGGTGCCTTAGTTAGCTTATCCTTAAGAAGATTGAAGGATTCAAGACACTCTTTGGAAAAGATGAAAGGGGTATCTTTTTCCAAGAGGTGGGTCATCGGGCGGGCGATTTTAGAAAAATCTTGAATGAATCGACGATAGAAGCCCGCATGACCGAGGAAACTTCTCACACCCTTCACGGTTGAAGGTGGATGCAATTTAGCAATAACATCGACTTTAGCACGGTCCACTTCAAGACCGGCTTTGGAGATTTTGTGTCCTAGCACGATGTCCTCTTTTACCATGAAATGGCATTTTTCCCAATTTAGAACAAGGCGAGTGTCTTCACACCGCTTAAGCATACGTTCTAAATTGGCAAGGCAAGCAGAGAAAGAATCACCATAAACCAAGAAATCATCCATGAAGACTTCCATAGTTTCTTCAACCATGTCATGGAAGATAGCCATCATACACCTTTGGAAAGTCCCAGGAGCATTGCATAAGCTGAAAGGCATTCTTTTGTAGGCAAATGTTCCGTAAGGACAAGTGAATGTGGTTTTCCCTTGGTCTTTGGGATCGATGGGAATTTGAAAATACCCGGAGAAACCGTCTAAAAAGCAGTAATAGTCATTACCCGCTAGACGTTCAAGCATTTGGTCCATGAAAGGAAGGGGAAAATGATCCTTTCTCGTAGCATCATTGAGTTTGCGATAGTCTATACAAACTCTCCACCCTGTAACGAGACGAGTAGGAATCAAATCGTTGTTGTCATTGAGAACAACAGTGATTCCGCCTTTCTTAGGCACACAATGGACGGGACTAACCCACGGTGAATCCGAGATAGGATAGATCATTCCCGCATCAAGAAGTTTGATAACCTCTTTTTTGATAACGTCATGGATCTTAGGATTCACCCTTCGTTGGCTTTGAATAGTGGGTTTAAAGTCGTCTTCCATGAGAATTTTGTGTGTGCAGAAGTGAGGATCAATTCCACGAATATCAGAGATCTTCCAAGCAATCGCTTTCTTGTGATTCTTCAGCACGGCGATAAGTCGGGATTTTTCTTCTTCTTTCAAGTCCTTAGCGATGATGACCGGTAACGTCGTGTTGTCTTTAAGGAAAACGTAATCGAGATGAGAAGGAAGATCCTTAAGCTCTAAATCCGGAGGATTTTCAATGGACGGCGTAGTCAACTTCGGATCATCGGTAGAGATAGCCTTAGGAGACTGTGGAGAAATATGGTCCTCATTGAGAAGTTTCTCAATGGTACGAATGTCTTCATCCCAATCGGTGGGAGAATCATCATACTTAAGATCGAGAGGACCCAAGCTAGCTTCAAAATCATCCAAGTCACTTTCTCCAAAAGGAATCAATGACGGAGCAATTGAGGCAACCGTCTCAACATTGGGTAGAAAAGAGAGAGTACTTTTGCAAGCATCATGAAAGTGTTCTTCACAAGCCTCATCGAGAACGTCAATAAAATTAACACTCTCGTTTTTCGAAGGCTGTTTAGAAAGTTTACCCATGTTGAAGACGATTTTATCGTCACCAACTCTCATGATTAATTCGCCCGCGGCTACATCGATGAGAGTGCGACCGGTCCTCAAGAACGGACGTCCAACGATTAATGGAACACGGGGATCTATCTCGTAGTCAACGACAACAAAATCCGCCGGGAAGGTGAATTTGTCGACATCAACGAAGACGTCTTCGGCTACTAGATAAGCAACCGTACGGTTAGCTAATTCCAAAGTCATTCGTGTGGGGACTAGCTCAGGGAGAGATAATTGCTTCCAAACACTTAATGGCATTAAGTTAATACTAGCACCTAGATCGGCTAGGGCCATGCAATTCTCTACTCCCGGGAAGTTGCAAGGAATCAGGAAGCGACCCGGATCACCAAGTTTGGTTGGTAATTTCCTTAAGAGAACTGCGAAGCAATTCTCGTTAAGTTGGGTCTGAGCAATATCGAGAAGTTTCTCCTTATCACTGAGAAGATCTTTAAACATTTTAGCATATTTTGGCATGTGAGTGAGAGCCTCAGCAAAGGAGATATTGAAATTCAGTTGTTTGAACATTTTAAGAAAGTTCGAAACCTGAATATCATCCTTGTTCTTCAATTTCTCTTTCCGCAACCTCGAAGGATAAGGTATATTGGGTTGAGATGAAGGCTTTGGGATAGAATTCTCACTCACATCCTTGGGTGGTGGAGGAGTAGAAGTAGAAGGTGGTGGGATTGGAGAAGTAGAAGTTGGAGGAATAGAAGATGGAGGATTCAGAGAAGAAGACTCGTTTTCCTTTGTCACAATCATCGGTGTAGGTGTAGGAAGGTCGGGTTCCTTTAAACCTTTTCCACTGCGAGTGGTGATTGCTTTCATCTCCCCTCTTGGATTAGCAACGGTGTTACTCGGAAGAGAACCCGATCCAGAGGCTTGATTACTAGGGAAGAAACTAGCCATCATGTTCCTCAAGTCATTCGTTTGACTTGCCAAAGTGTTTTGCATATCAGCTCGAAGATCATTCCCTTGCTTAACCATATCTCCTTTCATGTTGGCCATTTCCCTCTGAAGATTTTACACGATCACATCATTAGTCCTCATGTAGGTTTCAACATCTTGGTGTAATGCGGTGGGTTGGTTGGGAGGAGGAGCATGGTAGGCGGGTGGTTGATAAGCAGGTTGTTGGTAAACTTGGTTGTTTCTTTGAGGTGGATATGGGTTTCTTTGGTTTTGATATGGAGTTGGAGCACGAGGTTGGTTTTGATTGTTGCGATTAAGGTTGTTTGGGTTTTGTGGGGGAAAACCGGGAGGTGAAAGAAAGTTGTTTGAGCGATAGCTGAGCAAGTTGTGGTCACCTTGAGGACGTGCTTGATAGCCCCTCCTGTAGCATAGGTACCGTTGGCGGCATACACATTTTCCAGATTGTCGTGAGTTGAAGGACAATCGGTGTATGAGTGAGATCCCCCGCATATATCACATGATTGGCTCAAAACATTAGCTTGGGCATTGAATTGTTTGGCATTGTTGGTTGTTTGTAAAGCAAGCGATTCCACAAGCGAAGTAAGCTTATCAATTCTTTTGTCGACATCACTAGTACTAGCACTTGCTACATTAGTTCTAAAACTCTTGGTTTGTACTCTAGATTTGTTCTCAATAATATCCCAAGCAGCATTAGAAGACTTAACCAAAATATTACCCCCCGAGGCACTGTTTAGTGAATCTTGGTCGTTCATGCTTAAACTATTGTAAAAAGTATTGATTTGATGTACTTTTGTTAAACCATGTTGTGGACACTTTCTTAAAAGTTCCTTAAAACGGTCCCAAGATTCACTAAAAGACTCACCGTACTTTGTTCAAAGGTAATAATTTCATTCCGCAAAGCGGTAGTACGTGAGGGTGGGAAAAAGTAGTTGGTAAACTTGGTCTCTAAATCCGTCCACGTAAGAATACTTTGTGGCGGTTCCTTATCAAGCCAATTCCGGGCTTGTCCCTCTAAAGAGAAAGGAAAAAGTTGCAAGCGAATCACTTCTTGTTATACCCCATTGTACTTAACCGTATTGGTAAGCTGAAGAAACCTTTTAATGTGGTCATGAGGATCATCAAGTGAGCCCCCCAAGAAGGGTTGAGTAGAGACCATTTGTATAAATCCAGATTTGAGTTCAAATTTCTTGGATCCAATCTCAGGGATGACAATTGCATCGGTGTTGCCTTCTACGTGCGATTGCAAAAGCTCGATCAATGGTTGATTGTCCATGGTGACAATTGGTTGAGTAATGACTTCGGCTTGAGCTACTCTCTTCTTACGAGCACGAGTACGCATGCACACCTACAAAAGGATTAGAAAAATAGAAAGGAAATATTTTTGGTTTTTATGGTGTTTTAATTTTTTTTTGTATTTTTGAAGATTTTATATTTTTTAGGATTTTTGAAAATTTTAAAGCAAGGAAAATAACGTTGAACGATGAACGGATCCCAAAATCCAACGCGTCTTTCACTTAAAACCGTTAATCTTAACGAAAAGAGCCGGCAGCGACGCCATTTAATACCAAGCTTTTGGCTAAGTATAAAATCTTATCGTCCGAATCTTTTCGAATTAATTATTGGTTCAAAGTGTGACTCAATTGTTCTTGGTGGAATAATAAATGGTTTGGTTGATTATCTATTTTAAACTAATAGCAAATATGTAAATGTCGTTGAGTAAAATGAGAGCTTTAAAGATTAAACTAAAATAACGAGTTAAAAACAAATGCTTGAAAACTTAAAGACAAGATTATAAAAATACTTGAGCACTTAATAAATCTAAATCTTGAAAACTTTGTAAAATCAAGAAACTAATCCAAACCCTAATCGGAATATTGGTCGGAAAGACTGATCGGAATACACCCTGGTCGGAATCCAGAAAAAGAAATCAGTCGAAATATGGGAATAAGGAGATATCGGAATGATTAGAAAATAAGTCCAATCGGAATGCCAAAAATCGAGTCAAATCGGAATCTTTAGCAAGACACCCAATCGGAATGTCAACAAAACCCACAGTCGGAATAATAAAACCCCAATCCGATCAACTGATCGGAATACCAAGATGCAAATCGGAATGTTTAAAACCCCTTTCCAATCTAGTGATCGGAATAAAGAGGGCCAATCGGAAAGCCAAATCGGAAAAGAGTTTACCCTTTTCCGATTAATTTGGGATTCGAAAATAAGCAAAGTGATAAGCTAGGATGATAAGCTAACACCAAAACTTGAACGAATCTAAAGTGAAATAGACTAAATAAGCATGAATAACAACTTATCCAACTTAAAATAAGCAATCTTTTAAATCAAACCATATAAGAAGAAACTTTTTAAGAAAGCTTTTAAAAGTAAATAAGCTAAAATGCGAATAAGCCAATAAGCACAAGAATCTTTAAGCTTAACCGTATGAAAGCTTAAGTATGAATAAAAAGATTAACTTTTTAAGCACGAAAACATCAAGATCAACACGGATCAAATAAATTTCGCACCAAAATTAACTAAAATAAAGAAAGGTAGAAAGAGATTAAAGATTAAAAGCTTAAACTTAAACTTGATTAATGAAATCAAAATACAAAAAGCTTAATCTTGAAAGATTAAAAGAAAGAGAAGATGAAAACTTAGTGAGAGAAAGTTGAGAACTTTCTCTCTCTAAAACTAGAAAGAAAAATGAAAAATGAAACTAACTACTAAAAACTAACCCACCCTCCTAATGTGTATTAGGAGGGTATTTATAGGGAAAATGGGAAGGTGTGCATGTGTTGCCTCTTCTTTCTTTCTTCTCGACTCGATTTAAATCCTTTGTCTTTCTCGATGTCGTCTCGGGATTTGTCGATGTATATTGAACTTGTCTTGTAATTTTCTTCTTCTATTATACTTGAGTTCTTCGACTTCATTAAACTTCCGTCTTTAGAATTTTTCTTCGATAAATCTTCAGAATAGGCCTTGGACTTCCGTTCTTTTTCCACTCTTGATCTTTTGATTTCGTCTTTTCTCGTTTTCTTCGATAAAAGCCCGTGAAAGCCCGTGTTTTCTTCCTTTTTCATCTTTTGGTCCTAAAACATAATAAAAACACAAACCACGCATAATTCTGACTTTTACGACATAAATTACACGTTTTGGTCTTGTTATTATTGGAAATAAGTGGTAAAAGGATAAGTGTTTTCACACTTATTAATATTTTTATTATGTATCGTATTTTAGAACGTTGTAATAGGTAGTAGGTTAGTCGTGTTTTACGGGCTTAACTTTTAAGCTAATTCATTCATAAGTAACTAATTCCTAAAAGGAAAGCCCGGCCCATTAATATATATCCGACAGGTATTCCGACAGGTATTCCGACAGATATTCCGATAGCACATTCCAATAGAACATTCCGACAGAGCATTCTGATAGCACATTTCGATAGAACATTCCGATGGAATATTCCGATAGTACATTCTGATAGAAGTTCTTTGAGGCATTGCGACATAAGTTGTTGTGTTACTAGATCAGATTGGAGAATTTTTTGAAAAATTCCAAAAATACACTTAAAATCGTGTATTTTTTGGTCTTGGAGATTTTTTTGGTTTTTCAAGAACATTTTTAAGGGATTTCAACACTTTTTCTATTCAATAACAATCACACCATATCTACTTAAGATCCGAAGTCAAATCATCAATTGAGACACCATCATCATGGAAAAGAGCAATGCGTGTTCAGACGTAACTGACGTAGAGATGGAACGACTACAACATCGGCTATGTATCTTGAGAAAAAACTCCATGGATGGTTTTAGTGTACTTCAAGAGTCTTTTAAGGACCTTTCAAGAGTCTTGATCAAATTAGGTGAATCCACTGGCACATTCAGAAAAACATTTAGAAATGCCATGGATACACTTGAAGCACAACTTGTCAACGAAAGAATCATTCCTAGTGAATGCAAGACCACTTTCACTGATCTCAAGATGACACTTGAAAAGACTTTTACTTCCGAATTCATCAAGTCTTCGCGAATAAAGGACTTCTTCAAGAGAAATAATGAAATGGATGCTTTATCATATAAAGATATGATAACCCGCAACCTAGGCTTCATTGTAACATATGTGAACCTCACAATACAGACGCAACAAAAGATTGATGAAAGGCTCAATGTAAGTTGTGGAATAGCATTAGATATTGAGAACACAAGTTGTAGATATGCGACTCCAACGTATAGTTCAGAGAATGATAACAACAGCTCTGCCAAAGAAAGCAGCAGCTCTGACAAACAAGGCACAGACTCTAAGAATGACATCAACAATATACCTTCCTACGAAAATGGTCCTGTTTTTTATTCTGATCCATTGGACGAGGTACACAATGATGAATACAATGTGTTTGGCAATGCCAATACGCATGAGCATTGTGATCATACAACAACCCTTATTGACACATGTATTACGGAAAAGGTTGATAGCAACACCACACCCGATTCATCAAACATGTGCAATAATGAGTTTGAGGATGATCAACATGCGAATGAGTATGATGATGAGGAGCGTGTCGCACTTGCTAATTTAATTTCTAGTTTACAAAAATATGTCAATGAAAATAGAAAGAGTCAAAAGCAATTAAAGAAAGCAAACACAGCGCTCACTCAAAATTTTGAAGAATGCAAAGCTGCTCTAATTAAATCTAATGAGACCCTTGAAAGTTATAGAGCTGAGCTTCTTCAAAAGACCAAAGAGCTTGAGGGTTACAAGGATAGTGCGTTAAAAAGTCAAAAGGACGATCTTGAAAAGAAATACAACGAAAGTATTGAGTTATTAACCAAAGAGAAACGTCAATTTAATGTTTTATTAATGGACGAACGTCAAAAAACGTACCTTGCTATCACCAAAGTTAACGAACTTGAACAACAGCTTTTGATGGATAACACCGAGACTGCTAAAATTCTTGATGTTAAGAAACAAGTGGTTGAAACGTTAAAACAAGATTTCAAAAGTCGAAATGAAAAAGATACTGAAAAAGTAACAGAACTAGATAAACAAGTCGAATTTTTGAAGAAAGTTGTTTATAAAACACATGACTCTATTCAAACCGTATGAATGATAGAACCTCCGTCGATGTTTAAGGGTCAAGCTAGCTTTGCAAGTCTTGATTACCTTGCCCAAGCTCAAGCTGCGAAGCCCCGCCTTTATATGGATGAGTCCGACTGGACCGATCCTGAATGTCCTCTTGTTAATGATGAGACATCCCATTGGGAAGGGAAGAGTAGATAACCGGTCAATAAAGAGTTTGTGAAACCATATAATTATGCTTATGAGAATAGTCTATATGGTCTTTTCACTACACAAAAACAAAAGTCTCGTGAGGAATTGCTTTTAGAAAGCAAACAAAGAAGAATTCAATGGAAGAAAGTTTTTGCCACTAAGAAATCTAACGTTTTTAAATATATCAACTATTTGCCTCTTGATATTTCTAAAAGCAAAAGTAGAAAAACACTTGGGATTCTAAAACATCACATTGATTATGTTCAACCAATTTTTGAAAGCGATTGGCAAAAACGTCAAAATGATAAGTGGGAAAAAGAGATTCCTCACGATATAACCTTGCTTGTGAAAGAACTTCTGATACCGAATATGGCAACGATAAAAGCCACTGTTCTTGAATTTGAAACATTCATTCGATCTGAAATGATTGATGATTTCAAATACTTTGAGGCTCTTGAAAAAGAAATTTATGAACTTCAGACGGAAAAATCAGAATTCTCGAACGAATATGATCTCCTCCTAGAAGAATGTCTCTCCAAAGGTATTATGTGTGTTACTCTTTAATCTTGTGCTGATATCGATGAATATTCTGATGTTGCATGCAAATATCTTGATAAGATCAAAGAGTGTGAACGACTTGAAACTGAGCTTTCGAAACGTAAAGAAAATGTTGATAAAAGGCTTTTGAGTTACTTCAACACAAAACTGATTTCCTTCAAAAACATTGTCATTCTCTTGAACTTGCTTTGTAAAAAGACATCGGAAAAGGTCCAAATGATAATAACTTGCAAGTAAAACTTTCTGCGTTGTGTCGATAAATGAATGAAAGGAGTATGGAAATTACAGACTTGAAAGCTCAGTTGCAAGAAAAGGACATAGCGATAGAAGAGTTGAAGAAACTCGTTGCCAAATTGGGTGGGAAAACTGTGGAACCTAAAGTTGTGAAACGTGTTGTTGGACAACCTAATGCCTACAAGAATCCAAAGACATCTATGTTAGGAAAACCGACTCCTTTCTCTGATTCTTCTCATGTAAAATCTAGGTTACCCCTAAAGACTGATGTGCAAACAAGTGTTCCAAAACTATCATTATCACCCTATGTTCCTCCATTTAGAAAGCACACTGTTGCTAAACCCAACCATGTGAATGCACCTAGCACTTCTAGGACTCCTCCAAAACGTGTGACATTGCGTCCACAAAGGAATCTGTAGGTTCAAATGACTTCGTTCATACCAACAACCTAGAGATGCTAAACAAAAAGGGAAGATTCAGAAAGACAAACCCGTGTATTCAAAACCTAGTTCACAAACTCCCGCTAGAGTTCAACATACTCCTAATGGTAGTCAACCAAAACCTAGGATCCCTCACCAGCAATCCAGGAATTGGAAACCATCCATGAATAGTCATGTTTCGAACACTACGTCTGAACGATTTGGAAAACCCAGGAATACAAGGACTTTCGTGAATCCCAAATTCCCCGTATGCCCCACTTGCAAAAAGGACATTCACAATGGAAATCATGACCATTGCATTCTGCAATACCTCTATGAGATCAAATCTCATTCTTTTGAATGGAGACTGAATACAGAATCCCATAAGACAACAAGGAGATACAAACCCGTCGCAAAGAAAAGCAATAACAACAAATCTAAAACGTGGATTCAAAAAGGACATAGTTTCTCTCTAAAGAACTCTTCCGCCGTGCAAGAGAAAACTACTCCTAAATATAGTCTTTAGTGGAAACCAACGGGTCGGATCTTCACAGAAGTTGGTCTTAAGTGGATTCCAATAGAGAAGAGTGATGAAACCTATGCTAGCACGAATGCGAATGTTTTGGCCGGAGACAAGGAATTTGTTACTCCTAACACTAGTATTTGTACGAACTCCTCTTCTATTATTGCAGGTACAACAGCGGATTCTGCACCCACTTCTTCCTCTTCAAAGGGTTCCAATTCTGTACATTCGATATCACCTTCTTCTGGTGTACAAAATTCTATTTTGGATTATTTTCGAAAAACTTGAGAAAACACAAAAATATAATAAAACGTAAATATCCATAGAGAAACAAAATAAAAAATGGAAAAACTTTCAAAATACCAAAAATATTCTTCTCGACATGTCTTTCAGTATCGATAATATGGACGTGCCTAGAAATGTCGCTCAATAACGACACGGGTGTGTACATAAAGCTCGAATGAAAGTTGTAAACATTTTTCAAAACATGTCATTTCAATGATTTACAATTACTTCAGATGGTGACTCGTGCCTCAAAGAAAGGAAAGTTGATCACGAATGATAACTTATCCTTAACAATGGGAAAAGAAATTTTCGCGGTTATGAGCTCTCATTAAAAACATTTAAAGTTTTTAAGCTCATGTAAATGACTTACAGTTAAATGCTAGACTGTAACTAGAACATCAAATAAAGGAAAGTGTATCTTTAAAGATAACTAATCCTCACAACGGGTAGAGCAATCTATCATGGATTGAGCTTGTCACAAAAAATTCAACGTTTTGAGCTCAACACAATGGCTTGTAATCACTTTCAGGTTGCAACCCGGATCGATATTCACGGGGGAGTGTACGATTTAGTGCGCTTACCCTCAGCAAAAGAAGAGAAATCTTCTTACACTTGAGTGGATTCGTCGAGACATTCAAAGTCTATGAACTCAAGTTTATGCTTTAGAAAAACCTCTTCGCCAAAAAGAAATAGAGTTTTTCAAAAAGCGTTGAACACAATTTTGTCAAGAATTTTTCAATGATTATTCAAAATCTTTCAAAAATTATGTGTTCAACAACTCCTATCCTCAAAAAGTGAAATGTGGATCACATCCTCACAATGACAATTCAGTTGGATCAATTTTTGAGGCGGAGCTTTCCAAATTCATGCTAAGTTTGACACATCTTTCTCCCAAAGATTTTCACGACTATTTTTCAAAATATATTTTAATCAAATTTGGTATCTCTAATATCAAACGATTTTATATATTAGAGATAGGGGGAGAAAATGTGATTAAAATGTGATTTAAAAGACTCAAGCACTTTTAAATCTTACCCACATGTGCGAAACATTTTCGATTATCGATGCACATGTGAAGGGGGAGCATTTCTGAAACAACAAAACTATCAAGGTGTTAAATATTTTTCAAACACCTTGTTAGACATTTGTAGTGGTTTTTATGGTTACGATCAATACCCACAAAATATTTAATCCACGACGTTATTGGTGTCAAAAGGGTGGTTAGGTTTAAGTCCTATGATCCAACTAGAACCGGAGGGATCTTACCAGGGACAATCCAATAGATTATTAGAAGTCCTTAGGAAAGATGGAGTAGAATGTGAACGTAACTGAATGCCGACTAAGTATGAAAAAGAAATGTAAGGATAAAGGGTGTAAAGAAATTATCCCTCCATACAACTTAGGCAGAAACTGGGTCAACACATCATGAAGACAACTCATCATGGACCCAGTGATGTAATGCACAACCCCTTCCTAGCTACTCAGGCTTCTCTCAAAATAAGTTTGTTTTATTATTACGGAGATCAACATGACTTCTATTGACTCTCTCACTCCGAGATAGTTGATATTGAATAGGTGGCATCTGCTCCAGCCTCTGACCACTAAAAGTGCACAAATCGAGTCTAGAGCCTAGAGATCAATCAAATCTCATTAGGACACACAGAATGACGATAAAGAGAGTCCTACGCTATATCCTTACGATATTGCTAGAACACTCAGAGTGATACTACTTAGTATTCAGAATGATGAGTGTAAATCCTTCCAATGTTATCATCAAACAGCACTGCGGTAGGTCATATGTAAGATTCTTTATGAATTGAACATGTGTAAAACTGAAAATCAACAATGGTTTGATTCTGAATTGATTCAAACTCGTTTCAGGTTTCTACGCAATATCTTTATGGTCTTGCTAGAACATTCAGAGTGATATTCATTAATATTCATAGTGGCGAATGGAAATCCTTCTAGCGTCAACCTCAAACAGCGCTACGGTAGGTGAGTTGTGAGATTCTTATGAATCAAGCTTGTGTCAGTTGGAAAGCAACAATGGTAAGATTCTTTATGAATCACACTTGTTTCAGGAATTTAAATTGACGACTTTAATCAAGCGGATATTTATCCAATTGATTCACTCTTTATGTTCGCAGTCTTGCTTTGAGACGGCCGAGTAAAGAGAACGGCTGTACAGCCGCGAAACCCTGTCAAGGAGATTCTTAATTGAATCTACCAATTACAGGTACACTATTCAATATCGTATAACGGTCTTCACCGACCGGAGGTAAAATGCTACCGATTTAGGACGAATGTCAAAGCCATTCAGTCCGTGTCTATGTTTTTTCTCGAGAACGTGGCGTCACGGTGTACTCAACAAAGTCAAAGATTCAAAACCACATACTCATGCCTAAATACATATTCAACAATTAATAGAGTGAGCATGTGGATGAAGACACAAGATCGCAATATGGCAAAGACAAGTCAAGGATGCTTTGAAGATCTCAAGATAAAAAGACAAAGTCGAAAGACAACGACAAAGGCTCAAAGATCACAACATGAAGGAACAAGACTACTATTACACGTTCAAGACTCATTTATGGAGAGATTAGTAATCTCTACAAATCTACAAGGACAAAGGGTAATGACCTCTCATAAAGGGTAATGACCTCTCATTGGGGGATATTGCTAGCCTCAAAATATTGAGTCAAACAAGAATGCTCGGTCATATGTTTATTATGTATCGTATTTTAGAACGTTGTAATAGGTAGTAGGTAAGTCGTGTTTTACGGGCTTAACTTTAAGCTAAAGTTCATTCATAAGTAACTAAAGCCTAAAAGGAAAGCCCGACAAATTAATATATAGCCCATACAAGCCCGCATGTGGGTGGACCATATATACCCTCCGCCTAGCATGTTAGGAAGAGGTCGGTTCATTATTCTCATTCTCTCTCAATCTAATATTCACCAAGTTCCAATAATTCTCTCTCTTTTCTCTCTCTACTTTCTCTCTCTATAAATTGTGACAACCCGTCAATTTCAGGTCGTTATTTTAATCTCGACTATTACGTATTACGTGTTTTCTTTAATGAGAATTTTAATTTATCGACTAACCGAGAAGGTTATGACTTGAAACTAGCGTAAGAATTAGACGAAAACCGACAAGGAATATGTTAGGTATCGATATTATATTCTCAAATAATCATGAAAATGATTTTTATTATATTTAATCGTTATTTCTCGTATTTTACGTTTTAACGAATGACGATAACTATTAGTGATCGCGATACCGACGGATGCCCAAAAACTTAGGTTTTATTATCGAATGTCTCGATATTGTATATTTTCGACGTTTTCGATTTAATTGCGTTTTAAGTCGCGTCGAAGCTTTATTATTATTTTTATGAAGCGTTTTAACTTTCGAAAAGTATTTTTACGAAACCCGAGCCCCGTAAATATTTTTAAAATTTACAATTTACATTTTCTACCTTGTAAACTATTTACTTGCACTTTGGACCAAGAGAATACATTTTTGACAAAATCTACCCCACTACACCACTATATATTAAATTTCCATTAACATTTTATATTAAAAATTCATTTTAAATAAAATAATCATCTCACCTCTCTTTTTTCTCTCCAAAACCGTCCACCCCTATGCTCCAATCCCTCAAAATTTTTGATTTTCTAGCTTGAATCTTCAAAAACTAAAACAAGACCCATCTTGGAAATTTCATAAGCTTTCTATTGGTATAATTTTCTTCTACATGCATTCACTAAATTTTACTTTCAATTTTTGGTGAAGAACTTGATGTTTGATCCATGTTTATGTTTATATATGGTGTTAATAATATAATATTCATAGTGGGTTTTTGTTGCATGTAAGATTTTTGATGGTTTAATTTTTGTGAGATAAAATTTGAGGGTGTTATGAGTTAATTAGATGTGTTATTATGATATTAGGATCATATTAGGACTATAGGAATTGTTGGAATGGGTTGAAAAATTGTTTTGGTATGATTTTTAGATAGTCTATTTTAGGCAGTAACTTTAAGTCCGTTTTTGAAATTGTTACTGTAATAAACTTGGTAAACTAATTAGATAGGGTCGTAGAGAATTTCGTTAGCTTCGATTTGAGCTAAAGTAGAGCTTCTAACTCATTACGAGCGAAAAGTTATGCTACTTTTAGTATTTGTGTACCGGGAGACGGGTATCGGCATAATCCGAAAATTGTTGTCGATATTGGGACCGAATCTCGGGGACTATAAAATGAGTTTTAAAAATGTTCAAGGGCTGTTGTATGTTGATAAACCTCAGGTCATGAGTCTATTTTCAAACCCGAGTGTCGGTTTTGCAAACGGAAATGTTTAGATAAGTCAAAATGGTTTTACAAGTCAAAGGCGTAAAACTGTCCGGTTTTTGTAAAACGAAGTTGTGTCGGGCAGAAGGTCTTAGAAGTAATATTTTTGAATGAAATTTAAACTGAGTCTTATTCATATTATGTGTGAGTTTGTCACCAAGTTTCGTCGAAATCGGACATGTCTAGATAGGTTAGATTGGTGTGTACATTTGGAGTGTACATGCTGAGTGGTATTTTGGACACGTAGTTCAATACTTGTATGGCGTGAGTTGAGTATTCACTATTGGACATAGTGACTTACTCGAGTGTTAAGTCATTATATAAATGACTTAGCTACTGGTCCGAGGGAAGTAAAATGATGGTTTGACTTGCGTTGACTTGGCGTCTTATGACGGGTCAATGTCGAGGGCGCAAGTGTTTTAAAAGAATAAGTGTTGAATAAAAGGGTATAGTAGTACACTTATATTTTTGTTATTTTTCGGGATTTTCATGGTCATTTGAAATTGACTTTCATATTATTTAAGTATTATTTATACTTGAGTCGTTTATTAACGAACGCGCCTTAATTGGTAGGTTGCGGTCTTCGTGTTTAACGGACATCACAAATCGTCGGCGATCGTCACGTCACTACTATCGTATCAAGGTGAGTCTATAGCCTCGCTTTAACATGTTTACTTGTTTTATAAAACCCGCGAGGGGGGTAACATGCTTGTTTTATTAAAATAAGAGGGGTACGACGAGAAGTTGTGGAAACCCTTATTATTGGAAAAACATTATATAAATGAAGGGTACAACGAGAAGTTGTGGTAAACCCTCATTCTTTTAAAATTGAACACAAAGGACCCGATTGTATGCTTAGATGAAAGTTGTTATATAAGTTTGTTTAGCCTTAAAAGACCCATGAATCGTGAATTGTTAATCGAAAAGAACGCTAATACTATGGATAGATCTATCGGGGTGACACCCAGTCCGGTCGCGACTAGCTATCGCGTGGTGTTGTGATGCACCAGTAATGAAACATCGGATGCAATTGTATAAGAGAAATATACGCACTTGGCTAGGTGTGTTGGGCTGAAATAATATATGTTAACGTTCAATTTCACGAGACTTATGAAATAACAACGATAATTATGTCTGATCCACATGATTGTCAACTACGGAAGGTTTATTCAGAATACTTGTGTTCATTTATTTAAATTTAAACTCTATAGATTCACTCAACATTTTTGTTGACTTTATAGCATGTTTTATCTCAGGTCCATTAAGAAGGCACTCAAGGAAGGCGGTTTCACGCAGCTTGCTAAATTAAAATGTTTTGGCCCGCTTTACTAAACTATGTCCATTCTAAGAAACTTTTATTATTTGGTTGGTTGTGTAAACTTAAAACTATTTGGGACCATGTGTGAACTGTTTTATTTTTAAACAAATGAATGGATGTATGTTTTGTTAAAACGACTCATTTTGAGGCGTTTTCTATGATATTGAGGTTGAACCATGATAGTAACACCCAATGACCCTTTCGCTGCTATGACCCGAAATTGGGGGTGTTACAGATTGGCATCAGAGCTCAAGTTATAGAGAACGAAAAGATTTTCCAAAAATAAATTTTTGAAATCTTTTAACTATAACATCTGCAAGCGAAACCTCCGAGTTGCCAATGGACGAGAATAAGAAAAGTATATATATGTTATACATATTTAATTATTATTTATGCTTAAAGCATAATGTATTACATTTATTTATTTATAAATGTCTATTATTTGATTATTATAATACTAATACGTGATTTACAAACGACGTTGATTGTCACAATAGAAATCCCTGTCTTTTGACTCATTCCTCGTGAATCTTCGTTCCTTGTCTAAATTCTATTCCTTATTCTATCATCCTTTCTTGTTTCTTTTCATCTATCTATTCTTATTCTGTGTTATTCATGTTTTGTTATCACAAGCGTTGAATGAATACTCATTTTGATGTGAATTGTGTAACAGGATCATGCCGCCAAAACAGTTGACTGAGACTCAGTTACGTGCTATAATAGCTGATCAATTTCAGATATCTATGAACGCATTTATGGCAAATTTGAATAATGGAGCCGGTGGATCTGGTGGAGCTAGTGGATCCGGTGGAGTTGGTGGAGCTGGCGATACTGGAGCTGGCGATACTGGAGCTGGCAACACTGGAGCTGGCGCTACTGGAGCTGGCGCTACTGGAGCTGATAATGCTGGAGCTGGCAATGCTGGTGCTGGAACTGGTGATGCTGATAGACCAGTAATTCCTGAAAATAAGAAGTGCAATTATACCTCGTTCATGAAATGCAAACCTCCAACTTTTAAGGGTACTGAAGGCGCTGTTGGGTTAATGCAATGGTTTGAGAAATTAGAATCTGTGTTTCGATTTAGTGGAAGTGAGGAAGGAGATAAAGTGATGTTTGCCTCTGCTACTCTTCAAGGGCGAGCATTAACTTGGTGGAATGGAAGAATGGCATCATTGGGTATGGATGCTGCGTATGCTACACCTTGGGTTGAGGTAAGAAGGTGGATGATTGAGGAATTCTGTCCAAGGAGTGTTATTCAGAGGTTAGAACAGGAATTATATCAGCTGAGGCTGAAGGGTACTGACATCGATGGATACACCAACAGATTCCATGAACTTGCTCTACTTTGTCCAAACAAAGTTAACCCTGAATACTTGAAGGTAGAGCAGTATATTCGAGGCTTACCGACCAACATCCGTGGGGATGTGACCTCATCTAAACCTGCCAATATTGATGAAGCTGTTCGTATGGCCTACCAACTAATGGGTCAAATCATCCAAGACAAGGCTGATGGTGTTTCTGAAGGCAACAAAAGAAGAGCTGAAAATGACAGTGATGATCGTGGTGATAACCGTCAATCTCACAACAGAAATCAAAACCGAAGGAGGGGTAACGCTAATGCGATGACTGAAGCTGCAACTGCTGATAAAGGAACCAGATGTCAACGATGCAAAAAGTCTCATACTGGTGAATGTGCTAAGTGTGGAAAGTGCAACAAGTTAGGTCACAAGACTGAAGACTGTTGGGGACCAGGAAAGAAAGGAGTGACGTGTTATAACTGCCAAGGTAAAGGTCACATGAGGAACCAATGTCCTCAACCTCCGAAGAATGCACGTGGTGGAGATAACCAAGGAAAAGCTTATCAGTTGGGTGAAGCCGAAGCGAAGCAAAACCCAAAAGTTGTCACTGGTACGTTTTTACTAAACAACCGTTATGCTACAGCTTTATTTGATTCTGGTGCGGACAAAAGCTTTGTGTCTACAAGTTTTAGTACCTTAATTGATATCAAACCGGTCGAATTAGACGCAAGTTATGAGGTAGAACTAGCTGATGGTAAATTAGTGAGAACCAATCGTGCGCTCCTAGGATGTTCTCTTAATCTCTTGAACCGTATTTTTAAGATAGACTTGATGATTGTTGAATTGGGAAGTTTTGATATTATTATCGGAATGGATTGGTTATCCAAGTATAACGCGTCTATCTTGTGTGGAGAAAAGAAAGTTAGGATTCCTTTAGACGACAAGACCATGGCTATCGAAGGTGATCAACGTAATTCACGACTAAAAATCGTTTCGTGCATTAAGGCTCGTAAGTATATCGAAAGAGGCTGTGAGTTATTCCTAGCTAAAGTAGTGGAGAAAGAATCGAAGGAGAAACGTGCTGAAGATGTACCTGTTATCCGTGACTTTCCTGAAGTGTTTCCGGAAGATTTGCCTGGACTTCCTCCTCCAAGGCAAGTAGAATTCCAAATTGACCTAATTCCTGGTGCTGCACCCGTGGCTCGTGCGCCATATCGTTTAGCCCCATCGGAGCTGAAGGAGTTATCTGTACAATTGCAAGAGCTATCTGATAAAGGTTTTATACGACCGAGTTCGTCACCTTGGGGAGCTCCTGTCTTATTCGTTAAGAAGAAAGATGGTTCGTTTCGTATGTGTATTGATTACCGAGAGTTGAATAAGCTAACGATCAAGAATCGTTATCCGCTTCCAAGAATTGATGATTTATTCGATCAACTTCAAGGTTCTCGTGTTTTCTCCAAGATTGATCTTCGTTCTGGTTACCATCAACTTCGCATACGTGAGGGAGATATTCCTATTACGGCGTTTAGAACTCGTTATGGTCATTATGAGTTTCTGGTTATGCCTTTTGGTTTGACTAATGCACCTGCTGTATTCATGGATTTAATGAATCGCATTTGTAAGTCGTATCTTGATAAATTCGTGATCGTTTTCATAGATGATATTCTAATCAACTCCAAGAGCAATGAAGAGCATGCCGAACACTTAAAGATTATCTTGAACTTGTTGAAGAACGAAAAGCTCTACGCTAAGTTCTCAAAGTGTGATTTTTGGCTTAATTCTGTACAATTTCTCGGACACGTGGTCGATAAAAGTGGAGTACATGTTGATCCTGCAAAGATCGAAGCCATCAAGAATTGGAGTGCTCCGACTACTCCAACTGAAGTACGACAAATTCTAGGCTTGGCTGGTTATTACCGAAGGTTTATTGAAGGATTCTCTTTGATATCGAAACCATTAACGAAGCTGACTCAGAAGAATAAACCGTATGTGTGGGGCGATGATGAAGAAGAAGCTTTCCAAACCCTGAAGATGAAACTCTGTAGTGCGCCGATTTTATCGTTACCTGAAGGAAGTGAAGACTTTGTTGTTTATTGCGATGCATCTCTTAGAGGATATGGTGCTGTTCTCATGCAACGTGAAAAGGTGATCGCATATGCCTCTAGACAATTAAGGAAGAATGAGGAGAACTACACTACCCATGACTTGGAATTGGGCGCTGTGGTTTTTGCTCTGCGACTTTGGAGACATTATCTGTATGGTACGAAGTGTACAGTATTCACTGATCATAAAAGCCTACAATACATATTGGATCAAAAGGAGCTGAATATGAGGCAACGACGATGGGTTGAACTCTTGAGTGATTACGACTGCGAAATTCGTTATCATCCGGGAAAGGCGAACGTGGTAGCTGACGCGTTAAGTCGAAAGGAAAGGGAGAAACCGATTCGAGTGCGTGCTTTGGTGGTGACAGTTCATAATAACTTACCTGAGCAGATTCGGAACGCACATGCAAGAAGGAAAATATTGCTGCCGAAAGATTTAGAGGAGACGGTGAAACATTTGAGACGCGAGCCGATGGTATCAAATGTTTGAGAGGTCGAATCTGGTTACCATTATATGGTGGACTGAGAGACTTAATTATGTTAGAATCTCATAAGTCCAAGTATTCTATTCATCCTGGATCGGACAAAATGTACCAAGACTTGAAAAAGTTATACTGGTGGCCGAATATGAAAGCTGATATTGCAACATACGTCGCGAAATGCTTAACATGTGCAAAAGTGAAAGCTGAATATCAGAAGCCGTCAGGATTACTTGTCCAACCTGAAATTCCAGTTTGGAAATGGGAGCGAATTACGATGGACTTCATCACAAAACTCCCAAGGACACCGTCTGGGTTCGATGCGATTTGGGTTATTGTCGATCGTTTAACTAAATCCGCTCATTTTATTCCAATCAACGAGAGGTTTGGTTTGGAGAAACTCGCCGATATTTATCTGAAGGAAATCGTGTGCAAGCATGGTGTTCCTATTTCAATCATTTCCGATAGAGATAGTCGTTTTGCTTCTGGATTTTGGAGATCACTTCAAAAGTCGTTAGGAACCAATTTGGATATGAGCACAGCCTATCATCCGCAAACTGATGGGCAAAGCGAAAGAACAATTCAAACTTTGGAGGATATGCTACGTGCTTGTGTGATAGACTTTGGAAGTAGCTGGGATAAGCACTTACATTTGGCCGAATTCTCGTACAATAACTGTTGAATCCCAGATCGTTAGACTCAAATAGTAAAAACCGTTTTATCTAGGTTGTCAATTGTATATGTGATGAACACAGCGGAATAATACAATTAACTAGAATAAGATGTTTATCAAAGATGAAAAATTCCCAAAGAGAGTTTGTATTAATGATTAACACAAACTACTCTAGGTGTGTGTACATTGAATCCCACACCTAGAGTTCAATGTTTACAGTAGGTTACATTGTGAATATGAAAGTGATAAACAAAACCTACGTATGGTTCCTTTTATAACATAAGGAAACCATGATACATGGAAACTAAATAATATATTAATGAATAAATCAAAACAGACTTATTCACTCTTATCACTACTTTGACCAAATCTTTTCTTCTTATCACATATGGCAGGGGAAACATACAGCAGGGGAAAGTTTCTCTAGCAGAGGAAACTTTGTAGTATTTTGTCCACCAGCTTGAAGTTTCACATAATGTCTTATTTGGTCCTTTCTAGTTTCCATGGTGATTTGACTCATCAACTTTTAGCCCAACAATCTTCCCCTAGTTGATGATGTCAAAACACTTCCCCTTAAACATACAACACCAAAGATCAACAGGCTGAACATTCTTTGTAGACAACTTCTCCTTTTTGACATGATCAAATAGGGGTCTTCTATGTGAACAACCTTGATTTTCAACTACTACTAACCAATATCATACATCAAACCCAAGTATTCTACTTTTCAAAATACCCTCCATGAAGCACATAGGGGATAGTGTTCCTAATAAAAAATGATTTTGAGCAGTAGATACTCACACTAGTTGTAGTAATACCAATAAGCAGCAGCAAAAACCTTCACCTCATTGTTGTATGTGAATGACTAACACTTTTATCAAATGAGCTTCCCCTAAAATTGTGCTAGTCATTGACGAATCTTCAATTCTGTAGGCTTTATGTAATGATTACATATGAAGAAAACTGATTATAACTTACTTGATGATGAAGAAGAATAACCCGAACTTGCATTTTATATCTTGTACTAACCACGTGACAAAGAGTCAGCATATACAAAATCCTCATGAAAATGAGACACTGAGCACGATAATGTAACTCCTTCAAGTGATAGAAAATATGTGCATAGAGTACCATAAGAAAAATCACATATTCCTACATCTTGTACCACTTCGTCACTAAGCGTTTAAGCATAAAACCCATACCCGCGAAAATCTCCTTCATCTTCAAATAAATGATAAAAACTTTTCTTCGTAATCAATAAAATTAAATCAAGCCTTTATACCTTTAAACCAGTTGCTGTGAATATGCCAAACTCCAAAATACTGCTGTCCCAAAATTCATATCTGACAGCAGGGGGAACTTTCAAAAACAGTGGGAATCTATTAATGAAAGCAGGGGGAACTATTGAAGGCAGGGGAACGTAGCAGGGGGAATTTTTAATGAAAGCAGGGGGAACTTTTAATGCCCCTGTTTTTGTTATTAACTGTGCCAAACCCACATAAAATGGGAATGAATTTATAACAGTAAAACAAATAACAAAAACAAAGACTATTAGAAATGTACCCTACTGTGAAATATGTCCACTGTTAGCACCAATTATTATACCCAGCTGTTTTAAGTTTATCCTTGTTCCTGCGAATCAATTCCCAAATGGCATATCGAACCAATTAATTGTTGCCTTACTTTTGTCGTGTGAACACAACTATTCACGCTTAGTAATACCAAATCGTGTGAACACAAAATAAGAACTTTTCCTTTGCTGCAACAATTAATGAACCTCAACGTGAACCAACGAATTAATAAGATACACCATCCCACGTGATTACTAAATATCTAACTTTCACAAACTTCATACATTTTGAGTTTTCACACTTGTAGATGAATGGCCCACCATTGCTTGTTCTTTTCGATCATCCCACATGATCAAATAAACAAATATTAGAACCACTTTTTGTTTTTCGTGTGAACACAAAACCATTAATCAAATCAATTAATGGACCCTCTGCGTCACTCTCAAACATGGACCACACCAAAAATGTATATTACTTTCGACGTCACGTGAACACAGATATTTGCTTTGTTGTGCTTGTCGTATATGGATAAAAACAAAATTGATTAATTCTTGGATCAAAATATAAGATTAAACGAATACCTTTATTCGTCTCATACATCTTATTTGGCTACGCATATCACAACTTCGAATATTCACCTAGGGTTTTATGAACCCTAGATCTTCACAGCAACGAAATTAAACATCTTCTTCTCCTAGATATCGAGCCACCCGCTCTGATACCACATGTTGAATCCCAGATCGTTAGACTCAAACAGTAAAAACCGTTTTATCTAGGTTGTCAATTGTATATGTGATGAACACAGCGGAATAATACAATTAACTAGAATAAGATGTTTATCAAAGATGAAAAATTCCCAAAGAGAGTTTGTATTAATGATTAACACAAACTACTCTAGGTGTGTGTACATTGAATCCCACACCTAGAGTTCAATGTATACAGTAGGTTACATTGTGAATATGAAAGTGATAAACAAGATCGTTAGACTACAGCAGGGGTCACATATGGCAGGGGAAACATACAGCAGGGGAAAGTTTCTCTAGCAGAGGAAACTTTGTAGTATTTTGTCCACCAGCTTGAAGTTTCACATAATGTCTTATTTGGTCCTTTCTAGTTTCCATGGTGATTTGACTCATCAACTTTTAGCCCAACAATAACAGTTATCACGTGAGTATTAAAGCTGCACCTTTTGAAGCATTGTATGGGAGAAAATGTAGATCACCCGTTAGCTGGAGTGAGGTTGGTGATGCCCAACTCACTGGACCAGATTTGATTAGGGAGACGACGGATATGATTATGCAAATCAAGAATAGGTTGTTGTCTGCTCGAAGCCGACAGAAGAGTTATGCGGATGTGAGAAGAAAACCATTGGAGTTTAACGTGGGAGATAAGGTTATGCTAAAGGTATCACCATGGAAAGGTGTTGTACGAGTTGGAAAACGTGGGAAGTTAAGTCCTCGTTATATCGGACCATTCAAGGTTACATCTAGAGTAGGACCCGTGGCATACCAACTTGAACTACCACAAGAACTGTATGGGATTCATAACACTTTTCACGTGTCGAATCTGAAGAAGTGTTTATCCGACGAAGAACTCATTATACCGTTAGACGAGGTTAAGGTTGATAAGAAGTTGCATTTTATTGAAGAACCGGTCGAGATCATGGATCGTGAGGTCAAGCAACTGAAGCAAAGCCGAATACCTATCGTCAAAGTTCGATGGAACTCTCGAAGAGGACCGGAGTTTACTTGGGAACGAGAAGACCAAATGTGGAAGAATTACCCTCATCTCTTTGATTTCAACAAGCGATCGGGCAAGAACGCAAGTTGATCTTCGAGGGCGAAGATCCTAATTTGGTGGGGATGATGTGACAACCCGTCAATTTCAGGTCGTTATTTTAATCTCGACTATTACGTATTACGTGTTTTCTTTAATGAGAATTTTAATTTATCGACTAACCGAGAAGGTTATGACTTGAAACTAGCGTAAGAATGTCGATTAGACGAAAACCGACAAGGAATATGTTAGGTATCGATATTATATTCTCAAATAATCATGAAAATGATTTTTATTATATTTAATCGTTATTTCTCGTATTTTACGTTTTAACGAATGACGATAACTATTAGTGATCGCGATACCGACGGATGCCCAAAAACTTACGTTTTATTATCGAATGTCTCGATATTGTATATTTTCGACGTTTTCGAGTTAATTGCGTTTTAAGTCGTGTCGAAGCTTTATTATTATTTTTATGAAGCGTTTTAACTTTCGAAAAGTATTTTTACGAAACCCGAGCCCCGTAAATATTTTTAAAATTTACAATTTACATTTTCTACCTTGTAAACTATTTACTTGCACTTTGGACCAAGAGAATACATTTTTGACAAAATCTACCCCACTACACCACTATATATTAAATTTCCACTAACATTTTATATTAAAAATTCATTTTAAATAAAATAATCATCTCACCTCTCTTTTTTTCTCTCCAAAACCGTCCACCCCTATGCTCCAATCCCTCAAAATTTTTGATTTTCTAGCTTGAATCTTCAAAAACTAAAACAAGACCCATCTTGGAAATTTCATAAGCTTTCTATTGGTATAATTTTCTTCTACATGCATTCACTAAATTTTACTTTCAATTTTTGGTGAAGAACTTGATGTTTGATCCATGTTTATGTTTATATATGGTGTTAATAATATAATATTCATAGTGGGTTTTTGTTGCATGTAAGATTTTTGATGGTTTAATTTTTGTGAGATTAAATTTGAGGGTGTTATGAGTTAATTAGATGTGTTATTATGATATTAGGATCATATTAGGACTATAGGAATTGTTGGAATGGGTTGAAAAATTGTTTTGGTATGATTTTTAGATAGTCTATTTTAGGCAGTAACTTTAAGTCCGTTTTTGAAATTGTTACTGTAATAAACCTGGTAAACTAATAAGATAGGGTCGTAGAGAATTTCGTTAGCTTCGATTTGAGCTAAAGTAGAGCTTCTAACTCATTACGAGTGAAAAGTTATGCTACTTTTAGTATTTGTGTACCGGGAGACGGGTATCGGCATAATCCGAAAATTGTTGTCGATATTGGGAACGAATCTCGGGGACTATAAAATGAGTTTTAAAAATGTTCAAGGGCTGTTGTAACTTGATAAACCTCAGGTCATGAGTCTATTTTCAAACCCGAGTGTCGGTTTTGCAAACGGAAATGTTTAGATAAGTCAAAATGGTTTTACAAGTCAAAGGCGTAAAACTGTCTGGTTTTTGTAACACGAAGGTGTGTCGGGCAGAAGGTCTTAGAAGTAATATTTTTGAATGAAATTTAAACTGAGTCTTATTCATATTATGTGTGAGTTTGTCACCAAGTTTCGTCGAAATCGGACATGTCTAGATAGGTTAGATTGGTGTGTACATTTGGAGTGTACATGCTGAGTGGTATTTTGGACACGTAGTTCAATACTTGTATGGCGTGAGTTGAGTATTCACTATTGGACATAGTGACTTACTCGAGTGTTAAGTCATTATATAAATGACTTAGCTACTGGTCCGAGGGAAGTAAAATGATGGTTTGACTTGCGTTGACTTGGCGTCTTATGACGGGTCAATGTCGAGGGCGCAAGTGTTTTAAAAGAATAAGTGTTGAATAAAAGGGTATAGTAGTACACTTATATTTTTGTTATTTTTCGGGATTTTCATGGTCATTTGAAATTGACTTTCATATTATTTAAGTATTATTTATACTTGAGTCGTTTATTAACGAACGCGCCTTAATTGGTAGGTTGCGGTCTTCGTGTTTAACGGGCATCACAAATCGTCGGCGATCGTCACGTCACTGCTATCGTATCAAGGTGAGTCTATAGCCTCGCTTTAACATGTTTACTTGTTTTATAAAACCCGCGAGGGGGGTAACATGCTTGTTTTATTAAAATAAGAGGGGTACGACGAGAAGTTGTGGAAACCCTTATTATTGGAAAAACATTATATAAATGAAGGGTACAACGAGAAGTTGTGGTAAACCCTCATTCTTTTAAAATTGAACACAAAGGACCCGATTGTATGCTTAGATGAAAGTTGTTATATAAGTTTGTTTAGCCTTAAAAGACCCATGAATCGTGAATTGTTAATCGAAAAGAACGCTAATACTATGGATAGATCTATCGGGGTGACACCCAGTCCGGTCGCGACTAGCTATCGCGTGGTGTTGTGATGCACCAGTAATGAAACATCGGATGCAATTGTATAAGAGAAATATACGCACTTGGCTAGGTGTGTTGGGCTGAAATAATATATGTTAACGTTCAATTTCACGAGACTTATGAAATAACAACGATAATTATGTCTGATCCACATGATTGTCAACTACGGAAGGTTTATTCAGAATACTTGTGTTCATTTATTTAAATTTAAACTCTATAGATTCACTCAACATTTTTGTTGACTTTATAGCATGTTTTATCTCAGGTCCATGAAGAAGGCACTCAAGGAAGGCGGTTTCACGCAGCTTGCTAAATTAAAATGTTTTGGCCCGCTTTACTAAACTATGTCCATTCTAAGAAACTTTTATTATTTGGTTGGTTGTGTAAACTTAAAACTATTTGGGACCATGTGTGAACTGTTTTATTTTTAAACAAATGAATAGATGTATGTTTTGTTAAAACGACTCATTTTGAGGCGTTTTCTATGATATTGAGGTTGAACCATGATAGTAACACCCAATGACCCTTCCGCTGCTATGACCCGAAATTGGGAGTGTTACATAAATCATCTATCTTTTATCTACCTTTCTTGTTTAATCATCACATATTATATGGGACAACAAGCTTTCATTATTATTTCGTTACTGGACACGAGGTACGAATTTCTCGTCCTTCAGTAAGGATTTCCTTTCTATACATGATTAGAATTCCCCGTCTATAGCCAAATGTTTTCCCCAGTATATGTTCTAAGATTTGCAGTAATTATTTTAATAACTAAGTTAAATTTGCCTGAGCTTTATATACAAGCATGACCAGTTATATACTAGTTATGGAGGTACCGTAACTATCACATTTGAGGCACTGGTGTCATGACTCCTCTGCGAGGGAGTGATTTCTCGCAGCGTCCCATTTATTCAGCTTGGCCATTTTATCAGTATTATCAGCGGGGCGTATGGGTTCATCCTAGGTTATCAGTTTACAGCTTATCAGGTGAATGCGGTGTGTGCTCTACATCCTTCACATTTTAGTTGATCCCTTCACCCAGCACATTATTTAGAGGTCACTCCTCTACAACATGACGAGGTCACCCCTCCATGTATTGATGCAGACATTGTTACAACACATGGCCTATATAAGCTCTTGGCAATTAAAAATACAGTAAATGCATGTTTTCAAATTTAACAGATAACAATTTAGCTTTAATATATATAAATCAAACTTTTCAAATCATACACAGTTTTCCGCTGCAATTTACTTGTCAGTCTTACAGGTTCAGTATTTTATTATCTGCTTCATTTCTGTATTTTCTTATCATGCTTTATATCCGTTCACTGGGCGTTATGCTCAGCCATAGTTCTTTCATGTTCTAACGGCAGGTACACCGGGACGCTCTTAGGATTATGAGAGTATGTGCATTTGGATGGAAGCTATCCATAATTCTTACTTTATGCACTTCTTACATTACTTTGTTTATTTGGACATTGTTTAGTCCTTCCCTTCAGTATTTACTTTTCATATTTTGAGCTTATGTTTGGATTACCGATGTTTGATTCTGGTATTTCCTTTATGGTCAGTTAATGGTTTAGGACATTTACCTTATATGCTTTGATGACACGCCATAAATACACGTAACGGTCCACTTATCCAAGTAGGGTGTTACAAATTATTTCTTCCAAACCCTAATTCCATCAAGAACCTTAATTCATCCATTTTTTTGCTTAATTTATTTTTACCACTTAACCAAGCTATTTTTACCACTTAACCAAGCTTCCAATACACCTTAGATATGTCTAACAACGAACCTTAAACACTTGGGAAATCAAAACAATAAATTTATGGGTGGTTGAGCCGTAAGCTAGGAAGAGGGGTGTAGAGGCTTTGTGTCTGAATTCTAGTAAATGGGTAAGTGTGTGTTTACTTCTATCTTATGGTCTCTATTTATAGCCAAATGTAAGTCTTAATACCACTAGTAATTCCATCAATTGGTTTTGGGGGTACCTTAAGTGTGTCCGGTTTTCTATTGTTAAAAGGGGTGTGAGATTTAAATTTTTAAATTGCTTACGGCATGGTATAGTGTAAGGGTATTAAGCTTTGTCTAAGGTGATTTGATGGAGACTTTTGCCAAGTTTTGATGACTCTTTTTCCTTGCTTAGCCATAGCCGTGTAAGACCACACACGAGGGACAAGATTTGAAATTTTTAACTAGTCAAATAGGAAGGACTATTATCATAGGGCTAATGGACTAAAGGTGTTTAATAGTTATTGCTTAAATAAGCAAAAGTAAATTTAGTGGGAAGCTGGCATATATATTTATATTGATGGCGTATAGCATGGATACGACCCACTGGGCCTTCAACCATACACCAAACCTTAGGCCGAGAACCAAGTACATGAAAGCCCATTACGATGGCAAAACTCTAAACGGATCTGTTTCTAGCGAACGCATCCGCTACACCGACACCGGACGCGCATTCCAGGAAACACGTCCGGAACCCCTACGGACAAGTCCTCAAGAAACATGCCTCGCAAGTCACGATTAGACAACAAAGGACAAATGGGCTTTTGGGACCACAAAGGCCCACTCCCAAAGTACTATGCGAGATACGAGGAAAGGCCTAGTACTTTTCTCTATAAATATTACTCCATTGCACTCCACATGAGGTACGATTTTATCAGTCATCTTTACACATACAAATATCTCTGACGAATGAATACTTACTCTCACGCCGGAGTCTACTCGCGGACGTCCCCACGGTAAGGACTAACGGTGTACTCTACTCGTGCAGGAAATCGTCAACTACATCTCCTGATAGTACAAGATCTACTACAATCCAAGACATCTAGGTACCTTTCAACAAGAACCTAGATTCGTACTCGACCCCGACCGATTATGGTACTAACAAGTGGCACCATCCGTGTGACCCAGTATACAACTGCATTCCATAAAGATCTCATCCCGATATGAGCACCTCGGTACAAAATCCCCCTAGCATACACATGTCCGCCATGTGGAACGTGAATGCAAGAAAAGCACAGTCTTCACAAGGTTACGCCCACAAGGTAGAGGAGTCTTTAGCGGATTAGGCGGAAAGGAGAGGGGATCCCCTGACAGAACTCCTAAAATCCGACCGTCGTACCATCTGAACTCGGAAATACATAGAGATATCAGGGAAACTGGTGAATACAAAAGAGCAATCATAGATAATTGCTAGAATCACCACCCTTGAACAGACGAATTGACAAGAAAAAGGAACCCCTCGACAGGCGAGATGTACTACGAAGGAATCAGGCTACAAGAATACAAGCAAGATTCCGATGTGGAAGAAACAGAAAGAGGTCATTGGAAGTCCGAAAAAAACAAAAGGTAAAGAGAGAAGACTCGTACAAACCACATATCGACGAGGACGCTGATCCGTTCACGACTTGCATGCGGGATTTTGACCCTCAAAGGGAAATCCAAAAGCTGGAACAAATCAAGGCATATGATAACTCCGGAGACCCAAATGAGCACGTCATAATTTTCCAAGCAAGAGATTTAGTAGAAAGATAGGATATGCCAACATGGTGCCACATGTTTAAATCCACACTCACAATCAGCGCCATAATATGGTTTCATAGAAGTGAATATAAAGAATGGGTAGGAGGTTAAGAGAAAACGGGGTGCAAGTCTTCAAGGTATGCCATACGGCTCTATTTATACTTGTAGCAATACTTAGGCTCTAAGTTTTGGTTCTATACGTGTAAGCTAGATAGAAGAATGACTAAGAATATCTAGTGAAGCTCTATGCAAGTTCTTAGACTCTATTTTCATTTTAATCTTCACTTGTGGCTCTAAATAGGTCACGACAACATTGTGATAAGAATGGTGATGTGTAGCACCCTAGTAGGTGATGAACCTACTTGTCACCACTTCTAAAATATCCTATAACATGTAAATATCTGGTTTTCAAACTTGAAATGGGAGGGAAAGTGTTTAAATTGAGTTTTGGAGGGAAAATACAAAACCGGGTTTAAAAACTAGGGCTTGTAACTTATGCTTTGTCATTTTGGTGATTAGGCACTTAGGGAAGTGATTAGTGAATTATTAGGTCTTAATTAGGGTTTAGACATTATATTTAAGAGATTTGGGTCCTTGGTTTGAATTTTAATAAAGGTTTGATGTGGAAATGGGAAGTATACTTATGTAGATTAGGGTTTACTAATGATCTAGGTTTAAATCTTAGCAAAAGGCTTTATCCTTGAATTAGCTACTGATTGTAAACTTAATTTAGGTCCTATACATTATGTTTTAAGTGTCCAAAGAGTTCTTACACTTGGTTTGATAGCTGAGTCTAGGTAAACATGTCTAAAGAGTGAAAATACCTATTTTGACCTAATATACAAGTCATGCATTGAAATCTAGTACCTTATGCATTAAGATACTTGTACATTGTCTTAACATAATCTTATAACCTTAATGAAGTGCTATAAGTTATTGTATACTTGTCCTAAAAGACTAGGTAATGATTCCATGTAGATTTCTTAATATAAGGGTTTCTATATCATTAAGCCTAATGACTTTCTATTTTTGGTAAGTAGGGTTTATATCTTTATAAATACTTATTATAGGGATAATATGATATGTTTATGGCTTCTATGGTTTCTACATTCTTAGTTTAAGGGTTTATATAGGGTAATCATAATCTGGGGTTAATTATGGGAGCTTAAGATCCTATTCTTTGATAACTTGTACATTATGCTTTATTAACTTGTAACTTAACTTGATATAAATGTATTACCTTAATATAATACTTAGTTGAGTTTTATAATTAGTTGCTAAATATTAGATTTTAATTCATTATAGATTAGATTTTATATGCTAATCTTGGTTTTAGGTCATTTTCTTGTAATTAGCTTGAGATTAGTGAATATTAGTACTTTGTGATTGCTTAACTCTTCTTTATATAGTAGATTAGAATTAATATATTTTATTGATTATAGATTTATAGTTTTTTATAATTACATTGTATGAAATATTGTTTATAAAGTATTCAAGGTGATGATCTAGACTATTATGTACACTTATTTGTACTTTAGCTTTGTATGTTTTACACTTACTTATTCTTTTATATGATGGTATAATCCTTGTTCCTATTCCTTTTTCACTTGTTCATATGTATTCATACTTTTACCATCCTTGAGTTCATTATTCATTTATAAGGGTCCTAGGGTTTCTAAGGGAATTTAAGGTATCATTATATTTCTTGAGATGTTCTTATTCATAAATGTACTTGTTAAATTACTTATAAACTTATATTTGTTATAGTTACAACATATAGGAATATGTTGATATGGTAGTTCAGATTGTGAGAAGTAGTTCATCTTACCAAGTAATACATAAAAAGCAAAAATTTCTGATGGATTTTCCACTTCCATTAAACATAACATATATCATACTTGTAAAATTTATGGGTTGTCATAAATATATGTTAAATTGGAATACAAGTATTTTTGGCATGCTTCTCAGATATGCTTATTGACACTATGTTTACTGCTGACTTGAAAGTCCCTTTTTAATTATGAACCGCTAATCATTTCATGGAAAATGAGCGCTGATATTGTAAATAGTACTATTTGGGGACTGACATCCCCTTTTTGGGCAAGTCGCACTTGCTATCACCTTAGTGGTCAAACATGCATACTTTATTTTGCAGACAGGATATTTTGGCAAACTTCCTCATAAGGGGAATTGTTGGTTTCTGATATTTCTAGTCGCGGTATTATAAGCTTAGTGAAGTAATTCATTAATTTGTTTTGCGGGCGAATAACAACATAGCTCAGGAAAAAGGATCTTGTATTCAAAAATGATTTGAAACCTATGAATTCACTCAACCATTGTGTTGATTTTAAGCATATATTTTAGGTGTTGATAATTGATAGCATGAAGCAGCATAATGATGACGTGGAGAGATATAGACTTGGGAATTTTTATCATTCAAACCTACTTTCTTGATTTCTTGAACCTATGAAGTACAAAGTATGTACAATTGTTTTATTGAAAATCTCTGATTTTGAATGATAATTGATAATAAATAAATAAAGTTTATTAAAACGCTCTTTCGAGTTGTTTTCTATCGTTGTAACTTTTATCCCATGAAGTAATACTCCAAAATTATTGTTCCGCTGCGTCAAGGTAAAAATGGGGGTGTTATAGAGTGGCATCATATCCATAGTTATAGAGAACAAGAAATTAAAAATCTTGACTATAACGGATTTTCTTAAAATAAATTCCAAGTGAAAACTCCGCATCAAAACCATGCTGCTGCAAGAGAAAGATGTAAGTGCTATTTAATGATTTCTAGTAATACTATTATGTGGTAATATGATTATGTGTAAGTAATAATAATAAATACTAATATAAGTAATTTATTTTATCAACGTCTTCAGAGATATGTCTTCCTATTTTCAACCCATCGTCATATCGGATTCAGAAGCGGAAAATATCTATATTATGGATTTACCTAAACCCTTAGTAGTATCCCTTTCTGCCAATAATTACCCTAATCCCCAACCAAACACCGGATCGAGAAAACAGTTGTTTCAAGAAATTACAAACCACCCTTGCGTCGTTAATGGGTAAAGCTTTGGCTTCAACCCATTTAGAAACGTAGTCGACGGCGACAAGGATGTATTTGTTTCCTTTAGAAGAAGGGAATGGCCCCATAAAGTCGATGCCCCATACATCAAAGATTTCACATTCTTGTATGAAATTTTGAGGCATCTCATCTTTATGTGTGATATTGCCTTGTTTTTGGCAAGCATCACAATGTTTAACCATTTCGTGAGCATCACGATAAATGGTGGGCCAATAAAATCCCGAGTCAAACACTTTTTTGGCGGTGTAGTTGGGACCAAAGTGACCACTGGTGGGTCCTTTGTGGCACGCCTTGAGAATGTCTAAAGCTGCCGGTCCGTCAACACATCGGCGAATAATCAAGTCAGCGCATTGTTTGAATAGAAAAGGGTCATCCCAAAAGTAAGTATTAACATCATTCAAGAACTTCTTCTTTTGTTGGGATGTTAACCCTTTGATGAGAACACCACCTGCTAAGTAGTTTGCAATGTCGGTAAACCACGGGGTGTCATCAAGATTGAGATTTATAGACATTAAGGTCTCAAGGGGAAAAGAGTCATTGATCTCTTTGTTCGGATGATCCCCTTGATATGGATCCTCAACTCTACTTAGATGATCCGCTGCTAGGTTTTCAGCTCCCTTCTTGTCACGAATTTCAATGTTGAATTCTTGAAGGAGTAAAACCTAGCGAAGAAGTCTTGGCTTAGAGTCGTGCTTAGTCATCAAGTACTTCAACGCGGAATTCTCCGTGTATACGATTGTGGTGGATAAAACAAGATAGGGGCGAAATTTTTCAAAAGCATAGACAACAGCTAAAAGCTCTTTTTCGGTTGTCGTATAATGAAATTGAGCCCCCGTCATTGTCTTGCTAGCATAATGGATTAGTTATAAGTGTTTATTCACTCTTTGGCCCAAAACCACTCCAATAGCAAAGTCGCTAGCATCGCACATCAACTCAAAAGGCAGCTCCCAAATAGGGGTAACCAAGACCGGTGCCTTAGTTAGCTTATCCTTAAGAAGATTGAAGGCTTCGATACACTCTTTAGAAAAGATAAAAGGAGTATCCTTTTCTAAGAGGTGGGTCATCGGGCGAGCGATTTTAGAGAAATCCTGAATGAATCGACGATAGAAGCCCGCATGACCTAGAAAACTTCTCACACCCTTCACGGTTGAAGGTGGAGGTAATTTGGCTATGACATCTACTTTAGCACGATCGACTTCAAGACTGGCTTTTGAGATTTTGTGTCCTAGCACAATGCCTTCTTTTACCATAAAATGGCATTTTTCCCAATTTAGAACAAGGCGAGTGTCTTCGCACCGCTTAAGCATACGTTCTAAATTGGCAAGGCAAGAAGAGAAGGAATCCCCAAAGACCGAGAAATCATCTATGAAGACTTCCATGGTTTGCTCAACCATGTCATGGAAGATAGCCAACATGCACCTTTGGAAAGTCCCGGGGGCACTGCATAAACCAAAAGGAATTCTTTTGTAAGCAAATGTGCCATAGGGACAAGTGAGCGTTGTCTTCTCTTGATCTTGGGGATCGATGGGTATTTGGAAATAACCCGAGAAACCATCTAGAAAGTAGTAATATTCATTACCCGCTAAACGTTCAAGCATTTGGTCCATAAAAGGAAGAGGGAAATGATCCTTTCTCGTGGCATCATTAAGTTTGCGGTAGTCTATACAAACTCTCCACCCAGTAACGAGACGTGTAGGAATCAACTCATTGTTTGCATTGGGCACAACGGTGATGCCACCTTTCTTAGGCACACAATGGACTGGACTAACCCATGGTGAATCCGAGATAGGATAAATCATGCCCTCATCAAGAAGTTTGATAACCTCTTTTTTGATAACGTCATAGATTTTAGGATTCACCCTTCGTTGGCTTTGAATTGTGGGCTTAAAGTCGTCCTCCATGAGAATTTTATGTGTGCAGAAGTGAGGATCAATTCCGCTAATATCGGAGATTTTCCAAGCAATAGCTCTTTAATGTTTCTTGAGAACTTCAATGAGACGAGTTTTCTCATCGGCTTTTAAGTCCTTAGCAATGATAACGGGAAGTTGATCAATGCCTTCTAAGAAAACATACTCGAGATGAGGAGGTAGGTCCTTAAGCTCAAGAGTAGGAGGATCCTCAATAGATGGTGTAACTAATGATGGATCATCATTAGTCACCTCTTTAGGAGAAGGAGGAGAAAACGGGTCTTCATTGAGAAGTTTCTCAATTGTACGAATGTCTTCATCCCCAATCGGTGGAAGAATCATCATACTTAAGATCGAGAGGACCCAAGCTAGCTTCAAAATCATCCAAGTCACTTTCTCCAAAAGGAGTCAATGACGGAGCAATTGAGCCAACGGTCTCAACATTGGTAGAGAAGAGAGAGTACTTTTGCAAGCATCATGAAAGTGTTCTTCACAAGCCTCATCGAGAACATCAATAACATTAACACTCTCATATGAATAAGGTTGCTTAGAAATCTTACCCATGTTGAAGACAATTTTATCGTCACCAACTCTCATGATTATTTCGCCCGCGACTACATCAATGAGAGTGTGACCGGTCCTCAAGAAGGGACATCCAACGATTAATGGAACACGAGGATCCATCTCGTAGTCAACGACAAAAAAATCCGCCGGGAAGGTGAATTTTTCAACGCCAACAAGGACTTCTTTGGATAACCCCACTGGATAAGCAACCGTACGGTTCGCTAATTCCAAAGTCATTTTGGTGGGGACTAGCTCAGGGAGAGATAATTACTACCAAACACTTAAAGGCATTAAGTTTATACTGGCACCTAGATCGGCTAGGGCCATGCAATTCTCTACTCCCGGGAAGTTGCAAGGAATTAAGAAGCGACCCGGATCACCAAGTTTGGTGGGCAATTTCCTTAAGAGAACGGCGAAGCAATTCTCATTAAGTTGGGTCTGAGCAATGTCAAGAAGCTTCTCCTTGTCACTTAGAAGATCTTTAAACATCTTCGCGTATTTAGGCATGTGAGCGAGAGCCTCGGCAAAGGAGATGTTAAAATTCAATTGTTTAAACATTTTGAGAAAGTTTGAAACTTTAATATCATCCTTGCTCTTTTGCTTCTCTTTCCTCAACCTTGAAGGATAAGGTATATCGGATGAAGAGGAAGGCTTTAGGGGAGTAGGATCACTCACAACCACGGGTGGTGGGGGAATGGGGGTAGAAGGCAAAGGAGATGAGGAAAGTTGCTCTTTTTCCTTGTTCACAATCACGGGTGGAGGTGTAGGAAGCTCGGGTTCCGTATAACCTTTTCCACTACGAGTGGTGATTGCTTTCATCTCCCCTCTTGGATTTGCAACGGTGTTACTCGGAAGAGTACCCGAAGAAGAGGGTTGATTACCTTGGAAGAGCGAACCGAGCATATCACGTATGTTGTTCGCTTGAGTGCTGAAAGAGTCTCTTATGTCTGCACGAATATCATTGCTTTGTTTCGCCATGTCATTCCTTAGCTCGGCTCAAATATCGTTCCCTTGTTTCGCCCTGTCATTCTTCAAGTTGACGAATTGACTCTGAAGATTCGTCACCATCTCTCTATTAGTCTTCATGAACGTCTCGACGTCTTGATTCAATGCCATCGGTTGATTGAGAGGTGGAGCTTGGTAAGCTTGAGAATTTCCTTGAGGTGGGTATGGGTTTCTTTGGGATTGATATTGATTGTTGGCACGAGGTTGGGATTGGTTGTTTTGGTTATAGCTTTGTTGTTGGTTTTGGTTTGGAGGAGGAAAACCGGGTGGAGCAAGATAGTTGATTGAACGATAACTTAGCAAGCTACGGTCTCCTTGAGGATGAGCTTGATAGCCTCTCGTGGGATAAGTACCGTATGCCGCGTTAACGTTTTCACAAAAATTGCCTTGAGTGGAAGGACAATCATTGTAATAATGAGGACCACCACATGTGTCACAAGAAATAGCAACGGCTTTAGCTTGTTGAGTTTGGTTAGAAGCCAAAATTTGGATACTTTTGTTAATATCAAGAATAGCACGTTCCAAGACGGACATGTCGGTGGTGGAAGAAGTAGATGAAACATTGACTCTCTGATTAGATCTTGAGGATGCGGATGAATCCTAATTCTTGTGGTGAGTAGTCATGTTTTCAATCAACTCTCTACACTCCTCCGGTCTCCTTTTCATAAAAGTACCACCGGCGACGGCGTTGATCGTGTCACGATCACGAAAAGTGAGACCATTGTAGAAAGTATCAATGAGAGTGACGGGGAGGATGTTGTGATTTGGACAACGGTCGATCAAATCATTGTATCGTTCCCAAGCATCGAAGAGCGATTCATCATTGTCTTGCATGAATCCACTAATTTGGTTACGAAGGCTCATGACCATGGATGGTGGGAAGTAGCGCGACAAAAAACGTTGAGTCATGTCGTCCCAAGTATGAATATAATTCTTTGGGAGACGGTCAAACCATTTTTCGGCATGGTGAGAAAGCGAGTGGGGAAATAGTTGAAGGCGAAGTTCATCCATAGAAACACCGGGCGACTTCATGCTTTGGGTGATGGTAATGAATTTGTCGAGGTGATTGTTGGCATCATCATCCGGAATTCCGCGAAATGGGTTAGTTTGCACTTGTTGGATCATGTGATGCTTCAACGAAAACTCTTGAGCCGTGATATGCATCGGCGCAATCGGCCTCCACGTCCGTTCATCGTAGGTTGGCATAGCTCCTCCATGGTTCGTAGGTCGGGTAAGGGTGGATTATTCATGTTTGGGTGGGGTGGATTATTATTGTTGGGGTGGGGTGGATTATTATTGTTGTTGTTGTGTACACCAGCCATGTCTAAATCTTCGAGAGTCTCGGGCTCTGAATAAGACGTTGATCGAGTACGCATACACTAAAAAGAAAATGCAAGAGAAAATATTTTTGGTTTTTATAGGTTTTTAATGTTTTTGTATTTTTGAAAATTTTATATTTTTATGGGTTTTTGAAAATTTTTGTGCTTGAAAATAACGTTCCCGAAAGAACGGATCCTAAAATCCAATTTTTCTCACAAGAAACCGTTGATCCTTACGAAAAGAGCCGGCAGCGGCGCCATTTTAATAACTGTTATTTTAGTTGATTAAAAATGTAGCTTGCAAGATCTTTCTTTGCGTTGCTCGTACCCAATTGTATATGTCGTTGTTTCTTTCTCGGTATCTTCTCGAATCGATCACGGTTCAAAGTGGAATTGTTGTACTTGGTAACTAAAAAGGGGGAGCTTTGGTCTATATCTACTAAAACGATAAATGCGAGAAGTAATAAAATTAAACTAAAAGCAATTACTGAAAATAAAACTAGAATTAAAATTAAACAGTAAAGTACCTAAACTTGGAAAAACAGTTGATTCGGAATGTTAAGCTTGATCCGGAATATACCCTTTATTCGGAATATCCTAGACAAAAAACTTCATCCGGAATATCTTGAAAATGCTTCATTCGGAATGTTCAACTCATGCGGAATAATCCTAAAAACTGATTCATTCGGAATAATTAACACCACCTTCATTCGGAATAATCGTTGACCCGGAATATGAGTTTCATGCGGAATATTTGTCCTTCATGCGGAATGTTTGTTTATGCGGAATAACATTTTATCCGGAATAGAGTGCTTATTCGGAATAATTAAAAACCAAGCTTGATTCGGAACAAATAAAGAAAAGTCGTTGATCCGGAATATTAGGTGATCCGGAATAAAATTCTATCCGGAATAAAATTGGTAAGAAGCTTGATTCGGAATAATTAAATTACTCGGAATAAAACTTGATCCGGAATATAAGAGTTGATCCGGAATAAAATGACTGATCCAGAATAAAAAAGAAAAGACTGATTCGGAATGTTATTCCGAATGAAATCCCTTGATCCGGAATAATGGATATTCCGAATAAACAAGGTTGATCCGGAATGTCAGATATTCCGAACCAAAGAGCTTGATCCGGAATATTTTCACAAAACCCTTGATCCAGAATATAGAGTTGATTCAGAATCTGGGCAGTTGAAGGTGCGAAGAACAGGGGATGATAAATATCACGATTTTAACCCAAAATTCACCAAGTTTTTAATCAAAACTTAAACCAATTTAACCACTAATCATTTACCTATGATAAATATCAATCCAAAGCAACAAAAACTCAAAACCCACTTACTTTTGAAGATTAAAACCAATAACATAAAAACCTTAGAACTTTGAATCAACAAGAAAAGGAAGAACAAGATGAGAAAAAGATCAAATGTAAACTTGTATTAATGATTAAGATTCAAACAATCAAAATGGAAAGATCAAACTTACAAGATTGTGGAAGAAAACCAAAGAAAATGAAAAACCACCAATCTCCTTAAGGGAGATGGTTCCAACGAAACAGGAAATGAAATAACAGAAATTAACTAGCTTCAAAATGTGAAATGGGAAGGGTATTTATAGGGCTTGGCTTGGTTTGGTGAGTGGGCTTTCTCCCTTTCTTTTTGTCTTCTCGTCTTTTCAGAAAAGTTGACGTTTTCGATTTCGATTCGGGATTTGTCGACGAATAAATTCAACTCGTCTTTTAATTTCTTCATTTAATAGACTTGAGTTTCTTCGACATATGTAAATCTTCCATCTTTGGTCCTTTTCTTCGATAAATCTTCGAATAGGCCCATTGACTTCAAATCTTTTGCATCTCTTGGACTATAGACTTCGTCTTTTCGTCTTTTTCTTTGATAAAACCCGTGCAATCCCATGTTTTCTTCAATATTTATCCGGTTGGCTCTGAAAACACAACAAACACACAAACCACGCATAATTCCAAACAAATGACATTAAATACGCGTTTTGGTCTTGTTTTAGCAAGAAATAAGTGTTAAAAGGATGGGTGTTTTCACACCTATCAAATCCCCTACACTTAACCATTGCCATGCCCTCATGCAATGCTTAGTAATAAAGGAAATTTACACTTTTCTCATAATCAATCAACCTTGGCCTTATTAAAATACTACTAAAACAAAACTTAGAGTATTAAGAGAAATTAAAACTTTACAGGAAACAAAAGGATATAAAACCATTTTCACTTGAAAATAGCAATATGGAAATAACTTGCAAAGAGATCAAGGACTTACATTAGGGCTTTGGTGCTGCGAAGATTTATCACCCTCAAGTTTCATGTTCCCCAAACTAAGCTTAAAAACGAGATCATTGTTATTATAAGTTAGCAATTCAAACACTTACACACATGGTAATACTTGGTTTTACCCTTGTATAAAATAATGTTAGTCCCAAGTCTTTTCGAATTGAAAACCGGACTTAAGTGCGACTCAATTGTCTTTTGGTGAATCAAGAGAATGGTTTGGTTTGTTTGTTATAAACTATTAGCAAGTAATTAAAGTGTCGTTGAGTAAAAAGGACGTTTAAAAGATTAATATTAAAATGACAAGTAAAATAAACGCATGGAAACTTAAAGGTGACAATGGAAAAGTACTAACACACTAAATAAAACTATCACTTGGAAAATTTTCTGAAAATAAAAAGTACTATAAGAAAGTAAGATCGAAAGAAACCAAAACAAGCCAAAAGAGGCCCGATCGGAATGTATTCCGATCGGTTGATCGGAATATGGGTGGACGGGAGTTTATCGGAATATCCACGAAATAGGGGCAATCGGAATGTGGACAAAGTTACCAATCGGAATACTTTAAAACACACTAATCAGAATATAGAGCAAGACCTAATCGGAATAACACAAACTTCACACAATCGAAATGTGAAATGATACACTCAATCGGAATCTTAAACTGGCTCAAATCGGAATACATGCAAGACAACCCAATCGGAATGTAACTCAAAGTCCCGATCGGAATATTGGAAAAATGCCACCGTCGGAATACTCAAGGGTGCAGATCGGAAAAGGAGAAACCCTTTTCCGATTGGTCAATCGGAAAAGGCGGTTGAACCTCTTCCTAAAATTGTGGGAATCGGTTAGGAGGGCTGATCGGAAAAACCAGGAAAGGGGTTTTACAACCCTTCCCGAAAATTGTGGAAAAAGGTTAAGCTAGGTAATAAGCTAACTTTAATAAGCTAATACCAAAACCAGCCCGAATCAATTACAAATCCGAATCAAATAAGCACTTTGATCAACTTATTCAACTCGAAATTAATCAAATTTTTAGATCAAACAATAAAAACATAAACTTTTTAATAAAACTTTTTATTAAGAAAAATAAGCTAATCATAAAAATAAGCCAATAAGCACAAAAGTCTTAAAGCTTAATCAAATGAAAACTTATAAAATGATCAAAAGAATAACTTTTTAAGCACGAAATCATTAAGAACAATACGGATCTTATGATATACGCACCAAAATCAATCTAAAATCAAAGAAAAGTAGAATGAGATTAAGGAATAAAAGCTTAAAATAGAACTTGATTAATAAAAATAAGCAATACAAAGTGTTTAGTCTTGAAAGATTAAGAAAAAGATGAAATTTAGTGAGAGAAAGTTTAAGACTTTCTCTCTCTAAAACTAGAGAAAACTAAAAAGTGAAAAATTAACTAAAAACTCTAACTCCCCTTCTAATGACTATTAGGAGGGTATTTATAGGGAAGGTGGAAGGAGTGCATGTGTTGCATCTTCTTTCTTGCTTTCTTCGCGTTTTCTCGACTCGACTTTAATTCTTCGTCTTTGTCGTCTCGGGATTTGAACTTGTCTTTTAATTTTCTTCTTCTATTAGACTTAAGTTCTTCGACTTCGTTAAACTTCCGTCTTTTGACTTTTTCTTCGATAAATCTTCAGAATAGGTCTTGGACTTCCGTTCTTTTTGCACTCTTGATCTTTTGACTTCGTCTTTTTCCCGTTTTGTTCAATAAAAGCCCGTGAAAGCCCGTGTTTTCTTCCTTTTTCATATTTTAGTCCTAAAACACAATAAAAACACAAACCACGCATAATTCTGACTTTTACGACATAAATCACACGTTTTGGTCTTGTTATTATTGGAAATAAGTGGTAAAGGGATAAGTGTTTTCACACTTATTAAATCCCCTACACTTGACCATTGCAATGCCCTCATGCAATGCATTAATTTTAAAGCACGGTTACATTTTCCATCATAAATAACCCACCTTGGCCTTTATTAAATACTAAACATAAAAGATAGAAATAAGTAAAGAAATTAAAAACTTACATTGGGTTTTGGCGGCCATGAACGTTTATCATCCTCAAGTTTCACGTTCCCCATACCAAGCTTAAAAACGAGATCATTGTTATTATAAGTTAGCAAACTATCACGAACTCATGTGGGCCAATTATTCACTTAGACTCCCTTATTCCTAGGTGTATCTCTTATATTTTATTTTTGTCTTGAATGATCACGAGGATGCATTGTTTGACTTATTTTGATAGTTATTTAGTCCGAAAATAAGGTGAACGATTTAATCAATAGTTAGCTAAAGGACCAAATCTTTTAAAACTGCTTCTCGGGATATCGAAAAGTTCATATCTTGGCATAACTTGGTTCGCGATTTGAGACCTTTCTCGGGCCGATATTTGGCAGCGACTTCATACTTCGAATCTTCAAGAGACGTTCTTGAAATTATGGTCTTCTCTTCATAATAGGAATTTCTTCACTTGAAGTTTTTGAGAGATTCTTCATCTTTGGACTACGACTTCTTCATTTTTCTCCAATCTTTATTTTGGACTTTGATATACAACGATCCGCCTCCTTTTAGGACTTGGATCTATTTATCCTCATACCTTGTTAGGGTCTTTACGGATAGACTTCTCCATGACTTTTGGGGAGTTCTTGCTTTTCGTCGTGTGTCTCGATCCTTCATATTGATTTTCGATAAATGATTCTTCACATCACTTTTGGATCTTTAGCAACAAAATGTAGCCCTCATGCCTTGTTAGGGCCTTTTCGGACCCGCCAATCTTCGCGCCCCGTTTCATAAGTTATGCCTTGGCTATGAACTCTCGTCATTACCGAGCAACTTTTAAACGATCTGGGGCTAGAAGCTAAGTAAACTTTTAAATCGTACAACCTTATTTATTAGCAGATTAATTTATTAACAAGCGGAGGGAGAATAGGCTCATAATTAACTCACATAAATTCACGAAAGAATACCGAACTTATAATTGACTCTATCATCTCTCGTTCTCCACAGTTTAAGATCTCAAGGAATGAGACTCGTGGATGCTTAGCCTATTAAATCAAAGTTTTGGGTTTTCGAGTCGCCTATAGGATCATGCAAATTCTTAGACTTTTTTCAAGTTTAGAAATCGCGTTTTAAAGTTCCCTTGATAAACGACTCTCTAGGATCAATTATAGGAACTTGCGAAAAGTTCTTGTTCTTAACCCGTGAGAGTTAAGACTTTCGCGTTTTATAGCTCCTTATATAAAAGCCTAGCAAAACTTGACTTAAACACGTTAAGGATACTAGCTAGAGTAAACTTAGGCAAGTAAACTCGGGTTGAGTCAAAATATTCACGACTAGGAAAAATCTAAAACCACTTTATTGAAAATATATTCTAGCAAAGGAAACATAACAAAGGCAAATACAACTATACAACTAGGCCAAAATAGATTAAAAATTTTGAAAAATGTCGAAAAATCAAATTTTCCGGTTAAAATGAGGGCAATTTCATGGAAAAGACCACTTACTTCGATAGAAGTCCCCCTACACTTGAGATAAACATTGTCCTCAATGTTTAAGCATGTGGGAGTAAACTCCCCTGCACTTAGGACATTGTGCACTTTGTTTAAATCTTGCTAAGGAAAGGACAACTAAAGTGAATTCAATATGAACATATAGAATATGAAATATTGAATCACAAGAGTTTAGGATAGAACCGGGAAGATGGAAAACACGGTATCACGGTTCGTCAAAAGTCATCATATGCGGGGCTCCCCCTACACTTATTATGAAAGCAGTAAAGGATAGAACACGGGTTGCCTCCCGAGAAGCGCTTGTTTTTGTTTACCGAGTCATGAGCCTGACTCGACCCAATTTTAGTTCATGGGGAACGTGGTGATGGATGGAATCATCTCCTGAGAGATGTCCTCACCAAAGTACAGCTTCAGACGCTGGCCATTCACCTTGAAATTGGGCCCATTCGGCTGAGAAAGCTCAATGGTCCCATACGGAAAGACTTTGGCGACGGTGAATGGACCAGTCCAGCGGCTCTTCAACTTACCAGAGAAGATCTTCAACCGAGAGTTAAAGAGTAAGACGTGATTACCAACGTGGAACTCTCGGTTCTTGATTTTGGCATCATGGATAATCTTCGTCTTCTCCTTGTAGATCAGCGAGTTCTCATAAGCTTCATTCCTCAGTTCATTTAGCTCGTTGAGTTGAACCTTGCGATGATCACCGGCTTTGATGATGTCGAAGTTAGCCCACTTCAAGGCCCAGTGCGCCTTATGTTCTAGCTCGATGGGGAGGTGGCAAGCTTTCCCGTACACAAGACGATAAGGTGTATAACCGATCGGGGTCTTGTAAGCAGTACGGAAAGCCCACAGAGCATCATCTAACTTATCGGCCCACGCGGCGCGATGCTCTCCCACAGTACGCTCCAAAATTCTCTTCAAGCCACGATTGGAAATTTCGGCTTGCCCATTGGTTTGGGGATGATAGGCGGTGGAAAGACGGTGAGTGACACCATACTTTGCCATGACTCTTGCAAATTGATCGTTTCAAAAATGAGTCCCGCGGTCACTGATGATAGCACGAGGAACGCCAAATCGAGCGAAAACCTGCTTCAAAAAGTTCACAACAACCCTCGCGTCATTCGTAGGAAGAGCCTTAGCTTCAACCCATTTAGAGACGTAGTCGACCACGAGGATGTACTTGTTCCCTTTTGGAGGATGGAAATGGCCCCATAAAGTCGATGCCCCATACGTCAAAGATTTCACATTCCTGTATGAAATTTTGAGGCATCTCATCCTTATGTGTGATCTTGCCTTGACGTTGGCAAGCATCACAATGCTTAACCATTTCGTGAGCGTCACGATAAATGGTGGGCCAGTAGAATCCGGAATCAAACACTTTCTTAGAGGTGTAGTTGGGACCAAAGTGACCACCGGTGGGTCCTTTGTGGCAAGCTTGGAGGATGTCAAAAGTTGCCGGTCCGTCAACACATCGACGAATAATCAGATCAGCACATTGTTTGAATACATAAGGGTCATCCCAAAAGTAAGTCTTAACATCATTCAAGAACTTCTTCTTTTGTTGGGATGTTAACCCTTGGATGAGAATACCACCCGCTAAGTAGTTTGCAATGTCCGCAAACCACGGGGTGCCATCAAGATTGAGATTTATAGACATTAGATTCTCCAGGGGGAAAGAGTCATTTATCTCTTTGTTCGGATGATCCCCCTGATATGGATCCTCAAGTCGACTCAGATGATCCGCGGCCAGGTTTTCGGCTCCCTTCTTGTCACGAATTTCAATGTTGAATTCTTGAAGGAGTAAAACCCAGCGAAGAAGTCTTGGCTTAGAATCGTTCTTAGTCATCAAGTACTTCAACGCGGAATGGTCCGTGTATACGATGGTGGTGGATAAAACAAGATAGGGGCGAAATTTCTCAAAAGCATAGACAACAGCTAAAAGCTCTTTTTCGGTTGTCGTATAATGCAATTGAGCCCCTGTCATTGTTTTGCTAGCATAGTGGATTGGTTGGAAGTGTTTATTCACTCGTTGGCCCAAAACCGCACCAATTGCAAAGTCGCTAGCATCGCACATCAATTCAAAAGGCAGCTCCCAATTTGGGGTAACCAAGACCGGTGCCTTAGTTAGCTTATCCTTAAGAAGATTGAAGGCTTCGAGACACTCGTTAGAAAAGATAAAAGGAGTATCTTTTTCCAAGAGGTGGGTCATCGGGCGAGCGATTTTAGAGAAATCTTGAATGAATCGACGATAGAAGCCCGCATGACCCAGAAAACTTCTCACACCCTTCACAGTTGAAGGTGGAGGTAATTTGGCTATGACATCTACTTTAGCACGGTCGACTTCAAGACCGGCTTTTGAGATTTTGTGTCCTAGCACAATGCCTTCTTTTACCATAAAATGGCATTTTTCCCAATTCAGAACAAGGCGAGTGTCTTCGCACCGCTTAAGCATACGTTCCAAATTGGCAAGGCAAGATGAGAAGGAATCCCCGAAGACCGAGAAATCATCCATGAAGACTTCCATGGTTTGCTCAACCATGTCATGGAAGATAGTTAACATGCACCTTTGGAAGGTCCCGGGGGCATTGCATAAGCCAAAAGGCATTCTTTTATAAGCAAATGTGCCGTAGGGACAAGTGAATGTTGTCTTCTCTTGATCTTGGGGATCGATGGGTATTTGAAAATAACCCGAGAAACCATCAAGAAAGCAGTAATATTCATTACCAGCTAAACGTTCAAGCATTTGGTCCATAAAAGGTAGAGGGAAATGATCCTTTCTCGTGGCATCATTGAGTTTGCGGTAGTCTATACAAACTCTCCACCCAGTAACGAGACGGGTAGGAATTAACTCGTTGTTTGCATTGGGCACAACAGTGATTCCGCCTTTCTTAGGCACACAATGGACTGGACTAACCCATGGTGAATCCGAAATAGGGTAAATCATACCCGCATCAAGAAGTTTGATAACCTCTTTTTTGATGACTTCATGTATTTTAGGATTCACCCTTCGTTGACTTTGAATTGTGGGCTTAAAGTCGTCCTCCATGAGAATTTTATGCGTGCAAAAGTGTGGATCAATTCCGCGGATGTCGGAGATTTTCCAAGCGATAGCTCGTTTATGCTTCTTCAACACAGCGACAAGTCGGGCTTTTTCGTCTTCTGTTAGATCCTTTGCGATGATGACCGGTAGCTTCTCGTCGTCTTCCAGAAAAACGTACTCAAGATGAGGAGGTAGGTCCTTAAGCTCGAGAGTAGGAGGATCCTCAATAGAGGGTGAAACTAACGATGGATCATCATTTGTCACCTCTTTAGGAGCAGGAGGAGAGAACGGGTCCTCTTTGAGAAGTCTCTCAATAGTACGAATGTCTTCATCCCAATTGGTGGACAAATTATCATACTTAATATCGAGAGGACCCAAGCTAGCTTCGAAATCATCCAAGTCACTTTCTCCAAAAGGAGTCAATGCTGGAGCAATTGAGGCAACGGTCTCAACATTGGGTAGAGAAGGAAGAGTACTTTTGCAAGCATCATGAAAATGTTCTTCACAAGCCTCATCGAGAACATCAATAGCATTAACACTCTCATACGAATAAGGTTGCTTAGAAATCTTACCCATGTTGAAGACAATTTTATCGTCACCAACTCTCATGATTATTTCGCCTGCGGCTACATCAATGAGAGTGCGACCGGTCCTCAGGAATGGACGTCCAACGATTAATGGAACACGGGGATCCATCTCGTAGTCAACGACAACAAAATCCACCGGGAAGGTGAATTTGTCAACGCCAACAAAGACATCTTCGGCTATCCCCACTGGATAAGCAACCGTACGGTTGGCTAATTCCAAAGTCATTTTGGTGGGGACTAGCTCGGGGAGAGATAATTGCTTCCAAACACTTAAAGGCATTAAGTTTATACTAGCACCTAGATCGGCTAGGGCCATGCAATTCTCTACTCCCGGGAAGTTGCAAGGAATCAAGAAGCGACCCGGATCACCAAGTTTGGTGGGCAATTGCCTTAAGAGCACTATGGAGCAATTCTCATTAAGGTGGGTCTGAGCAATGTCAAGAAGCTTTTCTTTATCACTTAAAAGATCTTTAAACATCTTAGCGTATTTGGGCATGTGAGCGAGAGCCTCGGCAAAGGAGATGTTAAAATTCAGTTGTTTAAACATTTTAAGAAAGTTTGAAACTTGAATATCATCCTTGCTCTTTTGCTTCTCTTTCCTCAACCTTGAAGGATAAGGTATATTGGATGAAGAAGAAGGCTTTAAGGGAATAGGATCACTCACAACCACGGGTGGTGGGGAAATGGGGATAGAAGGTGAAGGAGGTGGGGAAAGTTGCTCTTTTTCCTTGTTCACAATCACGGGTGGAGATGTAGGAAGCTCGGGTTCCATACAACCTTTTCCACTTCAAGTGGTGATTGCTTTCATCTCCCCTCTTGGATTCGCAACGGTATTACTCGGAAGAGTACCCGAAGAAGAGGGTTGATTACTTTGGATGAGCGAACCAATCATATCACGAAGGTGAAGAGCTTGATTGTTAAAAGAGTTTTGCATGTTGGCATTAATATCATTGCTGTGTTTGGCCATGTCATTCCTTAGCTCGGCTTGAATATCGCTCCCTTGTTTCACCATGTCATTCTTCAAGTTGACAAATTGACTCTGAAGATTCGTCACCATCTCACGATTAGTCTTCATGAACGTCTCGACGTCTTGGTTTACGGCCATCGGTTGATTGAGAGGTGGAGCTTGAGAATTTCCTTGAGTTGGGTATGGGTTTCTTTGGGATTGATATTGATTTTGAGCACGAGGTTGGGATTGGTTGTTTCGGTTGTAGCTTTGTTGTTGGTTTTGGTTTGCAGGAGAGAAACCGGGAGGAGCAAGATAATTGTTGGAACGATAACTTAGCAAGCCACGGTCTCCTTGAGGGCGAGCTTGATAGCCTCCCGTGGGATAAGTGCCGTAAGCTGCGTTAACGTTTTCAAAATAATTGCTTTGGGTAGAAGGACAATCATTATAAGAGTGAGGGCCACCACATGTGTCACAAGAAATAGCAACAGCTTTAGCTTGTTGAAAGTGGTTTGTGGCCATGGCCATGAAATTCTTGTTCATTTCAGCGAGTTGTCGAGAAATTTCAGACATTTCAGGATTGGAGGTAGTAGAAGAAACATTGACTCTCGAGTTAGATCTTGAGGATGCGGATGAATCCCAATTCATGTGGTGAGTAGTCATGTTTTCGATCAACTTTCGGCACTCCTCCGGTCTCCTTTTCATAAAAGTACCACCGGCGGCGGCATTGATCGTGTCACGATCACGAAAAGTGAGACCATTGTAGAAGGTGTCAATGAGAGTGACGGGGGGCATATTGTGATTAGGACAGCGGTCGATCAAATCATTGTAACGTTCCCAAGCATCGAAAAGCGATTCATCATTCTCTTGCATAAATCCACTAATTTGGTTACGAAGGCTAGTGACCATGGATGGGGGAAAGTAGCGCGATAAAAAGCGTTGAGTCATGTCATTCCACGTATGAATAGAATTCTTAGGAAGACGGTCAAACCATTTTTCGGCATGGTGAGAAAGCGAGTGTGGAAAGAGTTGAAGGCGAAGGTCATCCATAGAAACACCGGAGCACTTCATGCTTTGGGTCATGGTAATGAATTTGTCGAGGTGTTTGTTGGCATCATCATCCGGAATTCCACAAAATGGGTTCGTTTGCACTTGCTGGATCATGTGATGCTTCAACGAAAACTCTTGAGCCGTGACGTGCATCGGTGCAATCGGGTAGAAGGACATTGTTGTTGTTGTTGTTGTTGTTGTTGTTGTTATTCAAATTGTGTTGAGGTGGGTGATTATTGTTGTTATTAACACCAGCCATATCTAAATCTTCACGAGTCTCGGGCTCAGAATAGTTGGAAGATCTAGTACGCATACACCTGCAGAAGAAAAATATACACAAAGAGAATAGCTATATAATCTTTTTGGTGCAAAACCTTTGGAAAAGAATTGCTTTTTATGATTTTTAAATGTTTTTGTATTTTTGAAGAGTTTTATATTTTTTATGGATTTTTGGAAATTTTTATAGCAATGAAAATAACGTTCAAAGAACGGATCCCAAAATTCAATGCGTCTCTCACTAGAAACCGTTTATCTTAACGAAAAGAGCCGGCAGCGGCGCCATTTTAATACTTGGTTTTACCCTTGTATAAAATAATGTTAGTCCCAAGTCTTTTTGAATTGAAAACCGGTATTAAGTGCGACTCAATTGTCTTTTGGTGAATCAAGAGAATGGTTTGGTTTGTTTGTTTTAAACTATTAGCAAGTAATTAAAGTGTCGTTGAGTAAAAAGGACGTTTAAAAGATTAATATTAAAATGACAAGTAAAATAAACGCATGGAAACTTAAAGGTGACAATGGAAAAGTACTAACACACTAAATAAAACTATCACTTGGAAAATTTTCTGAAAATAAAAAGTACTATAAGAAAGTAAGATCGAAACAAACCAAAACAAGCCAAAAGAGGCCCGATCGGAATGTATTCCGATCGGTTGATCGGAATATGGGTGGACGGGAGTTTATCGGAATATCCACGAAATAGGGGCAATCGGAATGTGGACAAAGTTACCAATCGGAATACTTTAAAACACACTAATCGGAATATAGAGCAAGACCTAATCGGAATAACACAAACTTCACACAATCGGAATGTGAAATGATACACTCAATCGGAATCTTAAACTGGCTCAAATCGGAATACATGCAAGACAACCCAATCGGAATGTAACTCAAAGTCCCAATCGGAATATTGGAAAAATGCCACCGTCGGAATACTCAAGGGTGCAGATCGGAAAAGGAGAAACCCTTTTCCGATTGGTCAATCGGAAAAGGTGGTTGAACCTCTTCCTAAAATTGTGGGAATCGGTTAGGAGGGCTGATCGGAAAAACCAATCGGAAAGGGGTTTTACAACCCTTTCCGAAAATTGTGGAAAAAGGTTAAGCTAGGTAATAAGCTAACTTTAATAAGCTAATACCAAAACCAACCCGAATCAATTACAAATCCGAATCAAATAAGCACTTTGATCAACTTATTCAACTCGAAATTAATCAACTTTTTAGATCAAACAATAAAAACATAAACTTTTTAATAAAACTTTTAAATAAGAAAAATAAGCTAATCATAAAAATAAGCCAATAAGCACAAAAGTCTTAAAGCTTAATCAAATGAAAACTTATAAAATGATCAAAAGAATAACTTTTTAAGCACGAAATCATTAAGAACAACACGGATCTTATGATATACGCACCAAAATCAATCTAAAATCAAAGAAAAGTAGAATGAGATTAAGGAGTAAAAGCTTAAAATAGAACTTGATTAATAAAAATAAGCAATACAAAGTGTTTAATCTTGAAAGATTAAGAAAAAGATGAAATTTAGTGAGAGAAAGTTTAAGACTTTCTCTCTCTAAAACTAGAGAAAACTAAAAAGTGAAAAATTAACTAAAAACTCTAACTCCCCTCCTAATGACTATTAGGAGGGTATTTATAGGGAAGGTGGAAGGAGTGCATGTGTTGCATCTTCTTTCTTGCTTTCTTCGCGTTTTCTCGACTCGACTTTAATTCTTCGTCTTTGTCGTCTCGGGATTTGAACTTGTCTTTTAATTTTCTTCTTCTATTAGACTTAAGTTCTTCGACTTCGTTAAACTTCCGTCTTTTGACTTTTTCTTCGATGAATCTTCAGAATAGGTCTTGGACTTCCGTTCTTTTTGCACTCTTGATCTTTTGACTTCGTCTTTTTCTCGTTTTCTTCAATAAAAGCCCGTGAAAGCCCGTGTTTTCTTCCTTTTCATATTTTAGTCCTAAAACACAATAAAAACACAAACCACGCATAATTCCGACTTTTACGACATAAATCACACGTTTTGGTCTTGTTATTATTGGAAATAAGTGGTAAAGGGATAAGTGTTTTCACATTTATTACATGGCTTAATTATATGCTTAAACTCCCTTATTCCTAGGTGTATCTCTTATATTTTATTTTTGTCATAGAATGATCATGAAGATGCATTTTTTGACTTATTTCGATAGTTTATTTAGGCTGAAAGCAAAGTAGGACGATTTGATTAATAGTTAGCTAAAGGACAAAATCTCTTAAAACTGCTTCTCGGGATATCAAAAAGTTCATATCTTGGCATAACTCGCTTCGCGAGTTGAGACCTTTCTCGGGCCGATATTTGGCATGTACTTCATACTTCATATCTTGAGAGACGTTCTTGAGATAATGGTCTTCTCTTCGTAAATAGAGTTCTTCACTTGGAGTATTTTTGAGGGGTACTCCAACTTTGTTGACCACGACTTCATCATTATTTCTTCAATCGCTAATTGGGATTTTGAGATACAACGATCCGCCTCCTTTTCGGACTTGGATCTATTTATCCTCATACCTTGTTAGGGTCTTTTCGGATAGACTTCTCCATGATCTTTATGGGAGTTGATTGCTTTTCGTCGTGAGTCTTGATCCTACATATTGATTTTGGGAATAATGCTTTTCACATCACCTTGGATCTTTAGCAATAAAATGGAATCCTCATGCCTTGTTAGGGCCTTTTTGGACTCGCCAATCTTCGCGCCCCGCTTCATAAGTTATGCCTTGGATATGAACTCTTATCATTACCGAGCAACTTTTAAACGATCTTGGGCTAGAAGCTAAGTAACTTTTCAAATCGTGCGACCTTAGTTATTGCAGATAAATTATTAACAAGTGATGGGAGAATAGGCAGATAATCACACCAAGTGTGCCTGTGCAAGAATACCGACTTATAATTGACTCTATCATTTCTCGTTCTCCACAATTTAAAATCTCAAGTAATGAGACTCGTGGATGCTTAGCCTAATAAACCAATTAAGGTCTACATGGTTAAGGATACTAGCTAGAATAAACTTGGATAAGTCTATTCGGGTTGAGTCAAAATAATCGCAACGGGCCTAATATGTCAAAGATTTCAAAACTAGCTACACCACTTTATTAATATTTTTGACTTTATTGCGGGATATATACATATGAAAGCAACGATAAAAAAATTAAAAATTACGACTAAATGGCCAAAGTTAATTACAAATTTGAAAAATGCTGAAAAAGATGATTTTCCGGTTAAATGAAGGCATTTTAATGGAAAAGTCCACTTAAAACTTCGATAGAAGTCCCCCTACACTTAATATAAACATTGTCCTCAATGTTTAAGCATGTGGGAAAAGTCTCCCCTACACTTATGACATTGTGCACGTTGGTTAAATCAAGCTAAGGAAGAGACGACTAAAGTGATCAATTTCAAATGTGAGTATGAAGAAGATTGAATCACGATAGTTGAGAGATAGAATCGGATTTGCGGATAACATGGGAGCATGGTTCTTCAAAGATTCCAAGAGTGCACTTATCCCTGTAATCACATCACCATACAAACACAAGCAACCTACAAAGCTCCCCCTACACTTAGGATGAAAAACGGGAAAGGGGGATAGATACTCGGGTTGCCTCCCGAGGAGCGCTTGTTTTTGTTAACTGAGTCACGAGCCTGACTCGGTCCCGAACTAGTTTAAGGGAAACGTGGTGAGGGATGGAGTCATCTCATGAGAGATGTCCTCACCAAAGTACAACTTCAGAAGTTGGCCATTCACCTTAAAATTGGGCCCATTTGGCTGAGAAACCTCAATGGTGCCATAGGGAAAGACATTGGCGATGGTGAATGGACCAGACCAGCGGCTCTTCAACTTGCCCGAGAAGATCTTCAACCGAGAGTTAAAAAGTAAGACTTGATCACCAACGTGGAACTCTCAGTTCTTAATTCTAGCATCGTGGATAATCTTGGTCTTCTCCTTGTAGATCAATGAGTTCTCGTAAGCTTCATTCCTCAATTCATGTAGCTCGTTGAGTTGAATCTTGCGAAGATCACCGAATTTGTTGATGTCGAAGTTAGCCCACTTCAAGGCCCAGTATGCCTTATGTTTCAGCTCGATGGGGAGGTGGCATGCTTTCCCGTACACAAGACGATAAGGTGTACAACCAATCGGTGTCTTATAGGCGGTACGAAAAGCCCACAGAGCATCATCAAGTTTATCGGCCTACGAGGCACGATGCTCTCACACAGTACGTTCCAAAATTCGCTTCAATCCATGGTTGGATATCTCGGCTTGACCGTTAGTTTGAGGATGGTAAGCGGTGGAAAGACGATGATTGACACCATACTTAGCCATGACTCTTGCAAATTGATCATTGCAAAAATGAGTCCCGCGGTCACTGATTATAGCACGAGGAACACCGAATCGAGCAAACAGTTGTTTCAAGAAATTACAAACCACCCTTGTGTCGTTAGTGGGTAAAGCTTTGGCTTCAACCCATTTAGAAACGTAGTCGACGGCGACAAGGATGTATTTGTTTCCTTTAGAAGAAGGGAATGGCCCCATAAAGTCGATGCCCATACATCAAAGATTTCACATTCTTGTATAAAATTTTAAGGCATCTCATCTTTATGTGTGATCTTGCCTTGTTTTTGGCAAGCATCACAATGTTTAACCATTTCGTGAGCATCACGATAAATGGTGGGCCAATAAAATCCCGAGTCAAACACTTTTTTGGCGGTGTAGTTGGGACCAAAGTGACCACCGGTGGGTCCTTTGTGTCACGCCTTGAGAATGTCTAAAGCTGCCGGTCCGTCAACACATCGGCGAATAATCAAGTCAGCGCATTGTTTGAATAGAAAAGGGTCATCCCAAAAGTAAGTCTTAACATCATTCAAGAACTTCTTCTTTTGTTGGGATGTTAACCCTTTGATGAGAACACCACCCGCTAAGTAGTTTGCAATATCGGCAAACTACGGGGTGTCATCAAGATTGAGAGTTATAGACATTAAGGTCTCAAGGGGAAAAGAGTCATTGATCTCTTTGTTCGGATGATCCCCTTGATATGGATCCTCAAGTCCACTTAGATGATCCGCTGCTAGGTTTTCAGCTCCCTTCTTGTCACGAATTTCAATGTTGAATTCTTGAAGGAGTGAAACCCAGCGAAGAAGTCTTGGCTTAGAGTCGTGCTTAGTCATCAAGTACTTCAACGCGGAATGGTCCGTGTATACAATTGTGGTGGATAAAACAAGATAGGGGCGAAATTTTTCAAAAGCATAGACAACAGCTAAAAGCTCTTTTTCGGTTGTCGTATAATGCAATTGAGCCCCCATCATTGTCTTGCTAGCATAATGGATTGGTTGGAAGTGTTTATTCACTCTTTGGCCCAAAACCGCTCCAATAACAAAGTTGCTAGCATCGCACATCAACTCAAAAGGCAGCTCCCAATTAGGGGTAACCAAGATCGGTGCCTTAGTTAGCTTATCCTTAAGAAGATTGAAGGCTTCGATACACTCTTTAGAAAAGATAAAAGGAGTATCTTTTTCCAAGAGGTGGGTCATCGGGTGAGCGATTTTAGAGAAATCCTGAATGAATCGACGATAAAAGCCCGCATGACCCAGAAAACTTCTCACACCCTTCACGGTTGAAGGTGGAGGTAATTTGGCTATGACATCTACTTTAGCACGGTCGACTTCAAGACCGGCTTTTGAGATTTTGTGTCCTAGCACAATGCCTTCTTTTACCATAAAATGGCATTTTTCCTAATTTAGAACAAGGCGAGTGTCTTCGCACCGCTTAAGCATACATTCTAAATTGGCAAGGCAAGAAGAGAAGGAATCCCCAAAGACCGAGAAATCATCCATGAAGACTACCATGGTTTGCTCAACCATGTCATGGAAGATAGCTAACATGCACCTTTGGAAAGTACCGGGGGCATTGCATAAGCCAAAAGGCATTCTTTTGTAAGCAAATGTGCCATAGGGACAAGTGAATGTTGTCTTCTCTTGATCTTGGGGATCGATGGGTATTTGGAAATAACCCGAGAAACCAACTAGAAAGTAGTAATATTCATTACCCGCTAAATGTTCAAGCATTTGGTCCATAAAAGGAAGAGGGAAATGATCCTTTCTCGTGGCATCATTGAGTTTGCGGTAGTCTATACAAACTCTCCACCCAGTAACGAGACGTGTAGGAATCAACTCATTGTTTGCATTGGGCACAACGGTGATGCCGCCTTTCTTAGGCACACAATGGACTGGACTAACCCATGGTGAATCCGAGATAGGATAAATCATGCCCGCATCAAGAAGTTTGATAACCTCTTTTTTGATAACGTCATGGATTTTAGGATTCACCCTTCGTTGGCTTTGAATTGTGGGCTTAAAGTCGTCCTCCATGAGAATTTTATCTGTGCAAAAGTGAGGATCAATTCCGCGAATATCGGAGATTTTCCAAGCGATAGCTCTTTTATGTTTCTTGAGAACTTCAATGAGACGAGTTTTCTCATCGGCTTTTAAGTCCTTAGCAATGATAACGGGAAGTTGATCAATGCCTTCTAAGAAAACATACTCGAGATGAGGAGGTAGGTCCTTAAGCTCAAGAGTAGGAGGATCCTCAATAGATGGTGTAACTAACGATGGATCATCATTAGTCACCTCTTTAGGAGAAGGAGGAGAAAACGGGTCTTCATTGAGAAGTTTCTCAATTGTACGAATGTCTTCATCCCAATCGGTGGATGAATCATCATACTTAAGATCGAGAGGACCCAAGCTAGCTTCAAAATCATCCAAGTCACTTTCTCCAAAAGGAGTCAATGACGGAGCAATTGAGGCAACGGTCTCAACATTAGGTAGAGAAGAGAGAGTACTTTTGCAAGCATCATGAAAGTGTTCTTCACAAGCCTCATCGAGAACATCAATAGCATTAACACTCTCATATGAATAAGGTTTCTTAGAAATCTTACCCATGTTGAAGACATTTTATCGTCACCAACTCTCATGATTATTTCACCCGCGGCTACATCAATGAGAGTGCGACCGGTCCTCAAGCAGGGACGTCCAACTATTAATAGAACAAGAGGATCCATCTCGTAGTCAACGACAACAAAATCCGCCGGGAAGGTGAATTTGTCAACGCCAACAAAGACGTCTTCGGCTATCCCCACTGGATAAGCAACCGTACGGTTAGCTAATTCCGAAGTCATTTTGGTGGGGACTAGCTCGGGGAGAGATAATTGCTTCCAAACACTTAAAGGCATTAAGTTTATACTGGCACCTAGATCGGCTAGGGCCATGCAATTCTCTACTCCCGAGAAGTTGCAAGGAATTAAGAAGCGACCCGGATCACCAAGTTTGGTGGGCAATTTCCTTAAGAGAACGGCGGAGCAATTCTCATTAAGTTGGGTCTGAGCAATGTCAAGAAGCTTCTCCTTGTCACTTAGAAAATCTTTAAACATCTTCTGTGACAATCTAACATTTTCAGGTAGAGAATTATTTTCTCGTATAATATTTTGAAACTTATTTTTGTGTTGGTTGATGAACTCACAATTTACTGATTTAAATTTGGGCTTACGTGCATAATTTAGCGTCCTTTACGACTAAACCGGAAACCTTAGGATTACGTATTTACGTTTTTGAACTCCGTTTTTGATGAGACAATTTTTATTGGATTCGTTTTGTGCCGTTGATTCATAATTTATAAAAACGTTTTTCGTGAAACGACCCGAGGGCACGCAAATTGAGGAAACTAGAATCGAAGAGTAACCGTAAATTAGCGGATGGGACAAAATAAATTATCCCACCCCACTAACTATGGGACGGCCCAAACTAGACACCACATCAAAGATGTGGCATCTTTATACACTAGTAGCTTATAAGTGTAAGCTTAGCTTAACACTTAAGCTTGTTTTTACCCACCAAACTAACAAAACCATCAACCTTCTCATTTACCATCATTTATCTCATGCAAATCAACTAAAAACTCTCTCAACTCTCTACCCCTTGCCGTCCCATATTCAAGAACAAACACCCCATTTGATCTTTTCTAGCTACAAAATACTTTTTATCTAGCTATATTATGGAGTTACCTTGAAGCCTTTGATTACTTGGTGGCCATTTTAACAACAAGGGAGGTGATTTTCTTGTGTCCTAGGACTGATTTCCCAACATACTTTCTTGGTGTTTGATGATCTTGGAGATATATTTGGTGTTCATCAAGTTCTTGTCTTCCAAAAACAAGATATACTCTTAGTTGGTAAAGAAGATCATCCTTTCCATTTTCTCTTGTTATTTTTGTAAAGATCAAATGTATTTTCTTTCTTGTTGTATATGTATATGATGAATATATGATGCTAAAAATGTTGTGTGGGGATCTAGTGTTGATAAATATGCTTAAAAAGACTAATAACCATAAGAAACAAGGCTAAAATCATGCTTAATTTGTTGGCTGTATAAAAACAGTATGTAAAAAAAACTTGAACTGATACATTTGCATGGTGGAATCCATTTACGGTAAGTACAAGATGTCATACACATGTGATAGTTGGCCATGCAATGGAATCATTAAAATAAGTGAGATATGATCAAAACAAGATGAGTGTGCTAATCTGAATAGGCTGTTTTGTAGGGACTGTTAAGGATAGTTAAACTTAAAATGAGCAGTATCTATAGCTAAGTTAATTGTAGCACATAATATGAAGTTCATGCCATCCAAAAATGAGCTTCTAATTCATTGTAGAACTCTAGATATGATAAAAATGGTGAAGATGAAAATAAAAATCAGATTTTGAAGAATTAATGTTTAATACTATTATATAAGCACTCAAATTATATAGTATAAAATGTGAAATTAAAACCCACTAACTTATGAATTTCATTTATATAAATATGTATAAGGTTAAATAAATGGATAATTTATAAAAATGGTAGTTGAATAATATTTATAAGTTATAAAAACTATAAACATGATTTTTACGACTTTTTCGGCTATTACCGTAAAATTAACGTTTTTCGCCAATTAAAACTTAGACGATAAAACCCGTCTAATGTAAAGTTTTTAAAAGTCATATACTGATATATAAGTATCTAATACAATTAAAACCCGGTAAAACCCGAACTATAGGACATACGGACATTAATGAGCTAAGTAAGCATATTAGACTAATAATTGGACTAAATAAGTTAAACCCTTATAAAAAGTACTTATTGTGCTTAACCCATTTGAGCCCAACATATAAAGTGTAAATACTGATAATATAAGTATAAAATGGATTAAAACAAGTTAAAAAACTTATGATAAGCTTATTGGACTTAAAATATGTAAATAGGTAAAACTAGTAAACTAGTAAGAAGTTACCAATACATAAACACTAAAATGAGTAAACAAGGATATATAAACCCACTTGATCATCATCATATGTACAAAAATCATCATATGTATATTGTAATTTGGATAAAGTCATTGGACAAAAGTCTAAGACCGATTATTATTTATATAGGTTTCCGTGACCAAAGCACGCCCGTAGGCGATAATCCGCCTTTCATTATCAACGTGAGTTCATAGCCTCGCACTCTTTTAAATGTTTTATAAAATGATTTGTAAACCCGCGAGGGAGATAACATGCTAGATTTTGATAAAAATAGAACACAAGTAGTCCCGGTGGTATGCTTAATGATATGGACCCGAATGATGCTATGACCCTATAAACGAGATAAAAAGGATTATTAGTAGTTAGGTTATGTCAATTAAAGTCCCATTAGCATGAATTGTGAACTACCGGGATTTGGTAGATGCTTATGCATATGATAGTACTATTTGGGGACGATCACCCCAGTTCGCGCGTTGACGGTTGATCCCCGTCGTACCACATTGATTGGTAAGCGAATTTATGTATGAGAAGATTTATAGCGTGATTTTTGTGACGACACGCTAACTTAGATGGGCAAATTGTTTGTCGGGTTCGCGGCCCGTTGTTTGATAGTAAGGTAACAATGTCACGCGGCTAATAAAAATCCTATATACAATACAATAACGATGCAAATAACGATGATAATATTACCTATAATGGTAATATTGAGGCTACGGTCTCATGGACGGTTTAAGATGTATTCTTGATTTATATATTGCCTGACTAGCAATACGAGGACTTACTTCTGATATTATACTTGTGTTCTGATTTCAACGATTGTTTTATATAACGGTTTTATTAAACTCTATGAATTCACTCGACATTCGCTGATATGATTTTTGCATGTTTTTATCTTAGGTGCTTGAAGGTAATCCGGATGGAGATCGACTCTGATGGCCCACATAATATTAAAAATGTTCATTCGATCTATGTTTTGTAAACTTAATGACCTGTATAATTTGGGACCTGTTGTACACTTTAAAACTTTTTATCGAATGAATGTATGTTGAACCTTGTACAACCATTTTTATGTGTTGTCTATGTTGGAGTTATTGTGCTATCCCGTAACACTCTAAAAGACCCTTCCGCTGTACCGATACGAGAATTGAGAGTGTTACAGTTTGGTACCAGAGCTCTCATTATAGAGAACAAAAGATTTTAAAAACCAAGGTTTTGAACAAAACTTTTCAAAATCTTTTGACAATGAACATTTGAGAAAATATTTGAAAAATCTTTTGACTATAACGGTGCCAAAGATCTCCGACGTTACCAACAAGCCCTATTGAGAAGATATATATTTTGATATATATAATTTAATTTATATATATGTATATATCGTGGTTTCAGTATGTAATTGTTTAAATAGTATGTTATCCTAATACGAGATATATATAAATGCAGATTGTCATGGCTGACCCTAATATTCCTGTAGAGAACCATGTTATTCCCGAACCTAATGTAGATGATGATCCTTATTTAGACTTAGTAGATTATGATATGGATGATGAGGAGGAACCATTTGAGGATCCCGAGCCCGAGTTAGGACAAGGAGATCAGATTGCCCCTCAGGTTGATATGGTAGAAAATGAGATTGATAATGTTGATATTGAGAATGATGATGATGAGATTGGGTTAGATAATTTAGATGATGAGATTGACGACGAGGATGTCGAGGAGGATGTAGGTATAGACGATGAGGTTGATGACGATGAGGAAGATGAGCTTATTTATCCTTATGATGTCCCAGAGGGCGAGCCTTTGCCCCCACCAGTTTATTTGTCTGATTCTGAGGTTGAGCTACCTAGGGATGAAATGTCTGAATCTGATTCTGAATCAGGGGAGGATGAGGAGGATAATGCACCTGACGATACTGATGGTATTGCTACTCGTAGACGTGTGATAGGAGAGTCGTCTAGTACTCGAGAGGCTACTCATATTGATGGTCTTGAACCATGGGCCTTGAGACGTGATCTAGATGATTCCCGTGTTAAGAGTAGTATGACAGAGATTGGATTAGGTGTTGTTCAGACTCATGTTGCTTATTTGGAGTCGAAGACTAAGGTTGGCGAGAAAGAGCAGGAATTGCTTAGTTTGGATTTGACTGATGTAGAGCGTGGTTTGAATGAGGCTTTTAGGAGGTTATCAGTGTTAGAAAGTGGTGAGTTTGCTGCTATGAAGAAAAAGGTGAATTCTATGGAGATTCAGTTGAGTGTAGCTCGTGCGATGCGTGAGAAAGCTGAAAAGGAGTTGAATATATCCGTGGGTTGGAATAGTAGATTTTATGCTGACATGGTTGAAAGAGGAGTGATCCGTAAGCGCCCAGCTGAAGATGTGTCTAGTGATCGTCCGACGAAGATATAGAAGACGATGGATGATGGACCATCTGGCGGTTCTCAGTTGACCAGTCTGTATTTAGTAGTGACCTTGTATCTTTTGTACTTTTGTAGCTTTGACTAGACCGACTTGTTAGTAGTAGACTTGGCACAAATTTTGAGTATATATAGTGCTAGAACTTTGATATGGGATGTAACTAAGACAATACTTTTGTTTCAAATCGAATGAAATATGTATCTTGTCTTGAATTCCATATTGTGCCTTATTTGTATCTTGATTATGAATTCAATCCATATTATATGAATCCCTTGTTGGGTGAATGCTTAATACTTTGAAATTGTGAAATTATAGAACTATGCCGCCCAAGAAAGCTGTAACTGAGGATGATGTACGTAGGATTATTACGGAGCAAGTTACCGCATCTATGACTGAATTTATGGCAAATGCTAGAAATGAAGCTGGCAGTAGTGGAGCTGGCGGTAGTGGAGCTGGCGGTAGTGGAGCTGGAGGTAGTTGAATTGGCAGTAATAATGTGAATGTGAATGCTAATAATGTGATTGCTAATGCTGTAGGAAATGTAGAAGGACTTGGAACTAATGCACCTGAAGTTGGTGGCTGTACTTATGTGACGTTCATGAAGTGTGAACCTCTACCTTTTAATGGAACTGAAGGTGTTGTAGGATTAAGCCGGTGGATTGAGAAGATTGAGTCGGTGTTTCGGATTAGTAAGTGTAAGGAGGAAGATAAGGTGACTTTTTCTATGGCTACTCTTAAAGGTCGTGCGTTGACTTGGTGGAACGGGAGAATTGCTTTCATGGGTATTGATGCTGCTAATGCTACTCCTTGGGCTGAAATTAAGAAGTGGATGACTTTGGAATTTTGTCCTCGTAGTGTGATCATTAGGTTAGAACAAGAGTTGATTCATCTAAGAATGAAAGGTGTGGACATTGATAGTTACACAAACCGATTCCATGAGTTGGCCTTGCTATGTCCTCGATTGGTAGAACCCGAAGAGATCCGAATTGAACAATATATTAAAGGGTTGACCAAGAATATCCGGGGGGACGTGACATCATCTAAACCACTAACCATTGATGATGTTGTTCGAATGGCTTACCAACTCATTGGACAGATAATTCAGGATAGGGAAGATGAAGCCCGTGTTGGTGAGAAAAGGAAGGGAGACGGTGATCGTGTAGATAGAGGTGATAATAGGAAGAATTTCAATCGCCGTCAGAACTAGAGAAAGGGGAATGCAAATGCTCTTACCAACAATACACCGCGCAATGATGATAGATGTCCTAAGTGTGGCAACAAGAGGCATGTTGGCGACTGCTGGAAGTACCAAAATTGTGGAAAGCTTGGACACAAGGTTGAAAGGTGTAAGAAGGGAACCATTTGCTTCAACTGTAATGAAGAAGGTCATAGGAAATCGGAATGCCCCAAGTTGAAAGCGATTGTACCTAGAAGAAACCCCCAGGGTGGTATCTATCAACTTGGCACAATTGAGGTGAAGAAAGAGGATCCGAATGCCGTTACCGGTATGTTTTTACTCAACAGTCATTATGCTGTTGCTTTATTTGATTCGGGTGCTGATAGGAGCTTTGTATCCACTAAATTTAGTGCCCTTATTGACATTGAACCTGTTGAGATAAGTACCAGTTAATAGGTGGAATTGGCTAATGGTAAATTAGTGAAAACTAATAAGCTATTAGAAGGATGCTCTCTAAATCTCTTGAACTATTCCTTTCCGATTGATTTGATGTTGATAGAATTAGGTAGTTTGATATTATTTTTGGTATGGATTGGTTGTCGTTGAATAATGCTACTATTTTATGTGGAGAGAAGAAGGTTAAGATTCCTCATAGGAATAGGACGTTAGTAATTGATGGTAATCGAGGTGAATCCCGTTTGAAAATCGTTTCATGTATTAAAGTCCAAAAGTACATCAGGAACGGTTGTGAGTTATTCTTAGCTCAAGTAACCGGGAATGAGTCTAGGGAGAAACGATTGGAAGATGTACCTATTATTTGTGAATTTCCTGAGGTATTTCCTAAAGATTTACCTGGACTTCCACCAATAAGGCAAGTAGAGTTTCGAATCGATTTAATTCCTGGTGCTGCACCGGTGGCACGTGCGCCTTACCGATTAGCCCCTTCTGAATTAAAGGAGTTATCTGAGCAACTTAAGGAGTTGTCTGATAAAGGTTTTATTCGACCGAGCTCGTCGCCTTGGGGAGCTCCAGTCTTGTTCGTTAAGAAGAAGGATGGATCTTTCCGTATGTGCATTGATTATAGGGAACTGAATAAGTTGACAATTAAAAATCGACATCCTTTACCGAGGATTGATGATTTATTTGATCAACTACAAGGATCTAGTGTGTATTCTAAGATAGATTTGCGGTTAGGATATCACCAACTTCGCGTCCGTGAAGAAGATATTCCTATAACTGCATTTAGAACTCGTTATGGACATTATGAATTTCAAGTAATGCCATTTGGGTTAACTAACGCACCTGCGGTTTTCATGGATTTAATGAATCGAGTGTGCAAGCCCTACTTGGATAAATTTGTGATTGTGTTTATTGACGATATTCTAATCTATTCTAAGAATGAAGATGAACATAGAGAACATTTAAGGATTGTTTTTAATTTGTTGAAGGATGAAAGGTTGTATGCTAAGTTTTCGAAATATGATTTCTGGTTAGATTGTGTGCAATTTCTTGGTCATGTGATTAACAAAGATGGAATTCATGTTGATCCTGCAAAGGTTGAAGCCATTAAGAATTGGTCTACATCGACAACACCAACGGAAGTGCGACAGTTCTTAAGATTGGCTGGCTATTATAGGTGATTCATTAAAGAATTTTCTTTGATAGCTAAACCCTTGACTAAGCTTACTCAGAAGAATAAACCTTTCGTTTGGGGAAGTGATGAGGATGGATCATTTCAGACATTGAAGCGAAAATTATGTATTACGCCAATTTTATCATTACCCGACGGGAGTGAAGATTTTGTAGTGTATTGTGATGCATCTCTTAGAGGTTATGGAGCTGTTTTGATGCAGCGAGAGAAAGTGATAGCTTATGCTTCTAGGCAATTAAGGAAGAATGAGGAGAATTATACTACTCATGATCTTGAGTTAGGAGCTGTAGTCTTTGCTCTTAGGTTGTGGATACATTATCTGTATGGCACCAAGTGTACGTTATTCACCGATCACAAAAGCCTACAGTATATTCTCGATCAAAAGGAATTGAACATGAGGCAACGAAGATGGATAGAGTTGTTAAGTGATTATGATTGTGATATAAAATATCACCCAGGAAAAGCCAATGTTGTTGCCGATGCATTAAGCAGTAAAGATAGAGAGCCTATCAGGGTACGTTCTCTAGTCTTGACCGTGCATAATAATTTGCCTGAGCAAATTAGAAATGCGCAAATAGAAGCTTGTAAGAAAGAAAATTTTATTAATGAAGGGTTCCGAGGAGAAGGAGATCCTTTAGAGGTTAGAGCTGATGGAGTGAAATGCTTAAGAGGTCGTATGTGGATACCTAAGTTTGGAGGCTTAAGAGATTTGATTATGTTAGAATCCCATAAATCTAAGTATTCCATTCATCCGGGATCCGATAAGATGTACCATGATTTGAAGAAGTTGGACTGGTGGCCGAATATGAAAGCTGATATTGCTATGTATGTTCTTCAATGCTTGACTTGTGCTAGAGTTAAAGCTGAACATCAAAAGCCATCAGGACTACTTCAACAGCCAAAGATTCCTGAATGGAAGTGGGAGCAAATTACGATGGACTTTATCACCAAGCTTCCTAGAACATCATCTGGAAACAACTCGATTTGGGTTATTGTCGACAGACTGACCAAATCAGCACACTTCATTCCGGTTAAGGAGCAGTTCTCACTGGAGAAGCTGACTCGTATATACCTTGAGAATGTTGTATGCAAGCATGGAGTGCCTGTATCGATCATTTCAGATCGAGATCCTAGATTCGCATCGAATTTTTGGAAATCTCTCCAAAGATCTTTGGGAACGAATCTCGACATGAGCACTGCTTATCACCCCCAGACTGATGGGCAGAGTGAAAGGACGATACAAACACTAGAAGATATGTTGAGAGCTTGTGTGTTAGATTTTGGTAAGAATTGGGATAAACATTTGTCGTTAGCAGAGTTTTCGTATAACAATAGTTACCATTCTAGTATTAAGGTTGCACCGTTTGAAGCTTTGTATGGTAGGAAGTGTAGATCTCTTTTATGTTGGATTGAAGTTGGGGATACCCAACTCACGGGACCGGAATTGATCCGGGAGACTACGGAGATGATAGCTCAGATTAAGAATAGGCTGTTGACTGACCGTAGTAGACAGAAAAGTTACGCGGATGTGCGGCGGAAACCGATGGAGTTTGAAGTGGGTGACCGAGTAATGTTGAAAGTATCGCCATGGAAAGGCGTTATAAGATTTGGAAAGCGAGGAAAATTGAATCCCCGTTACATTGGACCCTTTAAGATTTTATCTAGAGTAGGTCCGGTGGCTTACAAACTAGAGTTAACCCCAGAACTTCATGGTGTTCACAACACATTACATGTATCTAATCTGAAGAAATGTCAAGTAGTTAGTGATGAGAAAATTTCATTGGATAAGGTTCGAATAGATGGGAAGTTGCATTTTATCGAAGAATCCGTAGAGGTTATGGATCGTGAGGTAAAGCAACTGAAACAAAGTCGGATACCTATTGTCAAGATCCGATGGAATTCAAAGCATGGACCGGAATATACTTGGGAACGAGAGGATGAAATGTGGAAGAAATATCCGCACCTCTTCGATTTCAATAAGAAACGGACATCAAAATGAAATGGATCACGAGGACGTTGATCCCTTTTAGGAGGAAAAGCTGTGACAATCTAACATTTTCAGGTAGAGAATTATTTTCTCGTATAATATTTTGAACCTTATTTTTGTGTTGGTTGGTGAACTCACAATTTACGGATTTAAATTTGGGCTTACGTGCATAATTTAGCGTCCTTTACGACTAAACCGGAAACCTTAGGATTACGTATTTACGTTTTTGAACTCCGTTTTTGATGAGACAATTTTTATTGGATTCGTTTTGTGCCGTTGATTCATATTTATAAAAACGTTTTTCGTGAAACGACCCGAGGGCACGCAAATCGAGGAAACTAGAATCGAGGAGTACCCGTAAATTAGCGGATGGGACAAAATAAATTATCCCACCCCACTAACTATGGGACGGCTCAGACTAGACACCACATCAAAGATGTGGCATCTTTATACACTAGTAGCTTACAAGTGTAAGCTTAGCTTAACACTTAAGCTTGTTTTTACCCACCAAACTAACAAAACCATAAACCTTCTCATTCACCATCATTTATCTCATGCAAATCAACTAAAAACTCTCTCAACCCTCTAACCCTTGTCGTCCCATATTCAAGAACAAACACCCCATTTGATCTTTTCTAGCCACAAAATACTTGTTATCTAGCTATATTATGGAGTTACCTTGAAGCCTTGATTACTTGGTGGCCATTTTAACAACAAAGGAGGTGATTTTCTTGTGTCCTAGGGCTGATTTCCCAACATACTTTCTTGGTCTTTGATGATCTTGGAGATATATTTGGTGTTCATCAAGTTCTTGTCTTCCAAAAACAAGATATACTCTTGGTTGGTAAAGAAGATCATCCTTTCCATTTTCTCTTGTTATTTTTTTAAAGATCAAATGTATTTTCTTTCTTGTTGTATATGTATATGATGAATATATGATGATAAAAATGTTGTGTGGGGATCAAGTGTTGATAAATATGCTTAAAAAGACTAATAACCATAAGAAACAAGGCTAAAATCATGCTTAATTTGTTGGCTGTATAAAAACAGTATGAAACCAAAACTTGAACTGATACATTTGCATGGTGGAATCCATTTACAGTAAGTACAAGATGTCATACACATGTGAGAGTTGGCCATGCAATGGAATCATTAAAATGAGTGAGATATGATCAAAACAAGATGAGTGTGCTAATCTGAATAGGCTGTTTTGTAGGGACTGTTAAGGATAGTTAAACTTAAAATGAGAAGTAGCTATACCTAAGTTAATTGTAGCACATAATATGAAGTTCATGCCATCCAAAAATGAGCTTCTAATTCATTGTAGAACTTTAGATATGATAAAAATGGTGAAGATGAAAATAAAAATCAGATTTTGAAGAATTAATGTTTAATACTATTATATAAGCACTCAAATTATATAGTATAAAATGTGAAATTAAAACCCACTAACTTATGAATTTCATTTATATAGATATGTATAAGGTTAAATAAATGGACAATTTATAAAAATGGTAGTTGAATAATATTTATAAGTTATAAAAACTATAAACATGATTTTTACGACTTTTTCGGCTATTACCGTAAAATTAACGTTTTTCGCCAATTAAAACTTAGACGATCAAACCCGTGTAATGTAAAGTTTTTAAAAGTCATATACTGATATATAAGTATCTAATACAAGTAAAAATCGATAAAACCCGAACTATAGGACATACGGACATTAACGAGCTAAGTAAGCATATTGGACTAATAATTGGACTAAATAAGTTAAACACTTATAAAAACTACTTATTGTGCTTAACCCATTTGAGCCCAACATATAAAGTGTAAATACTGATAATATAAGTATAAAATGGATTAAAACAAGTTAAAGAACTTATGTTAAGCTTATTGGACTTAAAATATGTAAATAGGTAAAACTAGTAAACTAGTAAAAAGTTACCAATACATAAACACTAAAATGAGTAAACAAGGATATATAAACCCACTTGATCATCATCATATGTACAAAAATCATCATATGTATATTGTTATTTGGATAAAGTCATTGGACAAAAGTCTAAGACCGATTATTATTTATATAGGTTTCCGTGACCGAAGCACGCCCGTAGCCGATAATCCGCCTTTCATTATCAACGTGAGTTCATAGCCTCGCACTCTTTTAAATGTTTTATAAAATGATTTGTAAACCCGAGAGGGAGATAACATGCTAGATTTTGATAAGAATAGAACACAAGTAGTCCCGTTGGTATGCTTAATGATATGGACCCGAATGATGCTATGACCCTATAAACGAGATAAAAAGGATTATTAGTAGTTAGGTTATGTCACTTAAATTCCCATTAGCATGAATTGTGAACTATCGAGATTTGGTAGACGCTTATGCATATGATAGTACTATTTGGGGACGATCACCCCAGTTCGGGCCTTGACGATTGATCCCCGTCGTACCACATTGATTAGTAAGCGAATTTATGTATGAGAAGATTTATAGCGTGATTTTTGTGACGACATGCTAACTTAGATTGGCAAATTGTTTGTCGGGTTCGCGGCCCGTTGTTGTGATAGTAAGGTAACAATGTCATGCGGCTAATAATAATCCTATATACAATACAATAACGATGATAATATTACCTATAATGGTAATATTGAGGCTACAGTCTCATGGACGGTTTAAGATGTATGCTTGATTTATATATTGCTTGACTAGAAATACGAGGACTTACTTCTGATATTATACTTGTGTTCTGATTTCAACGATTGTTTTATATAACGGTTTTATTAAACTCTATGAATTCACTCGGCATTCGCTGATATGATTTTTGCATGTTTTTATCTCAGGTGCTTGAAGGTAATCCGGATGGAGATCGACTCTGATGGCCCACATAATATCAAAAATGTTCATTCGATCTATGTTTTGTAAACTTAATGATCTGTATAATTTGGGACCTGTTGTACACTTTAAAACTTTTTATCGAATGAATGTATGTTGAACCTTGTACAACCATTTTTATGTGTTGTCTATGATTGGAGTTATTGTGCTATCCCGTAACACTCTAAAAGACCCTTCCGCTGTACCGATACGAAAATTGAGAGTGTTACATCTTCGCGTATTTAGGCATGTGAGCGAGAGCCTCGGCAAAGGAGATGTTAAAATTCAATTGTTTAAACATTTTGAGAAAGTTTGAAACTTGAATATCATCCTTGCTCTTTTGCTTCTCTTTCCTCAACCTTGAAGGATAAGGTATATCGGATGAAAAGGAAGGCTTTAGGGGAGTAGGATCACTCACAACCACGGGTTGTGGGGGAATGGGGGTAGAAGGCAAAGGAGATGGGGAAAGTTGCTCTTTTTCCTTGTTCACAATCACGGGTGGAGGTGTTGGAACCTCGGGTTCCGTATAACCTTTTCCACTACGAGTGGTGATTTCTTTCATCTCCCCTCTTGGATTCGCAACGGTGTTACTCGGAAGAGTACCCGAAGAAGAGGGTTGATTACCTTGGAAGAGCGAACCGAGCATATCACGTATGTTGTTCGCTTGAGTGCTGAAAGAGTCTCTCATGTCTGCACGAATATCATTGCTTTGTTTCGCCATGTCATTCCTTAGCTCGGCTCGAATATCGTTCCCTTGTTTCGCCATGTCATTCTTCAAGTTGACGAATTGACTCTAAAGATTCGTCACCATCTCTCTATTAGTCTTTATGAACGTCTCGACGTCTTGATTAATTGCCATCGTTTGATTGAGAGGTGGAGCTTGGTAAGCTTGAGAATTTCCTTGAGGTGGGTATGGGTTTCTTTGGGATTGATATTGATTGTTAGCACGAGGTTGGGATTGGTTGTTTCGGTTATAGCTTTGTTGTTGGTTTTGGTTTGGAGGAGGAAAACCGGGTGGAGCAAGATAGTTGTTTGAACGATAACTTAGCAAGCTACGGTCTCCTTGAGGATGAGCTTGATAGCCTCCCGTGGGATAAGTACCGTATGCCGCGTTAACGTTTTCACAAAAATTGCCTTGAGTGGAAGGACAATCATTGTAAGAATGAGGACCACCACATGTGTCACAAGAAATAGCAATGGCTTTAGCTTGTTGAGTTTGGCTAGAAGCCAAAATTTGGATAGTTTTGTTAATATCAAGAATAGCACGTTCCAAGACGGACATGTCGGTGGTGGAAGAAGTAGATGAAACATTGACTCTCTGATTAGATCTTGAGGATGCGGATGAATCCCAATTCTTGTGGTGAGTAGTCATGTTTTCAATCAACTCTCTACACTCCTCCGGTCTCCTTTTCATAAAAGTACCACCGGCGGCGGCGTTGATCGTGTCACGATCACGAAAAGTGAGACCATTTTAGAAAGTATCAATGAGAGTGACGGGGAGCATGTTGTGATTTGGACAACGGTCGATCAAATCATTGTATCGTTCCCAAGCATCAAAGAGCGATTCATCATTGTCTTGCATGAATCCACTAATTTGGTTCCGAAGGCTCGTGACCATGGATGGTGGGAAGTAGCGCGACAAAAAGCGTTGAGTCATGTCGTCCCAAGTATGAATAGAATTCTTTTGGAGACGGTCAAACCATTTTTCGGCATGGTGAGAAAGCGAGTGGGGAAATAGTTGAAGGCGAAGTTCATCCATAGAAACACCGGGCGACTTCATGCTTTGGGTGATGGTAATGAATTTGTCGAGGTGATTGTTGGCATCATCATCCGGAATTCCGCGAAATGGGTTAGTTTGCACTTGTTGGATCATGTGATGCTTCAACGAAAACTCCTGAGCCGTGATATGCATCGGTGCAATTGGGCCTCCACGTCTATTCATCGTAGGTTGGCATAGCAACTCCATGGTTCGTAGGTCGGGTAAGGGTGGATTATTCATGTTTGGGTGGGGTGGATTATTATTGTTGGGGTGGGGTGGATTATTATTGTTGTTGTTGTGTACACCGGCCATGTCTAAATCTTCGAGAGTCTCGGGCTCTGAATAAGACGTTGATCGAGTACGCATACACTAAAAAGAAAATGAAAGAGAAAATATTTTTGGTTTTATGGGTTTTTTAATGTTTTTGTATTATTGAAAATTTTATATTTTATGGGTTTTTGAAAATTTTTGTGCTTGAAAATAACGTTCCCGAAAGAACGGATCCCAAAATCCAATTTTTCTCACAAGAAACCGTTGATCCTTACGAAAAGAGCCGGCAGTGGCGCCACTTTAATAACTGTTATTTTAGTTGATTAAAAATGTAGCTTGCAAGATCTTTCTTTGCGTTGCTCGTACCCAATTGTATATGTCGTTGTTTCGTTCTCGGTATCTTCTCGAATCGATCATGGTTCAAAGTGGAATTGTTGTACTTGGTAACTAAAAAGGGGGAGCTTTGGTCTATATCTACTAAAACGATAAATGCGAGAAGTAATAAAATTAAACTAAAAGCAATTACTGAAAATAAAACTAGAATTAAAATTAAAAAGTAAAGTACCTAAACTTGGAAAAACAGTTGATGCGGAATGTTAAGCTTGATCCGGAATATACCCTTTATTCGGAATATCCTAGACAAAAACCTTCATCAGGAATATCTTGAAAATGCTTCATTCGGAATGTTCAACTCATGCGGAATAATCCTAAAAGCTGATTCATTCAGAATAATTAACACCACCTTCATTCGGAATAATCGTTGACCCGGAATATGAGCTTCATGCGGAATATTTGTCCTTCATGCGGAATGTTTGTTTATGCGGAATAACCTTTTATCCGGAATAAAGTGCTTATTCGGAATAATTAAAAACCAAGCTTGATTCGGAACAAATAAAGAAAAGTCGTTGATCCGGAATATTAGGTGATCCGAAATAAAATTCTATCCGGAATAAAATTGGTAAGAAGCTTGATTCGGAATAATTAATTTACTCGGAATAAAACTTGATCCGGAATATAAGAGTTGATCCGCAATAAAATGACTGATCCGGAATAAAAAAGGAAAGACTGATTCAGAATGTTATTCCGAATGAAATTCCTTGATCCGGAATAATGGATATTCCGAATAAACAAGGTTGATCCGGAATGTCAGATATTCCGAACCAAAGAGCTTGATCCGGAATATTTCCACAAAACCCTTGATCCGGAATATAGAGTCGATTCGGAATCTGGGCAGTTGAAGGTGCGAAGAACAGGGGATGATAAATATCACGATTTTAACCCAAAATTCACCAAGTTTTTAATCAAAACTTAAACCAATTTAACCACTAATCATTTACCTATGATAAATATCAATCCAAAGCAACAAAAACTCAAAACCCACTTACTTTTGAAGATTAAAACCAATAACATAAAAACCTTAAACTTTGAATCAACAAGAAAAGGAAGAACAAGATGAGAGAAAGATTAAATGTAAACTTGTATTAATGATTAAGATTCAAACAATCAAAATGGAAAGATCAAACTTACAAGATTGTGGAAGAAAACCAAAGAAAATGAAAAACCACCAATCTCCTTAAGGGAGATGGTTCCTACGAAACAGGAAATGAAATAACAGAAATTAACTAGCTTCAAAATGTTAAATGGGAAGGGTATTTATAGGGCTTGGCTTGGTTTGATGAGTGGGCTTTCTCCCTTTCTTTTTGTCTTCTCGTCTTTTCAGAAAAGTTGACGTTTTCGATTTCGATTCGGGATTTGTCGACGAATAAATTCAACTGGTCTTTTAATTTCTTCATTTAATAGACTTTAGTTTCTTTGACATATGTAAATCTTCCATCTTTGGTCCTTTTCTTCGATAAATCTTCGAATAGGCCCATCGACTTCAAATCTTTTGCATCTCTTGGACTATAGACTTCGTCTTTTCGTCTTTTTCTTCGATAAAACCCGTGCAATCCCATGTTTTCTTCAATATTTATCCGGTTGGCTCTGAAAACACAACAAACACACAAACCATGCATAATTCCAAACAAATGACATTAAATACGCGTTTTGGTCTTGTTTTAGCAAGAAATAAGTGGTAAAAGGATGGGTGTTTTCACACCTATCAAGGACCTTTCTTGACAACTTTCAAAGATGAGGGACTAAAAGTAACAAGTTGGAAAAGTTAAGAAGAAAGTCAAATCTGGTCAAAGTCAAAGTCAACAAGTCAAGGTATCATTATTGTCCAAGATCCAAGTCAAAAGGGCCTAAAATGACAAAATATTGAAGTTTGAAGTTCAAGTTATAAAGCTAATAACAAGAGGGACTAAAGCTGCCAAGAAGGAAAGTATAACAAGTATGATCCGAGTAAAACCTCTTTTAGTCAATCACAAGCCAAGAAATAATAAACATGGATCGTTGACTGGCTTATTTAATGAAGAAAGAAGAAGACTGGCTATTAATGAGCCAGTATCTCAACAGTGCCACCACATACTCCTTTTTAGCCAATCACAAGGCGCCATGCAATAATTATCATTGTGCTTATGGATAACAATCAGTGAGACATTCTCTCCACTAATAACAAGTTGACACGTGGACCTTCCAAGCCCAGATCGAAGCCAGAGATTGAGTGAAGATCACAAGGATATTTATACATGAAAAACACTCGTAATCATGAGACGAATCAATCTCACTTATCTAATTAAACTGAAACTCACTCATAAAGAAAAGCCCAAACTTGTTCAAGACCTGCAAATCACAATTGGGAGAATGAAGACACTTGGAAGTCCTTGATTGGTTGCAAGACGTCACAACACCTCACCAACACTCATTCTTAAGTCTATAAATACCCCTAGCTAATTCATTTGTAAACATGTAGCCTAGTTTGTAAAAACACACACTTTCCCAATTTTCTCTCAATTCTGTTTCAGTTAGCATATCTAACTTTTCAAAGTGCTTGACAAACACTTTGAGAGTAAGTTAGTAGTTAATTCAGTTGTAACAACTTACTCCATTAATGAAAACCATTTTTACCTAAATTCACCTCTCATTCACATTTTACTTGCACTCTCTTACTATCCTAATGTTATATGCTTTGATTTAGTTGTTCATACTTGAACAATGGAGTTTTGAGCTTGATTTGGAAGCTTATTAAGGAATACAGAAGTCGCAGTCCAGTTTTTCTAGCACAAAAATAGCCAATTTCTTGGTCAGACCTTATAACAGGGCAACTTAGATGATGATGATGATTGATGTGGTTTGTAGCAGAGTTGAGTAGATTTGTTTGGTGTTGGTTGATGAAAAAGTGAGCTCAGCGCTCCACTTCTCCATCAAAGGAGCCTTCAAAGTACTCATAAGTGATTTTTGTTTATATTCCCCTCAAAACTTAGTCTACATGCTACATTCTGCTTTCTAGTGTAAAAATACTTGTGATTGCATGTTATCTGTTCATTTTCAGTTACTTGATATAATTTGATTGTTCGTTAGCCTTATCTGTTAGTTTTGAGTAGACTGCATAGCTTAATTGTGCTCATATCAGATAACCAGTGTTTGGCTTAGATCATAGATTTTCTACTAGTTGTTAAAACTTGTTGATTAGAGTTGATTTTCACTAAAGTGTTGGTATCAAGTAATACTGCAAGTTTTGGAGTCAAACAATAAGGCCAAACAGGCAATTAGTCCTTAAAAATCTTTGGGTCAGTTAAACAGCTTAAACATGCCTTTTTCAATCTCATGCCAAATCTTTAATACTGGGAGTTAGGAAGTGATTTTAGTTCTAAGTCTAGCTTATCATATAAGCTTTCTAGTGATATACGGTAGACCATACAATATTCACTAATAAGCTAGAATTCAGCCATAGAATAAGCACTTGAGCAAATGCAAGTTTTTGTGAACTTAGCTTAACAGATTTTCATCAAAAGCTTATTTCTTTCATAAAAGTAGTGATTTTCCCCATAATTCAGTTGCATAATCTAGGAAAATAAGTTTTGACCAAGGTCAAACTTGGTCAACTCTTGGTCAACATAAGCCAAAAATAGCTTAGTTGATTTCTAGCTTATTCTTTAAAGCTTTTTGAGATTTTATTGGATAGGTCTTCCTTATTTGGCCTATAGATTATATATTGAGCAATTCAACCTTAGTGCTTATTTCAATAAGTAGTTCTCTTAAAAAGTGCTTATTACAAAATTGCTTATTTGGCTTATAGCTTATTTCAGATGGATTCCTTTGAACTGACTAGGTAATTTTGAGTTAGAAATCTTTTGAAACAAACCACAACTTATTTGGTGGACAAGAAGTCTTGTCTGAGCTTATTGAAGTGCATACGCCCGTTTTTGTGTTAACACTTGTTTTAATTGCACTTAGGTCCCTAGTGTTTAGGACTTGTTTTAATCTGCTTTAAATAGCTTATACTTTTTAGGTTTTTCAATTTAGTCCTCGGATATAGTTAGTTGTTACATTTCAGTTTGGGTAGTTTGCAAGTTTGTTACATTTTGGTTACAAGTTTGTTATAATTTCATTTTTAGTCCTTTAAGTTTCTAAATTTACATTTTCAGTCCTTACAATTTTGTAACATTTACATTTTGAGCAATTTAATATCTTGTGCTTTAATTACTTGTACATTTGGCATTAAATGTGGTATGTGCACTTTGTTTTAGCTTAGTACGGATACGTAGAGATCATATTTTTACATTTTAACGTGCTTTGTGATAATGAGACCTAGACTACCAAAATTTTATAAAATCTAACACCAAAAACAATTAGTCAACTTGATTTCTATTGGACAATCAATTCGTATTGAGTTGGGAATAACGAACTAAAAATTGAAATATTAAATGGCACCGCTGCCGGTTCATTACGTGGAGATTGACGATTGATTGACGGTTACAATTGGGTTTTGGGATCCGTTCACTTGTGAACGTTCCTTTTACGTATCATAAATAAAAAAATAACAAAAAAATCAAAAAGATAAAAATATAAAAAATCACAAAAATCACAAAAATTAATTCTTTCCTAAGAATGGAACCAAAAAAATAAAAAAAATAAAAAAAGTAATCTTTTTCCTAAAAGATTACACCAAAAATATATTGTATATATTGGATTCACTCGTTTTTACGTACACACTATATTTTCATAAAAACAAATAAATACAAAAATATTTTTGATATATTATTATACGTAAATACATATACGTGGATACGAACAACCAAGTTACCTACTTCCATAAGAATTGCCTTGGCAATACACCGTACTTGGGGGTGTTCCGGTCCCATTTACGTGTATCAATCAAACATAATTAAGGCACAATTAGATAAATACTACAATCTACTTGAACTTGAGAAGAGGCCACTGTGTGGGGGTATAAGGCGAGTGTATTTCATATTCTAAAGAAGCAGGCTCTTAAGTGCTACGCGCCGCCTCGTTTCTTCGCTTCCTTGTGGGTCTTTCGAAGGTGATAGTAGTGAGCGGTGTGCCACCGAATTAGTACTACATATATATATATATATATATATATATATATATATATATATATATATATATATATATATATATATATATATATATATATATTCTTGTAGATATTAATTATTGCACCTCGAGAGAGATAATCTCTTCTTTCTCAAAAGTCGACCGAGAGCTCCTCTCTCATTCTTCAAGTTGAGTTGCATGCGCACTCGAGCGTGTGCACATATACCTATTGGTGTACAACCCCTTCCTCCCAAAAGGAAGAAAAAGAACAAGAACAACACCGTCCATCAAGCCGATCCCGAGCATTGTGCTTTCAACAACCCGCAAGAAGTCATGGCCGCCGTTGATAATAGACCATTGATTGAGATCCTCCAATCTAATGTGGAGGGGAATGCGGACGCTATTGTTATTCCTGAGATACACGTAAACACTTTTGAGCTTAAGACATGCATGATTAATATGGTTTCTTCTATCCCCATCCTAGGGAGACATATGGATGACCCCCATGACCATATCAAGAGATTCATGTCACTTTGCAATATACTTAAGTATAATGGGGTCCTTCATGATGCTATTAAGATGATCTTATTTCCTTTCTCCTTAGAGGGAAATGCTAGGAATTGGTTAGACAAGCAACTTTCTAGGAGCATTTTCACTTGGGAGGATTTGAAGAAGAAATTTGTGAATAAGTTCTTTCCTCCTTCACGAACCACCGCCTTGAGAAACCAAATCATAGGTTTTCAACAAAGGCAAGACCAAAACTTTAGTGAGTCTTGGGAAGAATTCAAAGAGTTGTTGAGAAAGTGCCCAAACCATGGTTTTAACCAAGTTCACCAAATTAACACCTTCTACAATGATTTGAGACCTCACCATCAAGATTCCCTTAACTCGGTCGCAGGTGGGAACATTCTTTCAAAATCCACACAAGATGCATGGGATATCATTGAAACAAAATCCATGGTTCAAACTAATAATCAAAGAGATGAGGTGGTACATGTTGTTCAAGAGGGTACTTCTAGACCATTTGAGAGTCAAATCCTTACCCAACTTCAAGAACTTAACCAAAGTCAAAAGATGCATCAAGCAATGATTCAAGACTTTATGAAGGTTTCCTTGAACAATTCTTCTACCAACAATGTCAATGCCACCACCCTATCTAGTGAGACATGTGGAGGCCCTCCTTCATACTTACTGTAAAACCCGCATGCTTTTACCATGAACAGTACACTTATGATCGTACGTACAGGATTAAAACTTTCCTTATATAACATGAAAACGTATCACGAGTATTAATTACAAGAATTACGTACGTGTTATTACACGATAAGTATTAAATACGTTTTAGTACACGAAAATTATTAACAATAATAAATATAATCACAAACATAAAATAATGAACATGAAATCACGAACAGATAATTATGTACTTACGTATTTTATTAATACGATGAATGTCGTTACGTACAAGTAATTATAATAACATGAATAATCAATAATTACGTAACACGTAAACACGAATAATTAACACGATTATTTTTACGTACATTAAATCAAACCCGGTAAGTCATTACGTACGTAATATTTACGTCTAATAAGTATGAAGATAACCAAGGAAATTATGACGCGTAAAACGAATACGCGTAACTTTATTAGACGCGAGTTAGTTAATATAAGAAAAGGTTTTGGGCTGTTTTAGACAAGGAAGGGAAGTGGGCCCAAGGCCCACATGGGGTCCAAATCGTGTATAAACCAAACAGACGGAGGGAGTATGATGAGACTGCATTTATACATGGTCTCATCGTCCAAATCGGGCTTAAATTGCATAAAATATCATAAAATATGCCAAATATATGCTCGTGTTTGTTACTTGTGTATTTTCAGGTACGGATATTGAGGAATTGGCAAAAGATCACAAGAATCAATCAAAAACGAACACGGGAAACGAAGTCGCACAATGAACCGGGCCCAAGTTTGGAATTTTGCAAAATGACCCTTGAAGAATTGAAGATTGTCAAGTTTAGTCCCTTATCTTTGAAGAACTTGTCACAATTGACCCTCCAAATGTCAATTGTACAAGTATGGACCTTAATATTTGAAGATATTAGAAGATCAGTCCATCAAGTTTGAAGAATATACAAAAGGAGCCCTTGGATAAAGTTTTTAAAGGTTTTGTGCCACTTTTGACAAGTTGTCAAAAGTTGACAAAGGCAAAATGAGCACTGATGGGATTTATTACAAAGTAGAAGAAGTGTGAAAGCTTGGGGATCAAAACTGCCAATTAACCAAACCTTCCCACCCACTCAGGTCGTGACACCTCAGCCCTACCCACCCATTTACCCACCACCCACCCACAAAACCGACCCTACCCAGTCCAGTCCATTACCCAAACCGGTTTTTATTTAAAAAACGGTCAAATGGTCAACACACCCCACTTAATCCTATTTCCCACCTAAACAAGTTTTTAAAACTTGTTTTTTACCAAAAACGGATTAACCAACCCTTTTAGTCCCTATAAACCCTAATCCCCACCCAGACTAATTAAACCCTAAATCAAAGGGTTTTTAGCTTAAACTGTCCAGATTGTTAATTACCCTCACTCTCACTTAATCCCACCTTTCAAAACATCTCCACGTGTCCTGTGGTCCTCACCCAAGCACTCCCCTGCCAAGTCCTTTTCACCCCAAAACCAAAATCCGACACAACCAACGTGGGAGATGCTACTACTTGGCCTCCAAGTCGTTTTGAACGTCCAGGATCAAAGATTCCAACTGGCATTTCACATGGGAGCACTTTTGACCAAATTGAAGACTTTTCCAAAGGGGCAAAATCGGATTTTCCAGTATTAGGGTTTAAGTTATGTATTTTTTTTATTCATAGTTCTAGAATGATCAGTAGTCTAGTATTTAAGGAGCCTTCATGTTGTGAATGAGCCCTTGTTCCAGATTTTCTTTCTCAAGTTTATGTAACCCGTTTTTATTAAATGCAAAGTTTGGTGTTTGTTCATGATACAAGTGTAATTCCTTTTGGTTTTTAAAAAGTTGGTACTAAGTGAGAGAGAAAAGTCTGAGTTCCATTTGTCATTATACACACTTTGTGTGTTTTGGATTTTCAAGTTTTCAAAAAAAGGTGTTTTTAATTTTCATGATTCCAAATTTTCAAGAAGTGAAAGTGGACTGAGGTTTTGGAATTTTGGAGATTAGAAGTTTCTTTTAAACGTTTGTTTTAAGTTTTGGAAGAGTTTAAGAAAGAAAGAAAAGAAAACAGAAAGTGTATATTGGTTATTATACTTGTGTTTTTTTGTTTGATTTTTCTTAACAGGTTGTGGATAGTTGCTGTTAAAGGTTCAGCACCAACCCCAGTTGGTAGGAGGTGGTTATGCAACCACAATGAACCTTGGATGTAAGGTTCATTGGTAAGACTTCAATTTCATTTTTGAAATTTCAGAAAAAAGTGCTTGTGTGATTCTGCATGTTAGTACTTATATGTTGTTTAATTTGGTTTGTATTGTGTTTAAATGTTATGACATACATGTTTTAAGCTTTTGAAGTCTGATTGTAGAAGTTTAGAAAGGATTTGATTTGAAAAACGTTTTCAAAAAGATTTAAAGGACTGTTTGGATTCATGTTTTAGCAGGGTAGAAATTTTGATTTGTGATTTAAAAAGGTGTTAGACTAGTTGATTAAGGTTGATATAGTTAGGGTGTCAGTAGGTAGTGAGTTTGGAACTAATTTTAAGCAAGTTTGGTGAGTAAAAGTGAAACAAGTATAGCAAAAATTGCATAACTGCCTTTTCTGCTTATTTTTTTGGTTGAATTTTGTTCCTTGATCTTGTTAATCTGTTAAGAGATAGAGTGTATTAGGTTTGATCGTGTTTGTATGCTAATTGGTAAAGTTGTATGCAAAGTTTGGGAGATTGAGTCTCATAAGTGTGCAAGTAGTGAGCTATAATCACCCACAGACCCATCATTTTGTTACAGCAACTAGAAAATGCTTGGTATGCTTTGATTGAGTAATCTTTGTGCTAGTTGTTGTTGTATTTCGTTTGCTTGTGACTCCCTACACTCAGAAAGAGTGTAGGGGTGCCCTTTGTTCCAAAAAATCACATCAAACAAGCAACCACCAAGTCCTCTTGGTGCCTTTCACCACCTGTGAAGAAAGAAACAGTCACAAGCAAAAGCTTGTGTTCTTAAAACTCCAACTGTCACGTTTTTGGGATTCATTTGGCTCAATCTTTGTTAAAAAAGGATTTTGGATTGTGCTTTAAGCAACTAAGGGTGTCAGTGTTTGATTTGAAAAGTAAAAAAAAAAAAAAAATTTTGTAAAAAGTCACCCGCACCGGACTCGAACACGCGACCCCTCGCTGGGGGACTAAGCGTGCTTACCAGGTGATCTAGATGCTTTTTTACGTTAGCCTTCCATTTCAATACATACTTAACCAGTTTTTGTTTTCTCCTTATTATAATAAGCCGTAGCTTATTTTATTTTTCCTAGCTTATTTATCAAGTGTTTTTAGCTTATTTGAATTTTCCTAGGACATTTATAGGTTTTTAGACTTTTCTGTTTAAAAGTTTTATTTTTCCTATTATTTAATTAATTTTTAGGATTATTTTTAGTTTTAAATTTAGAAAGTCATTAAAAAATAGTAAACAGTAATAAAAAAATACAAAAAAATAGTTTTTAGGTTTTAATTTATATTTTTGAGGTTTACATATCAAAAAATTTTCAAAAACTTTAATTTTTAATTTTATTTAATTTTAGGATTTTTAGACAACTTTAAAAATTAATATAAAATTAGCTAAAAGGTTTTAGGAGCTTTAATTTACATTTTCTTCTTAGTTAGAATATTTAGGATTTTTGAGAATTTATTAGAATTTATTTAAGAACTTTTAATTTTTTAGATTATTTTAATATTATTTTATTCATAAAAATAAAAAGTTTTATTTTTATTTCTTTTTCATTTTTCCTAGATACTAGACATTAAAATAGGAACTTTTTCACTTTCCAATTAATTTTTAGGCTTTTCAATTAATTTTTAGAATTAATTTAAGATTTAATAGATTTTAATAGTTTTTAGGAGTTTAAAAATAGTTTAATTTGGTTTTAAAATTTTTAAAAATAGTTTTTAGCTTAATTAGGTCATCTTTGAGGTTTACAAACTATTAAATCTTGTTTAGGGCTTTTTAATATTTAAAAGTGATTTTTAGGGCTTTAATTAGCATTAAAAAGTCATTATTAAATTAATTAAAAGGTTTTGGCAAGTTTAGATTTTTTGTAAACTCTTAGAACTTTATTGTGGATTTTTAGTAATTTTTAGGAATTTTTAGATTAAAATTTTAAATTTTGCACTTTTTACGTTCTACGTCGTAACTTTCTAATAGTGTTTTTGCCTTATTTTTCTATTTTTTTCGTCTTCGTCATTTTCTCTTCTTTTCTTCTCATTAATAATCAAAAACATAATCAATTATTCATTACACAACACACGTGCCTCCTCGAGAGAACGATCCCCATTAAGGGTCATAAGTGTTTACGTTTTCCTAAACGTACGCTTAATACTTACCGCTTTTTACGCTCTTTTCCTAAAGGGTAGTAAAAACACTACATCATTTTTGGCGCCGCTGCCGGGGAGGCGTGTTGTGTTTTGATTGAACATTGTTGTTTTTCTATATTAGCCATATAGTATTTGTATTAATAGCACTCTATTAATACGTATTATCGTTTTTCGATTTTTGTGTGAATAATATTACTATATTGTATACGTAGAACAATAAATACACAAGTACTCCAAATACGTGAGCAATCACAACCTTGACTCGGGATTTCATCACTCGATCATTGTATTCGAATCTCAAACCAAAGAAAAAGGCAAAAATAGATAAATACTTTCGTGAAGCTTAATCTTGATAATACAAACTATAAGGTGGGTATAAGGCGGTTGTATTTCACGACCTAAAGGAAAAAGGCTCTTAAGTGCTTCGCGCCGCCTCGTTTCCTCCGCTTGCTTGTGCGTATTTGATTTTGAGAGTGAATCGAGGGTTTTGCCGCCCAAAGTATTATTACATATCATATATATTTTCTTGGTTTCATTTGATTAAACCCTCTTGAACGATTTGGTGTTCCACCATCGTTCTAAAGTCATCGAAGGCGTTCACTCCACGTGATCGTTTTCATTCCTTGAGGCCTTTTTAATCAAGAGATTTGATTAGTGAGGAGATTTGTGGACTTATTGTCTACTTAATACATTCACCAAATTCCAAAAAAAAAAGGTTAATACAATCAAAAACCACAAAAAAATTGAAAAAACACAAAATACCAAAAAGAATCTTCTTTGCTCGTCTCCACGTTGTACGTGACGTTTATGCTCACTCGTAATCAAGCAAAACGTGCACGTAGACGCAAGAACAAAACTCCTACTAAAACTCATTCTAGTGAGGAGTCTCCAAGTGAGGAACCTATTGTAGAACAAGAAGCTATCATGGCTAATCGTACTATGATGGAGTTGCTTCAAGCACCCACCGAGGGTTTTGGAGAGGCCATTGTGATTCCCGCCATCCTTGCGGAGAACTTTGAAATCAAGACGGGTTTAATGTCTATGCTTCAAGCAAACAAGTTTCGCGGTCACGAAAAAGACAACCCACATTATCACATTAGGCAATTTAATCGTCTTACCGCGACAAGCAAGTTTAAGGATGTACCACACGATGCCATTAAGATGATGTTGTTTCCTTACTCGTTAGATGGACCCGCCAAGATTTGGCTTGAGAAAGAACCGCCGAATTCGATTTTGACATGGGCCGATCTCGTGTCTAAATTTGTGAATCAATTTTTTCCACCATCTAAGACAACACATTTGAAAAACGAGATTTCACGTTTTACACAAAGACCAAATGAAAGTTTTTCAATGGCTTGGGAAAGGTTTAAAGAAATGTTACATGAATGTCCACACCATGATTTTTCCGAATTGCATCAAATTGACACTTTTTATAATGGGCTTAATGAACATGAACGAGATTATTTAAATGCCGCCGCGGGTGGTAATTTTTTGTGCAAAACGACCAATGAGGCTTTGAAAATCATAGAAAATAGGTCTAAGGTCTATAGCCCTCGTAACACACCGAGTGTTGCCAATTTGGGCTCGTCATCATCTCGTTCCATTAATGCCTTGCAAGATGAAGCAAATGAGGAGAATCGGTTTTTCGATAGGTTTTCGACTCTTATGTCTCATTGGAAAGCTCAAGAAGCTTCAAACACCGCTTCGATTAAAGCGGTTGCTAAGAGTTGTATTTCATGTGGTGGAGCTCATGATTTTTCCGAGTGCATTACCGCGGATGGTAACACTTCGAATGCTTATGTAGCCACGGGAACTTATAACCAAATCGGTCAAGGTTCCCGCCAAAATCAAGCTCCACAAAATCAAAATGCTAATAACTATCGAAACAACAATCAAGGTGGAAATTACCAAGGAAATCAAAGGAATTATAACAAAGGTAATTATCAAAGTGGTAATGGGCAAATTTCAAACCAAAACCAAAACCGTGATTTTCAAACTCCTACTCAAGGTTTTCAAAATGCTCACACTAAAAATTTGCAAGGAGAATTTTTAGATTATGTTAAGGCTAATGATGCTAAGTTTGATAACATGCAACGTGAGATGATTAGCTTAAGGTCCGAGTTGAAAAACGAGCTTAAAAACGAACTTGCTAATGAACTTAAAACTCATGCTAATAAAATGGAAGGAAATGTCACACGACTCCAACAAAATCAACAAAAAATGGAGCAAGGTCAACATGAGATTAAGCAAGAATTGTTAAAAGCGGATGCTAGGCAATCTAAGTTTGAAGACCGTATGGCTAAAATGTTTGAAGCTATCATGTGTAAGCCCTCTTCTTCGGGTGGTCTTCCTAGTGATACCATCGTGAACCCGAAAGGAGAATTGAAGGTTGTTGCCACTCGTAGTGGTAAAACTTTCAAAGAACCCATTTCTCGTCCAAGTACTTCTATGGAGAAGGAAAAAGAGAAAGAACCCGAGGTTGTGGTTGAAAAGGAGCACATTGCAAGCCCACGAAGTACCGCTCAAACCACACCTACGGTTGAACCTACACCAATTATGGAACCCGAGATTCCAAGGCCGATGCCTATGCCTAATTTGCCCCAACCCACACCACCTTTACGCTACCCATCAAGACGAGATAAGGAAAAGGCACAAGAACGAAATAATTATCAATTTGAACTCTTTATGAAAATGTTTCGTGACTTGCATTTCAATATAAGTTTTGCCGACGCCTTAGTCATGATGCCTCGATTTGCCGCGAACTTCAAAAGTATGTTGAATAACAAAGAAAAATTGCAAAAATCGTCTAGTTGTTCTTCGGTTTTTCTAAGCCGCATACCTCAAAAATTCGGTGATCCTGGAAAGTTTTTAATCCCATGTGCTATCCAAGACATGGAAGAATGCTACGCCTTGGCCGATCTTGGTGCTAGTATTAATTTGATGCCTCTTGAGATTTTTAAATCGCTCAATCTTCCAAATCTCACTCCTTCAAAAATGTCAATCGAAATGGCCGATCATTCTACGATTCTAGCTTGTGGAGTTGCCGAGGACGTCTTCATTAAAGTTGGGAAATTCTATTATCCCGTGGACTTCATTGTTGTTGATATTCCCATCGATCCTAAAGTTCCGTTAATTTTAGGTCGATCTTTTTTGGATACCTCGAGAGCACTTATCGATGTGCATGCAAGAAAAATCACTCTTCGTTTCAATGAGGAAGAACTCGTCATTAATGCAACCCAAAACTCCACTCTTTCTCATGTTTATTCTATCACATCTTTGTACAATGTCAATTCCACCAAAAGCATTTGCAAAAAGACTTCCAATAGAGTTTTAGTTGTTGAGAAAAATGAAGTTCCGTCCCCTCCGCCGATGGAGGTTAAGAGTGTTAAGCCTACAATTCCAATCTCGAGTGATTCTTCGGATGATGAATACGTTGATCCCAATGGGGAGGTTTTCTTTGTTGACAAAAGATTTGAAAACTTACCACCACCTAAACCAAAAAGATTTCAAAATGTGAGAATTTTTAGTGTGACTAACATTGCTTTAGATACACCAAATATTTTTGACATAATCAAATCGGGTTTTCACAAGGAGAGTATTAAAGATGAAAAAGGAAAAGATTTTGAATTTAATTTAAAAGATTTTTCTACAATTCTAACTCCGTCATCACCGCGTGTCTTGAGTACTACAAGCTCGTCTTCTCATTTTGACGATGCTTTGTGTGGACTTAGTGTGGGGGAAGCCCCTTATGTTCCCTCCCCTTTCTCCACCGAGGACGAGATATTTGATCCTGGAATTGCTTATATAGGGAAATCTCGGTCTTCCACCGATGCAATAAATGGAAAATCTTTTCATTTGATTGGTGCGAGTCTACCTCGAGTAGCTCAATGTTTTGACTTACCCATTGTCCCACCCTTCTATTTCTTCTCTCCTATTTTCTTCTATCCCATTGGGATTTGTGTTGGAGTTGTGTTGTCTCGTCTTTCATCCGAAAACGAAGACGCTATCTTTGACCCCGGTATACGTTTATCGGATTTTTAAAGTACTTCATGTGCTTTTGGGCCTTGTTTATCATGTAAGCCCCACCAAAAATTGACCATACCATGATTATCCCTAAATGATCACATTTATGGGGATTCGAGTCGAGCTTTTGACTCGGTTATAAAAAACAAGGTGCCTCGTGGGGGAGACCCATGCTTATCCATGTACATATTATTGCTTTCTAATTAGTTAATGTGAGGGGATTTGTGCCCTTCCAACCTTTGTTCCGTGGTTGTTTGTGATATGTGGTTTTTAGATCATCATCTTCACGATTGGAGCCTCTCGTGTTCGTTTTATGGGAGCACTCGATCGTTTGCTTTGGAGGCCTTTCCCTATATCCATATGATATATCCTTTTATGTTCTAACCTTAGGTTTATAACACACTTCATAAACGGCTATTACTTATTGGTTACACCCTTTCCATGCTAGATTAGGCATTCGACTACGTCTCTAGTATGGGGGTGTTTGTACCCCTAGACTCGAAACATTGAGGACAATGTTTAACTTTAGTATGGGGGGGGTGAATAGATACTTGCCTTGCCAAACCTTCACGCTTTCCAAAGTTTATCGTTTTGTTTATCGTTTTCTTGCAAAATAAGGCTAAAAATGGCCAAATTTTAAAATTTTTCTCATGTTTTATAAGTGTTTAAGACACGAATGTAGATTTTCCGATGGCGAGAATAAGAGTAATTTTTGACTCGACCGTGCGTGTTGAGCACTTAACTTTGATTCCTTAACTACATATTAGGCTAAGTCTCTTAAATGAGGACGAGAAATGATAGAGTTAATTATAAGTTACTATGCTAAACGTAGAGTACTCGTATTCTTTCAAAAACTCATGTGTTCTCGTTGTTTTCTTATTCTCCCTTCGCATGTAAATATTTTTTGCTTAATAAATATTGACTTAGCGGTTTAGTTTTGATTGTTGGGTTTCTAGTCTTTTCTAGTAGCTTCCGTGTAATTAAATTGGGAAGACATTAAGGTATCGCCAGCGTCACGGTTTTGAAGTATTGGCACCCGAATAATCAAAAGCTTCACCCAATAATAAGATTTCAAGTGCTCACCTAAATCTAGCAAACAATTTGAAGCCCCACAAGGCCTAAAATCTATGCAAAATTGAAAGTGAATCAAGCCTTAATCTTCGAAGCTTTAAAGATCCAAAATTCGCTTTAGCGTGAGGATATACGTCTTTGGCTAATAAAACCACCGATGATGGCGGATAATAAAAGGCAAGGCAACACCGAAGTCATAATAAAAGCTTCATGGCGAAGTTGAATAAAAGATGGAGGTAAACCAAAGATAATAAGGCCCTTCCGTTAGGGGGCGTATAAAAGTCTTGGTAATAAGTCTCATGTTCAAAACCGTTATAAAACCGTGTTTATCGATTCTTCTTGTCAACTTAATTTTTTAACATCGTTGTCTATTAGGAGGGGTTATTGATTTGATTGTCTTAGTTACACCATTAGGACTCTATTTTTAGACCTAAATCTCTATTATCGCATAAGTCAACAATGTATCCCAGTGATCATTAAAGACATAATAAAATATAAGAGATACAACTTAGGAATAATGGGAGAATAAGTACGTGATTAGGGCATATGAGTAGTGTTAGCATTACTAACTTATAATGACAATGATCTCGTTGCACGCTTGGCATGGAATTAAGGTGAAAATCGAGGACGATGAAATTATTTCTAACGAAGCATTCACGTGTTCTTATTCTATGAACCTAAACGTCCCATTTTGCGATGAAAATCATACATTATGTCTATAACACAAGTAGTAGTAATTGTAGTAATGTAGCTAGTTATCATTTGAATAAAAGTGAATAAAATTGAATTTTGGAGATGCTTTGATACTTTATTCTAGCATTGCGTGAGGGAACGGAAATGGTTTAGTATGGGGGAGTGATGAGACTGCATTTATACATGGTCTCATCGTCCAAATCGGGCTTAAATTGCATAAAATATCATAAAATATGCCAAATATATGCTCGTGTTTGTTACTTGTGTATTTTCAGGTACGGATATTGAGGAATTGGCAAAAGATCACAAGAATCAATCAAAAACGAACACGGGAAACGAAGTCGCACAATGAACCGGGCCCAAGTTTGGAATTTTGCAAAATGACCCTTGAAGAATTGAAGATTGTCAAGTTTAGTCCCTCATCTTTGAAGAACTTGTCACAATTGACCCTCCAAATGTCAGTTGTACAAGTATGGACCTTAATATTTGAAGATATTACAAGATCAGTCCATCAAGTTTGAAGAATATACAAAAGGAGCCCTTGGATAAAGTTTTTAAAGGTTTTGTGCCACTTTTGACAAGTTGTCAAAAGTTGACAAAGGCAAAATGAGCACTGATGGGATTTATTACAAAGTAGAAGAAGTGTGAAAGCTTGGGGATCAAAATTGCCAATTAACCAAACCTTCCCACCCACTCAGGTCGTGACACCTCAGCCCTACCCACCCATTTACCCACCACCCACCCACAAAACCGACCCTACCCAGTCCAGTCCATTACCCAAACCGGTTTTTATTTAAAAAACGGTCAAATGGTCAACACACCCCACTTAATCCTATTTCCCACCTAAACAAGTTTTTAAAACTTGTTTTTACCAAAAACGGATTAACCAACCCTTTTAGTCCCTATAAACCCTAATCCCCACCCAGACTAATTAAACCCTAAATCAAAGGGTTTTTAGCTTAAACTGTCCAGATTGTTAATTACCCTCACTCTCACTTAATCCCACCTTTCAAAACATCTCCACGTGTCCTGTGGTCCTCACCCAAGCACTCCCCTGCCAAGTCCTTTTCACCCCAAAACCAAAATCCGACACAACCAACGTGGGAGATGCTACTACTTGGCCTCCAAGTCGTTTTGAACGTCCAGGATCAAAGATTCCAACTGGCATTTCACATGGGAGCACTTTTGACCAAATTGAAGACTTTTCCAAAGGGGCAAAATCGGATTTTCAAGTATTAGGGTTTAAGTTATGTATTTTTTTTATTCATAGTTCTAGAATGATCAGTAGTCTAGTATTTAAGGAGCCTTCATGTTGTGAATGAGCCCTTGTTCCAGATTTTCTTTCTCAAGTTTATGTAACCCGTTTTTATTAAATGCAAAGTTTGGTGTTTGTTCATGATACAAGTGTAATTCCTTTTGGTTTTTAAAAAGTTGGTACTAAGTGAGAGAGAAAAGTCTGAGTTCCATTTGTCATTATACACACTTTGTGTGTTTTGGATTTTCAAGTTTTCAAAAAAAGGTGTTTTTAATTTTCATGATTCCAAATTTTCAAGAAGTGAAATTGGACTGAGGTTTTGGAATTTTGGAGATTAGAAGTTTTTTTTTAAACGTTTGTTTTAAGTTTTGGAAGAGTTTAAGAAAGAAAGAAAAGAAAACAGAAAGTGTATATTGGTTATTATACTTGTGTTTTTTTGTTTGATTTTTCTTAACAGGTTGTGGATAGTTGCTGTTAAAGGTTCAGCACCAACCCCAGTTGGTAGGAGGTGGTTATGCAACCACAATGAACCTTGGATGTAAGTTCATTGGTAAGACTTCAATTTCATTTTTGAAATTTCAGAAAAAAGTGCTTGTGTGATTCTACATGTTAGTACTTATATGTTGTTTAATTTGGTTTGTATTGTGTTTAAATGTTATGACATACATGTTTTAAGCTTTTGAAGTCTGATTGTAGAAGTTTAGAAAGGATTTGATTTGAAAAACGTTTTCAAAAAGATTTAAAGGACTGTTTGGATTCATGTTTTAGCAGGGTAGAAATTTTGATTTGTGATTTAAAAAGGTGTTAGACTAGTTGATTAAGGTTGATATAGTTAGGGTGTCAGTAGGTAGTGAGTTTGGAACTAATTTTAAGCAAGTTTGGTGAGTAAAAGTGAAACAAGTATAGCAAAAATTGCATAACTGCCTTTTCTGCTTATTTTTTTGGTTGAATTTTGTTCCTTGATCTTGTTAATCTGTTAAGAGATAGAGTGTATTAGGTTTGATTGTGTTTGTATGCTAATTGGTAAAGTTGTATGCAAAGTTTGGGAGATTGAGTCTCATAAGTGTGCAAGTAGTGAGCTATAATCACCCACAGACCCATCATTTTGTTACAGCAACTAGAAAATGCTTGGTATGCTTTGGTTGAGTAATCTTTGTGCTAGTTGTTGTTGTATTTCGTTTGCTTGTGACTCCCTACACTCAGAAAGAGTGTAGGGGTGCCCTTTGTTCCAAAAAATCACATCAAACAAGCAACCACCAAGTCCTCTTGGTGCCTTTCACCACCTGTGAAGAAAGAAACAGTCACAAGCAAAAGCTTGTGTTCTTAAAACTCCAACTGTCACGTTTTTGGGATTCATTTGGCTCAATCTTTGTTAAAAAAGGATTTTGGATTGTGTTTTAAGCAACTAAGGGTGTCAGTGTTTGATTTGAAAAGTAAAAAAAAAAAAAGAAATTTTTGTAAAAAGTCACCCGCACCGGACTCGAACACGCGACCCCTCGCTGGGGGACTAAGCGTGCTTACCAGGTGATCTAGATGCTTTTTTACGTTAGCCTTCCATTTCAATACATACTTAACCAGTTTTTGTTTTCTCCTTATTATAATAAGCCGTAGCTTATTTTATTTTTCCTAGCTTATTTATCAAGTGTTTTTAGCTTATTTGAATTTTCCTAGGACATTTATAGGTTTTTAGACTTTTCTGTTTAAAAGTTTTATTTTTCCTATTATTTAATTAATTTTTAGGATTATTTTTAGTTTTAAATTTAGAAAGTCATTAAAAAATAGTAAACAGTAATAAAAAATACAAAAAAATAGTTTTTAGGTTTTAATTTATATTTTTGAGGTTTACATATCAAAAAGTTTTCAAAAACTTTAATTTTTAATTTTATTTAATTTTAGGGTTTTTAGACAACTTTAAAAATTAATATAAAATTAACTAAAAGGTTTTAAGAGCTTTAATTTACATTTTCTTCTTAGTTAGAATATTTAGGATTTTTGAGAATTTTTTAGAATTTATTTAAGAACTTTTAATTTTTTAGATTATTTTAATATTATTTTATTCATAAAAATAAAAAGTTTTATTTTTATTTCTTTTTCATTTTTCCTAGATTCTAGACATTAAAATAGGAACTTTTTCACTTTCCAATTAATTTTTAGGCTTTTCAATTAATTTTTAGAATTAATTTAAGATTTAATAGATTTTAATAGTTTTTAGGAGTTTAAAAATAGTTTAATTTGGTTTTAAAATTTTTAAAAATATTTTTTAGCTTAATTAGGTCATCTTTGAGGTTTACAAACTATTAAATCTTGTTTAGGGCTTTTTAATATTTAAAAGTGATTTTTAGGGCTTTAATTAGCATTAAAAAGTCATTATTAAATTAATTAAAAGGTTTTGGCAAGTTTAGATTTTTTGTAAACTCTTAGAATTTTATTGTGGATTTTTAGTAATTTTTAGGAATTTTTAGATTAAAATTTTAAATTTTGCACTTTTTACGTTCTACGTCATAACTTTCTAGTAGTGTTTTTGCCTTATTTTTCTATTTTTTTCGTCTTCGTCATTTTCTCATCTTTTCTTCTCATTAATAATCAAAAACATAATCAATCAGAGTACATATATTTTTTTATGACAACATAACAGTAAAACATAAAACCCTAAAAACCAAAAGAAAAGAATACAGCCGCCCCTTTCTCTTGTTCGTTTCTTGGTGCCGACGTGTGAAGAAGCAAAAACAAGGGGGAGTCGTGGGTTTTCAGATTCAAGGAATCAAGAGGGTTCATGTTTTGTTATTCCCAAAACCCTAAATCACATGTAAGAAACGCTAATCTTGTTTTTATTTTCTTTTCTTGTGTTGGTTGATCAAGAATCCGAGTAATAAGAATTAATAACATGTTAAAAACGAGTCACACTAGTGGAGGGTTCCTATGGGTATTGCTGCGTTCGTATGGCCCTAAACCGAGACCATCAATGGTCTCGGTGGTGAAAGTCAGTCACCAGCCGCAACCCTAGATGGGTGTTGGGTGGGGTTTTGTTCAGACAGGGGCAACACAAACCCCAACAGGGGTGTGGTTTGTGCTACCAGTGGGAACCCCCGCAGGGGTGTTTGTTCTGGCAGTAGGAACCGAGAGCTTTATTCTCTCGGTGGGAAGTTTAGACGCAGCAGGGGGAAATGGCTACTGCCAGTGGCTACTACGCAGCCAGCAGCAACACCAGGGGTGTTTGGCTGTTGGTTTTAGACAGGGAGTTTGGTTAACAGTTTTAGAAAACTTAAAAAGGGGTGTTTGGTTATCATTTTCAAGCTAGTTTAATTAATTAGAGTATTAAAATTAATCATGCAATATTAAATTTATTTAATCTATTTAATATTGATTTTAATCTTGTGAAGTTAAGTTATATTATTTAAAACCTTAGTTATATGAGAATTACTAAATTTATTTGGTCCGGTTCATGGGGTTCCGGGTCCGGTTCACGTCATGTTTAAATTATAAAACACGGTTCACAACTTAGTTCATTTTACAAGTTGATTATTTACAAGTTATTTATTTACACGCTTAATTAAATTAATTTAACATGTTACATAATTTGATTACAACATGACTTTGGTTAACTATTTTATTAATAATACATGACTTTAACCTAAGTATTTTATGATTTAATTTTAGACTAAGTAATTAACTAATTATTAAAACATGACTTATAATTAATTAATTTCCATGACTTAGGTTATATTAATATTAAATATTAATACATTTTTTAACCTAAGTATTTTTATACGTTTAATTTAATTAAATCATGAGTATATTTAATTAAATCCGAAAACCTATAGTTTATTTAATTTACATGTATTAATTAATAAACTATATTATAATCACATGACTTATGATATTTAACCAGTAAAACTTAAGCTCATCTCATTAGCTTATTAATCCAGCTTATTTCTAAATATGGAAACTTTCTATTTATAGAAACTTATTTATTTTAAGCAGCTAATCTATTTTTGGAAACTTTCTATTTTTGGAAACATTCTATTTTAGGAAACCTGCTATTTTTAGAAAGTTACTTATTATTACACAACAAGTATAATAATACAGGAAATACAAGTAATACTTAATCAGAATAGACAGAATACATGATAAACGCAGTATAAAGCTAGAATCAGTAAAACATGACATGAACATATAAAACAAGCTAAGACATGATATAAAATCAGTTACGTACTCAGTAATCAGAATACTTATACACGTATATTATCTATGTAGCAGTAGTGAGATCGAAGTAGGACTCTCTTCCGTTCGTCTTCTTCGTTCACTGGACACAAGGTACGGATTCTCCGTCCTTTCAGTATGGACATTCTTTCCTTATTAAGATTCCCCGTATGCAGCCAACTGTTTTCCCAGTAGATGTTTTATATGTTTTGATTGCTTATGTTTAATTAGATACCTAAAGACATAAACATGCATGACTAGTTTCACCTAGTTATGGAGGTACCATAACCATAACACTAGAGGCACCAGTGTTATGACTTCACCACGGCGGAGTGATAGCTCATGGCGTCCATTCGACTTTCGGCCATATTATTATTATTATCATGTGGGGCGTATGGGTGCATCCTAGTTTACATGTTTTCAGCAGATTATTCAGGTGAATGTGGTGTGTGCCTTGCATCCTTCACAAGGAGCTGATCCCTCCTACCCAAAGACTCATATTAATTAGAGGCAACCCCTCTAATTGCATGACGAGGTCACCCCTCCAAGTATTCATGCACGTTGATATTTCATGACCTATATTGGCTTAATGGCTAACATGTTAAACAGTTTTTATAAGATAAACATAAGGCTATTCAAACTATAAAACCAGTTTTGCTAGGTTATTCTAGGTTTTCCAGGACTTATACATTTCCGCTGCTATTAGTCTTAGTTATGTTCAGTCATTCATACTATGTCATATATCCGTGCACTGAGCGTTTTGCTTAGCCGTTACTTTCCTTTCCATGTCCCAAAACGGCAGGTACCCAGGACTCGAGCATTTGGAGGAAGTGCATAGGATGGAAGCCGCCATAGACTTCTTCTCCTTTTGCCATATACTTATGCTTGTTTAGTCATTTCTCGTTTCCTTTACTTTATTTATGTTTTGGGCTTATGTTTGGGAACTGATGTTTGATTCGGTTTTCCCTATGGTCATGTATGTTTTAGTACATATTACCTTGCATGCTTTGATGACACACCATAATTACGCGTAACGGTCCACTTTTCAAAGTGGGGTGTTACACTTACAATGTGATAAAGTTCAAAACTTTCAAGGTGAATGCTATGCTTATCATGATGACCAAAGAGAGCATTTTAAACCCAACATCAACCCTAACAACCTCTCTTACAAGTCCAACAATTACCTTGCTCCACCCGGTTTCCCTCCCCATCAACCCACCCAAAACCAAACAAACCCTCCACAATTTCTTAATAGAAATCAAGAGCCAAGGGAAAATTACCAAGGGAACAACAATAATAGAGGACCTAACAACTTTCAAAACCAAGGGAACAACTTTCATGGCAATAACCAAGGGTTTTACAATCAACCTCCACCTTTCCAACAACAAGGATTTCAAGGAAATGGGCCCAATGATTTTAGCACTATTGAGCTAATTCATAAGATGAACCAAGACAATGAAAGGAGATATCAAGATAATGAAACAAGGAACTGTGAGAGTGAAAAGAGAACTCAGGATCAATTAAGAGATATGTAAGAGGAGACAAACAAGAGATTTATGATGCTCTTAAATCAAAGACCACAAGGTGCTTTATCCTCCAACACTCAAACCAATCCAAGGGAAAATGTAAATTCAATTACTATAAGGAGTGGGAAAACAACCATTTATCCTTCAATTCCTCCTACACCTCCTTTGTTAACTCCTACTACGGTTCCTCCTTGTGAAAAGCCTACACCTATAAATTCTTTACCTTACACACCTATCAATGAAGAAACCAACAAAGAGAGTCCTTCAAAAACTACCACTCAACCTTCATCAAAACCAAACCTTCCATATCCTTCTAGATTGAGAAAGGAAAAGCTTAAGAACAAGGATGACATTCAAGTGTCCAACTTTTTGAGGATGTTTAAACAATTGAATATCAACATATCCTTTGCGGAGGCTTTAGCTTACATGCCCAAGTTTGCCAAAATGTTCAAAGACCTTCTCTCAAACAAAGAAAAGTTGGTTGACATGCCTAACACTTCATTGAACGAAAATTGTTCCGCAGTGTTGTTGAAGACTTTACCAACTAAACTTGGAGATCCGGGTCGGTTTTTGATTCCTTGTAATTTACTAGGGGTTGAGAATTACATGGCACTTGAGGATCTTAGGTAAAGCATAAATTTGATGCCTTTGTCGGTCTGGAAACAACTCTCTCTTCCCGAGCTCACTTCTACTAGGATGACCCTTAAGTTAGCAAACTGTTCAATAGCTTATCCGGTGGGGATTGTGGAAGATGTGTTTGTAGGGGTTGATAAATTCACATTCCCCACGGATTTTGTAGTTGTTGACTATGAAATGGACCCTAGAGTTCCTCTAATTGTAGGAAGGCCTTTCTTAAGGACGGGTCATACTCTTATTGATGTGGCGGAAGGGGAACTAATTATGAGGGTAGAGGATGAGAAAGTAGTGTTTAAGTTGAGGAAAGTTACTAAGGAATCTCAAAGTTGTGAAACCATTAACATTGTGGATGTTCTTGATGAAGTATGTGATGAACACTTTCATGAGGCTTGTAGGAATAGTAATGAGGACATTCTACATGTTGAGACCGTAGATTACATTGCCCCTTCCTTGACTCCTTTTGGAGCAAGTGATTTTCTTTTGCAAGAATTTGAGGCAAGTTTAGGAGATGTGGAGTTACCTTATGATGATTCTCCCACTGATTGGGAAGAAGATATTCGTACCCTTGAGTAACTTCTCAATAAAGACCATACTTCTCCACATACTCCTAAGGAAGTTACCAATGATGATCCATCCTTAGTTCAACCTTCTATTGAGAGTCCACCAACCCTAGAACTTAAGGATCTCCATCATACTATGAATATGCTTTCTTAGATGGAGAGGACAAATTACCCGTTATCATATCCAAAGAATTGAAAGATGATGAGAAGGAAAAGCTCATAGAAGTCCTTAAGAAGCATAATAAAGCCATAGCTTGGAAAATATCCGACATAAGGGGGATTGATCCTAATTTTTGTAGTTATAAAATCCTTATGGAGGATGATTACAAACCCGCCATCCAAAACCAAAGAAGGGTTAACCCAAAAATCCATGAAGTCATCAAAAAGGAAGTTATCAAACTCCTTGATGCGGGTATGATTTACCCAATTTCTGACTCACCATGGGTTAGCCCGGTGCATTGTGTGCCTAAGAAGGGTAGAATCACTGTTATGCCTAATGAGAACAATGAGTTGATTCCCACTAGACTTGTCACGGGTTGGAGAGTTTGTATTGACTATAGGAAGCTTAATGATGCTACTAGGAAAGATCATTTCCCATTACCTTTCATGGGCCAAATGCTTGAACGCTTAGCGGGAAATGAGTACTATTGACTTCTAGATAGATTTTTGGGTTATTTCCAAATACCCATTGATCCAAAAGATAAAGAAAAGACCACATTCACTTGTCCCTATGGCACATTTGCTTATAAGAGAATGCCTTTTGGCTTGTGCAATGCCCTGGGGACATTTCAAAGGTGTACGATGGCAATCTTTCATGACATGATAGAGCACACCATGGAAGTATTCATGGATGATTTCTAGGTCTTTGGAGATTCATTCACTTCTTGTCTCTCCCATTTAGAACGTATGCTAAAAAGGTGTGAAGAAACACTTCTTGTTCTAAATTAGGAGAAGTGCCATTTCATGGTCAAAGAAGGGATAGTTTTGGGACATAAGATATCCAACAAAGGTTTAGAAGGGATCGTGCTAAGATAGATGTTATTGCCAAACTTCCCCCACCTACCACGGTGAAAGGAGTTAGGATCTTTTTGGGACATGCGGGTTTCTTTCGACGTTTTATTCAAGATTTTTCTAAGATAGCTAGACCCATGACCCACCTCTTAGAACAAGATGCTCCTTTCATATTTACACAAGAGTGTTTAGAGTCTTTTGAGATTCTTAAATAAAAGTTGACTAAGGCTCCCGTTTTGGTATCACCAAATTGGGATTTGCCTTTTGAACTCAGGTGTGATGCTAGTGATTATGCCATGGGGGCTGTTTTAGGACAAAGAGTTAATAAGCATTTTCAACCTATACACTATGTGAGTAAGACAATGACGGATGCTCAATTACATTACACCCCAACGGAAAAAGAATTGCTTATATTGTTTATGCTTTTGAGAAATTTAGACCCTATCTTGTGCTTTCGAAGACCATAGTGTATACGGACCATTTCGCTCTCAAATACCTTATGACACAGCAAGATGCTAAGCCTAGACTTTTGAGATGGGTAATGTTTCTACAAGAGTTTTCCATAGAAATTCGTGATAAGAAAGGAGCTGAGAATTTAGCGGCGGATCATTTGAGTAGACTTGAGCATCCTTTCCCAGGAGAATTACCTCATAAAGAAATTAATGATTCCTTTCCACTTGAGGAACTCGTGTCTATCTCTTCTCAAGAGGATGCCACCCCTTGGTTTACGGATATTACAAACTATCTTGTGGGGGATGTGCTTATTGAGGGTCTTACTTCCCAACAAAAGAAAAAGTTTCTCAAGGAAGCTAAATCTTACTTTTAGGATAACCCTTACCTCTTTAGGCAATGTGCAGACCAAATCATAAGACGTTGTGTAGATGGGCCCAAAGCATTTATGATCTTAGAAGCTTTCCATAAGGGGCCCCCGAGGGGCAATTTTGGGCCTAACTACACAGCTAAAAAAGTCTTTGATTCGGGTTACTATTGGCCTTCCATTTACAAAGATGCCGAAGAAATGGTGAAATATTGTGATGTTTGTCAAAGACAAGGAAATATTAATCAAAGAGATGAGATGCCACAAAATTTTATCCAAGAATGTGAGATATTTGATGTATGGGGCATAGATTTTATGGGACCTTTTCCATCATCAAAGGGCAATAAGTACATACTCGTAGTAGTGGATTATGTTTCTAAGTGGGTTGAGGCTAAGGCCTTACCTACCAATGATGCTAGAGTTGTAGTCAAGTTCTTGAAGCAATTATTTGCTAGATTTAGTGTACCTCGTGCCATCATAAGTGATCGTGGGGCTCATTTTTATAACGATCAATTTACAAGAGTCATGAAGAAGTATGGTGTTAACCATAGTCTTTCTACCGCGTATCACCCTCAAACCAATGGGAAAACCAATGTCACAAATTGTGGTTTAAAGAGGATTTTAGAAAGTACGGTGGGAGAGCATCGAGCTTCTTGGTCGGATAAGCTTGATGATGCTTTGTGGGCTTTTGGAACCGCTTTTAAGACACCAATTGGTTGTACACCTTATATACTTTTCTGTGGAAAAGCATGCCACCTCCCATTAGAGTTAGAACATAAGGCTTCATGGGCTCTTAAATAGGCTAACTTTGATCTAAACCAAGCCGGTTCACATAGGAGACCAACTTAATGAGATGAATGAGCTAAGAACCGATGCCTATGAAAACTCGTTGCTTTATATGGAAAAGACTAAGTAATTGCATGATGTTAAGATTAAGAACCGTGAGTTCAAAGTTGGAGAGTCGGTTGTACTCTTTAACTCACGGTTGAAGCTTTTTATGAGCAAACTTAAGTTACGATGGTCCGGTCCATTCACTATTGCTCAAGTATTTCCATATGGGACTATTGAGTTGTCACAACCAAATGGCCCAATTTCAAAGTGAATGGTCATCGTGTTAAGCATTACTTTTGGGAGGACATTTCCATGGAAATGGTCCAAGAGATCCCCATTTTCCCCATGAATTAATTCATTGAGGGAAGAGTCAAGCTAGAGACTCATTAAATCAAGCTTGAATAACTAGGATTAGATCATTTAGACTAGAGTGTGATAGGATAGGAATAAAGGGTATATAGATGAGATGAAGTGTAGGGGGTGCCTATCTTTTGTCTTCTTGATGTTTGTAGGGTTTCTCTCTCTCATTGCATGCATTGGAGCTTCTGGAGGAGGCCCTTGTATCGGGTTCACTTAGTTACTTTTGTGATTCAAAATTGACTCTTAATAATGTCTATAATGAATTCACTTTAGTAGACCTTTCCTTAGCTTGAGTTAAGAAAAGTTATCAATGTCATAAGTGTAGGGGAGTTTACTCCAATACTCTTGAACATTGAGGACAATGTTTATCTTAAGTATAGGGGGTCTTCTATCTAAGTGACCTTACCTAAAACATTGTCATTGCTATATGATAACTTGGAAATTAAATTTTCACCATTTTTCAAATTTTTTATCTACTTTGGCCACCAAAAATATGCATTCATAAGTTTTTCATTTAACATTTTTCATTTGCATAACACATTTGCATTGTATATATTTCTTTTTTTATTTTACACCAAAAATATATAAAAAGAAAAATATATAATAAAGGATATGGTTTAACAAATTTAGGAGTCTTAGACATATTAGGCCCATCATAGATACTTTGACTCAACCTGAGTTTGCTTATCCAAGCTTACTCTATCTAGTATCCTTAACCATGTAGAACTTTATTGGTTTATTAGGCTAAGCATCAATTAGTCTCATTATTTAATATTTTAAACTGTGGGGGAACAAGAGATGATAGAGTTTGAAGTAAGTGTAAAGGGCTAGATAAACCTCATATTAATTACTTGTGGCTTTTATATCCCCTTTCGTAACCTTTACTTTCTTGTCAACGCATGTATATATGTTAATAAATAATCAAGAACGGTTTTAATCGGTTTGTAGTCTCTTATGCATTTTTGACTAATCATTCGTGGTTGGTATAAGTACGTCTTAAGATTCTAAGTTAGAACGTTTTATGTATACTAGACTTATGTCATGCTTAATACTTAGCGGATGTTTTTCCTTTTATTCTTTTCAACTTTCTTTGTGAGGATTAAAGAAAAATAAGAGCGGCTTATGAAAAAAATGAGTGGCTAGAAAAAAAAAGAAAAAAAATAATTATACAAGACTCCTAAGAGGGACAGTGAAGTGTTAATTATAGTAGTTATTGAATTCCAATATTACTCTCACAAGGGTTGCGGGGATTTAATAGTTGCTCTAATCCAATATTACCTTGACGGGTTGCGGGATTAAAGATCTAAGGTCTCAAAAAGGCGGCGGATATAAATTATTGTGTGAGTTTTATTTTTCTTTCCTTAGCGAGTGTGTAGCTACTTATTAATGCATGACATAAGGATCTTACACATAAGGCGAATGACTTATTATCTTGGTTCGGACTTATATCAATTGTGGGCGGTTTTTCGAGTAATGGATAATATGGTTACTTAAGATTAAAACCGTGCTTCCTTATTTTCAGATTTTACACTTCTTATATTTTACGCTTTAAATAATGACAAATTTGCCCAAAAGCAATTTGCTCAAACAATAACCGGTCTTAGAGGCATAATAAGTGGGGGTATAATGGTAACACAAGTAATTTGTATGAATAAGTCGATGTACTTTCACTTATGGATAACAATGATCATGTTTTTAAGCTTGGTATGGGGAAAGTGAAACTTGAGGATGATAAGTGTTCATGGTACCAAAGCCCTAATCAAAGTCCTTGATTTCTTTATAAGTTATTTCCATTAAAACCATTTCAATAAAAATAAAAATTATATAAATAGAATCATTTTCCTTGCGTTGCAATGTAAAAATCAAAATCATGCATCATATAGTGTAGTGTAAAAGCATTTCATCATGGCCAAGGTGGATTAATTATGAGAAAAATGTAATTTGGTGCTTTGAAATGTGGCATTGCATTAGGTCATGGAAATGATCAAGTGTAGAGGATTTGATACGAGTGAAATCTCAGATCAATTATATCATATTTAACCCTAAAAACAAAGTAAAATACCTGATTTTAATGTGAAAAAGCAGTATTATAGGTATTCTTTGTTGTTTGTGCTTGTGTAGGTAAAAAGATACAAATGTGAAGCAAACATGGAATTCAGTTCATATTTGATGAAGAAAAGACAAAAGGACAAAAGATGACAAGTCAAAAGAAGTCAAAGGACCTTTCTTGACAACTTTCAAAGATGAGAGACTAAAAGTGACAAGTTGGAAAAGTCAGGAAGAAAGTCAAATCTGGTCAAAGTCGAAGTCAACAAGTCAAGGGATCATTATTGTCCAAGATCCAAGTCAAAAGGGCCTAAAATGACAAAATATTGAAGTTTGAAGTTCAAGTTATAAAGCTAAAAAAAGAGGGTCTAAAGCTGCCAAGAAGGAAAGTATAACAAGTATGATCCGAGTGAAACCTCTTTTAGCCAATCACAAGCCAAGAAATAATAAACATGGATCGTTGACTGACTTATTTAATGAAGAAAGAAGGAGACGGGCTATTAATGAGCCAGTATCTCAACAGTGCCACCACTTACTCCTTTTTAGCCAATCACAAGGCGCCATGCAATAATTATCACTGTGCTTATGGATAACAATCCGTGTGACATTTCTCCCCTAATAACAAGTTGATACGTGGACCTTCCAAGCCCAAATCGAAGCCAGAGATTGAGTGAAGATCACAAGGAGATTTCTACATGAAAAACACTCGTAATCATGAGATGAATCAATCCCACTTATCCAATTAAACTGAAACTCACTCATAAATAAAAGCCCAAATTTGTTCAAGACTTGCAAATCACAATTGGAAGAATGAAGACACTTAGAAGTCCCTGATTGGTTGCAACACGTCACAACACCTCACCAACACTCATTCTTAAGTCTATAAATACCCCTAGCTAGTTCATTTGTAAACATGTAGCCTAGTGTGTAAAAACACACACTTTCCCAATTTTCTCTCAATTCTGTTTCAGTTAGCATCTCTAACTTCTCAAAGTGTTTGACAAACACTTTGAGAGTTAGTTAGTAGTTAATTCAGTTGTAACAACTTACTCCATTAATGAAATCCATTTTTACCTAAATTCACCTCTCATTTACATTTTACTTGCACTCTCTTACTATCCTACTGTTATATGCTTTGATTTTGTTGTTCATACTTGAACAATGGAGTTTTGAGCTTGATTTGGAAGGTTTCTATGGAATTCAGAAGTAGCAGTCCAGTTTTCTAGCACAACCATAGCCAATTTCTTGGTCAGACCTTGTAGTAGGGCAAGTTAGATGATGATGATGATGATTGATGTGGTTTGTAGTAGAGTTGAGTAGATTTTTTTGGTGTTGGTTGATGAAAAAGTAAGCTTAGCGCTCCACTTCTCCATCAAAGGAGCCTTCAAAGTACCCATAAGTGATTTCTATATAAATTCACCTTAAAAATTAGTCTGTATGCTACAATCTGCTTTCTAGAGTAAAAATACTTGTGATTGCATGTTATCTGTTCATTTTCAGTTACTTGATATGATTTGAGTGTTAGTTAGCCTTATCTGTTAGTTTTGAGTAGACTACATAGCTTAATTGTGCTCATATCAGATAACCAGTGTTTGGCTTAGATCATAGATTTTGTACTAGTTGTTAAAACTTGTTTATTAAAGTTGGTTTTCACTCAAGTGTTGGTATCAAGTAATACTGCAAGTTTTGGAGTCAAACTAGAAGGTCAAACATGCAATTAGTCCTTAAAAATCTTTGGGTCAATTAAACAGCTTAAACATGCCTTTTTCAATCTCATGCCAAATCTTTAATACTGGGAGTTAGGAAGTTATTTTAGTTATGAGTTTAGCTTATCTTATAAGCTTTCTAGTGATATAGGGTAGACCATACAGTATTCACTAATAAGCTAGAATTCAGCCATAGAATAAGCACTTGAGCAAATGCAGGTTTCTATGAACTTAGCTTAACATATTTTCATCACAAGCTTATTTCTTTCATAAAAGTAGTGATTTTATTCCACAATTCAGTTGCATAAGCTAGGAAAATAAGTTTTGACCAAGGTCAAACTTGGTCAACGCTGGTCAACTCTTGGTCAACATAAGCCAAAAATAGCTTATTTGATTTTCTAGCTTATTCTTTAAAGATTTTTGAGATATTCTTGGATACGTCTTCCTTATTTGGCCTATAGATCACATCTTGAGCAATTCAGCCTTAGTGCGTATTCCAATAAGCAGTTCTCTTAAAAAGTGCTTATTACAAAATTGATTATTTGGCTTATAGCTTATTTCAGATGGATTCCTTTGAACTGACTAGGTAATTTTGAGTTAGAAATCTTTTGAAACAAACCACAACTTATTTGGTGGATAATGTTAGGTATTTTATGTATTGCAATTAAAGTTCGTTTTCCTCGACTCACTCGAATTGATTTCCGATTTAATGTGGATAATTGTTCTTGGTAAAATGTATTTTTTTTGGTATTTTAAAAACTAAAAACTATTTAATTGAAAACTATTTAATCTAATTAAAAGGAAAATCTATAATTAAAATACTTGATTAGAACTAATTTACTATTTTAAAGCTATTTAAATAAATTTGATAACTAATTTAAAATAAAACTTAAACCTAATTAATTTTTTAACTAAAACTTTTAATTTAATTGAAATCTATTTAAACTATTTTTAAATAAAACTAAATTAATTGAAAACTAATTTTAAAAACTAAATTTAGAAACAATTTAAATTTATAAAAGTAACTAAAATATTTTTTTTTATATTTTTTTTAAAACTTCATAAAAGAAAACTTTTTATTAAAATTAATTAATTAAACTAAAACTTGTATTAAACTAAATTAATAAAACTGCCAGTCTAAAATACCCTATATTAATTAAATAGACTGAGAATAAACATAAAAGAAAGCCTAGAGGAACTGGTAAGGCGTAGGGCTATTGAACTAGGGGTCAAGAGTTCGAGACCCAGTGGTGATCTTTTTGCTAAATATATATTTTTTTGGAATTTTTTTTTTGGAAATGAATAGAACAAACAGACCAAAAGGGTCTGTTGCTTACGAAATATAAGCAAACCAAATTCAAATAAGCAGCAAACTTAAAACTGGAAAGCAAATAAGCAGAAAAACTTAATACTCTAAAAAGCAAGTCTAAATCTAAATTCAAATAAGCAGATCAAACTTAAAAACTAACAAGATAAGCTAATAAAATCCAAACAGCAAAATTAAATCAAATAAGCTTATAACCTAAAACAAAAATAGCAGATCTAGACTTAACCAAAAGCAGATAATAATATTAAGCAGACTAATCAATAAAGAAATAATTCTAAACTTAAAACAATAAAAAGCAAATTCAACCAAAATTTAAACAAACTCAAATTCCAAAAGAAATAAACTAAGCAGATACTACGAATCCAAATCCAAACAGGTGTATAACAAGATCTAAAATATCAGAACGAATTCATAAAACAGTAAAACTAAAAGTATGCAAAGCAGACTTAAACAAACATATATATTATCTAAAAATTAAACAAACATAAAAATAAAAAGAGAAAATCACATGGTGTCGAATCCGTTGGGCCGAAGGTAAGACGCTGAGCCTCCTTATGAACAAAATTAAGAACCACCTTTACCAACCGATCATCAAACCATAATCATCTACCATCGAACCTCGAACCAGATTTTTTTTATAAAATTTCCCAGTGGGGGAAATTTAACATCCACCTTTTTTACTTGATATTTATTAATGAAAAACAGATAAAAATAGATTGCAGTAATTTAAATAAACGAGACTCGATTTAAACGAAAGAAATATTTTATTAATAACCAAAAATCTGAGTACAATACTTGAGAAAATAAAAATTACAATTTAATCCTAAAAACTAATTTTGCATAAATTAAAAATTAAAATAAAAAAAGGCACACTGAATTACAGATTTGACGGGGTTTTTATAGGGAAACCCTAGAAACCTTGTTGAGGAAGATATCAAATCCTGACCGCTCTTTTCTTCTCTCTTTCTTCATTCTTGATCAAACGGTTGAAAACACACCTTTAATCACATGGATCGCCCTCATGGCAGGTTTGTGTTTCTTTGTGTTAGTTTTCTGCTGACTTGTCTAGATTTAATTGGGTGGATTGGGGGTATGAGTTGTTTTAGCCAATCAAATGCAAGAAAAAGTGCCACTTCTGAGATGAGGACCACCATGTTATTCCACTATGGGCTTCCAAAAAAACCTGGGGAATCAATTTCCCTTCATGTGAATCACACGATTAAAGCAAAAGCCCCAATAGTTATTGGGTAAATTTGTTGAATAGGTGAATTTAGGGTTTTGAGATTGGGGTAAAAATGGGTATGGCTGCGTTTGATTTGGGGTAAGGAGAGAGAAGAGTGCATAGTTTGTATCGAGTTATTGTGCGTGGGTGGGTAATGAGGATAGATAAAAACGTGTGGGAAGTTAGCTTTGTTTTTATCGAAAAAATAAATGGTGCAGGTAAATAAGTTTTGACCAAGCAACCGTTCTTTAAACTTTACCATTTGGGCTTGTGGTCAAACCAGTTGACCAATTTGGACCCAAATTCGTTTTGGGCTTTGGGCTTTTTTTCTATCTTGAAAATATTTCAATCCGTCTCATTATTGTAGTTGTGGGCTTTACATGGTCTTATTACCCTAAGATAAAATATTACTTGCTGCTTTATTGGGCTTTTGGGCCCAATACCGTAATGTGTGACCCACTTGGCTAAGAATCTTCATAAACGATTAAATCCGCTAAAATCGAACTTGAAATTGGCTTCCTTGATCTTTTCTTTAAACCGTGTCGAATTTGCCGGTTTTCGTGAACTTTGGCACACTTTTGGTTCTTTGACTTTGTCTTTGTCTCTTTCTTGGACTTTTCTTCAACATTTGACCGTGAAATCCCGTGTTTTCTTTCCTTTTGATATTTTGTACCTATTTAACACACAAAACACAAAACCACGCGTAATTCTGACTTTTACGATATTAAACACATGATTAGGTCTTGTTTTTCCTTGATTTTAGTGGCAAAAGGATAAGTGTTTACACACTTATTAAATCCCCTACACTTGACCATTGCAATGACCCTATGCAATGCATAGTTTTTAAAGCATAAAGTTACATTTTTCTCATAATTAACCCATCTTGGCCTTTATTAAGATACACTATTACTACTACGATGAAAAGATAAAAACTTTAAACGAAACAAAAGTTATAACGATTTATTAACTTGGAATTTATTTGATGGAAGAAACTCGTAAAGAAATCTAAGACTTGAATTAGGGCTTTGGTGTCATGAATATTAATCACCCTCAAGTTTTACGTTCCCCATACCAAGCTTAAAAACGAGATCATTGCTTACCATAAGTTCTTAGGTGAAAACCACTTATATATGTAACACCCCCACAATTGTTATGCGCAGCGGAACTACAACAATGGGTGCTACACAGTATTCATTGCACACAAGATATATCAAACGACGCTAAAAAGACGTCGACTTAAAACTTGAAATTAAAATTGTTAGATAATACATGTCCACAGTTTTTCCAACCCCAAATAGTGCACAGAGTTTAGCGTTTTCGGTCCCCATGAATCTCAACCCCAAAAACTTCAGTTTACAACCACATGACATTAAACATAAAAATTGTTTAAGTAGAAAAGGAGGGAAAAACAAGCGGACACCAAGCCGTACACACAACATCCATCCCATGCATGCTCCATCCTACTTCTCAGCGGTTACCTGAAACACATGCCAAAAATTTGGTCAACGAAAACGTTGAGTGGAATTCATAGGTTTTTCAATCCATTTGAACGTATATATAATAAAAACCATTCGTGATCATTTATAGTCTTGTCGATCAAACAAACTATAATCAGGATACTGACAATTGTGTTTAAGCTCATGACACTAATCCGTTAACTCAATCACCCGCGTAAATATACCGGCATGATTCAGATGAAACCAGTGCCCCTTCTAAAGGCATCAGTTGCAATTATACCTTATTTCTCATACAAAATAATCTACCGCAGAACTTACTATAAGTACAGCTTCTCGGCTAGCATTGGGTCGTTAACCCCGTAGTACTACAAATTGCATAAGCGGCTATTTCCCCCTACTCGAGGGCAAGACAATAGTTAATAGTTCATGAATTTAGGGACTTTTGCAACTTTGGTACTCAACACAATTCTAAGGCAACTTTCGGGTCTAACAATCATTCATGATATACGTTCCTTTTAAAAACTAGCATGCATTTCCCTCGCGGGTAAAACAATTTGAAATAATATAAGCGAGGCTATAAATTCACACCTTAGATATTAAGTAGTCGGTAGTTCGAGGAGTGATCACTGACGATGTTACGGATGCCCGGGTAAATCAACACCTATCACAAATAACGCGTAATGAGTAATCTCATTTAAATACTTACGGTACTGTATAAAATACATATATACAAGTCACTTAGGACAAGTATAACTCACGCCAAAAACAAAACAACAAGTATCATTCATTTTATTCCATTCGTTCTTATTAGTTACGTTGTCCATTTTTACTCGTTCTCGCCGGTACTTGACTAAAGTACGGGCTGTTTTACCTTATTAAACCGTGCTTATAAAATTTTGACAAAATTTCCAAAAATCCTATATGACCTGTAGATAACATGTTTTTAAGCCCAATAAAAGTTTTTACTTTTACGACCCGTTACGCAACTCATTTCCACGACTACATTTTACGGGCTGAAATTGCGCTTCGACCAATTTTGACCTCTTTGACCTATATGAAAAATACCTTTGACTTCTTTGACACCTAAGTCAACATATAGACCCATTTATACAGGTTAGGGACCAAATTTTGACCCTTGACCATTTACCAAATTATACTTGTGACCCTCGGGATTTGACTAAAACTTTGCACAAATTCGGATTGTGAAAGTCCTCATCTCCCGGTACCCGATCTTTAAAATGTCATAACTTTTAGCTCGTTTTGAGTCACGGGCTCTACCTTATACCAAATTAAAGCTAGAAAAACCCTCTATCACTACATTTAGTTTTCAAGACCTGGAACAAAAATCATTTTTCTAAAATAGACCAAATGTTTCTGCCTAAAAATGACCATACCAAAAACATGCTTAGACTCGATTCCAAGACTTCTAATCATCACTAAACATCATCCTAAGCCTTCCCAAACATATCCTAACATCAAACTTCAATCCTACCCCTATTGATCAACCAATCTCAATATCAAGAATCAAAGAAATGAACATGCAAGTAATAAAACCTATGTGAATCATCCTAAAACAACAAACCAAACATAACAACAACATGCAAAATCAACAACCACCATGGCTCCCCAAACACCCCCTTTGCCGTGGGGTTTGGGTGACCCAATCACCACAACCAAATTAATTTTGGTGGGTTTTCATGGTGTTTATACTTCCATAACACTTAATTATCAACATGCATTAGCTCTTTTAGCCTCAAAAACGAATTTGGATCATATGGAAAAATCTTGAAAAAATTTTTTGTCAATGCATGTTGGATTTGAGCACATGAATATGTGGGGAATGACCAAACTAAGTGTGGTCTAACCTTAGATTTTTGAAAAATCAAGTGGAAGAAGATTTTTGGTGGGTTTTTGATGTTCTTAGGGGTGTCCGTCGGTTTGAGAGAGAGAGGAGGGAGTGGGTTTGATTTTTTTTTGTAAATGTTGTGTGTGTTTGTGTTTATGACAAGTTTGGGCCTTTTTGGTGGGTTGGGAGGGGCTTAAATGCAATATTTGGCTTCTTTTGTCCTTAAATAGAAAACGACCTCAAAACTTTGCGGGTTCGACTCATTTGTCAATTTTGAAAATTTTACGGGAGTCGGAAATCTTCCCGAACGCTCCAAAATATTTTTGGGATACTTTAAATGTACTCGGAAGGCTATAAAACTCACCCGACTCAACTTAACACGAACCGTAAATAAAATTCTCGAAAAATTACATTATCGATAAATCGTCAAAAATTATATAAAATTGGGCATCCCTCGGGATCGTAATCGTCATCGTCCTTCTTAAAACGTCAATCGTAAAAATTATAACCTCGAACATCGGCTCTAACCAAAATACTTATAAGTATAGAAATTATAATTTAATAAAAATTTCAAAAATTAACGTAATTTAGGGTAACGTTAATGACCTCGATTCTAGGGTGTCACATCCACCCCTCCTTAAAGAGAGCGACGTCCCGGCGCTCGCCTCTTCTTGTACTCACATTTCGTCTTATTGGAACAGATGAGGATACCTTTCCTTGAAAAAGTCCTCACGTTCCCAGGTGTATTCCGGTCCACGCTTAGAATTCCATCGGACCTTCACAATAGGAATCCTACTATGCTTCAACCGCTTGACCTCCTGGTCCATTATTTCCACAGGTTCTTCCACAAAGTGCATTTTGTCGTCTAGTCGAATCTCGTCCAAAGGAATCACCAATTCCTTGTCTGCCAAACTCTTCTTCAGGTTCGATACGTGAAACGTGTCATGAATAGCACTAAGCTCGGTCGGCAACTCTAACTTGTACGCTACTGGTCCAATTCGTTCAACGATCTTAAACGGTCCAATATACCTCGGACTCAACTTTCCTTTCTTTCCAAAACGAATTACACCCTTCCATGGCGATACCTTGAGCATAACCATATCTCCAACTTCAAACTCCAACGGTTTCCTTCGGTTATCGGCATAACTTTTCTGTCGGCTTCTCGCAGCAAGTAGTCGGTTCTTGATCTGCACGATCTTCTCTGTCGTTTCTAAAACCATTTCGGGTCCAATCAATTGACTCTCCCCTACTTCACTCCAACACACGGGCGATCTACACTTCCTTCCATACAATGCTTCGAACGGTGCCGCTTTGATACTCGCATGATAACTATTATTGTATGAAAATTCCACTAGAGGCAAGTGGCGTTCCCAACTTCCTCCAAAATCGATCACGCATGCTCGGAGCATGTCCTCCATCGTTTGAATCGTTCGTTCACTCTGGCCGTCAGTTTCCGGGTGATAAGCCGTGCTTAAACTCAGTTCAGTGCCCATCGCACGTTGAAGCGATTTCCAAAATTCCGACGTAAATCTACTGTCGCGATCCGAAATGATCGATAACGGCACTCCATGTCTACAGACGATCTCCTTCACGTACACGCTGGCGAGTTTTTCCATGCTGTCCGTCTTCTTCATAGGTAAGAAATGAGCAGATTTCGTCAACCTATCCACAATTACCCATATCATATCGCATCCACTAGGAGTCCTAGGTAAACCCGTCACAAAATCCATTGCGATTTTCTCCCATTTCCATTCTGGGATTTCCGGTTGTACCAACAATCCAGATGGTTTCTTATGTTCTGCCTGAACCTTCGCGCAAGTCAAACACTTACTAACGTAACGAGCAATATCTGCCTTCATATTCGGCCACCAATAGACTTTCTTCAGGTCGTGGTACATCTTATCCGATCCAGGATGTATCGAATACTTCGATTTATGCGACTCATTCATAACCAATTCTCGAACTCCAGGCTTTCCTTCCTCAGATGAACACAATGGTAACCAAATCCGATTCTCAAAATATCTTAGTCCGTCAGACCTAATCACGAAAAGAGGTTTCAACATTCGTCCCAAGTTTTCGGCTTCAACATTCCCTTTCATTAAACCTCTCTCCTGAGCCTTTAGTATGGTTTCGGTTAAGTCAACGCTCTCACTCATCACTAAAGCTCTAACCCTCAAAGGTTTCTCCCGTTCCTTCCTACTCAATGCATCCGCTACAACATTCGCCTTCCCAGGGTGATAGCGAATTTCGCAGTCATAATCACTCAGTAGTTCAACCCATCGTCTTTGTCGCATATTCAACTCCTTTTGATCTAAAATGTGCTGCAAACTCTTGTGATCAGTGAATACAACACACTTTGTCCCATACAGATAGTGTCTCCACAACTTCAACGCAAAAACTACCGCTCCTAATTCCAAATCGTGCGTCGTGTAGTTCTCCTCATTCTTCCTTAATTGCCTCGACGCGTAAGCTATCACCTTTTCACGTTGCATTAATACTGCTCCATAACCTTTACGAGACGCATCACAATACACCACGAAGTCTTCGGTTCCTTCAGGCAATGATAAAATCGGCGCGGAACATAACTTATCCTTAAGCGTTTCGAAAGCAAGCTCTTCCTCAATTCCCCATTCATACACCCTATTCTTCTCGGTAAGCCGCGTCAATGGTTTTGCAATCAAAGAAAATCCTTCAATAAACCTTCGATAATACCCCGCTAAACCCAGAAACTGTCGAACTTCAGTCGGCGTCGTCGGCGCTGACCATTCCCTGATTGCTACGATCTTAGCAGGATCTACACGAACTCCCTCACTATCAATCACATGACCTAGAAACTGCACTGATTCCAACCAAAACTCACACTTAGAGAATTTTGCATACAGCTTCTCCTTCCTTAACAACTCCAAAATCTTTCTTAAGTGCTTCTCGTGCTCCTCCCTACTCTTAGAGTAAATAAGTATATCATCGATGAAAACAATAACAAACTCATCTAGATACGGCTTGCACACGCGATTCATAAGATCCATGAATACAGCAGGCGCGTTCGTCAACCCAAACGGCATCACTCGAAATTCAAAGTGTCCATACCGCGTACGAAAGGCGGTTACAGGAATATCCTCCTCTCTTACACGCAGTTGATGATACCCTGATCTTAAATCGATCTTTGAGTATACACTGGAACCTTGCAATTGATCGAACAAATCATCAATCCTCGGTAATGGGTGCCGATTCTTAACCGTCAGCTTATTGAGTTCTCTATAGTCGATACACATCCTAAACGAACCATCCTTCTTCTTTACGAACAACACTGGCGCTCCCCAAGGTGATGAGCTCGGCCTAATAAATCCTTTGTCCATCAATTCCTTCAATTGATCCGATAACTCCTTTAACTCAGATGGTGCTAAACGATAAGGTGCTCGTGCAACCGGCGCAGCTCCTGGCACTAAATCAATTCGAAACTCGACCTCACGGGTAGGCGGTAAACCTGGCAACTCGTCTGGAAAAACGTCCGGATACTCGCAAATAACTGGTACCTCTTCAATCCTTGCCTCTACATCACCATCGCTCGAAACTTGTGCCAAGAACACACCGCATCCGCTCTCTACGTACTTCATCATCTTCAAACACGAAATCACCTTCAAACGAGAAGTGCATTCGTCTCCCTTAACCGTCAAAACCCTATTCCTCAGCGGAATCTGCACCAATCTCTCACCACAGACGATCGTAGCACTATGCGCCATTAGCCAATCCATTCCCACAATCACGTCAAACGATCCTAGCTCTATAGGCATCAAGTCGATTTTAAAAGCGTAGTTTCCTAACTTCAAGGTACACCCTTTCAGTATAGAATTCGTACTAACAATTTTTCCATCGGCTAATTCAACATTATAACTAGTCGTTAACAACACCGGTTTTCTATCGATATGACGACTAAATCTAACGTCTACAAAACTCTTGTCGGAGCCAGAATCAAATAAAATACTAGCATAAAAAGCGTCTAGCAAAAACGTACCGGTAACCACATTGGGACCTTGTGGTTTATCAGCAGTTCCCACTTGATACACAGCTGCCGCATTATTTCCTCCCCGTCTGTTTCCTGTCTTTGGGCAATTTGCTTGCACATGCCCTCTTTCTCCACAGCTATAACATCCTCTCATCCTGATAGCATTAGCCCCAGTGGCTACTCCTCCCGTTCGACAACTAGCAGTCCTATGACCTGCCTTTCCACACTTGCCGCATGCCGGCGGGCAATTTCCAACATGATACAAGTTGCACTTTCCACAATGGGGGTTCACTTTCACACCTCTAGGGTTCGTCACTGCCCTCATCCCTTCGTTCCTTCTCTGATTAAACTGCTGATTACGGTTCGGCCCATGGTTGTTTCGATTCCCTCCTCGGTTCTGGCCTTGGGATTGATTACTTTGTGCTGCCTCCCATTTCCTTTTGTTGCCCTCAGCAATGTAGTTCTGCTTGTCCTGAAGCTTAACGTCCATCAAAGCGTGTGCCATTTGAACCGCTTCGTCAAACGTTCCAGGTTTTGACGAAGTTGTTTCACCTTTGATGTTGCTAGACAAACCCTTTATATACTGCTTCATTTTCTTGGCATCATTGGCAAATATGTCCGGACACAAAAGACTTAACTCATTGAATCTCCTGGTGTAAGCAGCTATATCGTTGTTCTTTAAGGTTAAATGCCTCAATTCGTCCTCCAATTGCCCCAATTCCTCCTCTGGGAAAACTTCTTTGTCAACAAAGCTTTGGTCGCATTCCACGTCCTTGCATTTGCCACAGCCAATCCAACCGTGGCTACCTGGGTATTCCACCAACTTAACGCATCATCCAGAAACGTAGCCGCTGCAAACTTTACTTTATCCGCCTCTGCACAACCACTGATTTCAAACGTACTCTCAACTTTTTCCAACCATCGCCTAAGTTCTAGGGCTCCACCCGTTCCACGGAACTGCGTGGGACCGCACTTCATAAAGCTAGAATAGGTACACACTCTCGGGGCTGGCTGTCTCCCCGCGTTTCTTCCTGGATCCTGATTTCTCCCAGCTCGGTCCGCTTCCAACGCATTTGCTATTGCTTCCTGAATCATGGTGTTAACACGATCGGCAGTCAACTTTGGAGGCATTGTTTTATCGAATATCTCTTTCTGCAAGACAAGGAAAATAGAAAAACAATGTAAGTATTCATATCAAGTTTCCCAGACATAAAATACATACAACGACACATCACTACGGAGTTACTAATATTCATCAATTCACACCACAAAAGATCAAATTTAAGACATATCACAGATCATGAAAGGTAACATAGATTGTATTGATAGTTAACCAAAATCGTGACAAGTAATGCCACTACAATCGTTCACCACAAAACATCAAGTACTTGAGTTTCTCGTCATAATACCATCATACAAAGGTCTAAAATAGTTCTATTACAATGATCAAAGAAAAATACAAAACAAGTAACTAGGCATGTGGTGATCCACACGGCCTCTTGGATGGCGGCTCGTCGTCGTCTTCCTCGGTTTCCTCATCACTCACGTCCTCATCCACATCATCCACTTTTCCCTTTCCTTTCTCATCCGGCCCACATTCTGTTTCCTTTTTCGTCCCTGATGTGGATCCATACTCAATCGCTACCTGACTTCCCACCGAAATACAAGCACCTCCAGTAGGCGGCTGAACCATGAAGTCGTTCGCCTCCATCTCCACATCGTCCACGAATCTCCAATCCGGGGGCAATGAATCCCTCACACGATGCTCCCAACTCTGCATCCTCGACAACCTCATCTGATCTTCTCTCACACGGTCAAGACTAGCACTTAAATTTGCAACCATTGATTTCAAACTGTTGATGGCACTTGTGTTCATCATCCCATCATACGCAATTCTTGAAGTCCTTTCCAACAGTCTTTGATGTTCCCTTTCAGTCTTATCAAACTTCTTAATCACCCTAGTCTCAACTACAAACCGCTCATACATCAACCTTTCCATCCTCCCCAAACGACCTGCGGGATCCCAGTAGTGACTCGGTCTCGGAAAATAGACCCTTGCAATATTCTCATGAATCGATGGCGACTTGGATGACTCTCCACTGCTGCCATTACTATTGTCCATCGGGCGATCAAAGGGTTGCTGCTCATAACGACCGGTCGGTGGTACCTCATAACCCTTCGGCGAATTCGGAGATTGAAACAAATCGGGTTCGGTCTGGCCTACGGCGTCTTCGGGAATGCCATCATCCAATAGTTCCTCGGGCTCTTCTTCGGAATCCTCATTGTCGTCACTACTCATGCTGAAATTATCCACCTCACTTTCGCCATTGTCGTTTTCCGGCCCTATTTCGTCTTCTGGAGCGATCCATCCATTATTATTGTCCGGCGGGTTCGGAGGAAACGGTCCCCCTTCGTGACCTACAACGTAATCGTTTCCGTTATCGTTGGGCGGTACCTCGGCCATTCCTGCAATGACAGCGAATTTCGGAGGGTACATAAGTAATTATACAATAGTTATAAATATATGCATGCAAATGCAATGCAAAAGTGGTACATATGCCCGAAATGTAATAATATGATGCTCATGCATGATTAATATGAAAATTACGATGTCGGATATTTCACGTAAAATTTAACGTCTACATATAGTAATTCCATACTTATATAATAATTACCCACATATATACTTTACTCAAAAGTATACGTCAAATGTCATAAATAAAACAATAAATCTTACCGGAGCCATGCAGGATAGTTGGGTGTGCTTGGACCCTTTTCTTACGACACCAAAAGTTATAGTTTAGGATTTTCAAAAACGACCTAGTTCTCTATAACTCGTGGCTCTGATTACCAATCTGTAACACCCCCACAATTGTTATGCGCAGCGGAACTACAACAATGGGTGCTACACAGTATTCATTGCACACAAGATATATCAAACGACGCTAAAAAGACGTCGACTTAAAACTTGAAATTAAAATTGTTAGATAATACATGTCCACAGTTTTTCCAACCCCAAATAGTGCACAGAGTTTAGCGTTTTCGGTCCCCATGAATCTCAACCCCAAAAACTTCAGTTTACAACCACATGACATTAAACATAAGAATTGTTTAAGTAGAAAAGGAGGGAAAAACAAGCGGACACCAAGCCGTACACACAACATCCATCCCATGCATGCTCCATCCTACTTCTCAGCGGTTACCTGAAACACATGCCAAAAATTTGGTCAACGAAAACGTTGAGTGGAATTCATAGGTTTTTCAATCCATTTGAACGTATATATAATAAAAACCATTCGTGATCATTTATAGTCTTGTCGATCAAACAAACTATAATCAGGATACTGACAATTGTGTTTAAGCTCATGACACTAATCCGTTAACTCAATCACCCGCGTAAATATACCGGCATGATTCAGATGAAACCAGTGCCCCTTCTAAAGGCATCAGTTGCAATTATACCTTATTTCTCATACAAAATAATCTACCGCAGAACTTACTATAAGTACAGCTTCTCGGCTAGCATTGGGTCGTTAACCCCGTAGTACTACAAATTGCATAAGCGGCTATTTCCCCCTACTCGAGGGCAAGACAATAGTTAATAGTTCATGAATTTAGGGACTTTTGCAACTTTGGTACTCAACACAATTCTAAGGCAACTTTCGGGTCTAACAATCATTCATGATATACGTTCCTTTTAAAAACTAGCATGCATTTCCCTCGCGGGTAAAACAATTTGAAATAATATAAGCGAGGCTATAAATTCACACCTTAGATATTAAGTAGTCGGTAGTTCGAGGAGTGATCACTGACGATGTTACGGATGCCCGGGTAAATCAACACCTATCACAAATAACGCGTAATGAGTAATCTCATTTAAATACTTACGGTACTGTATAAAATACATATATACAAGTCACTTAGGACAAGTATAACTCACGCCAAAAACAAAACAACAAGTATCATTCATTTTATTCCATTCGTTCTTATTAGTTACGTTGTCCATTTTTACTCGTTCTCGCCGGCACTTGACTAAAGTACGGGCTGTTTTACCTTATTAAACCGTGCTTATAAAATTTTGACAAAATTTCCAAAAATCCTATATGACCTGTAGATAACATGTTTTTAAGCCCAATAAAAGTTTTTACTTTTACGACCCGTTACGCAACTCATTTCCACGACTACATTTTACGGGCTGAAATTGCGCTTCGACCAATTTTGACCTCTTTGACCTATATGAAAAATACCTTTGACTTCTTTGACACCTAAGTCAACATATAGACCCATTTATACAGGTTAGGGACCAAATTTTGACCCTTGACCATTTACCAAATTATACTTGTGACCCTCGGGATTTGACTAAAACTTTGCACAAATTCGGATTGTGAAAGTCCTCGTCTCCCGGTACCCGATCTTTAAAATGTCATAACTTTTAGCTCGTTTTGAGTCACGGGCTCTACCTTATACCAAATTAAAGCTAGAAAAACCCTCTATCACTACATTTAGTTTTCAAGACCTGGAACAAAAATCATTTTTCTAAAATAGACCAAATGTTTCTGCCTAAAAATGACCATACCAAAAACATGCTTAGACTCGATTCCAAGACTTCTAATCATCACTAAACATCATCCTAAGCCTTCCCAAACATATCCTAACATCAAACTTCAATCCTACCCCTATTGATCAACCAATCTCAATATCAAGAATCAAAGAAATGAACATGCAAGTAATAAAACCTATGTGAATCATCCTAAAACAACAAACCAAACATAACAACAACATGCAAAATCAACAACCACCATGGCTCCCCAAACACCCCCTTTGCCGTGGGGTTTGGGTGACCCAATCACCACAACCAAATTAATTTTGGTGGGTTTTCATGGTGTTTATACTTCCATAACACTTAATTATCAACATGCATTAGCTCTTTTAGCCTCAAAAACGAATTTGGATCATATGGAAAAATCTTGAAAAATTTTTTTGTCAATGCATGTTGGATTTGAGCACATGAATATGTGGGGAATGACCAAACTAAGTGTGGTCTAACCTTAGATTTTTGAAAAATCCAGTGGAAGAAGATTTTTGGTGGGTTTTTGATGTTCTTAGGGGTGTCCGTCGGTTTGAGAGAGAGAGGAGGGAGTGGGTTTGATTTTTTTTTGTAAATGTTGTGTGTGTTTGTGTTTATGACAAGTTTGGGCCTTTTTGGTGGGTTGGGAGGGGCTTAAATGCAATATTTGGCTTCTTTTGTCCTTAAATAGAAAACGACCTCAAAACTTTGCGGGTTCGACTCATTTGTCAATTTTGAAAATTTTACGGGAGTCGGAAATCTTCCCGAACGCTCCAAAATATTTTTGGGATACTTTAAATGTACTCGGAAGGCTATAAAACTCACCCGACTCAACTTAACACGAACCGTAAATAAAATTCTCGAAAAATTACATTATCGATAAATCGTCAAAAATTATATAAAATTGGGCATCCCTCGGGATCGTAATCGTCATCGTCCTTCTTAAAACGTCAATCGTAAAAATTATAACCTCGAACATCGGCTCTAACCAAAATACTTATAAGTATAGAAATTATAATTTAAAAAAATTTCAAAAATTAACGTAATTTAGGGTAACGTTAATGACCTCGATTCTAGGGTGTCACAATATAAGACAATTGTGTAATACTCTTTCTCCAATTCCTACGTTGTATCTCTAGATTTTATGAATTGTCATTCAGCAGTAGGCTCATTTGACTTATTTGATAATTATTAGTCCAAAAATGAAGGCAAAACGGTACAAACCCGACACTCAAAACCTAACCTCGTCCTAAAAAACGTTGTCACTAAAGTAAGCCCACATCAAGGATGATTTAACACGATTTGGGGAATAAATTCCCGGATCCGAAATTTGGCCAATAGTACTACTTATTAATTATTCCTCCAAAGTCATATTGACTTTATGTGGAGTTTAGCAAGTTTACATCATATACCCTTAGGCTCTTTAAGATGTAAAAATGCTCCTCATCTATTGTCCACACCCTAAGGCTCCTTGAACGATAAACAAGGGAATTGATTTTTGATCAATTTTTATTCAACACTTACCATGCCATACACCCTAAGGCTCTAATGACAAGGTTCGTGCTACATGCCCCACACCCTAAGGCTCATTGAGGTCATGTTTTAATCTTATTCTTTCTTTATTTATGATATATATAGTAGGCCAAATTCCGCGGTCCCATAGTCTGAATACCTCCTACTTAATGGTTATGAGCCACCTTAGTCGGAAGTCCACAACGCTGGCACCCTCAATCTGTTCATGCTTTAATTACAAGGAGGTAAAAGATTTGGCTAAGAGTTAAGATATCGAATCTACACCGCAAAAATCCTCATTTATTAAGCAATTAAATATACAAGCGGGAAGAAAGAGCTACAAAAACTCATATAAGCAAGAATTAACCCTTAAACTTATTATCAACTCTATCATCTCTCGTTCTCCACAATTTAAAATCTCAAGGAATGAGACTCGTGGATGCTTAGCCTAATAAACCAATTAAGGTCCATGTAGTTATGGATACTAGTTAGAGTAAACTCGGATAAGTAAACTCGGGTTGAGTCAAAATATTCACGACGGGCCTAAAATATCAAAGACATCTAAACTTGTTAAAAACATTTTATTCATTTATTAATTTTTGACTTTATTCTTGAAATGGAAAATATAAATAAGATCCGATGACAAAAGGAAAGAAAATAAATGAAAATACTACTAGGCCAAAATAGATCAAAAATTTGAAAAACGTTGAAATTTTTTCAATTTTCCGGTTAAATGGGGTCAAATTCATGGAAAAGCCCACTAAAATTCGATAGAAGTCCCCCTACACTTAATATAAACATTGTCCTCAATGTTTAAGCATGTGGGAGAATAAACTCCCCTACACTTAGGACATTGAGTACGTGTTTAAATCGAGCTAAGGAAGGGACAACTAAAGTGATTACATTAATTCGTTTTATTTATATACATGTATGAATCACAATAGTTTTGAGAGAACCGAGTACACGGGATCATGGGTCGCGTCAAAAACACCAAAAGTGGATCATTAAAGCACATGTCCCTGCACACAACATCACAACACAAACAAACAACTTGGATCCCCCTACACTTATTGGTGGAAATGGGTGAAGGTGAAAAAGGGTGGAAAGGATGGAGAAGGTAAGAATCTAACCTAGTTATACGATGCTTGATTTATTTATCACGAGTCTCTAGCTCGACTCGATTTCCCGAATGTCATCATTCAAATGGGAAAATCATGGAAAAACCAAGATTTCCAAGGGAGGAAAATCTCTCCATGATAAAGGGTGAAACAAAGTCATATAAGGAATAACCCATGAAAATCCACCCGGGTCAAACACATAATTTCCATCATGAAAGGAAATAAACCCCGAGGTGGTTAAATCACATAAAGTAAAGTAAAGTGGGGTACCCTTAGTCAAAAGTCTCTTATTAGGAAGGGTAAGGTGATATTGCAATGAAAGCACTAAAGTCTCTATTCCGGGATCAAACACCGATTCCTTAACGGGAAAATAGCAAGAGGTGTTGACATTTAAGCTCAAAATATCATCATAATCCAAAGTGGGGGAGTCGTCCTCTTCCAAACTTGATGTGAAAACATAAGTATCATCGAAGTCATAGGAAAACTCATCCTCGTGAGGAAAATAGGTATTTAGAAAGAGATCTAAATCCTCCTCAAATGGAATGTCCTCTAAAGTAGGAATGATCTCTAAGAGTGGAGGATCCTCCTCAAAAGTCATGACTTCTAAAATTGGGGTATAAAAGTCAAAAGGAGTCTCCATGGAAGAATCACTTATAGAGATATGAGGTGCATTAAGATCATGGGGTGGGTCATCAAAGTTAATGAGATCACTTAAAGAAGTGTCATCATCGTAAGTATCAAAGATTGGTTGATCAAAAATGGGTGGGTCAAAAGTGGGTGGGTCAAAAGATAGGTCGTCTAAACCGAAGATAGTGTGATCACTTGAAGAAGTGTCATCACTATAGGTATCATAAATAGGAGTTTCAAAAATTTGAGGCTCTAAGGGAAGGGATGAAGTTATCACAAAATCATTTTGATTAGACTTCTGAATTCCAAAAGAATTAATAAAAATCTCTTCATTATCATAATTAAGAACATCAATCATATTGACCGACTCTTTTTCATTTGATTTTGTTGCGATTTTTCCCATTTTAAAAATTGTTGTTCATCCCTAACCCTAAGAATTAACTCCCCTTCGGCCACATCAACTAAAGCTCTTCCGGATCGTAAGAATGGTCTACCAAGTATTAACGGAATACGAGGATCCATCTCATAGTCGACGACGACAAAATCCACGGGAAAAGTGAATGTACCAACTCGAACAAAAACGTCCTCGGCAATACCAACGGGGTATGCGAGAGTTCTATTAGCTAACTCGATAGTCATGCGAGTAGGTACAAGGTCGGGTAATGATAATTGTTTCCATACTGAGAGTGGCATAAGATTGATGCTAGCGCTGAGATCCGCTAAAGCCATACAATCATCAATTTAAGGAAACGAGCAAGGTAAAACTAATCGACCGGGATCTCCTAGCTTTTCGGAAAGCTCTTTGATAAGAATCGCGGAACAATTCTCATTTAAACGAGTGTTTATGAGCTCAACCATTTTTTCTTTCTTATTAAGCAAATCTTTTAACATCTTCACAAATTTAGGCATTTGAGCAAGTGCTTCAATAAGGTTAATGTTAACATTGACGTTGGAAATCATTTTCAAAGAGTTGGAGAATGAACGTCATCTTTGTTGAGCACTTTAGCCTTGTCTAACCTAGAGGGATAAGGGATATTGGGTTTAGACTTTGAAGGTTGAGAAGGAGAAGGACTCGCTTCTTGAAAAACCTTATGGTTAGGCTTCGGAAATGGAGAACTAGTACTAGGAGTGGTAGTGGGAGGAATCACCGAAGGGGGAGTAGGATTACTCATTATGACCTCCGGGCCTTGTCTCTCCTTTATAGGCAAAGAGATGGAAGGTCCCACTGAAGTGGATCCACTTCGAGTAGTGATAGCACTCACATTAGCACGAGGGTTAATCTCGGTATTAGAAGGTAAGGCTCCTTGGGGTCTAAGGGCTTGAATCATTGTCTAAAATTTCTTATTGGTCGATTCTTGCATCTGTCTCATAATTCTCTCATGGTCGGTTAATTTTTGTAGAACCAAGTCCATTTGAGGATTATGCATATTCATTTGATTATACCCTTGATTAGGAAAACCTTGAGTAGGAAAACCTTGGTTTTGATATTGAGGTTGAAAACCGTTGTTATTATGAAAACCTTGGTTATTATTTTGAAAACCTTGATTTTGACCATTAAAATTCCCTTGATTTGCATTCCCTTGAAAATTACCCATTTTAGGACCTTGGTTCCTATTTTGGTTTTGGGTATTTTTGGCGGGTGAGGGTGGTCTTTGTGGAGCTACAAAACCCGAGGGAGCCAAATAGTTAGTACTCTTGTAAGACAAATGGTTAACATCAACATTTGGTTTAAACTGAACCTTCTCATTAGCATTGGTGTTATAAGCACAAACTTGTTGTTGTTGATTGTAAACCTTGTCACAATTAAAATATGAATGTGGTCCACCACAAGTCTCACACGTTTCACAAGTTTCTTTTAAAGCATTCACTTGCACATTGATGGCTGTGGTTTGTAAAGCAATTGATTCAACAAGCGAAGTAAGCTTATCAATTATTTTGTTGTTCTCACTAGAACTAGCACTTGCCATAGTAGCCCTAACACTCTTGGTTTGTACTTTAGCCTTGTTTTCATTTATGGCCCAAGCCTCGTTCATGGACTTAACAAGAATATTACCCCCCGCGGCACTATTAAGTGAGTCTTGGTCATTAAGAGTTAAACCATTGTAAAACGTATTAATTTGATGCACTTTAGTGAAACCATGTGGTGGACATTTTCTTAAAAGTTCTTTAAATCGATCCCAAGACTCACTAAACGTTTCCCCATATTTTTGTTCAAAGGTAATGATGTCATTCCTTAAAGAAGTGGTCCGTGATGGTGGAAAAAAGAAGTTAATGAACTTGGTCTATAAATCAATCCATGTAGTGATACTTTGGGGTGGTTCCTTATCAAGCCAAATCCGGGCTTGTCCCTCGAGGGAAAAAGGAATGAGTTGTAAATGAATAGCCTCTTGTGGCACCCCATTGTATTTGACGGTGTTTTCAAATGGATAAATCTCTTAATATGATCATGGGGGTCATCTTGGGAACGGCCCAAAAATGGTGTAGCGGAAACCATTTGAATAAAACCCGTTTTGATTTCAAAATTATTTGCTTCAATTGCGGGGACAACGATAGCGTCATCGTTTCCCTCAACGTGTGATTGCAAAATCTCGATCATAGGTCGGTTATCCGTTGCCATCGTATTGTCGAAAGCGCGATTCTCGGGATCGACTTGAATGACGGTCTTTTTGTTTTTCTTCTTCTTCTATTTGGAAGAATTAAAAGTGTTTGGTACACCAATAGGTATGTATGTACGCGCGCAAGTGCGCATACAATTAAAACTTTGGAATGAGGTAGGAAACCTCGGTCGACTTTGAGAGGAAAGGGATTATCCCTCTCGAGGTGCAATATTAAAAAGCTACAAAAATATATACTTAATACTACTTGAGTTGGCAAACCAATAATTGGTCGTCCCTCTCAATATACGCACAAGCAAGCGGGGAAACGAGGTGGCACAAAGCACTTAAAAACCTTTTTCCTTAGACGGCTTTTTATAGCGCGTCGCCTTATACCCACCTTATAGTTTGTATATATCGAGTTCAAACGTCTTACTAGTATTTATCTATTTTGCCCTTTTTTCTCGTTTAGGATTCGAATACAATAGTTAGGTGATGAAATCCCAACTAAGGTCTTATTTGAAAAGTAAGTAAATTAATTGTTCTACGTAATATAATATAGTAAAAGAAAAATCTTTTTGTATTTTTTTAGAAAAATATATATTCACAATAAAAACGAAAGAAATCGAAATAAGAAGAATAACAATAATAAGTAATATTTTTGGTGTAATACTTTTAGGAAAAGGTATTACTTTTGGATTTTTTAATTTTTTTTGGTGCAAATCTTAGGAAAGAGTTTGCTTTTGTGTTTTTTTTAATTTTTAATTTTTTTTGTATTTTTATCTTTTTGATTTTTTATGTTTTTGATTTTTGTTACAAAAAAGTAACGTTCAAAATCGAACGGATCCCAAAATCCAAATTATCTCACGAAATCTTCAATCGTAACGAGTGAAGCGGCAGCGGCGCCAATTTAATGTTAGGTATTTTATGTATTGCATATAAAGTTCGTTTTCCTCGACTCACTCGAATTGATTTCCGATTTAATGTGGATAATTGTTCTTGGTAAAACGTATTTTTTTTAGTATTTTAAAAACTAAAAACTATTTAATTGAAAACTATTTAATCTAATTAAAAGGAAAATTTATGATTAAAATACTTGATTAAAACGAATTTACTATTTTAAAGCTATTTAAATAAATTTGAAAACTAATTTAAAATAAAACTTAAACCTAATTAACTTTTGTAACTAAAAATTTAAATTTAATTGAAATCTATTTAAACTATTTTTAAATAAAACTAAATTAATTGAAAACTAATTTTAAAAACTAAATTTAGAAACAATTTAAATTTATTAAAGTAATTAAAATATTTTTATTTTTATATTTTTTTTAAACTTTATAAAAGAAAACTTTTAATTAAAACTAGTTAGATAAACTAAAACTTGTATTAAACTAAATTAATAAAACTGCCAGTCTAAAATACCCTATATTAATTAAATAGACTGGGAATAAACATAAAAGAAAGCCTAGAGGAACCGGTAAGGGGTAGGGCTATTGAACTAGGGGTCAAGAGTTCGAGACCCAGTGGTGATCTTTTTGCTAAATATATATATATATATATATATATATATATATATATATATATATATATATATATATATATATATATATATATATATATATATATATATATATATATATATATATATATATATATATATATATATATATTTGGATTTTTTTTCGAAATGAACAGAACAAACAGACCAAAAGGGTCTGTTGCTTACGGAATATCAGCAAACCAAATTCAAATAAGCAGCAAACTTAAAACTGAAAAGCAAATAAGCAGAAAAACTTAATACTATAAAAAGCAAGTCTAAATCTAAATTCAAATAAGCAGATCAAACTTAAAAACTAACAAGATAAGCTAATAAAATCCAAACAGTAAAATCAAATCAAATAAGCTTATAACCTAAAACAAAAATAGCAGATCTAGACTTAACCATAAGCAGATAATAATACTAAGCAGACTAATCAATAAAGAAATAATTCTAAACTTAAAACAATAAAAAGCAAATTCAACCAAAATTTAAACAAACTCAAATTCCAAAAGAAATAAACTAAGCAGATACTACGAATCCAAATCCAAACAGGTGTATAACAAGATCTAAAATATCAGAACGAATTCATAAAACAGTAAAACCAAAAGTATGCAAAGCAGACTTAAACAAACATAAATATTATCTAAAAATTAAACAAACATAAAAATAAAAAGAGATAATCACCTGGTGTCGAATCCGTTGGGCCGAAGGTAAGGCGCTGAGCCTCCTTATGAACAAAATTAAGAACCACCTTTACCAACCGATCATCAAACCATAATCATCTACCATCAAACCTCGAACCAGATTTTTTATAAAATTTCCCAGTGGGGGAAATTTAACATCCACCTTTTTTACTTGATATTTATTAATGAAAAACTGATAAAAATAGATTGCAGTAATTTAAATAAACGAGACAGGATTTAAACGAAAGACATATTTTATTAATAACCAAAAATCTGAGTACAATACTTGAGAAAATAAAAATTACAATTTAATCCTAAAAACTAATTTTGCATAAATTAAAAATTAAAATAAAAAAAGGCACACTGAATTACAGATTTGATGGGGTTTTTATAGGGAAACCCTAGAAACCTTGTTGAGGAAGATATCAAATCCTGGCCGCTCTTTTCTTCTCTCTTTCTTCATTCTTGATCAAACGGTTGAAAACACACCTTTAATCACATGGATCGCCCTCGTGGCAGGTTTGTGTTTCTTTGTGTTCGTTTTCTGCTGACTTGTCTAGATTTAATTGGGTGGATTGGGGGTATGAGGTGTTTTAGCCAATCAAATGCAAGAAAAAGTGCCACGTCTGAGATGAGGACCACCATGTTATTCCACTATGGGCTTCCGAAAAACCTGGGGAATTAATTTCCCTTCGTGTGAATCACACGATTAAAGCAAAAGCCCCAATAGTTATTGGGTAAATTTGTTGAATAGGTGAATTTAGGGTTTTAAGATTGGGGTAAAAATGCGTATGGCTGCATTTGATTTGGGGTAAGGAAAGAGAAGAGTGCATAGTTTGTATCGAGTTATTGTGCGTGGGTGGGTAATGAGGATAGATAAAAACGTGTGGGAAGTTAGCTTTGTTTTTATCAAAAAAAATGAATGGTGCAGGTAAATAAGTTTTGACCAAGCAACCGTTCTTTAAACTTTACCATTTAGGCTTGTGGTCAAACCAGTTGATCAATTTGGACCCAAATTCGTTTTGGGATTTGGGCTTTTTTTCTATCTTGCAAATATTTCAATCCGTCTCATTACTTGCTGCTTTATTAGGCTTTTGGGCCCAATACCCAAATATGGGACCCACTTGGCTAATAATCTTCATAAATGATTAAATCCACTAAAATCGAACTTGAAATTGGCTTCCTTGATCTTTTTTTTAAACCGTGTTGAATTTGCCGGTTTTCGTGAACTTTGGCACACTTTTGGTTCTTTGACTTTGTCTTTGTTTCTTTCTTGGACTTTTCTTCAACATTTGACCGTGAAATCCCGTATTTTCCTTCCTTTTGATATTTTGTACCTATTTAACACACAAAACACAAAACCACACGTAATTCCGACTTTTACGATATTAAACACATGATTAGGTCTTGTTTTTCCTTGATTTTAGTGGCAAAAGGATAAGTGTTTACACACTTATTAGTGGACTAGAAGTCTTGTTTGAGCTTACTAAAGTGCACAAGCCCATTTTGGTGTTAACACTTGTTTTAATTGCACTTAGGTCCCTAGTGTTTAGGACTTGTTTTAATATGTTTTAAATAGCTTATGCTTTTTTGGTTTTGCAATTTAGTACTCAAAATTAGTTAGTTGTTACATTTCAGTTTGGGTAGTTTGCAAGTTTGTTACATTTTGGTTACAAGTTTTTTATAATTTCATTTTTAGTACTTTAAGTTTCTAAATTTACATTTTTAGTCCTTATACATTTGTAACATTTCAATTTGAGCAATTTAATATCTTGTGCATTGATTACTTGTACATTTGGCATTAAATGTGGTATGTGCACTTTGTTTTAGCTTAGTACGGATACATAGAGATCATATTTTTACATTTTTACGTGCTTTGTGATAATTAGACCTAAACTACCAAATTTTATAAAATCTAACACCAAAAACAATTAGTCAACTTGATTTCTATTGTACAATTAACTCGTATTGAGTTAGGAATAACGAACTAAAAATTGAAATATTACCTAACTACTAAAGAATTATCATGGTGGAATTACTATTCTCAACTCGTAGGAATAGAAGAAGCTCATAAGATGAAGTGGTTGGATTTTAAGAGCCTCTTGATGACGCAATATTATCCTTCAATATAAATCGAGAAAGTGAAAAAGGAATTTTGCTATCTAGTGACAAAAGGAAATGATCTCAAAGCATATTTGAGAAAATTTCAAGAGTTAGCAGAATTGTGTCCTATCGCTAATTTTCAAAGGACGATGAAGGTTTTTTCATAGGATTTACCCAAGGATTCAAGATAATGATTACTATTTCTAAACCCCAAAATTTAGAAGAAGCGATTAAGATTTCCCAAAATTTGATGGATCATGTAATCAAGCACAATCTTGTGTAAGAATCAAATACCCTTAAGCGTAAATTTAGTGAAGAAAGAGACTTCGTCGAACCTAAACCTAGTCACCTAAATATTCCCTGTGATCCTTATTTTCCTTACGTATATTACCCTAATCCTAACCTAGTTACCCTACCCAAACTAATAGAATACAATAATTCTACTGGAAACCTTCCTCTTTGTATGAAGTGGCTACTACATCACAAAGGACTCTACACAACTAAGTGTCAGAATTGCCACAAGATAGGACATCAGATGCGATACTGTTAGAGCAAGACGAAATTTTTAGATTTCCCTAGATATCGTATTTTGTAAATAAATAATGTTATAAGCGTATGTGAGTATTATCAATAAAACCTATGTGTTTTAATTACATCTCTTGTGAATATTGTTTTACTTCATTATTTGGTAGTACGACTCATTTGTATTACTAGCATGGACCCGCGCAATGCGGCGGCGAGTACTCATAATCATTTTTTAGGCTAACAAATATTAATTTCTTATCCATTAAGTTTGTATTGTTAAAATTGTAAAAAAATCGAAAAAAAACCTTTAAATTTTAAAAAAATTAACAGTTAATAAAAATATAGCAAAATGGATATTGAGTTAAAGAGCATAAAATTTTAGAAAATATGGTGAAATTAGATTATAAAAATAACAAATTAATAAAAAGATTTTTCAATTTAAAAGAAAAAATGTTATTTAAGTAGGTTGTTACAAAAGTTTGTTACAAGGTTGTTAGAAAAGGTTATATTATATAATGTTGATGAAAATATCAACTTGCCTTATTTAGTAGGAAAAAAGGCTGAATTTTCAGCCTTGCTATTTTAAGAAGGTCCCAAATGCTTTATATAGTAGTATAGATACATATAATAATATGTACTTGGCTTTTTTGACGAAAATATTCAACTTATATCTTAATGAGATTTTGAAATCAAAACTTACAAATGTTCAAACCTGAATTTTCTTTATGAAGATAGGCAAGAACAAGTAATAAAAATTATTTCAAAATTTCGTAAGATAAGACATGACACCATCTGGATCATTGTCAATTATATTTCACTAATGATATGCAAAATCTGAAAAGGTTATGCCTAAATAATATGTTGACATAGAGTAACAGTATCTATAGTTTTGAATAAATTAGGAAGAATATTACCCTTTATACCAATAGGTTAAAGTGAGAGACTTGTCCATATACTAAAACTACATACTCACGTATGCATTATATTACCTGGAATTACACTTGCCCTATAAAGGTTATATTAGAATGAAAACTTTGTAGTACAGTAAGTATTGACTATTAGATATCTACTGGATTGAAATGGTGATTTGTGGGAAATCTTTATCAGAATAATCACAATTTTTTTCTTAGTATCGACCTTAGTGAAGATCTTTTTCTTATTAATATTCCAAATTGATTTGAAAGATATGATAATCAATTCAAGATTTTGAGTTGAACTGTGACATATTGACTTGAGTTTCCCAAAGAGCTCCGTAATAATCACAATTTCGTATTTTGGAACTTAAGGAGGATTTATTTGATTAAATAATACGTTTTATATATTCTGTTTAGTGATCTTTGTAAGTAATATTATGATCTTAATGGCTAAGATATAAATGATGCTTCATGAATATTCATTTTGATAATAAACTCTGATAGGAGAGATTGATTTGAAAGTAAATAACAACAGTAAAAGTTGTATTCTTGATATATGAATGGAAATCTAGAAAGGATTTTAAAAACACGAGAACTATATTTGCCTTTGGTATGCTATGTTATCGTTATAATCTCGGGACAAGATTTCTTTAAGGGTAACAGACTGTGACAACTCATAAATTTCACAAGTGTGATAAGTGCTATGATTGAATGGTTATGAAAAATACATTAGAAACTTTTGCTTTTTGTGCATTACTTGATAAGATGAACTGCTTCTCACAACCTGAATTGCCATACCAACATATTCCTATATGTTGTAAATACAATGTATATATTAAGTATGAGTTCTAAAAGTAATCTAACAAGTAGACTATGAAAAAGAACATCTCAAGTATAACTATGATGCCCTAATTCCCTTAGAAACCCTATAATGAGTGATAAACACAAGAATTGTGAAAGTATGAATACATAACACATATGAAGAAGTAATCAAGGATTATAAACAAGTAATATACTACCATATCCAAGAATAGTAAGTTCAAACCATACAAAGCTAAAGTAGAAGTAAATCTACATAATAGTCTAGATCATCACCTAGAAAATCCCTTGTAAACTAATATTTCAAGCAATATAATTACAAAATACATATATATGAATCTCAACCAAATGTATAAGTTATAGTCTATCATATAAAAGCAATATTTGCTTAATAAAACACTAATATTAAGTAATCTAAAGCTAATTACAAAGTAAGACCTAATAATCAAGATTAGCATATTAAATCTATTTCATATTGAATTAAAGTCTAATCTTTTGCAAATAATTATAAAACTCAACTAAGTATCATCTTAAGATTATACATTTATTTCAAGTTAAGTTATAAGTTACTTAAACACAATGTACAAGTTATCAAAGCATAGGATCTTAAGCTAATCTAATTATACCTAGATTATGATTACCCTATACAAACCGTTAAACTAAGAATGTAGAATAACTAGAAGTCACAAACATAACATATAAGACCTAGAATAAGTGTACATAATGATATAAACCCTAATTACCCAAGATAGAAAGTCATTAGGATTAGTGACCTACAAACCCTTATATTAAGCATTCTACATAGAATCAATACCTGGAATTTTATAACAAGTCTACAAATACTCATAGCATTAAATTAGGTTATAAGATTATATTAAGACAATGTAAAAGTACCCTAAAGCACAAGGTACAAGATTTTAATGCATGACTTGTATATTAGGTCAAAATAGGTATTTTCACTCTTTGGACATGTTTACTTAGAATAACCTATTAAACCAAGTGTAGAAACTCTTTGGATACCCAAAACAAAATGTATAAGACCTAAATTGATTTTACATCAGTAGCTAAGTGAAGGATAATGGCTTTTACAAAGATTTAACCCTAGATCATTAGAAACCTTAATCTACTTACGTTATCTTCCCAATTTCACTTCAAACCTTTGTTAAACTTCAAACCAAGAACCTAAAATTTCTAAATACAATGTGTAAACCCTAATTATACCCTAATACATCACTAATCACATTTCTAAACCCTTAATCACCAAAAACACAAACCATAAAGTTACAAGCCCTAGTTTTAGACCCGGTTTGGTTTTTTCCTCCAAAACTTGATTTATACACTTTACCTCCCATTCTAAGTTTGAAATTATATATTTCTAAGATATTTTAGGACTTCTAGAAGAACTCTAAGCTGCTAGATCACCTCCTTGTAGATGTAGAATCACCATTCTTATCAATATAAGCCGTGAGCCATTTCTAGCCACAACCTTAGACATTTTTGAATCCTAGACTCTATAAATTTTCATAAACCTTCCCTAACTTTCCTTAGTCACTAATCTATCTAATTTACACGTTTCAAGGCCAAACTTGGAGCCTAAGTGTTAGAAACACTATGAATAGGGGTGAACTTCATTAGTAAGACCTTTTACCCCGTTTCTCTTATATCTTCATACCCATTCTGATTTCCACTTATGCAAACATTATATGACTCTGAGAAGACCATAAACCAGGTCTATAAGGAATCCATTGAAGCTCTTGAGAATTTGGTAGCAAGTAGTGTACATCGGAAGCCATAACGAGCTACATAGGTAATCTCTATGTTAACTAAGCTTTGATCTTGTTATAATTTTTTATTAGACTTTTATAATGTTAAAATGATGTTAGAAAAGTAATCTAAAATAAATTAGATCATATGATCATTTAGAATGAAAGTTATAAGCTAAAGATGTCTTAAAATCCTAGTTTTGTAATTTACATGAAACAATGAGCAAAAACCCATTTCAAAAGCTATAGTTCTGGAGAATTTTTTTTATTATGATTATAAATGTGTTTCAAAACTTTGTCCTAAGTTCCTAGATCATTTGGAGTATTTCTGACCTTGTTATGTAATTTTAAACAAGTATAGGGACTAAAACTATCATTTTTGAAGTTATAAACATTTTGGGCCAAAATTGTCATTTTGTCAAAGTTAAAACTATAAGGATTAATAATGTAAAGTTTGAAACCCTAAGGTTAATATTTGAAGGTTGAAAATGTAAATAATAAAACTATATACTTTAGGGGCTAAAAGTGTAAATATGCTAAACTTATAATATTATGTGCTAAAACAGTAATTATTCAAACTAATAAACTTTAAGATCATTTTGGTCATCTGTGAAACTATATGGATGAAAGTTATATAATAGAACCTATTTTCTTAAGTTATATAAACTAAAAGGACTATTTTTGCCAATTATGGAAATTAGAGGATGAAAAATATAATAATAAAAGAACATACTAACTTTTGAAGAAATTTTTTATATGAATGTATCATGTTAGTAGGGAGCTTTCTACTAAGATGTTCCATCTCGATATTACGTTCTGACTGAGTGGTTGGGTTTATGATTTAAAGTGCCATCGCTCCTCATACGTTTATAGAATGGCTTCTGAGTATGATGGCCCGAAAAATGATGCCATAATTATGAGAAATTATAACTTCAAGAATAGACAATTAATATTGAACTCAAAAATCAAAGACTTAATACTATACAAAATATGTTAATCTAGGATTCTGTGAGACAAGTTCTTGTTTGCTAGCCCAAGTTGTTCTATGTGATATAAACCTGCCAAGATACAGAACCACTGGATATAAAGTAAGTTCGTAGCCTCACTGTTTTATTATTAAATTATTTGAAAACTCGTGAGTTCATATCCTCACTAAAGTATACTACTTTCAATGATTTGAAAACCCGTGAGGGGGATATATGCTAAATTGGGATACATGTATTTTGGTATGCTTCTCAAATAGTTTATTGACACTATGTTTACTGCTGCCTTGAAAGTCCCTTTTTAATTGTGGACCACTAATCATTTCATGGAAAAATGAGTGCTTAAATAGTACTATTTGGGGACTGGCATCCCCTGTTTGGGCAAGTCGCACTTGCTAGCACTTTAGTGGTCAAACAAGCATACTTTATTTTGCAGACAGGATAGTTTGGCAGACTTCCTCATAAGGGCAATTGTTGGTTTCTGATATGTCTAGCCACAGTATCATAAGCTTACTGTAGTAATTCATTAATTTGTTTTGCGGGCGAATAACAACGTAGCTTAGGAAAAAAGATCTTGTTTTCAAAAATGATTTTAAACCTATGAATTCACTTAACCATTGTGTTGATTTTAAGCATATATACCAGGTGTTGATAATTGATAGCATGGAGCAGCATAATGATGACGTGGAGAGATATAGACTTGGGAATTTTTATCATTCAAACCTATTTTCTAGATCTCGGGAACATGTGAAGTACAGAGTATGTACAATTGTTTTATTGCAAATATCGGATTTTGAATGATAATTGATAATAAATAAATAAAGTTTATTAAAACACTCTTTCGAGTTGTTTTCTATCGTTGTGACTTTTATCCCATGAAGTAATACCCCAAAATTATTGTTCCGTTGCGTCAAGGTAAAAATGGGGGTGTTACACTCTTCCCGTGGTTCAATATTTGTCATGGCTCAAAGGCGCGACTCAATAAATATCAAACCACAGGCCACTAAGGACAAAATATACTGGGTTTTAATATAATATCATTTTTTTTCTAAAAATCCCACCCTTTCTTCTCCACAGTGGCGACGGGATCCTCTTAAAACCACCATTAACAAACTTTCAAAAGCTTCCAAATCACTCAAATTAATTGGTTTCAATACAAGGGTGTAAAACCCGCATAAAAATGTCTAGAATATTAGGTATATGAAATTACGTATAAATTTAAAACTTATGATTAACGTATGTACGATACGTTTTGAGAACGTTTAATATATTTATTACGTATATTTTTAGTACGACAAATAAATACGTATGTTATTAATATATGACCTGAATTTACGTATAATAAGTAAAACCACGAAATAATAATTCACGCCATTTAAATCGTGTGACGCGAATATTTAACACCATTATTAAATAACATATTAAATTAACACGACTATTATTTAACACGACAAATAACTACGAAAATAACATGTACGTTTAACACGTATAAGAATGACCATGAAAAACTCACGACATTTTAAAACACGAATATACGTAACGATTTGTCGAGTCGCGAAAAAAAAAATAAACACAAGTTAAGGGGGCTGTATGTTTAGGCGTTTAAAAGGGGCAAGATTATGGGCCAATGCCCGACATACAAACCGACCTATGCAACATAAATAAAGGACGGGAGTTATTTTTTTCCTTTTATTCTGGAGACACAAATCACGATCCAAACAAAAAAACCCTAACACCTCCTACGATCTGGTTTTTTTTGGTTTCCCCTTTTGCTGCGTCACTATGAACACCGAGTATAAGAACAAGATTCATGGGTTTGATCAAGAAAACAAGGTTTGTGATTCATGTAAATTCCTAAAACCCTAACCTACATTTAGGAAAATTTTTGATCTTCTTTTCTTTTATTGTTTTAGTTAACTGATCAAGAATCCATAAAAAAAGGGGTTGATAACATGTTAATAACAGTGGGGATCAAACGAGATTAAGGTTAGGTGTTGTTTATGTTCGGTTTGCTAAAAAACCGAGACCAATTTGGTCTTGGTGGTGATTCTGTCCAACCAGCCGCACCCTTATAAGGGTCGGTGGTGGTTTTCCTTTGGCAGCAGCAACACCCAAACACCCCAGCAGGGGTGGTTTGGTTAATAACAGTGGGAACCGGGAGCGGGTACACTCTCGGTGGGTGACATATATACAATAGTGGGTATAGATAACCAAACAACAGGAACTAATAAAGACCAGTGGGTGGTTGTAAGTTAACAGCAGGAAGCATGTATAACCAGTGGGTAGTTCATAGACAGCAGCACGAACAAGGACTATAAGTCTGCAGTATATATCGGGCAGTACTGCAGGATAGATATTGGACAGAACTAGGGAAATGTTTATTGGACAGCACTAAATAAGTATGTTGGACAGAACTATATAGATATGTTGGACAACACTATTTTGGTTATTTTGCTAGTTTGTCTTGTTTAAGTGCGACCGAGAAAGGGGTATCTCGGTAGGCTTGGGTACGTTAAAAATATGTCATTAAACATGATTAGTTTTAATATTATTTACGCGTTATGATTAAATATTTTACGCGACTAAATTTATATTTAATTAATGATATTAACCGAGGTATTTGTTAGCGTAATTAAATTAATAACTAGACTTAATTTAGTTACGTAATCATCAAGTTTCAGTAAAGTTTATTTAATTAGGCTTACCTTATTACTAATTACGATCCCAAATAAATAACTCATTTTATTAGTAACTAATTATTATTATTATTCTAGCGTAAGTATTTGTTAAGTAGAATTTACAACACGATCATGAAATAAGTATATTTTTACGCTAATTAAAACATATGAACATAAAATAAACTAAGCATGATACATGGTTTATATGAAGCCGTAAAATAAGTCAAGAACGTTAAGGCAATACGAGAACAAGTAAAACAAGTTAACGTTAAGTCATTAATAATTATTAAGTATAAGTTAACCAAGCGACTCATACATGTCCATCTTTATTATGTAGCATTTATGGAGTGTGATCTTCTTCACGTTTTCATCCTCAACGTTATTCTTCATTTGCGTTACTGGACGTGAGGTACGGATTTTCCGTCCTCTCAGTAAGGACTTCCTTTCCTATGCATGTTTAGGATTCCCCGTCTGCAGCCAAATGTTTTTCCCCAGTATATGTTTAAGCTTCTCAGTAATCATGTTAATAACTAAATAAATTGCCAGAGCATTATATACAAGCATGACCAGTTTATGTACTAGTTACGGAGGTACCGTAACCACGGCACTAGAGGCACCGGTGTCGTGACTCACATGCAGGAGAGTGATATCCTGCATCGTCCCACTCATGTTCAGGTTGGACATTTTTATATGTATGTTTAGTGGGCCGTATGGATGCATCCTAGGCTTATAAGTGTTACAAGTTATCAAGGTGAATGTGGTGTGTGCTCTACATCCTTCACATTGGAGCTGATCCCTCCACCTAACACAGTATTTAGAGGTCACCCCTCTATAGCATGACGAGGTCACCCTCCATGTATTCATGCACGTTGACATATTTCATGACCTACATGAGCTCTTGGCAGTTAAATTACAGTTTCATAATTAAACGGTAGACTTTCAGTATTTACATGAACATGATATTTTAAGAATAAACCAGTTTATTACAAGTTACAAGTTTATTTCATATTACAAGTTTATTACATCTCACCAGGTTTCCCAGAACTTACATTTTTCCGCTGCATTTTCAATTTTATGCTTTCATTTCAGCCTTCATTTATGTTATGTTATTCCATGTTATTATTATATATCCGCGCACTGAGCGTCTCGCTCAGCCGTTTTCTCTTTTCATGTCCCCAAACGGCAGGTACACAAGGTCAAGAGCATGGAAAGGTTATGCATAGGATGGGAGCTATATTATGTTTCTGTTTAACTTGCATCACTTTTACTTTATGCTTGTTTATGAGTTTATGTTGGGGACTGATGTTTGATTCCGGTTATCCCTTATGGTCATGTAATGTTCTAGGACATTTACCTTATGCTTTGATATTACGCCATGATTATCCTGTGACATTCTAGTTATCCAAATGGGGTGTTACAATTATGGTATCAGAGCGCAAGGTTTCGACCTGTAGGCTCTAAAACTTGACCTGTGACTAGTGGGTAGTCACCAGGACCTTCCTAAGCCAACGCTTGTTATTCCATGTATCGATATTTTCAGCACCTTGATGTTTTAACCATGATGTTTTCACAGAATTGTTTTACTAATATGGATTGAACAACCGTCATCCATACTTAGTTACGTGTCATTGTTTTACATGATGTTTCTTGAGAACTTTGGCTAATATGGACTGAACCAACGTAGTTCATACTTGGCCATACATTTCTGTTAGGTTTAGACAGTTAGTTTTCACGCATTCATTTTATTTTCATTCCATGTATCCATTCATGCATGCATCTCGTTGTCGCAGGAATTTTGACTAAATACTGGTTGGTACAGGACTGGCTCTATTTAGTCGCATGTGCTTTTATCAAAAATTTTATTTGATTAGTGGACCGACCCATAGGCGTCCACACTTGCTTTTTTTTTGTGAACCGACCCATAGGCGTTCACTCATGTACATATCATCATAGATATTAACCATGCATTTTAAACTGTTCTATGCATTATAAATTCTTTCATGCATTATAAACTATTTCACGCATCTTTCATGTTTATGTCGTATTATATTGAGTCATACTTAACATGTAAGTTGCATTGTTGTGCATTATGAAATGACTCCTAGTCGTCCACACAATTAACTTTAAGATTTAGCTCATTACAGTCATAACTTTTCATGTTTCCCCATTTAATTGTTATGTCTCCTTATGTCAATTATGTTTTCATACTATCATGGTTAACTTAACTTTCATGCTGATTATGTTTTATGCTCCTTCATGTTAATTTTGTTCCATGTTTCTTCATGATAGTTTCATCTTCATGATGATTATGTTTCCTGCCTCTTTATGTAAATTATGTTTTCATCATGTTGATCATGCCCTCATGCTAGACAATGATGGATTTCATTTAATCCTACTTTTATGATAGTCATGGTTGGTTTTTCATTAATCATGCTTTTATGCAAATCATCGTTGAATTTTGTTTAACCATCCTTTGCTATGCTATAATGATACTCATTCCAGTTCGGTTCCTAACCGTTTAACCAATAATTTTTCTTAAAATAAAGTTAGATATTCGACCCCATACCGATTATTTCATGTACATTCCATGTGTACTCCATGTACAGTATTCCACGTGTACTCCATGTACCGTATCTCATGTGTATTACATGCACCGTAATCCATGTGTATTTCACCTACAATACTCCACGAGTATTCGCTAGTCGATTCTAAATCATCTCAGGCTTATTCCAATTGTTGATGTTCTACAAGATGCTGATGTCACCCATAACTGGGAGATGTTACTAAATGTTGATGCTGCTGATTATGTGGAGACGCTACAAGATACTGATGCTGTTCACAACCTGGAGATCCTACAAGACGAAGACAAAGACGTTAGATCAAAGCGATCGGACGAGAAGATGCTTCACCACCATACGATTTCCATCCCAATTCATGTCCTTACCTTTTAGTTATATGTCACACGTCATTCAGTTCTCTTTTCAGTCATATAAGTGGGAACCAGTACCAACCGGCCACTCAGCTAAATAGTTACATGAATCACCGTCATGAGAATGACCATCATGGGACTGACAGACAAGACAATAGTAACCACTACTGTGACAACAAGTATTCTAGCAATCACAACAGAATACCGATCACAGACTTAACTAGAATTTCAAGGGTCAACAGTCCAGTAGATCCGCCAACGCTAGCATTTTAACCATCATTTCCATTACGATTTCTTTTCATATGTCAAGGCATCCTTCAAGACACATCCGCTCATGTATACGTACTAAAGACACATGTCAAGACACCAGTTAAGACACATGTCACACGAATACTTCTTAGCACATGAGTCAAGACACACAATTCATGCATAACTTTTGAACCCAGCCTCAGTGATTCAAGGTACCTTTCCAAGAGTGTACTTATTATGTTATGCCATGTACAAATCAAGCCACTAAAATTTCAGTACCTTCTCCGACTTATTGTTCATAGTTGGTCACGTATTGTTCGTTCCGTGTGAGACAAACGAAACACATTCAGTAAAATCTGCCACGTTTATTTCGTGTGCTGTCATGACACTTTTATCTCACGTTTTCATATTCGGATATTCACGTCCATCTTAGAAGCCATTATGTGACAATCCGTCAATTTATGGTTGATATTTTATTCTCAATATTATTTAAAAACAATTTACAATATGAACTCACATATCTTTGGGAAGAAATTTGGATTTACGTCTTGGAGTAGCATCGACTACGTCTAAACCGGAGGATTCAACGTTACGTGCTTACGTTTACATACACCGTCCTTGGTGACAGTCCGACATTTCAGAAAATAAATTTATCCGTGAATATTATTTTTGAGTTTTAAATTTGTGTTAGTTCATAAACTCACAAATTTACGAGAAGAGATTAGGACTTACGATTTTATTTTAACGTCCTTTACGACTAAACCGGAAACCTTAGGATTACGTATTTACGTTTTCGAACTCTGTTTTTGATGAAACAATTTTTATTGGATTCGTTTTGTGACGTAGATTCATAATTTATAAAAACGTTTTTCTTAAAACGACCCGAGGGCACGCGAATCGAGGAAACTGGAATCGAGGAATACCCGTAAATAAATAGGGATGAGACAAGTGGGACACTTGTCCCACCCCCAAAACCCACGGCTAACTTGCTACACCACACCTTGGTGTCAAGTGTAAGCTAAGTAACCAACACATGTCATAAGCTTACTTTGTAAGCTAACTTACACCACTTAAGCTAACTAAAACAACTAGCTACTTCATACTTCCCATTTACAACATGCAAACCACCATTTTCTCCCATCTCTCTCTCTAGATTGCCGTCCCAATTCAGCCCCTAAACACCATCATTGATCAAAATTTAACCATAAACATATGTTATAATTAACATATGTTAATCCCCATTCAAAAAGATGAAGATTGGTGCAACTTATAACATCCATGGAGGTGTTTTCATGGTGTCATGAGGCTGATTTTCCACAAGGAGTTGATGAAAATTGGAGTTCTTGAAGATGGTGTTGGCTAAGCACAAGTTTCTCCATCAAAAACCATGCCAAACTCATAACCTACATCAAGTTGGTGGTATAAAGATTGTCCTCCTCAACTTCTTATTATTTTGATTATGTAAACTTGTATTTTATTTCCTATTGTATATATTTATGATGATTATATGATGATAAAAATGTTATGTGGGGATTTGTTGTTGATAATCATGGATAAAAAGGTGAAAAACTATAAGAAACAAGGTTAAAATCTTGATTAATTTGCATGGCTGTATAAAACAGTAAAGGACCAAGTGGTGAACTGATAAAATGATGATGTAAAATGGATTTACAGTAAGCTATGGGTCTTGTACACATGTGAGAGTTGGCCATGCAATGGAATCAAAATAATGAGTGAGATATGATCAAAACAAGTTTAGGGTATAAATCTGAAGTTACTGTTTTGGACGATTTTTAGAAAATACTTAAATATGATTCAACAGTAGCTATAGTAGAGTTAAATGTAGAAAATATCATGTAGTTTATGTGATAAAAATTTGAGCTTCTATCTCCATGTAGAACTCAAGATATGACATTTTTGGTGAAGATGAAGTTAAAAATCAGATTTTTGGAAATTAAAAAAATAATACTATTATATAAGCACTCACATTTTAATATATAAAATGTAAATAAAAACCCACTAACTTATAAAACTTATTTATATAAATATATAAAAGGTGTAATAAGTGTATAAATGATGAAAATGGAAACTTGTTAAGTTTTATAAGTTATAAAACTATAAACATGATTTTTACTACTTTTTTCGGCTATTGCCGTAAAATTAACGTTTTTATTAAATAAAACTTAGATGGTTGGACCCGTCTAATGAAAACTTTATAAAACTTACATACTGATATATAGACATGTATAACAAGTAAAAACCGATAAAACCCGAACTATAGGGCATACGGACATTAACATGTTAAATAAACATATTGGACTAATAAATGGACTAAATAGGATAAAAACTTGTAAAAAGAATCTATTGGGCTTAACCCATTTAGGCCCAACTTGGAAAGTATACATACTGATAATATAGGTACAAAATGGATTAAAATAAGTTAAATAACTTATAATAAGCTCATTGGACTTAAGACACGTAAATGGGTAAAACTAGTAAACTAGTATAAAAGTTATCGACATATAACACTAAAAGGAGTAAACAAGAATATGTAAACCCACTTGATCATCATATGTATATAATCATCATATGTATACATAATTGTTATTTTATAAAGTCATTGGACATGAGTCTAAGACGAAGTATTATTTGTTTAGGTTTCCGTGATTGAAGCACATACCGTACGTCCGAATTGCCGATAACCCGCCTTCCCACATCAACGTGAGTTCATAGCCTCGCACTCTTTTAAATGTTTTTATAAATGCTTTATAAACCCGCGAGGGAGATAACATGTTAGTTTTTATAAAAGTTTGGACACCATTTGTCCCGATTGTTTGTTTATTGATTTTGGACCCGAATGATTGAATGACCCGATTGTATGACCCGATAAATGATTAATGGACCCGATAGATGAAATAAAATGGATTATTAAAGTTAGGTTATGTCACTAAAAGTCCCATTAGCATGAATTGTGAACTACTGGGAGTTGGTAGACGCTTATGCATTTAATAGTACTATTTGGGGACGATCACCCCAGTTCGCGCCTTGACGGTTGATCCCCGTCGTGCCACATTGATTGGTAAGCGAATTTATGTATGAGAAGATTTCCAATAGCGTGACCTTTGTGACGACACGCTACTTTAGATGGGCAAAATTGGTATCGGGTTAGCTACCCGTTGTTGGTTTAGTAAGGTAACAATGTCATGCGGCTTATAATAATCCGAATTAACAAAATAATAATAGACGCTCCGAATTACGATGTATTGCCTGACTAGCAATACAGGGTCATACTATTGATATTATGTTTGTATTTTGGTTTTCATAACCATATTCATATAACGGTTTTATTGGATTTTATACAACGTCATAAGACGTATTGTATGATGTTTTTACGACATTGGCTCGTATAATAATTTTTAAGGCAAATGCCTATATTATGATTTTCGATAAGGATTTATATAAAATGACTTTGGCTATTTTATGGCCTATTACAAAGATTTGTATAAAACGATTTTGGCTATTTTACGGCCTATAACAATGATTTGTACGAATTGATTTTTGGTACTAATTTTATACCAAAGTTATATTGATGGAATTTATTAAACTCTATGAATTCACTCGGCGTTATCGCTGACCTTTTCTTTTAACATGTTTTATCTCAGGTACTTGAAGGTAATTCTCGGGAAGACGACAAGAATTCATGGCCCGCACTTAAACAATATTTTTCCATTCAAACACTTTGTAAAACTTTGTATGAAATGTAATGACTTGGGACCGATGTAACTTTGATAATTATGAATGGAAATGATTTATAAATAAACGACGCGATTTTTATGCGTTGTCTATGATGTGAGTAATGTGCTATCCCGTAACACCAACTAGTCTTCCGCTGTACTGAGTTGTATAAATTTGGGGGTGTTACAGTTTGGTATCAGAGCTCTCGTTATAGAGAACGAAAGATTTTTAAAACCAAGGTTTTGAATAAAACTTTTCAAAATCTTTTAACTATAAACATTTTTCTAAAAATGTCTAAAAATCTTTTGACTATAACGGTGCCGAAGAATTCCCGAGTTACCGACAAGGCCAAGACTGAGAAGTGTTATTTTAATATATATATAACTTGGATTATATATATATATATGATGTAATTTTATTACATGATTGTTTGATGATTATTTTAATTTTTATACGAGGTATTTATACGACGTCGATTGTCACAAGAAACCCTAAATCCCCTAGTAAATTAATCGAAGCTATTCTCGTAGGAATTCTAGCTATCCTAGATCTAAACCAAGTTGTGGATATTTATGATCCCAACAAATGGTTGATATTCGTAGAAATGTAGATATTAGTTGATTGTGATATTGAAAAAGAATTGGCGAGATTAAATATGATATCGATGTCATGACGATCTTTCCTTATAGAGTGAAGTTTGACAAAACGTTATCACCTGGAAAGATGTCATCTGATTCGTTGTCATCCAATTCTTAAATTTGAAATCGAAAGGGTGAATGTTGCACTTGAGGCTGTCATTGGAACTATTACCCAAAAGCCTCATGCCACTAATACCTTTCCGAGAAGTCTAGTTGAATGATCAAGTCATTTCATATTAATGACTCATTTGATAATTGTTGTTGTAAGAGATATAGGATTGGAAATTAAGTGTTGATTTATATTGAGATTGTATTGCCTTTACAAGGCCGAAGAATAAGATTGAAAGTATTGGAATATGAGGTAGGATATCGAATTGAGTATAAAATTGGTTAAAACTTGAATAAAGTAAAATTTAACCTATATGGAATATGAGATTATTAATAGAAGTCGTTAAGTTTTGTGATTGAATTATAAGGATTTAAATGATTGTATGTTCGTGTTAAAGGTTGTTCCTAGGCCATTGTCCAATGATGAGGATGCCCAGTGTCCAATAAATAAATTGAAGAAATCTTCTTCTGAATTGGGACCGATGGATCTTCCGGGACAGGCAGGACACCTAATGACTCTCGTAGATTAGTATTCATTGAGGTATCTTTGAAAATAATCCCTAACTTAACTGAGACTTCAGTTGGTAGGATGAGATATTGGAATTGTATGACATAGTGACACATAATGTGTTATGGTACAATTTAACTTGTTTGTGATTAATGAAAAGACTACCTATGATTGCTAAATTCTACATGTATCGATGTTATCTATCCTTTATTGCTTCATCCTAATGTTCGCATTAGTGATGCAACCATTGAACAAGTACTCATCTTGATTTGAGTTACGTTGTGAATAATTCTTCCTGAGTGCCATCAAGATCATGAACCTCATGATTATTTGGCTAAGCTGATTTCCAATCATATTGTAGTTAATTCTCGGTAAACAAGCTTTCATCACTCTTTTGCAGATCACTCATTGTTTTTATAAAGTTGAAACGGTATCCTTTGAGAAAAATTGAATTTTCATCACAATGAGGATTATTCAAAGTGAGATTTATAAGTGATTGATATCAAAATGAAGTTGTTTATGAGACGCTTTGGAAAACTTAGTTGTTTCATAACAAAGAAGATCTTTGTAAATTTATTTTTGATTCTTATTTAAGAATTAAGCATGAAAATGTTTTTATAAATATGATGATAAAATTTTGACGAACTGAGTATTGCATCGTTAATCTTGAAATTGTATATAGTTGTGCGCCTACATACAATTTGGAATGGACTATGCAAGACTGATTAGTAGTCACCATAAAACTAATGAATAAACACTACATTTTCTTTGAAGATTGTGAAAGATTAAAATTTATGAGATCTGCAAGAAGTAAAAAACAAGGACATAGTGTTAGGGACACCTACATATGTGCCTGTAGCATCTATTCTTCTGAGTCGAATTTACTCATCTATGGAAATTGTCTTATTTGACAATTGACAATTCTTTCTTGTCCAAATCTCCCGTAGTGAGATTCTTAGGAAAAGTATCTGATTACTGAGTGTTGATACCCGACTGGATGTATCGACGTTCTTATCATTTCTTATAATTTGATTTCGTTTGAATGACCTGGGTAACGATCCGAGGAGCTTTCGAATGCGTACTCAAATTATGAAAACATGAGATATATTCATATTCATTAAATGTTTTCGTCTGTATCTGATTTGAAATTCTCTCGCATAGATTATGCGTTGACCTTACTCTTTTAATAGTATTTGTGTATCCTAATATCCCTGAAATTGTGAAGGATTATGAGTTATTATCAGTCTTTTGAGAAGTTCACATCTTATCGACGGCAATGAAACTGAAAAGTTGATAATGCCAGTAGAATGGATTGATTGATTATGACATGACGACATTGTCTTAATTGATGGGAACTCGAGTAGAACTCCCTAAAAGATAAGATGTTGATTATCAAAAGTGATCTAAATAATTCTAGATGGATTCCCGTATCCTGTATTTAGACTTGAAAGTATACCGTGAATGGTTATGAACTAGTTATAGATATTGTAATCTAGAAGAACCTAATATGTAATTATTGAAAAGATGTTTCCGCTATCTAAAACTTTAGGAAGTATTTGTTGGTGAATTACCTAGACTCTCGCCATTAAGGCAAGTAGAAATTGGTATTGATTATATTCCCGGTGCTGCACTTGTGGCTTGTGCACTGTACGACAGCACCCTTTAAATTAAAGGAATTACCGTACAACTGAGAAAGTTGTCGGAGAAAGATTTTATTATACCAAGCCTGTCATCCTGAAGAGCTATGGTGTTATCTTTCCTTACATGTACTGTGACTGAGTAAATTGACAATCGAAAACGATATCCATAACTCGAAATGGAAGATTTGTTCGATCATTTACAAGGTTCTACTGTATGTTTTAAAGATTTGATCCACGGCATGGTTATCATCAACTTCGCATCTGCGAAGAAGATTATGTATTCCAATCACTACATCTAGAACTTGTAATGAACATTATAAGTTTCATGAGATGACGTTTGGATTGACTAATACACATGTAGCATTCATAATATGATGAATCACATGTGTAGGCTGTAATTTGATAAATTCATGCTCGTGATCATTAAGGACTATTTGTTTGTATATAAGAATAAGGATGAGTTAATAATTATTAATAAGAATGCCCTTAATTGGCTAAACAATGAAAACCTGAACCTTGAATAACTAACACGTGATTAAAGACTTGAATCTTTACATAATTTAAACATGTGATTAATAGATAATGGAATATAAATTGACTCTTCAAAAATTAAGAGCCCTTTAAGACTTTGGATTTTACTAAAAAGAAAGTGCAAATATATTTTGACAAATATTTTAACAAAGGATTTTAAGGGATTATTCCCTTATACACAAACCATTTAACTAAACTTCTGTTTAGGGGTAAATGTTTGTGTATACTTTTTGACAACTTAAGAGGAATTAAGGAAACTATATAACTTATTACTTGAAATTTGAAACGACAATTTTTGCTTTTCTAACTAAGAAAACTTTGACCAAAGTATAAACAAAGGTTTTTCGAACATTTACGAAATCTTATTAAATATTTTCGATAAATCAACAAAAATCTTGTTAATTAAATTCAAATTATTTTTGAACATTTTATATAATTGGTCGAACTAAGAAATTTAAAACTTTTACGTTTACGCTTCACAAAAATTAACTAATAATTATTTAATTAATTATAATAATTATCGACGCTTTAGATGCCGGATTGAGAAACTGATAAAAATGATAGTTGAGACGAAACTGAAACATAGAAGATATGAAGAAAGAATTTTGAATAAATACGGTTGTGATATTTATTTCATCAGGAAGGTGAACGTAATTACTAACGCATAATATATAAAGAATACCTGAGTGAATTATGGACACGATAATCACATCATCATGAGAAGTGAATATAGATACTGACGTATTATATAAAAAGGATAAAGAACCAATTAGGATATATTTCTTAATAATGAAGGTGCAAAATAAATTGCCGAATGATATAAAAATAAACAATGTTTGTAAAAAGGATAATATAAATAGTGAAGGGTTTCACGGCTAATGTGAACCATTAAAAATTGAGAAGCCGATAGCGTTAAATGTTTTAAAGATCACTTATGGTTGCCTAAATATGAAGTATTGTGAGATATAGTTATATTGGAATCTTGTAAGTATAAGTATTCTATGTATGTCATTTTTGACTAAAAGTATCTTTGTCTGAAGAAGTTGTACTGATGGCAATTATGAAGGCAGACATCGCCTCATACATTAGTAAACGTATAGCTATTGCAAAGGTCATCATCTGAATTTGATTCGATTTGGGTCATCGTCGACAGACTGACCAAATCTGCTAATATCATTCCCGTTAATGATAAATGCAAAAGAGTTATGTAAACATAGTGTGCCTGTATCGAACATCTAAATCAAGATCCTCGCTTCGCATCGAATTTCTAGAGATTTGCTCAGAAATCATTGAGAACGAACCTTGATGAGAGTACTATGTACCACCCCAAATCGAAGGGACGAGGTAAAGTAACGATACAGAGTAATATAAGTGTTGTCTTATGTTTGAATGAATGACCTTTGGTAATAGACCGTATAATCGTTTTCCATTGGAGGGATTATCATTGATAATCATCGTATTAGGATCGAGATCGAATCTTGTTAGAATCTATATTAGAGCATCTGTAAGCGGGAGTTGAGATGAAGACACCCGACATACACCCATTGTGAGTTGGACGTGTCTTTTAGGTTTAAGGTTTCCTATGATGGCGAACCTAACCTTGCAAAACACCCGACCCGCGAGATCTGAAATGATTATTGAAATTAGGATCTGATTATTGACAGCCGGTAGTAGGCAAGAGGTTATGTGAATGTGAAATGTAGATCTTGAAGTGCCAAATGGGTAGCGAAGTTATGCCACAATTTTTAACCTTGGAAAAATGAATTCATGATTTGACAAATCATGGGATATCAGTCCCCGTTGTTTGGGACCATTGAGATGATGTGAAAGATTTGTTTGAAAGGCATATAATCTGGATCTACCCTAGGACTTCAAGGACTGCGTAAATTATGTTTCGTAAATCGAACTTATGGAATATCCATCAAGTGAAAATCTGATTATTCTTAGTAAAGCTTAGATCGGAGAAAAGTTGCATTCATCAGAAACCCGTGAACATCATGGATAGAGAAAGTAAGTCAACATTAAGCCTGATCTTATTCCCGTAGTTATGTTTGATGAAACTCGCGTATTATAATGAATTGAAGTTGTGAGAAAAGACCGAATGTGGAGGAAATACCCACATGGCTTTAACTCTATAAGAAGCGAGTAGTAAGATGATCTTTGAGGACAAAGATCCTGTTTAGGGGTAAATGCTGTGACAATCCGTCAATTTATGGTTGATATTTTATTCTCAATATTATTTAAAAACAATTTACAATATGAACTCACATATCTTTGGGAAGAAATTTGGATTTACGTCTTGGAGTAGCATCGACTACGTCTAAACCGGAGGATTCAACGTTACGTGCTTACGTTTACATACACCGTCCTTGGTGACAGTCCGACATTTCAGAAAATAAATTTATCCGTGAATATTATTTTTGAGTTTTAAATTTGTGTTAGTTCATAAACTCACAAATTTACGAGAAGAGATTAGGACTTACGATTTTATTTTAACGTCCTTTACGACTAAACCGGAAACCTTAGGATTACGTATTTACGTTTTCGAACTCCGTTTTTGATGAAACAATTTTTATTGGATTCGTTTTGTGACGTAGATTCATAATTTATAAAAACGTTTTTCGTAAAACGACCCGAGGGCACGCGAATCGAGGAAACTGGAATCGAGGAATACCCGTAAATAAATAGGGATGAGACAAGTGGGACACTTGTCCCACCCCCAAAACCCACGGCTAACTTGCTACACCACACCAACCTTGGTGTCAAGTGTAAGCTAAGTAACCAACACATGTCATAAGCTTACTTTGTAAGCTAACTTACACCACTTAAGCTAACTAAAACAACTAGCTACTTCATACTTCCCATTTACAACATGCAAACCACCATTTTCTCCCATCTCTCTCTCTAGATTGCCGTCCCAATTCAGCCCCTAAACACCATCATTGATCAAAATTTAACCATAAACATATGTTATAATTAACATATGTTAATCCCCATTCAAAAAGATGAAGATTGGTGCAACTTATAACATCCATGGAGGAGTTTTCATGGTGTCATGAGGCTGATTTTCCACAAGGAGTTGATGAAGATTGGAGTTCTTGAAGATGGTGTTGGCTAAGCACAAGTTTCTCCATCAAAAACCATGCCAAACTCATAACCTACATCAAGTTGGTGGTATAAAGATTGTCCTCCTCAACTTCTTATTATTTTGATTATGTAAACTTGTATTTTATTTCCTATTGTATATATTTATGATGATTATATGATGATAAAAATGTTATGTGGGGATTTGTTGTTGATAATCATTGATAAAAAGGTGAAAAACTATAAGAAACAAGGTTAAAATCTTGATTAATTTGCATGGCTGTATAAAACAGTAAAGGACCAAGTGGTGAACTGATAAAATGATGATGTAAAATGGATTTACAGTAAGCTATGGGTCTTGTACACATGTGAGAGTTGGCCATGCAATGGAATCAAAATAATGAGTGAGATATGATCAAAACAAGTTTAGGGTATAAATCTGAAGTTACTGTTTTGGACGATTTTTAGAAAATACTTAAAGGATGATTCAACAGTAGCTATAGAAGAGTTACATGTAGAAAATATCATGTAGTTTATGTGATAAAAATTTGAGCTTCTATCTCCATGTAGAACTCAAGATATGACATTTTTGGTGAAGATGAAGTTAAAAATCAGATTTTTGGAAATTAAAAAAATAATACTATTATATAAGCACTCACATTTTAATATATAAAATGTAAATAAAAACCCACTAACTTATAAAACTTATTTATATAAATATATAAAAGGTGTAATAAGTGTATAAATGATGAAAATGGAAACTTGTTAAGTTTTATAAGTTATAAAACTATAAACATGATTTTTACTACTTTTTTCGGCTATTGCCGTAAAATTAACGTTTTTATTAAATAAAACTTAGATGGTTGGACCCGTCTAATGAAAACTTTATAAAACTTACATACTGATATATAGACATGTATAACAAGTAAAAACCGATAAAACCCGAACTATAGGGCATACGGACATTAACAAGTTAAATAAACATATTGGACTAATAAATGGACTAAATAGGATAAAAACTTGTAAAAAGAATCTATTGGGCTTAACCCATTTAGGCCCAACTTGGAAAGTATACATACTGATAATATAGGTACAAAATGGATTAAAATAAGTTAAATAACTTATAATAAGCTCATTGGACTTAAGACACGTAAATGGGTAAAACTAGTAAACTAGTATAAAAGTTATCGACATATAACACTAAAAGGAGTAAACAAGAATATGTAAACCCACTTGATCATCATATGTATATAATCATCATATGTATACATAATTGTTATTTTATAAAGTCATTGGACATGAGTCTAAGACGAAGTATTATTTGTTTAGGTTTCCGTGATTGAAGCACATACCGTACGTCCGAATTGCCGATAACCCGCCTTCCCACATCAACGTGAGTTCATAGCCTCGCACTCTTTTAAATGTTTTTATAAATGCTTTATAAACCCGCGAGGGAGATAACATGTTAGTTTTTATAAAAGTTTGGACACCATTTGTCCCGATTGTTTGTTTATTGATTTTGGACCCGAATGATTGAATGACCCAATTGTATGACCCGATAAATGATTAATGGACCCGATAGATGAAATAAAATGGATTATTAAAGTTAGGTTATGTCACTAAAAGTCCCATTAGCATGAATTGTGAACTACCGGGAGTTGGTAGACGCTTATGCATTTAATAGTACTATTTGGGGACGATCACCCCAGTTCGCGCCTTGACGGTTGATCCCCGTCGTGCCACATTGATTGGTAAGCGAATTTATGTATGAGAAGATTTCCAATAGCGTGACCTTTGTGACGACACGCTACTTTAGATGGGCAAAATTGGTATCGGGTTAGCTACCCGTTGTTGGTTTAGTAAGGTAACAATGTCATGCGGCTTATAATAATCCGAATTAACAAAATAATAATAGACGCTCCGAATTACGATGTATTGCCTGACTAGCAATACAGGGTCATACTATTGATATTATGTTTGTATTTTGGTTTTCATAACCATATTCATATAACGGTTTTATTGGATTTTATACAACGTCATAAGACGTATTGTATGATGTTTTTACGACATTGGCTCGTATAATAATTTTTAAGGCAAATGCCTATATTATGATTTTCGATAAGGATTTATATAAAATGACTTTGGCTATTTTATGGCCTATTACAAAGATTTGTATAAAACGATTTTGGCTATTTTACGGCCTATTACAATGATTTGTACGAATTGATTTTTGGTACTAATTTTATACCAAAGTTATATTGATGGAATTTATTAAACTCTATGAATTCACTCGGCGTTATCGCTGACCTTTTCTTTTAACATGTTTTATCTCAGGTACTTGAAGGTAATTCTCGGGAAGACGACAAGAATTCATGGCCCGCACTTAAACAATATTTTTCCATTCAAAAACTTTGTAAAACTTTGTATGAAATGTAATGACTTGGGACCGATGTAACTTTGATAATTATGAATGGAAATGATTTATAAATAAACGACGCGATTTTTATGCGTTGTCTATGATGTGAGTAATGTGCTATCCCGTAACACCAACTAGTCTTCCGCTGTACTGAGTTGTATAAATTTGGGGGTGTTACACATTATATCATCCATGTATATATAGACTTTCAATTCAGGTTGATGAAAAGATCCTCATTATATTCAGGAATGTTCAGATTCCTGAATACACTCAGCATAGGTTTTCCACCAGGAAAATCGGTGAATTGTTTTTCTTATGTCTGACAAGCATGTCTAGCTATCATTTATGACCCGACTTTTGGTATTCTTACCCATAAATCAGTCGATTACTTCGAAATTTTTCTCAGACATATTACCAGAAGGAACTACCAATTTTACCACCATTCATGACAATATTTTCAATCCAAGTATTATTGGTCTATCCGACCAACTACCAGACTCTAAACACCTTCCAAGATCGAGTTACGATTAGGCTATCAACAGTTGTGAGTGAAAGAGCAAGGCACTTCCGTGACTGTTCTCCACACACGTCATGGTCATTATGAATCCATGTTTGTGCCTTTAGTTCACGAATGCCGACATTAATTGAGCATTTGAGAAATCAAATTTTCATGAACTCTGGGCAAGTTCGTTATTCTATTCATTTCTAGCATTATGATTTTCTTTAAGTCTAGATGAGCACGAAGACCATCTTCACTCTATGTTACAAGGTTACAGCAAGAGAATTTCACACTGAAGTTTTTCCTGTACGTATGTAGTTGATCACAGTGACACGCTGAATCACATGGTTTTCACGGCAATTTTTTTTTACCATGACTATGCCTACGCGTAAAGGATAAAATCCTACATCCAACTTATGTGTTTCAGAAAATCCTACGCTAAGAGATGTTTAAGTTTTACCCAAACTCATAGCTTCCCAATTGCGATATATTCACGATCCTAACCACATTTGGTGGTGAGGTATGAGACAAGACACGGTTACATTCATATTAGGCATGACTTATCAGCAGGTTAAGATAGGACACCAACATGCTTGAATCGTCGTTCGATCATTTAACCTAACCTATACGTTTTCTTTCACCCGAAAGGAGTACCAGTAGCAGATTATCAGACATCTTCTAGCCAATGATCATACGAGTTCACGGCACTCTTTCAGCTACCAGATTAGATAAAGTTTTATGTTAGCATGCGTTATTTGCGTTCACGTCTGTATGATTATTCAGCTCTTAAGTTATGTCTCACGTTAGCATTCATGACCTTGTTCACGCTTATGTCCCTTTTTCATATTATGATTAGACTTTTACTTCCACGTTTATGACATGATTTACGTTCACTTTCATTCTAGAAAGATTGTAGAAAACTTGGAAGACCAGACTCAAGTTTGGTATGACTTTCCGTCTTCAAACAGACGTTTCACGCCACATTTCATGTCTCAGCTCGTATCATTGATTTTACCTCCTTAGTTATTGCACGTTCACGATGTGTTCCAGAGCATGTTACCCTACGTTCTCATGTCACGTTCACGATATGTTTTCCATCTATTCTCATTCACCATATGTCTCATAATTCATGTACCATATCTCCAAGTATCACGTTCACAATTGTTCACGTATCACGTTCATAATTGTTCACGTACTACGTCTCAATATGTCTCGTACATCAACGCTTTATGTGTGCTTATACCAGTAAGTATGATACCTAGTATCATATCGTTCATGTATCTTTTCATGTTATTTCTTATCTTCTTTTATTCCAGAAGTTCAGATATGTTCCTTTTTCAGACACTTCATGTTCAATGTTCCCTTCAGTCACGTTATGTTCCATGTTCCCTACAGTCACGTCACGTTCATGTCCCTTCCAGGGTATCGTATCTCTAATTCGAGGACGAATTATTCTTTTAGAGGGGAAGAGTTGTAAAACCCGCATAAAAATGTCTAGAATATTACGTATATGAAATTACGTATAAATTTAAAACTTATGATTAACGTATGTACGATACGTTTTGAGAACGTTTAATATATTTATTACGTATATTTTTTTAGTACGACAAATAAATACGTATGTTATTAATATATGACCTGAATTTACGTATAATAAGTAAAACCACGAAATAATAATTCACGCCATTTAAATCGTGTGACGCGAATATTTAACACCATTATTAAATAACATATTAAATTAACACGACTATTATTTAACATGACAAATAACTACGAAAATAACATGTACGTTTAACACGTATAAGAATGACCATGAAAAACTCACGACATTTTAAAACACGAATATACGTAACGATTTGTCGAGTCGTGAAAAAAAAATAAACACAAGTTAAGGGGGCTGTATGTTTAGGCGTTTAAAAGGGGCAAGATTATGGGCCAAGGCCCATTTGACATACAAACCGACCTATGCAACATAAATAAAGGACGGGAGTTATTTTTTTCCTTTTATTCTGGAGACACAAATCACGATACAAACAAAAAACCCTAACACCTCCTGCGATCTGGTTTTTTTTGGTTTCCCCTTTTGCTGCGTCACTATGAACACCGAGTATAAGAACAAGATTCATGGGTTTGATCAAGAAAACAAGGTTTGTGATTCATGTAATTCCTAAAACCCTAACCTACGTTTAGGAAAATTTTTGATCTTCTTTTCTTTTATTGTTTTAGTTAACTGATCAAGAATCCATAAAAAAAAGGGGTTGATAACATGTTAATAACAGTGGGGATCAAACGAGATTAAGGTTAGGTGTTGTTTATGTTCGGTTTGCACAAAAAACGAGACCAATTTGGTCTTGGTGGTGATTCTGTCCAACCAGCCGCACCCTTATAAGGGTCGGTGGTGGTTTTCCTTTGGCAGCAGCAACACCCAAACACCCCAGCAGGGGTGGTTTGGTTAATAACAGTGGGAACCGGGAGCGGGTACACTCTCGGTGGGTGACATATATACAACAGTGGGTATAGATAACCAAACAGCAGGAACTAATAAAGACCAGTGGGTGGTTGTAAGTTAACAGCAGGAAGCATGTATAACCAGTGGGTAGTTCATAGACAGCAGCACGAACAAGGACTATAAGTCTGCAGTATATATCAGGCAGTACTGCAGGATAGATATTGGACAGAACTAGGGAAATGTTTATTGGACAGCACTAAATAAGTATGTTGGACAGAACTATATAGATATGTTGGACAACACTATTTTGGTTGTTTTGCTAGTTTGTCTTGTTTAAGTGCGATCGAGAAAGGGGTATCTCGGTAGGCTTGGGTACGTTAAAAATATGTCATTAAACATGATTAGTTTTAATATTATTTACGCGTTATGATTAAATATTTTACGCGACTAAATTTATATTTAATTAATGATATTAACCGAGGTATTTGTTAGCGTAATTAAATTAATAACTAGACTTAATTTAGTTACGTAATCATCAAGTTTCAGTAAAGTTTATTTAATTAGGCTTACCTTATTACTAATTACGATCCCAAATAAATAACTCATTTTATTAGTAACTAATTATTATTATTATTCTAGCGTAAGTATTTATTAAGTAGAATTTACAACACGATCATGAAATAAGTATATTTTTACGCTAATTAAAACATATGAACATAAAATAAACTAAGCATGATACATGGTTTATATGAAGCCGTAAAATAAGTCAAGAACGTTAAGGCAATACGAGAACAAGTAAAACAAGTTAACGTTAAGTCATTAATAATTATTAAGTATAAGTTAACCAAGCGACTCATACATGTCCATCTTTATTATGTAGCATTTATGGAGTGTGATCTTCTTCACGTTTTCATCCTCCACGTTATTCTTCATTTGCGTTACTGGACGTGAGGTACGGATTTTCCGTCCTTTCAGTAAGGACTTCCTTTCCTATGCATGTTTAGGATTCCCCGTCTGCAGCCAAATGTTTTTCCCCAGTATATGTTTAAGCTTCTCAGTAATCATGTTAATAAATAAATAAATTGCCAGAGCATTATATACAAGCATGACCAGTTTATGTACTAGTTACGGAGGTACCGTAACCACGGCACTAGAGGCACCGGTGTCGTGACTCACATGCAGGAGAGTGATATCCTGCATCGTCCCACTCATGTTCAGGTTGGCCATTTTTATATGTATGTTTAGTGGGGCGTATGGATGCATCCTAGGCTTATAAGTGTTACAAGTTATCAGGGTGAATGTGGTGTGTGCTCTACATCCTTCACATTGGAGCTGATCCCTCCACCTAACACAGTATTTAGAGGTCACCCCTCTATAGCATGACGAGGTCACCCCTCCATGTATTCATGCACGTTGACATATTTCATGACCTGTATGAGCTCTTGGCAGTTAAATTACAGTTTCATAATTAAACGGTAGACTTTCAGTATTTACATGAACATGATATTTTAAGAATAAACCAGTTTATTACAAGTTACAAGTTTATTTCATATTACAAGTTTATTACATCTCACCAGGTTTCCCAGAACTTACATTTTTCCGCTGCATTTTCAATTTTATGCTTTCATTTCATCCTTCATTTATGTTATGTTATTCCATGTTATTATTATATATCCGCGCACTGAGCGTCTCGCTCAGCCATTTTCTCTTTTCATGTCCCCAAACGGCAGGTACACAAGGTCAAGAGCATGGAAAGGTTATGCATAGGATGGGAGCTATATTATGTTTCGGTTTAACTTGCATCACTTTTACTTTATGCTTGTTTATGAGTTTATGTTGGGGACTGATGTTTGATTCCGGTTATCCCTTATGGTCATGTAATGTTCTAGGACATTTACCTTATGCTTTGATATTACGCCATGATTATCCTGTGACATTCTAGTTATCCAAATGGGGTGTTACAAAGGGTTTCACTCATCATTCTTCTAACATCAATTAATTGTAAGTATCTTCATTTAATTTCAATCAACTTGTTCAAGGGTTCTTAATTTCATAATTGAGGATTTTTAAAATTAAAATCGAATTGGAACCAAGTTAGGAATGTGGGTTGGCATAGTTGTAATGCTATGATTCATTGCGATTTCACTGAAGCCTATTTATAGAACAAATCCGAATTTTAACTAATATATTTTAGTTGAATGATGGAATTGATATAAAACCTTAACACATTAGTAATTGCATTGCTAATGCTTACCTAAAAACGGATTTTAAAAAACCAATGTTCAAAGTTCATGTTTGATTTTACATAATTCATATGTACTAGTCAAAAATGAAATTGGTACATTATGGACATGAGAATGTTAAGGATTAATCCTTTTGGTTAGTCATGAAATTGGTTAAACACCTTCTCATGATTTTGATTTTTATTCATTATATTGCATAAGAGTGATCTTGGAAATATTCTTGTCTTATATATGTATTGACTATGACTTTGGAAACTCATAAAGATAATGAGAAAACAAGAGAATACATGCCCATTCTTTCTTAATCGTGTCAATCTTGTTCTCTCCAAAATACTCTTCGATCTTTAGATAATCGTTGTTTTCATGAAGGACGTATTGTCCCACAAAATCTTGATGGGATTGAGCTTACTCGCTACATGTTCAAATCTATTGGCTTTGATTGTTTGCTTGACATTGATGAGCCAATATTTCCTTCCTTTCTTATGGAGTTCTTTAGTTCCTTCCCGTTAATGTGCATCAATAACGGTTTATCTATAAGATTTTCTATTAAGGGGAAAACCATTATATACACTCTTGAAGAATTTGGAAAAATTATCAAAGTGACATATAGTGGTCAATGTAGGTTCACCGATGCTTGGAGCCTTGACTCTTTAGAATCAGCCTCTATTGATGTGCATATTGTGAGAGAGCTTCCTTCTCCTGTGTTCATCTCTAGAGCTATTTCTAAACCTCGTGAACATTCTCTTCTTGGTGAATTTCAAGGAAACGTTCGTGTTCTCACTCTTTGGGAATTACTAACTAGCGAACTTAATGATTTTATGATACATTGGGCCGAAATCATTAGTGGAAAATGCAATGTGTCTTGGTGGTAATCGCAATCGCGTGCCCGCTTGCCTTGCACATATGTTGTATTGTGTTGCAACATCCACCCCGTACAACCTTGCATTTTTCATGGCTAGAAGAATTAACCATGTATTCTTTAAATCGAAATCAAGTCTTCCCTTTGCTATGCTTCTTACTCGTCTTCTTAAAGAATTCATCTTGACTTCCCATCTTTAAACGTATCATCCTATTGCTCTGTTGTTCGTGTTATGCTTCCTACTAAAGGGAACCTTCCATATGAGCTAGGATTGATTATAATGAAGATGGAAATGATCATCGAGAGAGAACTTATGATGTTGAGTGTATTCCTCTTTCAACTTCTTAGATAGACAAGATTGAAACTAACATCGGCATAAGTTCTCCGTGTAATCTTTGTTGGGAATTATTTGTAAAGTACCAAGTACCGTTAGTACAAGTACAAGTATTGTTAGTGTTGGCAAGTACCGTTAGTGTTAACGCGATACATAGCAAGTACTGTTAGTGTTAAATGTAAGTACTGCTATATTGATTAGGATGAATATATCTTTAGAAAAGATATGTCATAGTTATAGTTAGAGTATATCTTATGTGATATACTTAATAGTTTAGAATATTGATAATATATCATGTGTGATATACTTATCATAATAGAATATTATAGTGTTCCTTACACTATAAAAGGAACATAGGTACAATGAGTTTATTGTATCTCAATGAAACGTCGGTTAATAGAAAATCGAATAGTTAAAAGTAGTTTTGTTCTTCTTTGCTTTATAAGTTAGATTCCGCATAACTTATTTGGTTGAGTAAGAGTTCTCAAGTGCTCTAGTTTGATTACAAGCTATTGTACAAATTCTTAACAGAATATAGATCCATTCAAAGGGATCAACAAGTGGTATCAGAGCTTGTTGAGAAACTCTGAATAAGAAGAACACAACCCTAAATCTCCACTCACACAAATCCAATGTCTCAAACCGGTGAACATCCTCACTTGGAAGAAATTACAATAACTGATCCCATACCATAGGGACAACCTCAAATTGTGCATCCTGCACTTGTGACTCCACCTACACAAGGTGCACAAACTACAGATGCTATAGTTACTCATACAACTACACATTCTTCCCATACTCTTTCTACTATAAAACTCCCTGTTCTCAAAAGTTATAACTATGAGACATGGGCAATGCAGATGGAACATTACTTGAATCACACAAAACACACTCTGTGGGAGGTTATCAAGAATGGGAATACTCTAAAGAAGTTTTAATGGTTACCTGATGGTACATGTTATGCTTTGCCTGTTGTCACTGCTGAAGAGGTACAAGCAGAGATCAGAGAAAGAAAGGCCAACACTGCTTTAGCTATGGCACTTTCAGAAGACATTCTACCTAGCTTTCGTCACTTTAAGGATGCAAAGGCTATGTGGGCAACTATCAAGATTAGATTTGGAGGCAATGACAAGTCTAAGAAGATGAAAAAGATTGTTCCGAAACAAGGATTTGATAACTTCTCAATTTCCAGTACAGAAGGAATCCATAGTGGTTATGAAAGGTTCTGTAAATTGCTCATTCAATTAGCAGTTCATGGACTAGTAATTCCTTATGAAGAAGCCAATCTAAAATACTTAAGAATTGTTCCACAAGAGTGGAAAGTGATGGCTATGCACTTCATCACAAGGGATGATCTGGATGTAACTCCTTTTGATCATCTCTATAACAATCTTAGAGTTTATGAGATGGATGTTAAAGGCATTGAAGTAACCAAAGCAGCAGCAGCACCAAAGTCTAACTTGGCTTTTATGTTAGAAGGAAGAAACGGTACATACTCTCAAAGTACCACTGGTGGATCAAGTAGCGGTACTTACTTCAAAAATATCGCTGGAGGACTAACTAGTCGTACTTATTCTCAAAGTACCAAAGGCAGTCCATCAATGTCTCAGAATCCATAGGGAAGATCCTCATCACTGTTTAGTGACAATGATGCATTCTCATTCTTTGTTGGACAAGACAACAGACCAAGGTTGACTATCAATGACTTATTCCAAATGGATGATGCTGACATTGAAGAGATGGATCTCAAATGGCAAGCTGTTATGGATTCTGTTAGATCCATTAGACTCTAAAAAAGGACTGGAAGGAAGATGAACGTTGATCCTAATGAACCATTAGGATATGAAAAATCCAAAGTTGAATGCTACAACTGTGGAAGGAATGGACACTTTGCAAGGGAGTGCAATAGGGAAAAGGCTGAAGGAAGCAGTCAGAAGTCCAAAAACAGCTATAGAACCAGTCCAAGAGTCACTAAAAGCTTTCCAAAAAGAGATAGCAGAAGTACCAAAGGAACTAAAGCATTGGTTACAGTAGATGGAGTGGTTAACTGAACTGAAGAAGAAGTAGAAGAAGAGCATGGTTTTATGGCTCTCTATCATGAAGATACTGAGGTACATCCTTGTTCTAAAGATTGTATTCTTAAGTTTACTAGTCTAAAAGTAGAAGTTGATGAACAATATCAAAAAGTAAACACATGTATTGTAGAAGTGAATGCTTTTAAACAAGGTGTTGCTAAGTTAGAAGTAAATATAGTTCTGTTTACAAAGGGTAAGCAAAACTATGAAGAGAAAATTAGAATTTCAACTCTTCAAATGAGAAAAAGATGTGGCTATCAAAGCTTTTGAAAAACAACTTATGAAAATAACAGCAGAAAATGAAGTTTTAAAAGCTAGTCTTTTTAATGAAATAGAAGTGATTAATCAATGGCAAAAATCCTTATAATAACCCAAACTTAGCGTCATTATTTTACCCTAACTATGTAATGGATTTTTAATTCCTAAGTAATGGTAATTATTGCATTGTTTGACGGTTTTAGTTGAAACCGGTAATGTGTGGCTATAATTAATCGTTGTGACGATTGAAAGGTACTAATAATGATCGCGATGCCAATGGATGCCCAAATATTATATTTTGATATCGATTATTTCGATATTTGAGATTTCTGAAATTTTTATTTCATTACGTATTTAGTCGAGTCGGAACATTACTATTTCATTTTGTGTGCATTTAATTATTAAAACGAACGATTTAACAAACGATATTTATATTTTTATGAAGCTTGGATGAAACCCGACTCTCGTAAATATTTCTAATATTGACTAGTAGTCATTTCCCACTTTTTAACTTAAATGTTACATTTTAGTCCAAAACTATTCAATAACTGCAACTTTTACCCTAACCACTAATATATATGCATTTCACCTAACTTTCACCTCATTCTTATCACCATAAAACACACACTTCCTCCTTATTTTTCTCTCTAAAACCACCACCCGCTCTCATCATAAAATCATCATATAAAAACTTTATAGTTTGATTCAAGAAAAACTAACAAATATCCTATTCCTAAAATTCTGTTGTGAGTATTTTGGTACTAATTTTATCAACATGCAAGAACACAAATTCTTCAAGAAAATTTGGTGATGTTTTATCCAAAATTGATATGTGCATGTGTTGTTGTTGTTGTTTTATATTAATTTTGATCATTTAATGTATAGATTTTTTATTTGGGTTTTTATTAAATGATGACATGCAAGTGATTTAGGAATGATAATACTTGTTTAGGATGATTAGGTGATGATATTAGAAGTATGAATTTTGTTAAAATGGGTCAAAAAGTTGATTTGATATGATTTTTAAAGTTGTATTTTTGATCAGGGAGTTTGAAGGTAATTCTGCCAATTTTAGGTTTGAGTAGTCGTCGAGACGCTCGTTTTGATATAAGATAGAGCTTCTAACTCATAACGAGGAAGAAGTTACACTAGTTTGAATATTCGTGTACCGACAAAATACGAAATCGTTGTCGATATTGGGTCAAATCTCGAGGACTATAAGTTGAGTTATATAAACTTTCATGGGCTGTTCTCAGGCTCTAAACTTAGGTATTGAGTCTATTTCAAAACCAAGTGGCGATTTTAGAAATGGGAATGTTTAACGAAGTCAAAATGGTTTTACGAGGCAATCAATTCGTATAAAGTTGGGAATAACGAACTAATAATTGAAATATTACCTAACTACTGAAGCATTATCATGGTGGAATTACTATTCTCAACTCGTAGGAATAGAAGAAGCTCATAAGATGAAGTGGTTGGATTTTAAGTGCCTCTTGATGACGCAATATTATCCTTCAATAGAAATCGAGAAAGTGAAAAAGGAATTTTGCTATCAAGTGACAAAAAAAATGATCTCAAAGCATATTTGAGAAAATTTCAAGAGTTAGCAGAATTGTGTTCTATCACTAATTCTCAAAGAATGATGAAGGTTTTATCAGAGGATTTACCCAAGGATTCAAGAGAATGATTACTATTTCTAAACCCCAACATTTAGAAGAAGCCATTAATATTTACCAAAAATTGATGGATCATGTAATCAAGCATAATCTTGTGCAAGAATCAAATACCCTTAAGCGTAAATTTAGTGAAGAAAGAGACTTCGTCGAACCTAAACCTAGTCACCTAAATATTCCCTATGATCCTTATTTTCCTTACCTATATTACCCTAATCCTAACCTAGTTACCCTGCCCAAACTAATAGAATACAATAACTATGCTGGAAACCTTCCCCTTTGTATGAAGTGCCTACTACATCACAAAGGACTCTGCATAGCTAAGTGTCAAAATTGCCACAAAATAGGACATCAGACACGATACTGTTGGAGCAAGACGAATTTTTAGATTTCCATAGATATCGTATTTTGTAAATAAATAATGTTATAAGCGTATGTGAGTATTATTCATAAAATCTATGTGTTTTAATTACATCTCTTGTGAATATTGTTTTACTTTATTATCTGGTAGTATGACTCATTTGTATTATACATAGAATAATATGTACTTGACTTTTTTGACGAAAATATTCAACTTATATCTTAACGAGATTTTGAAATCAGAACTTACAAATGTTCAAACCTGAATTTTCTTTATGAAGATAGGCAAGAACAAGTAATAAAAATTATTTCAAAACTTCGTAAGATAAGACATGACACCATTTGGATTATTGTCAAGTAAATTTCACTAATGATATGCAAACTCTGACAAGGTTATGCCTAAAATAATATGTTGAAATAGAGTAACAGTACCTATAGTTTTGAATACATTAGGAAGAATATTACCCTTTATACCAATAGGTTAAAGTGAGAGAATTATCCATATACTAAAACTACATACTCCACGTATGCATTATATTACCTGGAATTACACTTACCCTATAAAGGTTATATTAGAATGAAAACTTTGTAGTACGATAAGTATTGACTATTAGATATCTACTGGATTGAAATGGTGATTTGTGGGAAATCTTTATCAGCATAATAACAATTTTTTTCTTAGTATCAACCTTAGTGAAGATCTTTTCCTTATTAATAATCCAAATTGATTTGAAAGATATGATAGTCAATTCAAGATTTTGAGTTGAGCTGTGACATATTGACTTGAGTTTTCCCAAAGAGCTCCGTAATAATCACAATTTCGTATTTTGGAACTTAAGGAGGATTTATTTGATTAAATGATACGTTTTATATATTCTGTTTAGTGATCTTTGTAAGTAATATTATGATCTTAACGGCTAAGATATAAATGATGCTTCATGAATATTCATTTTGATAATAAACTCTGATAGGAGAGGTTGATTTGAAAGTAGATAACAACAGTAAAACTTGTATTCTTGATATATGAATGGAATTATAGAAAGGACTTTAAAAAGTGAGAACTATATTTGCCTTTGGTATGCTATGTTATCGTTATAATCTCGGGATGAGATTTCTTTAAGGGGAATAGACTATGACAACTAATAAATTTCACAAGTGTGATAAGTGCTATGATTGAATGGATATGGAAAATCCATTAGAAACTTTTGATTTTTGTGCATTACTTGATAAGATGAACTGCTTCTCGCAACCTGAATTGCCATACCAACATATTCCTATATGTTGTAAATACAATATATATATTAAGTATGAGTTCTAAAAGTAATCTAACAAGTATACTATGAAAAAGAACATCTCAAGTATAACTATGATGCCCTAAATTCCCTTAGAAATCCTATAATGAGTGATAAACACAAGGATTGTGAAAGTATGAATACATAACACATATGAAGAAGTAATCAAGGATTATAAACAAGTAATATACTATCATATCCAAGAATAGTAAGTACAAACCATACAAAGCTAAAGGAGAAGTAAATGTACATAATAGTCTAGATCACCACCTAGAAAATCCCTTGTAAACTAATATTTCAAGCAATATAATTACACAATACCTATATATGAATCTCAACCTCAAATGTATAAGTTATAGTCTATCATATAAAATCAATATTTGATTAATAAAACACTAATATTAAGTAATCTAAAGCTAATTACAAAGTAAGACCTAATAATCAAGATTAGCATATAAAATCTATTTCATATTGAATTAAAGTCTAATCTCTTGCAAATAATTATAAAACTAAACTAAGTATCATCTTAAGATTATACATTTATTTCAAGTTAAGTTACAAGTTACTTAAGCACAATGTATAAGTTATCAAAGCATAGGATCTTAAGCTAATCTAATTATACCTAGATTATGATTACCCTATACAAACCATTAAACTAAGAATGTAGGATACCTAGAAATCATAAACGTAACATATAAGACCCATAATAAGTGTACATAATGATATAAACCCTAATTACTTAAGACAAAAAGTCATTAGGATTAGTGACCTAAAAACCCTTATATTAAGCATTCTACATATAATCAATACCTAGACTTTTAGAACAAGTCTACAAATACTCATAGCATTACATTAAGGTTATAAGATTATATTCAGACAATGTACAAGTACCCTAAAGCACAAGGTACAAGATTTTAATGCATGGCTTGTATATTAGGTCAAAATAGGTATTTTCACTCTTTGGACATGTTTATTTAGAATAACCTATTAAACCAAGTGTAGTAACTCTTTGGATACCCAAAACATAATGTATAAGACCTAAATTGAGTTGACATCAGTAGCTAAGTGAAGAATAATGGCTTTTACAAATATTTAACCCTAGATCATTAGAAACCTTAATCTACTTAGGTTATCTTGCCAATTTCACTTCAAACCATTGTTAAACTTCAAACCAAGAACCTAAAATTTCTAAATATAATGTGTAAACCCTGGTTATACCCTAATACATCACTAATAATATTTCTAAACCCTTAATCACCAAAATCACAAACCATAAAGTTACAAGCCCTAGTTTTAGGCCCGGTTTGGTTTTTTCCTCCAAAACTTGATTTAAACACTTTACCTCCCATTCCAAGTTTGAAATTAGATATTTATAAGATATTTTAGGCCTTTTAGAAGAACTCTAAGCTGTTGGATCACCTCTTTGTAGATGTAGAATCACCATTCTTATCAATATAAGACGTGAGCCATTTCTAGCCACAACCTAAGATATTTTTCAATCCTAGACTCTAAAAATTTTCAAAAACCTTCCCTAAATTTCCTTAGTCACTAATCTATCTAAGTTACACGTTTCAAGGCGAAACTTGGAGCCTAAGTGTTAGAAATACTATAAATAGGGGTGAACTTCATTAGTAAGAACTTGTACCCCGTTTCTCTTATATCTCCATACCCATTCTGATTTCCACTTATAAAAACATTATAGGACTCTTAGAAGACCAAAAACCAGGTCTAGAAGGAATCCATTGAAGCTCTTGAGGATTTGGTAGCAAGTAGCGTTCATAGGAAGCCATAAGGAGCTACATAGGTAATCTCTATGTTAACTAAGATTTGATCTTGTTATAATGTTTAATTAGACTTTTATAATGTTAAAATGATGTTATAAAAGTAATCTAATAGAAATTAGATCATATGATCATTTAGAATGAAAGTTATAAGCTAAAGATGTCTTAAAACCCTAGTTTTGTAATTTACATGAAATAATGAGAAAAAACCCATTTCAAAAGCTATATTTCTGGATAAATATTTTTATTATGATTATAAATGTGTTTCAAAACTTTTTCCTAAGTTCCTAGATCATTTGGAGTATTTTTGAGCTTGTTATGTAATTTTAAATAAGTATAGGGACTAAAATTATCATTTTTGAAATTATAAACATTTTGGGCCAAAATTGTCATTTTGTCAAAGTTAAAACTATAATGATTAATATTGTAAAGTGTGAAACCCTAAGGTTAATATTTGAAGGTTGAAAATGTAAATATTAATACTATATACTTTAGGGGCTAAAAGTGTAAATATGCTAAACTTATAATATTATGTGCTAAAACAATAATTATTCCAACTAATAAACTTTATGGATCATTTTGGACATCTATGAAACTATATGGATGAAAGTTATATAATAGAACCTATTTTCTAAAGTTATATAAACTAAAAGGACTACTTTTGCCAATTATGGAAATTAGAGGATGAAAAATATAATAATAAAAGAACATACTAACTTTTAAATTAATTTATGAATGTATCATGTTAGTAGGGAGCTTTGTACAAAGATGTTCCATCTCGATATTACGTTCTGACTGAGTGGTTGGGTTTACGATTTAAAGTGTCATCGCTCCTCAAACGTTTATAGAATGGCTTCTATAACACCCCATTTTGATAATGGAATGTCACGCGTAATTATGGCGTGTCATCAAAGCATACAAGGATAAATGTATAAAACATTACATGACCATAGGGATCACCAAAATCAAACATCGGTTCCCAAACATAAGCCAAAAACATAAATAAGCAAAAGAAATGAATGAAAGACTAAACAAGCATAAGTATATGAAGGCAAAAATGAAAAGAAGTCTCTGGCAGCTTCCATCCTATGAACGTCCTCCAAATGCTAGAGTCTTTCCTAGGGTACCTGCCGTTTTGGGACATGGAAAGGAAAGACGGCTGAGCATAACGCTCAGTGCACGGATATAGACATAGTATGAATGACGAAAACATAATAAAGTCTTAATAGCAGCAGAATTGTGTAAGTCCTGGAAAACCTGGAACATGTTCATAAAACTGGTTTAATAGTTTGAAAAGCCTTATGTTTATCTTGTAAAAACTGTTTAACGTATTTTACCATTAGCCAATATAGGTCATGAATTCACCGTGCATGAATACTTGGAGGGGTGACCTCATCATGCAAATTAGAGGGGCTGCCTCTAATTTAATATACTGGTTCTGGGTAGGAGGGATCAGCTCCTTGTGAAGGATGCAAGGCACACACCACATTCACCATGAAATCCTGACTGAAAACATGTAACTAGGATGCACCCATACGCCCCACATGATAAATATAATATAAATGGCCAAAAGCTGAAGGGACACCACGAGCAATCACTCCGCCGTGGTGAAGTCATAACATCAGTGCCTCTAATGTTATGGTTATGGTACCTCCATAACTAGGTGAAACTGGTCATGCATGTATATGGCTATAGGTATTCTTAATTAAACATAAGCAAATCAAACACGTAACTTATACTACGGGAAAACATTTGGCTGCATACGGGGAATCCTAATAAGGAAAGAATGTCCATACTGAAAGGACGGGAATCCATACCTTATGTCCAGTGAACGAAGAAGACGAACTGAGAGGAATCCTACTTCCGTATCACTAATGCTACAAGAATACATACGTGAATAAGTATCTGCTTACTAAATACGTAACTAGTTTTACGTCATGTCTTAGCTTATTTTATATGTTCATGTCATGTTTTACTGTTTTAAGCCTTAAACTGTGTTTATCTTATATTCTGTTTAATCTGATTAAGTATTTCTGGTATTTCATGTATTATTATACTTACTGTGTAATAATAAGTAACTTTCCAAAAATAGCAGGTTTCCTAAAATAGAAAGTTTCCAAAAATAGAAAGTTACCAAAAATAGAAAGTTTCCAAAAATAGAAAATTACCAAAAATAGAAAGTTTCCAAAAATAGAAATTTTCCAAAAATAGAAAGTTTTCAAAAATAGAAAGTTTCCAAAAATAGATTAGCTACCTTATTTAAATAAGTTTCCATAAATAGATTAGCTGCCTTATTTAAATAAGTTTCCATAAATAGATTAGCTGCCTGAAATAAATAAGTTTCTAAAAATAGAACGTTTCCATAAATAGATTAGCTGCCTTATTTAAATAAGTTTCTAAAAATAGAAGTTTCCAAAATTAGAAATAAGCTGTTTAAATAAGCTAAGTATATAAGCCTAAGTGTTTTCATGATTATTTTCTAAGTCCTATGATATAATGTATAGTTTATTAATTATTTCATGTAATTAAAATAAACTATAGGTTAAAATATTTAATTAAAGTATATCATGTTTTTAATTAAATAAAGTTAAATACTTAGGTTAAAACATGTATTATTATTTATTAATAATATAACCTAAGTCATGTTAATTAATTAATTATAACCATGGTTTTTAAATAATTAATTAATTTATAAGTCTAAAAATCTAAAATACTTAGGTTAATAATTTCATGATTTTAATAACTAATATAACCTAAGTCATGCTATTAAATTAATCATGTCATGTTATTAATTTAATTTTAACATAAGATCATACAAATAAAAAAAAATCTTAACATACACCGTGAATCGGATCTTGACTAAGAACCATGAACTGGACATGAAATCGACACCATACCCCGAACCAAATCGGGTTTACCCTTGTCTTGATGCTGCCGTGGGACCCACACCAACCAACCGGGACCATATGGTCTCGGTGGTGGTCAAATAGCCAAACCGAGACCCTCTCGGGTTCGGTTTAGGCGGCGGCCAAGAACAAACACCCCTTAAACATTACTTTTTGATTTTCCAAATCCAATTCCATGTTAGATCTATGATTTAATTAGGTTTTTTAAAAAAAACATATCATGTTCTTAATTATTTAAAAGATTAAATCAAAAGAAAAGGGTTACAAGAATTACCGAATGCGTGGATCTAAACAACGATGAACAAACACGAACACTAGCAATAAATCCAAGATCGAAGATCAATCAAACACCCCTTTGGTGTGTTTGAAGGTGGCGGCCAAAAGAGGGAGAAGGAAAAGAATTAGGGTTTTTGATGTTTTCCTATAAAGTGAAAAATGACATCTTTTTCCCTAGTTTTTCTTGTTTAGTAAAAATTGATGGGCTAAGCCCATTATTCCTCCCTAATTTCGTGGTATGGGGCCCACATGGGGTAACCCATACATTTCCCGAGTCTAAATATTATAGTGCGTTCTCGTGTGTTCTCGTGTTCGTAATTTACATGTTTTAATTAGTTATCGATCGTGACTTAGTATATTTATTCGTATTCGTGATAAATATATATATATACGTAATTAATATTAGCTCATGATTTAATTACGTTCATGATTTCATGATCACATGTTCGTGATTATTTATTGTCAAATAATTATTGCGTGCTCATGCGTAGTAAATACTTATCGTGTTCTAACACGTACGTAATACGTAAAATCCTAACACGTAATCGTAATCATGCTATAATAGGAAAGTTTTAACCTAGTACGTACGATCTTAAGGGTACCTTTCATGGTAAAAGCATGCGGGTATTACAACTCTTCCCCCCTAAAAAGAATAATTCGTCCCCGAATTATAGATAACGTAACTGAAAGAGAAACATACCCGAATCAAACTGAGAGGGTATGTAAGATAAATTAATGTGCAGGTGACCTGGCAGAAAGAACGCGGAACGTGACATGTCTTAAAAGGACATGGAACGTGACGTGGCTGAAGGACTGATAGGTGTGTAAACACCCATCTTTTCTACCACTTAATTACAATAATAACCGGACCAAAACGTGTATTTTATGTCTTTTATGTCGGAATTATGCGTGGTTTGTGTTTTTGTTGTGATTTAGGACGAAAAGGTGAAAAGTGGAGAAAACACGGGAATTCACGGGCATTTACGGACTTTTATTGAAGAAAAAGATGAAAGACGAAGTCAAGAAGTCAAGAGTGCAAAAAGAACGGAAGTCCAAGACCAATTCTGAAGATTTATCGAAGAAAAAGTCAAAAGACGGAAGTTTATCAAAAGCCGAAGAATTCAAGTCTATTTTATTGAAGAATTTAAAGACGAGTTCAAAGAAATCCCAAAGCCAAAAGTCCCTTAAGTCCAAGTTTAAAGAAGATTAGAAGAAAAGGACTAAGTATGCAATTAATGAAGATTAAAAGAAGGAGGGACCTAATGACGCAATTAAGAGAAAAGGAAAGAGGGGAGGAAGCTTCCTTAATCCTCCCCTATATATAGATTAGGATGGTCATTATTTTTCTTTGTTGGCTAATAGTGACAATTAGTTCTTCCACTTTTAATTATCTTGTCATTTAAATACTTGTCAATTTAATTACCTTGTCTTGCACCTTAATTACAATTTAATATTAAGTAAGTCTTTCTTTTAAATCTTGTTAATCTCTATCTTTGTCTTGTTAATCTCATTCTACCTTTCTTTAATCTTTGTGTTGATTTGTTTATGTTCATGTTCTTAATTTTTGTTGATTTATTTAAGTGGGTTTTGATTATTTTGATTAAGTTTTGTGAGTTTGATTGTTTTGGATTGATTGTTTATGCTTAATAGTTGTTTTGTTATTAGTTTGATTTAATCTTGTGTTTGATTTAGCTTAGGTTTTGTTAAATCCGTTCATGTTTTGTTCCCCTTGTTCTTCGGTTTTATTGTTACTGTAATCCCCAGGAAGTAGCAAGCCCAGCATTATTCCGGATCAAGGTTCTACAAAGAGGGTTATTCGCAATATTCATTATTCCGAGTAGACCAAGGATTCCGCATAGGGTCTCTTATTCCGAGTAGGAGATTATTCCGAGTAGGCCTAGCTATTCCGGATAGACTTGTATTCCGAGTAAAGGAAATATTCCACATAGATTGGATATTCCGCATAAGCTTGTTATTCCGAGTAAGAGCACTATTCCGCATAAGACTTTATTCCGAATAGGGACAGATATTCCGGATAGAGGTATTATTCCGAATAGGTGTATTATTCCGGATAGGGGTAATTTTCAGGTTCTTTCATTTAGTTTTTAATTTCCTACTTTTTAATTTCGAGCTTGATTTTTCCTGCTTTTTTCCTTACTCGCACTTTAAGTTTAATTGCCTTAGATTTATTTTAGTCTTGCCTTAGTTTAAGATTTAGTTTTAGTTGCGTTTTAAGTTTGCCTTAGTTAGATTTAAGTTTGCGTTATTTACATTTAGTGCCTTTTAATTCTCGTCTTACTTTTAATTACTTGCACTATTTACTTTAATTTAGATATAGATTTACTTTTAATTGCGCTTTTACTTTATTTGTTCTGCACCTTTTATTTTAAACACTACAACGACACATCTTTGTTTCACCAAAATAAAACTGAGTTACACATTAAACACAAGTTTTTCAATTCGAAGAGACACACGACAAAGAATCTTTTTAACTTGAGTAAAATCGAGTTATCAAATGGCGCCGCTGCCGGCTCTTTTCGTAAAGATTAACGGTTTTCTGTGAGAGACGCGTTGCTTTTTGGGATCCGTTCACTTGTGAGCGTTATTTTTCTTGCATAAAAAATTCTAAAAATCCATAAAAATTAAAAATTTCAAAAATCCAAAAAGATTTTATCTTTATTGTGTATATATATTGTTTTTGTGTTTGGTTTTGTTTTATTTTGCATTTTCAGGTGTATGCGTACTAGATCTTCTATTTATCAAGAGCCCGAGACTCAAGAAGATTTAAGTATGGCAGGTGTCAACAACAACATTCCACCGCACCTCAATAATAATAACAATAACAACAATGTTCTTCCACAGCCCGATCTTCGGACCATGGAGGAACTTTGTCAACCTACAATGTTTGGACGAGGAGGACCGATTGCACCGATGCAAATCAACGCTCCTGAGTTATCGTTGAAGCACCACATGATTCAGCAAGTACAAACAAACCCATTCCGTGGATTGCCTGATGATGATGCCAACAAACACCTCGACAAGTTCATTACAATCACTCAAAGCATGAAGTTTCCTGGGGCCACAATGGATGTACTTCGCTTACAACTCTTCCCACATACTCTATCACATCATGCCGTGAAATGGTTTGATCGTCTCCCGAAGAATTCTATTCACACTTGGGATGACATGACTCAACGCTTTTTATCGCGCTACTTTCCACCATCCATGGTCACGAGCCTTCGCAATCAGATCAGCGGTTTCATGCAAGACCCTGATGAATCTCTTTTTGACGCTTGGGAGAGATATAATGTCTTGATCGACCGTTGTCCAAACCACAACATGCTTCCCGTCACATTGATTGATACTTTCTACAACGGATTGACTTTTCGAGATCGTGATACGATCAATGCAGCCGCCGGTGGCACATTCATGAAAAGGAGACCCGAGGAGTGTAGAGAGCTAATAGAGAACATGACTACTCACCACAAAAACTGGGATTCCTCTGCTTCTTCTAGGAACAACCCGAGATTCAATGTTTCCTCCACCTCAGCAAACCCTGAGATGACCGAGCTCACCCGCATGATGGCCGAAATGAGCAAAAGTATTACGCTTCTCGCTTCAAACCAACAACAACAACAACAAGATAAAGCGGTTGCTAATCCTTGTGAAACATGCGGCGGTCCTCACTCATACACCGATTGTCCTTCAACACAAGGAAATCCGGAAAATGTGTATGCAGCTTATGGTAATTATTCACCGGAAAATTACCAAGCTAGACAACAAGGGGATAGAAATCTGCTGAGCTACCGTTCCAACAACTACCTTTCACCCGGTTTTTCTCCTCAAAACCAAAATCCCACCAATAACTACAATAGAAGCAACCAAATCCCACCAAGAGCTTCTAACCCTTATCAACCACCCACCCAACAAAACCCACCTATTAATCCCGATGTTGAAGCCATCATGAGAACTCAAGGTGAGCAAATCAAGAATCTACAAAGCCAAATTATCAATATGAAAGGAGATATCATGAAGCAAGGTAATGACATTAGGACCGAGGTTCGTGATAATATTCAATCCTCCTTCATCACTCAAACGACTGAATTAAAGAATCTATTGGCTAGATTCTTGCCCGAAGCTCAACCTTCTTCTTCGGGTTCTCTACCTTCAAACACCGTCACTAATCCGCGAGCCAATGTGAGTGCTATAACTACGCGTAGTGGAATTACCATTGTCAATCCACCTATCCCACCACCATCATCTACACCTCCTCCACCACCATGTATCCCTACTTCTCCTACACCTAGTATTAGTGCACCATTACCGTCTCCGCCTCGTCATGACGATGTATCTCGGAAGGACCCTTCAACATCCCAACCTTCACCTTCCACATATAAACCTAGAATCCCATACCCTTCTCGCATAGGCAAGACCAATGATCTAACCAAGAATGACTGTCAAGTATCGAAATATGTGGATATGCTATCTCACATGACCATCAACATTAGCCTTGTTGAAGCACTTTGCCACATGCCAAAATTTGTCAAAGCATTCAAGGAATTGCTTAGCAAGAAGGAGAAGTTGATTGAACAAGCCAACACACGCTTAAATGAAAACTGCTCTGCAGTCATTCTTAAAGAACTTCCGGAAAAGCTTGGAGATCCCGGTCGTTTTGTGTTGCCTTGCGTGTTCAACAAAACTGAAGAATTTACTGCCCTTGCTGATCTCGGGGCTAGTATAAATTTGATGCCACTAAGTGTTTGGAAAACACTATCATTGCCCGACCTCACTCCAACAAAGATGACTCTCGAACTTGCAAATCGCACTCTCGCTTACCCCGTTGGTATAGCCGAAGACGTGTTTATCAAAGTTGGCACATTTACTTTCCCGGTCGATTTTGTCGTAGTTGATTATGAAATGGACCCTCGTATTCCTTTAATACTCGGTCGGCCATTCTTGAGAACCGGACGAGCTTTAGTAGATGTGGCCGAAGGTGAGTTAATCTTACGAGTCGGGGATGATTCAAAAGTTTTTAAAATGGGGAAGCTTACTGGCAAATCTTTTGGACGAGAATCAGTGAATATGATCAATGTGCTCGATGACTTTGTCGTCTACGACAATCCTCTATTCGATTCTTCCACTGATAATCCACTCTTTGAAGATAATGTGGATGATTCTCTCCCTACTTTGGACGCTTCTCCCATTTATGATTCTCCACCAGTCTTTGATGCTTATGATGATGATGATTCTAGCTCAGATTCGAATGATTTTGATGATTGTACTTCTGAGTATCCCGAGCTGCCTACTTTCGATGATTTTGATGAGGCTGATACTCTCTCGAGCGATTCTTCACATGATGAAGATCCTACACCATCACTCGATCCTACTTTGGACGATTATTCATTTGAGGAAGATTTCTCTGAATTTCTCAACACTTACTTCCCTCATGAGAGTGATGCTCCTCCTTATGACTTTGAAGATTATCGTCTTAATCCTACTTTGGATTTGAAGCACATTTTGTCAAAGGAGAAGAAACCGGTCGACACCGAAATCCGTTGCACATATGATTTGACACCTCTTTGTCCCCCTTCTGAGGACGAGGTTGTGCTTCTTTGCGGATCTTCTTCACACTCGGCTGAGCCTGAGTGCTATTTTCCCTTAAAGGAAAAGGTGTTCGACCCCGGTATTGAAGTCTTTAAGCCATCTCAGTATCCACCTGATGAAATAAAAGGAAAAATCTTTGGAAATTTTGAAGACATGCTTGCACCACTTCACCCTTGCTCCTACCGTGCTCCATCACTGCTTAAGGGAACCTTGCCTATTCTTCTTTGGCTTGCCTTGTTCGCCTTCAGCTCGTGTTATTTGCTCGATGAAAACTATGTCTTTGATCCTGGTGGATATGTTTCATGCTTCTTCCGTTGATGATCAAGGTCGAGTCAGGCTCACGACTCGGTTAACAAAAACCAAGCGCTTCTTGGGAGGCAACCCATGCATCTATCTTTTCGCTTTCTTTATCATAAGTGTAGGGGAGACCCTTTGGTTTGCTATTTCCTCTCCTCACTTCTTAAATCAGGGATTCGAGCTTCACTGATCCACTCTTGATGATTCTTGACGACCCGTGATTCCGTGTCCACTTCATCCCGGTTCTATCCTAAACTCTTTTCAATTCACTATTCTATATTTTCTCAATATTAAAATAGGAATCTCTTTAGTTGTCTTTTCCTTATCGAGATTTAAACAAAGTGCACAATGTCCTAAGAGTAGGGGAGTTTACTTCCACATGCTTAAACATTGAGGACAATGTTTATCTTAAGTGTAGGGGGGACTTCTATCGAAGTTAAGTGGTCTTTTCCTTGTATTTGTCCTCATTTTAAACCGGAAAATCAATTTTTCGACATTTTTCAAAATTTTTGATCTATTTTGGCCTATTAGTTTTTCCCTTTGTATAGTTATTTTCTTTCCTTATTAGAATAAATGTTTAATAAGTGGTTTTAATTTTCAAACGTTGTGAATCTTTTGACTCAACCCGAGTTTACTCTAGCTAGTATCCTTAACGTGTTTATGTCAAGTTTTGCTAGGCTATTATGTAGGGAGCTATAAAACGCGAAAGTCTTAACTCTCACGGGTTAAGAACAAGAACTTTTCGCAAGTTCCTATAATTGATCCTAGAGAGTCGTTTATCAAGGGAACTTTAAAATGCGATTTCTAAACTTGAAAAAGTCTAAGAATTTGCAAGATCCTATAGGCGACTCGAAAACCCAAAACTTTGATTTAATAGGCTAAGTATCCACGAGTCTCATTACTTGAGATTTTAAACTGTGGAGAACGAGAGATGATAGAGCCAATTATAAGTTCGGTATTCTTTCGTGAATTTATGTGAGTTAATTATAAGCCTATTCTCCCATCGCTTGCTAATAATTTATCTGCTAAAAAATAAGGTTGTACGATTTGAAAAGTTACTTAGCTTCTAGCCCAAGATCGTTTAAAAGTTGCTCGGTATGGATTAGAGTTCATAGCCAAGGCATAACTTATTGAAGCGGGATGCGAAGATTGGCGAGTCCGAAAAGGCCCTAACAAGGCATGAGGGTAATATTTTGTTGCTAAAGATCCAAAAGTGATGTGAAGAATCATTTATCAAAAATCAATATGAAGGATCGAGACACACGACGAAAAGCAAATACTCCCCAAAAGTCATGGAGAAGTGTATCCGAAAAGACCCTAACAAGGTATGAGGATAAATAGATCTAAGTCATAAAAGGAGGCGGATCGTTGTATATCAAAGTCCAAAATAAAGATTGGAGAAAAATGAAGAAGTCGTGGTCCAAGTATGAATCTCTCAAAACTTCAAGTGAAGAAATTCTATTATGAAGAGAAGACCATAATTTCATGAACGTCTCTCAAGATTTGAAGTATGAAGTCGCTGCCAAATATCGGTCCGAGAAAGGTCTCAAATCGCGAAACGAGTTATGCCAAGATATGAACTTTATGAGGTCCCGAGAAGCAGTTTTAAAAGATTTTGTCCTTTAGCTAACTATTGATTAAATCGTTCACTTTATTTTCAGACTTAATAACTATCGAAATAAGTCAAACAATGCATCCTCGTGATCATTCAAGACAAATAATAAAATATAAGAGATACCCCTAGGAATAAGGGAGTCTAAGTGGTTAATTGGCCCACATGAGTTCGTGATAGTTTACTAACTTATAATAACAATGATCTCGTTTTTAAGCTTGGTTTGGAGAAAGTGAAAACTTGAGGATGATGATTATTCATGACATTTCCAAAACCCAAGGTATGCTTTTGATTTCTTTATTATTGTATATTTTTAATTTTCTTTAATAAAGGCTAACGTGGATTGATTATGATGAAAAATGTAATCTTGCTTTGTAACTAATGCATTGCATGAGGACATTGCAATGGTCAAGTGTAGGGGATTTGATAGGTGTGTAAACACCCATCTTTTCTACCACTTAATTACAATAATAACCGGACCAAAACGTGTATTTTATGTCTTTTATGTCGGAATTATGCGTGGTTTGTGTTTTTGTTGTGATTTAGGACGAAAAGGTGAAAAGTGGAGAAAACACGGGAATTCACGGGCATTTACGGACTTTTATTGAAGAAAAAGATGAAAGACGAAGTCAAGAAGTCAAGAGTGCAAAAAGAACGGAAGTCCAAGACCAATTCTAAAGATTTATCGAAGAAAAAGTCAAAAGACGGAAGTTTATCAAAAGCCGAAGAATTCAAGTCTATTTTATTGAAGAATTTAAAGACGAGTTCATAGAAATCCCGAAGCCAAAAGTCCCTTAAGTCCAAGTTTAAAGAAGATTAGAAGAAAAGGACTAAGTATGCAATTAATGAAGATTAAAAGAAGGAGGGACCTAATGACGCAATTAAGAGAAAAGGAAAGAGGGGAGGAAGCTTCCTTAATCCTCCCCTATATATAGATTAGGATGGTCATTATTTTTCTTTGTTGGCTAATAGTGACAATTAGTTCTTCCACTTTTAATTACCTTGTCATTTAAATACTTGTCAATTTAATTACCTTGTCTTGCACCTTAATTACCATTTAATTTCAAGTAAGTCTTTCTTTTAATTCTTGTTAATCTCTATCTTTGTCTTGTTAATCTCATTCTACCTTTCTTTAATCTTTGTGTTGATTTGTTTATGTTCATGTTCTTAATTTTTGTTGATTTATTTAAGTGGGTTTTGATTATTTTGATTAAGTTTTGTGAGTTTGATTGTTTTGGATTGATTGTTTATGCTTAATAGTTGTTTTGTTATTAGTTTGATTTAATCTTGTGTTTGATTTAGCTTAGTTTTTGTTAAATCCGTTCATGTTTTGTTCCCCTTGTTCTTCGGTTTTATTGTTACTGTAATCCCCAGGAAGTAGCAAGCCCAGCATTATTCCGGATCAAGGTTCTACAAAGAGGGTTATTCGGAATATTCATTATTCCGAGTAGACCAAGGATTCCGCATAGGGTCTCTTATTCCGAGTAGGAGATTATTCCGAGTAGGCCTAGCTATTCCGGATAGACTTGTATTCCGAGTAAAGGAAATATTCCGCATAGATTGGATATTCCGCATAAGCTTGTTATTCCGAGTAAGAGCACTATTCCGCATAAGACTTTATTCCGAATAGGGACAGATATTCCGGATAGAGGTATTATTCCGAATAGGTGTATTATTCCGGATAGGGGTAATTTTCAGGTTCTTTCATTTAGTTTTTAATTTCCTACTTTTTAATTTCGAGCTTGATTTTTCCTGCCTTTTTCCTTACTCGCACTTTAAGTTTAATTGCCTTAGATTTATTTTAGTCTTGCCTTAGTTTAAGATTTAGTTTTAGTTGCGTTTTAAGTTTGCCTTAGTTAGATTTAAGTTTGCGTTATTTACATTTAGTGCCTTTTAATTCTCGTCTTACTTTTAATTACTTGCACTATTTACTTTAATTTAGATTTAGATTTACTTTTAATTGCGCTTTTACTTTATTTGTTCTGCACCTTTTATTTTAAACACTACAACGACACATCTTTGTTTCACCAAAATAAAACTGAGTTACACATTAAACACAAGTTTTTCAATTCGAAGAGACACGCGACAAAGAATCTTTTTAACTTGAGTAAAATCGAGTTATCCAGGACATATCTAATTGATAAGTGAAAAACGGATAAGAAGTTCGGATGAACTTGTCCGTTTCCAAGTGGCCTCCCTCTTGGAACGTTTCCTTCAGAAGATCTTGACACTAAAGATAAATCTTGGTCCTCCTGACCTTGACTTGGAATCCGAAGAAATTCTTGGTTATCAACGGAAGGTAGATCCCCTAAATTCGATCGAGGAAAATAAGACTTATCGTGCAAGGGTAACTGAAACGTTACGATGCAAGACAATATGACTTAACTGTTAACTAGAAACGATGCGTGAGACATAAAGAAACGTAGTATGTGAAAAATTTTGAACGTGATTCGTGAAAAATTTTGAACGTGCTACGTGGAGATATGGCGAGTGTATAAACATATCGTGATCCATGATACGTGTAACATATCTTGATCATGATATGAGGAACGTGGAATGAACATGACATGTGAAACAAATCGTGAACATAGAATATAATGGCGGTAACGCCAAACGCTACAAGGTGAGACGTAAAATATGACGTGAAACGTCTATCTGATGATAGAGAGTTATACTAAACTTGGGTCTAGTCTCTCAAGTTCTTGCAAAACTTCCCAGAACGAAATGAACGTAAAATCGTAAGCCCAGATATGATCATGAACATGAATAGTGTCATGAACGCGAGCGCGAAAGCAAGTCATGGAATCAGAATGAAGACGTGAAGTAATTTAGGAGTACAATTGTGAATCTTTGTCTGACCCGATAGCTGAGGGATTACCAAGTGGTCGGATGAGCCTTGGCTGGAACATGTCCGATCAATCTGTTGGTTCTGCAATCCTTGCGGATGTAAGGATTCTGCAGACTTGATTAAACTGTTTGCAATAACCCAGATAGCATCATGCTTCTTCTGAGTTTGCGTTAATCTGGTAACCAAAATCCGTGGAGATCTTGTCCCATTTCAATTTACCATTTTAGATGATGAAAACATCCCATTCTGTTGGTGTCCTATCTTAACCTGTTGGTATGTCAGGTACTTAGATATGAACGTAACTGTATCTTGCTTCGTAGGACTTGATACATAGGATTTTGCGAAACTCTGAGTTCCTGAATCCAGACTTCTCCTAGCGTAGGATTTTCTAGAACACCTAATGTAGTGTAGGGTTTTCTCCTTTACGCATAAGCTGAGTCATAGTAAGATTAACCTGTAGAAACCCATGTGATTCAGCGTGTCACTGTAATCAAAAAGAATTGATATTGGAAAAATTTTCTAGGGTAAAATTTCTCTTGTCATAGAATTTGCAACATAGTGCAGATATGGTCTTCCTGTTCTTCTCTAGGCTTAAAGGAAATCAGGTTATCCTCAATGAACACACTGATGAATTTTCTATGAGTTCATGGAAACTCATTCTTATAATGTCGTTGGAGCATTGATGAGACTAAATTCAAAATTATAATCTAGCATGACCGGGTCGTGTACGAATAGCAGTCATGGACATGTCCTGCTCTTTCACCCGTCACTGTTGGCATCATGATCATGAGTTCAATCTTGGAAAAGTGATTAACACTATAAGGTCGATTGGACATGTTGTCAATACGTGGAGGAGAATAACGGTCATGAATGGTGATTTGTTTACGCCGACGGTAGTCGACACATAATCTCATGGTACCGTCCTTATCATTGTAAGTTCTTCTGGAATGTATGGGAAGATTTTGGAATAATCAACTGGCTATGCGTAAAAGACTTAAGTGGTCGTGTCTTACTGACAGCTAGAAAATTTTAGCGACCATGGCTAACAACGCACATGCTTGTAAGCATAGATAATTTTTACAGATTTTCCCGATGGAAAATCAAGATGAATGTATTCAGGAGCCTGAACATTACTGTACATAATTATGAATCGTAGCATGGTGTGCTGTTCATAGTACATAATTAGGATAAAATTCATCTCGTGTCTGTCCGAGGAAATGCGTTAGCAGCTTGGATCTCATCATTAAGCTGAAGGAAAACCTTCGTATACGTGGGAATACGAAAGGCGTCCTTCATGGTTATGAATATATGAACCATGGTGAAAGAAATGAAAGTGACATCGGCAACGTGACAGTTCTCACTGATGCGCTGATAATGGTATAGAAATTCTTGTGGCCTGATTAATACATGGCACAACAAAAATAGATATACCCTTGGAGGGTACCCGGAATTTCTTAGAAATGTTCCATAGTTGGACGTGAGTCATGTGTCTTGACTCGTTTCTTGGAACTATAAGCATGACATATGTCTTGACTGGTGTCTTGACATGTGTCTTCAGGAGGTATACGTGAGACATGTGTCTTGACTGATGTCTTGACATGTGTCTTCAAAGGTATACGTGAGACATGTGTCTTGACTGATGTCTTGACATGTGTCTTCAAAGGTATACGTGAGAAATATGTCTTGACTGATGTCTTGACATGTGTCTCGAGACGTAAAACAATAGACTACAATATTAGGTTATTATGCCAGAATTGGCGGATCGGTTGGACTACTGATCATTTGTATGTCTGATCACGTCCGCGGCCGGAGCCTCGGTTGCGATTTCTAGGATAGTTTCTGTCATAGTGTGGTTACTATCGTCCTGTCTGTCAGTTCCATGACGGTCATTCTCATGATCGTGATTCATGTAACTATTCAGCTGAGTGGCCGGCTGGTACCGGTTTGCACTCATATGGCTGAAATGACAGCTGAATGACGTGTGACATGTAACTAAGAATTAGGGACAATGATTGATGGAAATCGTCTGATGGTGAAGCATCTTCTCGTCCAATTGCTTTGCTCTGACACCTTTGTCTTCGTCTTGTAGGATCTTCAGGTTGTGAACAGCATCCGCATCTCGTAGCGTCTCCGAACGTCGGCAGCATCAACCTTTAGTAACATCTCCAAGCTATGAGCGGCATCGGCAATCTTGTAGAATATCAGCAAGTGAACATACGCGTGAGATGATTTAGAATCGACTAGCGAATACTCGTGAAGTATTGCAAGTGAAATACACATGGATTTAGGTACGTGTAATACACATGGAATACGGTACATGGAGTACACATGGAATGTTCATGAAATGATCGGTATTGGGGTCGATCATTTGTCATGATTTAAGGAAAGTATATCGGTTAAATGGTTATGAAAACCACCATGATAACCTGGCAGTATTAGCATAGACATCATTCTGGTTGTATCGAAAAACATCAAATTGTGCTTACATAAAATTCAACGATGATTTGCCTGACAGTATGATCAGTGAAAACCAACCATGACTATCATGAAAGCAGGATTCAATGAAATCCAACAATGCCTTGCATGAAAACATAAATAACAAAAGAGGCGTAAGACGTAATCAACATGAAGACAGAATTATCATGAAGAAACATGAAACGATTTAACATGAAGGAGTGTATAACATAATCAGCATGAAACTGAGTTTAACCATGACAGTATGAAAACATACTTGACATAAAAACATAGTAACTTATGAGGGGACATGAAAAAATTTTATGCCAATAAATCATGAGAAAAATTTTATGCATGAAAAACAGTGCATGAATGTATAATGTAGTTTATAAAAACCTTTATATGTGCGAGGGGACGCCTATGGGTCGGTCCCAAAACAAAAGACATAGCGAGGGGACGCCTGTGGGTCGGTCCCAAAGTTAAAAGTTTCGATAAAAGCACATGCGACTAAATAGGGCCAGTCCTGTACCAACCATTACTTAGTCATAATCCCTGCAACAATGATACATGAAACATAAATAAATGAAACTCATATGTTAAAACTTATCAGAAAAAATTTTATGTGACTAATTATGAACTATTGAGGTTCAGTCCACATAGTCACAGTTCACGAGGAACGTCATGCATGAAATAATGACACGTAACTAAATATGAATGACGGTTGTCCATCCATATTAGTACAACAATATCGATGAAAACATCAAGGTTAAAACCTCAAGGTGCTGAAAACATCATAGTTAAAACAACAATGCGCTGAAAACATCAATACGTAGAATATCAAACGTTGGCTTGGGAAGCTCCTGTGACTACCCACTAGTCACAGGTCGAGTTTTAGAGCCTACAGGTCGAAGCCTTGGCTCTGATACCATAATTGTAACACCCCATTTTGATAATGGAATGTCACGCGTAATTATGGCGTGTCATCAAAGCATACAAGGATAAATGTATAAAACATTACATGACCATAGGGATAATCGAAATCAAACATCGGTTCCCAAACATAAGCCCAAAACATAAATAAGCAAAAGAAATGAATGAAAGACTAAACAAGCATAAGTATATGAAGGCAAAAAGGAAAAGAAGTCTCTGGCAGCTTCCAACCTATGCACGTCCTCCAAATGCTCGAGTCTTTCCTAGGATACCTGCCGTTTTGGGACATGGAAAGGAAAGACGGCTGAGCATAACGCTCAGTGCACGAATATAGACATAGTATGAATGACTAAAACATAATAAAGACTTAATCGCAGCGGAATTGTGTAAGTCCTAGAAAACCTGGAACATGTTCATAAAACTGGTTTTATAGTTTGAAAAGCCTTATGTTTATCTTGTAAAAACTGTTTAACGTATTTTACCATTAGCTAATATAGGTCATGAAAATCCACCGTGCATGAATACTTGGAGGGGTGACCTCATCATGCAAATTAGAGGGGCTGCCTCTAATTTAATATACTGGTTCTGGGTAGGAGGGATCAGATCCTTGTGAAGGATGCAAGGCACACACCACATTCACCATGAAATCCTGACTGAAAACATGTAACTAGGATGCACCCATACGCCCCACATGATAAATATAATATAAATGGCCAAAAGCTGAAGGGACGCCACGAGCAATCACTCCGCCGTGGTGAAGTCATAACATCAGTGCCTCTAATGTTGTGGTTATGGTACCTCCATAACTAGGTGAAACTGGTCATGCATGTATATGGCTATAGGTATTCTTAATTAAACATAAGCAAATCAAACACGTAACTTATACTACGGGAAAAAATTTGGCTGCATACGGGGAATCCTAATAAGGAAAGAATGTCCATACTGAAAGGATGGGAATCCGTACCTTATGTCTAGTGAACGAAGAAGACGAACTGAGAGGAATCCTACTTCCGTATCACTAACGCTACAAGAATACATACGTGAATAAGTATCTGCTTACTAAATACGTAACTGGTTTTACGTCATGTCTTAGCTTATTTTATATGTTCATGTCATGTTTTACTGTTTTAAGCCTTAAACTGTGTTTATCTTATATTCTGTTTAATCTGATTAAGTATTTCTGGTATTTCATGTATTATTATACTTACTGTGTAATAATAAGTAACTTTCCCAAAATAGCAGGTTTCCTAAAATAGAAAGTTTCCAAAAATAGAAAGTTACCAAAAATAGAAAGTTTACAAAAATAAAAAGTTTCCAAAAAAAGAAAGTTTCCAAAAATAGAAAGTTTCCAAAAATAGAAAGTTTCCAAAAATAGATTAGCTGCCTTATTTAAATAAGTTCCATAAATAGATTAGCTGCCTTATTTAAATAAGTTTCCATAAATAGATTAGCTGCCTGAAATAAATAAGTTTCTAAAAATAGAACGTTTCCATAAATAGATTAGCTGCCTTATTTAAATAAGTTTCTAAAAATATAAGTTTCCAAAATTAGAAATAAGCTGGTTAAATAAGCTAAGTATATAAGCCTAAGTGTTTTCATGATTATTTTCTAAGTCACATGATATAATGTATAGTTTATTAATTATTTCATGTAATTAAAATAAACTATAGGTTAAAATATTTAATTAAATTATATCATGTTTTTAATTAAATAAAGTTAAATACTTAGGTTAAAACATGTATTATTATTTATTAATAATATAACCTAAGTCATGTTAATTAATTAATTATAACCATGGTTTTTAAATAAAATACTTAGGTTAATAATTTCATGATTTTAATAATTAAAATAACCTAAGTCATGTTATTAAATTAATCATGTCATGTTATTAATTTAATTTTAACATAAGATCATAAAAATAAAAAAAATCTTAACATACACCGTGAACCGGATCTTGACTAAGAACCATGAACCGGACATGAAATCGACACCATACCTTGAACCAAATCGGGGTTACCCTTGTCTTGATTCTGCCGTGGGACCCACACCAACCAACCGGGACCATATGGTCTCAGTGGTGATCAAATAGCAAAACCGATACCCTCTCGGGTTCGGTTTAGGCGGCGGCCAAGAACAAACACCCCTTAAACATTACTTTTTGATTTTCCAAATCCATTTCCATGTTAGATCTATGATTTAGTTAGGTTTTTAAGAAAAACATATCATGTTCTTAATTATTTAAAAGATTAAATCAAAAGAAAAGGGTTACAAGAATTACTGAATGTGTGGATCTAAACAACGATGAACAAACACGAACACTAGCAATAAATCCAAGATCAAAGATCAATCAAACACCCCTTTGGTGTGTTTGAAGGTGGCGGCCAAAACAGGGAGAAGGAAAAGAATTAGGGTTTTTGATGTTTTCCTATAAAGTGAAAAATGACATCTTTTTCCCTAGTTTTTCTTGTTTAGTAAAAATTGATGGGCTAAGCCCATTATTCCTCCCTAATTTCGTGGTATGGGGCCCACATGGGGTAACCCATACATTTCCCGAGTCTAAATATTATAGTGTGTTCTCGTGTTCGTAATTTACATGTTTTAATTAGTTATCGATCGTGACTTAATATATTTATTAGTATTCATGATAAATATATATATACGTAATTAATATTAGCTCATGATTTAATTACGTTCATGATTTCATGATCGCATGTTCGTGATTATTTATTGTCAAATAAGTATTGCGTGCTCATGCGTAGTAAATACTTATCGTGTTCTAACACGTACGTAATACGTAAAATCCTAACACGTAATCGTAATCATGCTATAATAGGAAAGTTTTAACCTAGTACGTACGATCTTAAGGGTACTATTCATGGTAAAAGCATGCGGGTTTTACAGCTTCTGAGTATGATGTGTTGATCCCAAACTCAGATCTTAAACCTTAGCTTGTTTAAGGGTTGTGATTAGAAAGAATAAATTCAATCTAACACTAGAGAAACTTTGCAATACAAAGTAACTAAACAAGATGCGGAATGTAGTGTTTAGCACAAGAACAAATGATTAAAGCAAACGTTAAACTTTAATATATCAAAGATATACGAATACCCAATAATGGTATTAGGGTTACAAAAACCTTAAAGTATGAAATGAAAGACAATAGAGAAAGACACACTTTGCATGATGACCTAGTAAGTCGTTTTATAGCACAAGGACTCACGTACAAGATTACTACTAACAATCTTGGAAAGTATCTCGGAGTAGTAACAGAAACGCATAATAATCTATTCCAAGTTTATCTCTAGCGGCAGGGCCTTTGACTTCAGCGGGGGAACCAATTCCCCTGCCTTTGTTATCTAGCAGGGGGACCTATCGACCAACTAGCAGGGGTAACTAATGTACTTATATTTATTCCCAACAATCCTCCCCTAAACGTGTGCTTTCTCCTAAACACAAGTTTCTGAATAAATACTAGCTGATGAGGGTGCTTACAAAGTTCCTGGCTAAATCTGACTATGCATCATTCTTACCAGATCATAAGCAACAGGTGCTTTAGCATCTACAATCAAGTCAGCTTGTGCTAATTCCTTCAAGGTCTCCTGATTGAAAGGATAGTAACGATGATTGATCAAGTAAACACTTATCCCTACCATCACTATTTCATAGACCCCAGAATTGGTAAACAGCTTCCAATACAACAGATTTCCTCCATTTACTACATCAAATATGGGATCAAATAATTCATGCTCATACATCCTATGCATGCACTCCCAGATCACCCAATCCTTCTCTACATCATCCATAGTAGGAGGCTTTGCAGCAAAGGTCTTCTTCAAAATCTTCCACAGATCTTCTAAGTCCTCACTATCCAAGGTTTGAAACATGACATCTAGACTTAGAAATGTCTGTGCTGTATCGTCAGCTCTTGTAAGCTTCCACCAAGTCCTCCCCTTGTGTTCATAAAAAGCATATTCTACTATGGCAAATTTCATCCCAAGCTCACTAGGTGAGATTTCATCATTTTCCTGCACAATTAGCTGTTTATCAATTTCTTCATTTAAGGGACGTTGAGACTCCTTAGTAACTGTAACAACTTTTTCCATCCTCTTGAGTCTTTTGGCTGTCCTTTGTGCATTGAGTACGAATCTCTCAATTGCTGGAAAACTTGCATCTGCTTGATGTGATACCCCTGCTTGTGATGATGCACCTGCTTGAGATGATGCACCTGCTTGTGTAGTTTCCAATGTTATTTCTTCAGCCTTTCTTTTCCTGGATTCCCTAGCTTTCTGTAATACTTCATTTTGCCTCCTAAGATACTCAGCTTCCTCAGGAGAGTTGATAGTCATGAAGTCTTCCACATTTAATTATCTTAAAACTGGTCTGACTGCCTTCTCTGTATCCCCAAAAGTCATGTCTGTGAAATCACCATCCTTCTCCTTCTTATGTCATTTGAGCAAAACTTTGTAGTGTGCAAGCCTCCCATTCTCAGACTTCAAATATTTTTCCTTCTAAATCTGATTTGCCCTTCTTTCCAGATATTCATTTTGATATTTGTAAACTAGACAAATCAATTCATACCTGTCTTCCAAAGGAGCATTCACCAACTCCTTTTCCTATTGATTTAGAAACTCTTGAACATGAGGCACCTTGTCATCTAACTCTCTATGCATGATTTCAGTCTGCTTAAGCATCTCTCTAGGCCTCATCTTTTACATTTTCTGATCCTGCATATCAATCTCCTCTTGTTGCATTCTGAGAGCTACCTGTTCATCATATTCTTCTTGAGCCCTTTGTTGTTCAGGAGTTCTGTGCTTATACTTTTTCTTCTTGGGCTGTTCAACCATGATCCCTTTTCCCTTGTCTTTTGGATCCACTATTGGTGCTGGTTTGTCTCTAGGTGCAGGTTATTTAATTGTGATTCCTTTCTGAGCTGGTTGCCTTTTCTTCCTAACAAATTTTTGAGTGATAGGCTTAGCAGGGGAAAAACTTACAGCAGTGGGATCAGTTACAGCAGGGGAAATTTTTCAAGCAGGGGCTTCTTCTTGATTGCCCATAGTCAGCAATGTTTGAGCAATCTCTTTTGTGGCACTCCCCTTATCACTTCCTTTCTCAACACTCCCTTTCTCAGTCCCTTTCTCAGCACTTGCTATCTTTTCTTGTTCTAGACCCTGACCACCAGGATATTCATACCACTGAGTAGATCCTTCTGTATTAGGAACTTCCTCCCCTTTGGAAGCATCCTCATCTGTAGATATGATAAGCTTGGGCTTTCTCCTCCCCTCAAGTGTAGCAAGTCTGGTTTCTAACTTATTGATAACCAGACCTTGCTTTTTGACAGTTTGTACAAGTTGTGCATTTTGCTTTTTCAAGCTCATGCACATATTCGTCAATTCTAAGATGGTCATTGCTTGCATGCTGCTCTCAACCCTAGAAGGGAATTTCTCCCCTTTTTGGGAATCACTGAGTGAGGGAGAGGACTTACTGATGGTGTCACTATCCTGCTCACCCTTGAGGAAGAGACAGTAGTGGCAACCAAACCCTCAGTGTGCTCCAACCTGTTGGAGGCTCTCCTCTCTGCTACTTGTGAAGGTCCACCAGGTAAGGGAGACCTAGCAAACCTGGATTTAGTTCTCCTTTCATGTTTTGGATCAGCAGGGGGTAGAGTACTGGCAGGGGTGGTTTCTTGGTAGGGGAATCAGAGGGTTTGTGTGTGGCTGTTTTTGTCTTGGCTTCTTCCTGTCTGATTTGTTTCATCATGATTGAAGTGAGTCGAATAGCCCTACCAGAAAATTGTGGAGATGGTGCAGGAAGTGTGGTGAACAGTTTAGTAGTATGTTTGGTTGCTGAAGAATAGTTTTTGTGTGTGATGGGACCATGTTCACTCATATTCAGCAAAAGTTCTGTAAACCTTGGGTACATACAAAATTTAGTATTGCTTGTAACATTTTTAACCATGCCTTTGAAAATCATTTGAGAAAAACAGTACTTCCTCCCTGTTGCTAAGCAAATCAGAGCAGAGGCAACTTCACTACCATATTCATTAAAAGCAGTGGTTTTAGGTGACAAACACTGTAAAATTGTATGAATCAAATATTTCCAATGTGGGGCAAACTGAACTTTAGCAAACTTACATTTTTTATCATCAAAAAGAGTGTAACCCAATTTAACAAGACCCTCAAAGATGTCAGCCTCAGGTAGGTTGGTTATCCCATCCTCATCATCTAAAATAAGCTTGTCTCTGATGGAGGCAAGTGTAATCACCTTGGGATGACCATCTATTGTGCTTTGAATTATTACCTCTCCATTCACTGTTTTGGTCATAGATTTAGACCAAAACTGCTAAATGTGTGAGGTGTAAATCCTAGGATTGATGAGAAGAGCCACTCTAAAATATGATGATTTTAGAAAAGCCACTACATCAACGAATTCTGTTGGTTCATCATGTAATAAAGCAATTTGATTATGATTAGCAGCAATTTTGAGAGGCATGATAAAGGTTGAAAACGTTTGAAGGTTTATAATGGTGAGAGTTAGGTGGGATTTGATCGAAGGAGAGAGATGGACCTGCTGGTGAAGGGAGTTAAGTTTTTATAGGTGAATTGAAGAGCTGTGATTGGACCAAATTTTCAAATTGCAAAAATATCAGAGATAAATCTTGATAAAAACGTAAGTTATTTGAAATAATAAAGAAAAGATTACCAATCAGCGAAGAAAGCGCCTTAAATATCTTTTAAAAAGAATATAATATTCCCTAACCAAAATTTTAGCAAGCAGGCCCAACGGCTATAAGTAGGGTAACGGTATTGTCGGTCAACGGTCAAATAGGGGAATGTTGCACAAGCAGGGGAATCAAAAGTTGAAAGCAGGGGAAACTTTCCTAGGGATATTAGACTAATCATGAAGAGATCAATGCTAAATAGCTCTGTTCTAATGCACACCCTTGTATATACAAGGTAGATACACAGAAAATCAAGAGTCCTCCATTCAGCAATGTTCTAAACACAAAATGGTAACACCTAAGCCACCCTGCACCTGGTCAACCCAAGAAAATAAGCATACCCTAGTCACCATCCCTACCTTTCCCTTACCTATGGTCATGAAGTCTTGGCAATGTGTACTAAACATCTGAATCTAGACAGCAAGCTGTTTAATAAAGAAGTATAAGTACACATTACAGTGCCTCAAGGCTTCAGAATTCTAACAAGCTTTGCAACAAGTCTTCATTATTCTGAATCCTCACTCAACAATGGATATGATCTAGAATCATATATGAGTATCCTAAGGACACCCTAAATCCTAAAGGTGTGACCGAACCTCCCCTAAAACATAGAGCATATACTTGATTTACCCATGAGTGTAGTTATGCACCATTTGGATCTCTGCATTATTAGTCTAAAACCACGTATAACCACTTTTAAAAAGAACAAACCCAGCTTTAGAGAAAAACTCTTTAGCAGGGGAATGAACCCCAGCAGGGGAATCTTTATTCAAAAGCAGTGGAATGAAAAATGATGGAAAAATTGACTAACATTTATACAACAGCAATAAAGCAACCCTGAATATACAAGACATAATAGACATCAATTTTTAGGGAGAAACCATTCCAATACCTGCAGCCAGGTACTGAAACCTCCCTACTTCAAAAGCTTTTGTCAAAAGATCAGCAACATTAAGTTCTTTATCAATTTTCTCTGGGATAATTAGCCCTTTTTCAAAACAATCTCTAATAAAATGATGTCTGATTTCAATATGTTTAGTCTTGCTATGAAAAACAGGATTCTTAATAATGCAAATGGTGTTGTTGTTGTCAATAAATATCTTGGTTTTAAGAAAATTATACCCATAATCAAGCAGCTGATTCTGAACCCAAAGAACTTGACCACAGCATGCAGCAACTGCTACATACTCAGCTTCAGTTGTTGATGTGGCCATAATAGTCTGCTTCTTACATTGCCAAGATATAAGCCTGCTTCTTAAAAATTGGCATCCACCTGTTATAGACTTCCTATCGTTGTTGTCACCAGCATAATCACTATCTGAGTAGGATATCAGCTCAAATGGTGAATCCTTGGGATACCAAAGTCCTAAAGTTAGATGACACTTTAGATACCTAAAAATTCTCTTCACAGCAAATAGATGACACTCTGTTGGTGCCACTTGGTATCTTGCACATAAGTAGACTGCAAACATGATATCAGGTCTTGAAGCTGTAAGGTACATGAGAGATCCAATCATAGACCTGTAATTCCTGACATCAATAAGCTTTCCAGGACCATCTTTGCCCTGATCCTTGTCCATTGGTGTGGAAACCTTCTTTCCCTCACACATGCCAAACTTCTTCACAATATCAGCCACATATGTCTTGTGAGATAAATATTCCATCTTTCCTCTGCTGAATTTGTAACCCCAAAAAGAAGTTTAGCTCACCCATGGCACTCATTTGGAATTTGTCCTGCATCAGCTTGGCAAACTCTTTGCTAAGCATAGAGTTTGTGGATCCAAAGATGATATCATCAACATAGACTTGTACCAATGGAAGGTCACCCTTTTGTTTCTTGATAAACAGGGTCTAGTCAATTTTCCCCCTGTTGAAGCTATTATCCAACAGATATTTAGAAAGAGTTCCATACCAGGCCCTGGGAGCTTGGTGAAGTCCATACATAGCCTTTTTCACCTTGTATACCTTGTCTAGATGTTCTGGGTCTTCAAACCCTGGAGGTTGCATAACATAGACTTCTTCATCAATGGTGCCATATAAAAAGGCACTCTTAACATCCATTTGGAACACTGTGAAGTCCATGAATGAAGCATAAGCAAGAATTTATCTAATGGCTTCAATCCTGGCCACTAGAGCAAAGACTTCCTTATAATCAATGCCTTCTTCCTATGTATATCCCTGTGCCACCAGTCTTGCTTTGTTCCTGACTACTATGCCCCTCTCCTCCTTTTTGTTCCTGAGCACCCACTTTGTCCCAATAGGCCTTGCCCATTTTGGACAATCTACCAAAATCCAAACCTCTTGAATGTCAAACTGTAAGAGCTCCTCTTGCATAGCTTCAACCCAACTTGGATCATCTAAAGCCTGAAAGATCTTCTTTGTCTCTTCTTGTGACAAAAATGCAGTAAACAGACAACATTCCATGTTTTCATGATTAAACTTCATGGTGATGTTTAAAATGAAGCTGTGCTCCTTTGCTTTATACCTTGTATGTCTAGGGGCTTCAGGATCACCAATGATTTGTGATAAAGGGTGAGTCTTATTGATCATGTAGGTAGGCTGCACACTCATGATTACTTCTGTTTCATCCTCTTCCAAGTCAGAATTAATGGGACTATCTTGATTGGGAAGAACTCCTCAAAAGAGCTTCCAAATGATACAGCATGACCTAGAGATGGGTGCTGATGAGCTGAATGCAGCTCTGATTAACTTGGACCTCCACTCTTAATAATTCTGCTTCCACTGCTGGACATGAGAGGACCATTAGATATTGGTGAAGATGAGGAAATGAGTGTGGATTCTTTTTCTTCATCATTAATGTCATTGATAGCTGGATCATTGGTAGCAGGGGAAGCAATTGATCTAGTAGGAGAATCCTGGATTCCACTGCTTTCAGCCATTCCACTACTTTCAGAAGTTGACTTAGCAGGGGAAGAGAGTGGCTGTTCTTTCCTTTGAGATGTATCATCTTCTTCACCTGTTTTTGAAACAGCTTCAATGGGAAATAGTGAGGGTACATTCATATACCTCAATGGTTGTTTCTCCACACTAGTTTGTTCTTTAGTACCTGAAATGTTAGTATTCTGCAAAGCAACAAGTACATAATTCATAGATTTTGAAAGAACCTCAATATCAAAGAACCAATCAGGACCTATTTGTAGATCATCAGGCTTGTCTTCAAGAAAATATACATGGAGATTTTCTGTCACTTTGCTTGTCTTCTTGTAGAACACCCTATAACTCTTGCTGTTCAATGAATAACCAACAAAGTACCCATCATCCCCCTTTTTATTGAACTTGCCTATATTGTCAATTGTGTTCAAAATAATCACATGACATCCAAATGGTCTAAAGAAGTCAATTAAAGGAGGTCTTCCATTGAACAACTGATAAGGAGTCTTGTTGTGTGCCTTAACCACCAAGGCCCTGTTTTGGACATAACAAGCAGTGGCTACAGCCTCAGCCCAAAAGATAACTGGAAGCTTGGAATCAGATAGCATAATTCTTGCAGCTTCAATGAGTGTCCTATTCCTTCTTTCTGCAACTCCATTTTGTTGAGGTGTTCTTGCAGTACTGAATTCTCTCTTTATTCATTTGTTTGTGTAGAAAGTGTCCAGTTTCGTGTTTCTGAATTCACTACCATTGTCTGATCTCATGGTCACTACCCTCATACTTTTGGAAAGTTCAATCTGATTGATGAACCTAATGAGTACATCAGCTGTGTCACTCTTTTCAAACAAAAAGAATGTCCATGTGAACCTTGAAAAATCATCAGTAATCAATAGGCAGTACCATTTCTTCATTATGCTTGCCACAGAAGTAGGACCAAAAAGATCCATATGCAGTAGTTCCAGTGGCTTGGTAGTGGACATACTTGTTTTTTATTTGCAAGATTCTCTATGTTGCTTCCTTTTCAGACAAGCAGCACAAGTATGATCATTGGCAAAGGACTTGGAAGGAAGACCATGAACCAGATTATATTTTACCAATTTGTTCATGTTCTTAAAATTAAGATGACCAAGTTTTCTATGCCATTTCTTACACTCATCAACTGAGGCTTTGGCAATGAAACAGGTTTCATTGTCTTAAAGATAGATGTCCTTGAGATCAATTGTGTACATGTTCATTTGTCTTGGTGTTCTGAGTACATTAGGAGTGTTGGGTGGTAAGACAAACTCATTTCCTAACACCAAACATTCAGTATCTATAAACAAGACAAAATTCTTGTTATCAGTCATCTGTGACACACTGAAGAGATTGTACTTGAGTTCTTTCACCAAGTAAACATTGTCAAAGGTCATCCCATTGGTGACAATAGTTCCTTTTCCTGTGATTGTTCCATGCCCATCTCCAAAAGAAACACCATCATTGTCATGCAGGGGAACAAAGTTAGACAGATAAGATTTTTGTCCAGTCATGCTCCTTGAGCATCCACTATCCCAATATGCTTTATCATCCCTGGTCTTCTTTGTCACCTGAAAAGAGAAAAACAAATTAGTTTTTCTTGGGGACACAAGCTATTACAAACTTGGATCTACCTCGTGTATCAATATAGGATAACTTATCAAAAACTAGAGATACACCATTAGACTGAGCACCCCTTTTGGGTACTCAAACCCAACGAGCTAAGGTTTTCATAGCTTTTCCCCATCTGCCCATGTTCCCAGAGGGCAGAACTTTTCTAGCAGGGTATATCCCAGTTTTAGCAGGGGAATCCCTATGCTTAGCAGAGGGAACCCATCTTTTGTTTTGGCCTCTATTGATGTGTTGGTAAGGTCTAGAGACAGATCTATATGCATTATGAGGTGCTGGGTTGGTCATGGAAGAGCTGCTCTTGGGATATGCATCCTTCACCTTTCTTAGAGCAGGAACAACATATTTGTCAGAAATCCTGTTTCTCAAAGCAGGGGCAACATACTTGGTAGGGGAAAAGGATTTTGCCCCTACATTTAGAAGAATGGCTTTAGGTTGCATGTCCTTTAAAGGATTTCCAGCCACTACTTCCATTGGTGCCTGACATTCTTGATAAGTGTGATCAAAACTGCCACATGTGAAACAAGGCTTGGTATTTATCACAAAGTCCTCTCCTAATTGGTGAGACTTTTGGTCATTCTAATTTCTCTGATTACCTCTGACAGACCTATACATACCAGCATATTTAACAGTGGACTTAGAGGACTTTGATCATGTTTTAGATTTGGGTGAACTACTCTTAGAACTAGAATCACTACCAAAAAGTCCTTCTCTTGAAAAGAGAACAGGGTTATCAATTTTCCATTGTTTTAAAGCAATATGTTCCTTTTCAAAGTCCCTAACAATACTAGTTTTCACTAGTGGCTTTTCTTTTTCAAGACTATTAGGTATGTAAGCACTCAAGTCAAATTCAATATCTTCCTGTTTTTTGAAACAAGAGATACCAGTCCAAGACAAGTCTTTTCTAGGAAAAGGTGCATGAATATTAGCAGGAGGTGGTGGTATGGTAGCATGCTCATTTTTAACACCAAAACCTGTTTTGTCCCTAGGAGATTGTCCAACTTCAACTGCTTTAGTTAAATCTTTAGAAGCTTTTCCAAATTTTTCAACAGTTTCATCATCTATCTTTATATTAGATTTAAAAACTTCAAGTTCAGCATTCAACTCTTTAATGGAATCATTATTTTCTTTAGCATCTCTCTCTAGAATCACAATGTGATCTCTATAATCACTTTCTTTTTGTTTATACTCTCTTATGGTAGACTCTAGTTATTCTAAAGCACGTTTGTAATTATCAAGGTCATTGTCACAATTAATATAATCAACTTTTATCTCTCTTATTTGATCATTCAATGACTCAGTATTTTTCCTACAAGCTTTAGTACAATATGAATCATCATATACCTCATTGTCTGAGCTGGAGCTTGACATGGCCATAAGAGAAAAATCTTCCTCTTTTTCCTCAGCAACCAATGCTTGATTTCTTTCAACCTGTCATGGCACTCCAATCCCATCCACCTGCTCCATCTATCCCCTGCATTGCCACCATGGCCTTAACACCAGAATCATCATCCCTGCTTTCCTTCCTATAGTTGTTTCCAGTCCTAGGTCCTTTGCATTCCCTAGCAAAGTGACCTTTCTTACGACAGTTGTAGCATTCAACCTTTATTTTGTCAAATCCAGCTACATCAGAAGGATTGATGGAGATCTTCTTTCCATATTTCTTGTAAAACCTGTTGGCTCTCATACTAAGTAGAGCCATGTTCCACTTGATGTCCATTTCCTCCAGTCCTTGCTTATTGATTTGACTTAGATCTTCATGTAACACAGTAGATCCTTGTGGCCCTTGGGATGCTATGAAGGCACAAGAAGTGTCAAGGCTGAAAATTGCAGGCCTTTCTTCATCATAAGATGATCCAGATCTGGTAGTAGGGGAATAAGTAGCAGGGCCAACTTCGATTCCACTGCTTTTGGAGATTCCACTACTTTGAGATATTAAAGCCATGTTAGCAGGGGAATCAGTGGTTCTACTTGAATTGGTGGGGATTGTTCTTTTTGACTTCATCTAATTGACAACAGGTTCAAAAACTTTCAAGTTATTGTATATGTCATCAATATTCTTGTTATCTAAGTCATCCTTATTCTGGAAAATAGCTTTATAGACGAACCATTCTTTTTGAAGACTGTTAAGAAACCTGGTATTCACCTGTTCTCTTGTCACTTCAATTTCAAAGAACTCCAACTGAGCCACCATATTTTGAAGCCTATTGTAAATAGCACCAATTGCTTCATCACCAATTGCTTTGAAAGAAGCAAACTGATCAAGCATTTGATTCTTCTTCTTCTTCTTTGTGGCTTCATTTCCTCCAAAAGTTTTGCCTATTGCTTCCCAGAGTTCCTTAGCTGTTTTGTATTTTCTGAATCTTAGCTGATGTCTATCAGGAAGAGCCAACAACAAGGAACTGTGAGCTCTGACATCATGCCTTTTGGCCAGTATTTCCTTGTCACAAAGAGCAGCAGATTTCTTCTTGGCTTCACCTTTGGAGCTTTCAGCTTTATCTTATCCCTTACCACCATCTTCAACCGTCATTGTTTTGGTGAATTGATCACCAAACTTTATGATCTCCCAGAGAACATAATGTTCCATCTTGAGGTATTGTTGGATCCTGAACTCCCATAATTCGAAGTTTTCAGGATCCAGCATGGGTAGTTTGAGGTTGTTATGATTGTTGTTGTTTGAGGAAGAGTCTAAAGACATGGTTGCAAATGAGGGTTTTGTTCTTGGTTTAGTCAAAGTTTCTCAACAAGCTCTGATACCACTTGTTGATCCCAAACTCAGATCTTAAACCTTAGCTTGTTTAAGGGTTGTGACTAGAAAGAATAAATTCAATCTAACACTAGAGAAACTTTGCAATACAAAGTAACTAAACAAGATGCGGAATGTAGTGTTTAGCACAAGAACAAATGATTAAAGCAAACGTTAAACTTTAATATATCAAAGATATATGAATACCCAATAATGGTATTAGGGTTACAAAAACCTTAAAGTATGAAATGAAAGATAATAGAGAAAAACACACTTTGCATGATGACCTAGTAAGTCCTTTTATAGCACAAGGACTCACGTACAAGATTACTACTAACAAACTTGGACAGTATCTCGGAGTAGTAACAGAAACGCGTAATAATCTATTCCAAGTTTATCTCTAGCAGCAGGGCCTTTGTATTAAGTAGGGGAACCAATCCCACTGCCTTTGTTATCTAGCAGGGGGAACTATTGACCAACTAACAGGGGTAACTAATGTACTTATATTTATTCCCAACATGATGGCCCGAAAAATGATGCCATAATTATGAGAAATTATAATTTCAAGAATAGTCAATTAATACTTAAGAATATTGAACTCAAAAATTAAAGACTTAATACTATACAAAATATGTTAATCTAGGATTGTGTGAGACCAAGTTCTTGTTTGCTAGCCCAAGTTGTTCTATGTGATATAAACCTGCCAAGATACAAAACTACTTGATATTAAGTGAGTTCGTAGCCTCACTTTTTTATTATTAAATTATTTGAAAACTCGTGAGTTCGTAGCCTCACTAAAGTATACCACTTTCAATGATTTGAAAACCCGTGAGGGAGATATATGCTAAATTGGGATACATGTATTTTTGGTATGCTTCCCAGATAGTTTATTGACACTATGTTTACTGCTGCCTTGGAAGTCCCTTTTTAATTGTGGACTGCTAATCATTTCATGGAAAAAATGAGTGTTGATATTGTAAATAGTACTATTTGGGGACTGGCATCCCCTGTCTGGGAAAGTCACACTTGCTAGCTCCTTAGTGGTCAAACATGCATACTTTATTTTGCAGACAGGATAGTTTGACAGACTTCCTCATAAGTGCAATTGTTGTTTTCTGTTATGTCTAGCCACAGTATCATAAGCTTACTGTAGTAATTCATTAATTTGTTTTACGGGCGAATGACAACGTAGCTTAGGAAAAAAGATATTGTTTTAAAAAATGATTCTAAACCTATGAATTCACTCAACCATTGTGTTGATTTTAAGCATATATACCAGGTGTTGATAATTGATAGCATGGAGCAGCATAATGATGACATGGAGAGATATAGACATGGGATTTTTTATCATTCAAACCTATTGTCTAGATATTGGGAACCTGTGAAGTACAGAGTATGTACAATTGTTTTATTGGAAATCTCCGATTTTGAATGATAATTTATAATAAATAAATAAATTTTATTAAAACGCTCTTTCGAGTTGTTTTCTATCGTTGTGACTGTTATCCCATGAAGTAATACCCCAAAATTATTGTTCCGTTGCGTCAAGGTAAAAATAGGGGTGTTACACTCTTCCCGTGGTTCAATATTTGTCACGGCTCAAAGTCGCGGCTCAATATCAATATCAAACCACATGCCACTAAGGACAAAATATACTGGGTTTTAATATAATATAATTTTTTCAAAAAATCCCACCCTTTCTTCTCCATAATGGCGACAAGATCCTCTTAGAACCACAATTAACAAACTTTCAAAAGCTTCCAAATCACTTAATAAGTATGAAAACACTTTTCGTTTTACCACTTATTTCCAATTATAACAAGACCAAAACGTGTATTTTATGTCGTAAAAGTCGGAATTATGCGTGGTTTGTGTTTTTATTGTGTTTCAGGATAAAAATATGAAAAAGGGAGAAAATACGGGATTTCACAGGCTTATATCAAAGAAAAAGATAAAAGACGAAGTCAAAAGATCAAAAGTGCAAGAAGAACGGAAGTCAAAGGCCTATTCTAAAGATTTATCGAAGAAAAAGTATAAAGACAGAAGTTTAACAAAGTCGAAGAACTAAGTCTACTAAAAGAAGAAAATTAGAAGACAAGTTCAAGTTATTATTCGACTAAACCCGAGACAAAGTCGAGAAAGCAAGTTATTTAAAAGACGATAAAGACAAGAAGAAAAGAGGAAGTAACAAGCACCTACTCCTTCTCCTATAAATAGATTTCTAAATAGTCATTAGAGGATTTAGTTAGTTTTTTGTCTTTAATTTCAGTAGGTAATTAAGTGTGTTTTATTTTTCTTCTCTCAAGTTTTCTTTCAAGCTTATTAAACCTTCATCTTGTAATATTTGATCTTAATCTTTAATATAATCAAGCTTTTTAATAAATTCTCATTCTACCTTTCTTAATCATAATCTATTGTTTTTGCTTAATTAATCATGTATTTGGTTTAATTTTGTTGATGATGTGATTGATTTGCTTATTGGATTGTGCTTATTGATTTGGTGTGTTTGAGGTTTTTAGATTATTGTGTTATTGCTTAATTTTTATGTTTATTAGTTTTTAAATAAGTTGATTTTGGTAGATTAATATTTTATAAAAAGTTGATTTTAAATTTTTGCTTATTTAGTGTGTTTGAATGTTTTTAAATTGTGTCTTATTAGTTTTTTTCTAAAAATTGATTTGGTAAAAGTTTTGGTAAGTGCATATTTGAATTTTGCTAATTTTGATCTTATTCGGGTTGTCAAAACCCTAATATCCTGAACTACATGCAAAGTTTCTTTATCCCGACTTGAGTGTGAAACTTATATTCAGACTTATGTGCATAACTTTTTTTCCCGAATTGAGTGCAAAACACCACTTCCCAAATTACTTGCAAGTGTATTCCAAATTAAATAAAAGATCGTGTTTCCCGAATTAAGTGTGAGTTTGGATTCCGAATTACATTGGTTATTGACATTCCGAATTACATTTGGGATTGTGTTTCCCGAATTAGGTGAGTGATAGGGATTCCGAACTACGTCAAGTTTCATCATTCCGAATTACGTACCAACCATCAGATTCCGAACTAGTTAGAGGATTCACATTCCGAATTAAGTCACAATATTAGATTCTGGATTAGGTTTGAAGTTGGATTCCGAATTAGGTTCAGCATGGTATAATCCGAACTGTGTCTGGGATATGGATTCCGAACAACGTGCAAAATTGGCATATTCCGAATTAAATCAAGAGTACGGATTCCGAACTAGTTGTAGCATGAGCATTTCGAATTAGATTCAGAACGCGGATTCCGAATTAAGAGTTGGATTGGTATTTCGACTTAGGTTCAGTTCTTGTTTTCCAAATTATTTTCAAACTTTAAATTTTTCTCGCCAATTTTCTTAAGTACTATTTTACTTGATTTATCTTAGCTTAATTTTCATAAAGTTTACGTTTTTATAAAGTTTTCAAATTTCAAATTTACTTTTAAAGTTTTTAATTTTTCGTCATATAATTTCAAGTCTTAATTTTTAGTTTAAACTTTAAAACTTTCATTTTTACAAAACGACATTCACAGTTTCACTTTTATTTTAAAATAGATAATTATCTTTAGTTCTTTCACCAAGTTCAGTTTTGTAGCATTTATTCCGGACAAGCAATCGAGGTTAGAAGTTTTCTTTTATTTTTAATAGCTTTTATGTTCATGTTATTTGTAGACTTAGAAAACCAAGCTCCCTCTTTTAATGACCATCACCAATAATTCCCCACTAAACCGCGATCAATTCGAATTGAATCGAGTACGAACAACACTTCTAGAGCACACAAAAATCATCATATTAAATGGCGCTGTTGCCGGCTCTTTTTGTAAAGATTAACGGTTTTTAGTGAGAAAAATAGGATTTTGGGATCCGCCCTTTTGGGAACGTTATTTTCAAGCACAAAAATTTTCAAAAAATCCTAAAAATTTAAAATTTTCAAAAACCCAAAAACAATAAAAAAGATAAAAAACCAAAAATATTTTATTTCATTTTAGTGTATGCGTACTCGATCTACGTCTTATTCTGAGCCCGAGACTCTTAGAGACTTAGAGATGGCCGGTGTGCATAATAATAATAACAACCTACCTCACCCCAATTTGAATAATAATAACAACAACAACCATGTCCCTCCACCCGACCTTCGAACGATGGAGGAGCTTTGTCAACCAACCATGAACGGACGAGGAGGACCGATTGCGCCGATGCAAATCACGGCTCCTGAATTGTCGTTGAAGCATCACATGATCCAGCAAGTTCAAAACGCTTGTCCATTTCGCGGATTACCAGATGATGATGCCAACAAACACCTCGATAAATTCATAACTGTCACTCAAAGCATGAAATTACCCGGTGTTTCCATGGATTTTCTTCGCCTTCACCTTTTTCCACATACTTTATCCCATCATGCTGAAAAATGGTTTGATCGTCTTCCCAAAAACTCAATTCATACATGGAATGACATTTCTAAAATAATTTTGTCGCGCTACTTTCCACCATCCATGGTCACTAGTCTTCGCAATCAAATCAGTGGATTCACTCAAGAACCTGATGAGTCGCTTTTCGATGCTTGGGAAGATTGTAATGTCTTGATCGACCGTTGTCCGAACCATAATATGCTCCCCGTTACTTTGATTGATACTTTCTACAATGGTTTAACTTTCGTGATCGTGATACGATTAATGCTGCCGTCGATGGTACATTCATGAAGAGAAGACCTGAGGAGTGTAGAGAGCTTATAGAGAACATGACCACTCACCACAAAAATTAGGATTCATCTGCATCTTCAAGAAATAACACGAGGGCCAATGTTTCTTCTACATCATCCAACCCAGAGATAACCGAACTTACTCGCCAAATAGCCGAGATGAACAAAAACTTCTTAACCATGGCTACGAACCAATTTCAACAAGCTAAAGCTGTAGCAACTTCTTGTGAGATTTGTGGGGGTTCTCATTCATAGACCGATTGTCCTTATACTCATGACAATCCGAAAAACGTGTATGCCGCTAACGGTAACTTTTCTACGGGAGGCTATCAAGCTCGTCCTCAAGGTGACCGAAATTTGCTAAGTTATCGTTCAAACAACTTCCTTTCACCACCGGATTTTCCTCCTCAAAACCAAAACAACTTCAATCGCAACAATCAAAACCAAACTCAAGCTCCTAATTGATATCAAACCTAAAGAAACCCATATCAACCTCAAGGAAATAATCAACTTTACCAACAACCCGCTTATCAACCACCTGCCTACCATGCTCCTCCTTCCAACCAACCCACAACATTTAATCACGGGGTTGAAACTTACATGAGGACTAATGACGTGCTAGTGAAGATTCTTCAGAGTCAAATCATCAACTTGAAAGGGGATATGGCGAAACAAGGGAATGATCTTCGAGCCGATATGCGAAACTCTTTAAGCAGTCAAACGAATGATTTAAGGGATATGATGGCTAGTTTCATCCCAAGTAATCAAACCTCTGGTTCGGGTTCTCTGCCGAGTAACACCGTTGCTAATCCAAGCGGGTAGATGAAAGCAATCACCACCCGAAGTGGCAAAGGTTTAAAAGAACCCAAGATTCCTACACCTACACCGGTGATTGTGACAAAGGAAAACGAGTCCCCTTCACCGATTCCTCCACCTTCTATTTCTACCCCTCCACCACCCACGGATGTGAGTGAGAATTCCATTCCAAAGCCTTCATCTCAACCCGATATACCTTATCCTTCAAGGTTGAGGAAAGAGAAGTTGAAGAACAAGGATGATATTCAAGCTTCGAACTTTCTTAAAATGTTTAAGCAATTGAATTTCAACATCACATTTGCTGAGGCTCTCGCTCACATGCTGAAATATGATAAAATGTTTAAAGATCTTCTTAGTGACAAAGAAAAGCTTCTTGATATTGCTCAGACCCAACTTAATGAGAATTGCTCCGTGGTTCTTTTAAGGAAATTACCAACCAAACTTGGTGATCCGGGTCGCTTTCTCATTCCTTCGAACTTCCCCGGGGTAGAGAATTGTATGGCCCTAGCCGATCTAGGTGCTAGTATCAACTTAATGCTATTAAGTGTTTGGAAACAATTATCTCTACCCGAGCTAGTCCCCACACGAATGACATTGGAATTAGCTAACCGCACGGTTGCTTATCCGGTGGGGATAGCCGAAGATGTCTTCGTCGGTGTCGACAAATTCACCTTTCCAGCGGATTTTGTTGTCGTTGACTACGAGATGGATCCCCATGTTCCATTAATCGTTGGACGTCCATTCTTGAGGACCGGTCGTACTCTCATTGATGTAGCCGCGGGCGAATTAATCATGAGAGTTGGTGACGATAAAATCTTTTTCAACATGGGTAAACTTTCTAAGCAACCTTATGAACAAGAGAGCATTAATTTCATTGACGTTCTTGATGAGGCTTATGAAGAGCATTTCAAAGACGCTTGTAAAAGTGGTTCTTCTTCTCTACCCATTGTTGAGACCGTTGCCTCTATTGCTCCATCATTGACTCCATTTGGAGAAAGTGATTTCCTTTTGAAAGAATTTGAAGCAACTTTAGGGGATGTGGACTTAAAATATTATAGTTCTCCCACCGATTGGGATGAAGACATTCGTACCATTGAGAAACTTCTCAATGAGGACCATATTTCTCCACCTTCTCCTAAGGAAGTTACAATCGATGATCTGAATTTGACTAAACCTTCCATCGACAATCCTCAGGATTTAGAGCTTAAGGATTTACCGTCTCATCTCGAATACGTTTTCCTTGAAGACAATAAGAAGTTACCCGTCATCATTGCTAAGGACTTGAAAGAGGATGAAAAATCTCGACTTATCGATGTGATGAAGAATCATAAGAAAGCATTGGAAAATTTCCGACATTCGTGGAATTGATCCTAACTTTTGTACTCATAAAATTCTCATGGAAGATGACTTTAAACCCGCAATCCAAAGCCAAAGAATGGTTAATCTAAAAATTCATGACGTCATCAAGAAAGAAGTTATCAAACTTCTAGATGCCGGAATGATTTACCCTATTTCGGATTCGCCATGGGTTAGTCCCGTCCATTGTGTGCCTAATAAAGGCGAAATAACCGTTGTTCTGAATGAAAACAACGAGTTGATTCCTACTCGACTTATCACGGGTTGGCGAGTTTGCATAGACTATCGCAAGCTCAATGATGCCACTCGTAAGGATCATTTTCCTCTTCCTTCCATGGATCAAATGCTCGAGCGTTTAGCGGGTAATGACTACTATTGCTTCTTAGACGGTTTCTCCAGGTATTTTCAAATTCCCATCGATCCAAAAGACCAAGAGAAAACCACATTCACTTGTCCTTATGGAACATTTGCTTACAAAAGAATGCCTTTCGGCTTATGCAATGCTCCCGGGACTTTCCAAAGGTGTATGATGGCTATATTCCATGACATGGTTGAAGAAACTATGGAAGTCTTTATGGATGATTTCTCGGACTATGGTGATTCTTTCTCTACTTGCCTTGCCAATTTAGAACGTATGCTCATACGGTGTGAAGACACTCGTCTCGTTCTTAATTGAGAAAAATGCCATTTCATGGTAAAAGAAGGTATTGTTCTTGGTCATAAAATCTCCAAAGCCGGTCTTGAAGTCGGTCGTGCTAAAGTTGAAGTAATTGCTAAATTACCTCCACCTTCAACAGTGAAGGGTGTGAGAAGTTTCCTGGGTCATGCGGGCTTCTATCGTCGATTCATTCAAGATTTTTCTAAGATCTCTCGCTCGATGACCCACCTCTTGGAAAAATATACTCCTTTTATATTTTCTAAAGAGTGTATCGAATCTTTCAATCTTAAGGATAAATTAACTAAGGCACCAGTCTTGGTTACCCCTAATTGGAGTTACCTTTTGAATTGATGTGTGATGCTAGCGACTTTGCTATCGGAGCGGTTTTGGTACAAAGAGTGAACAAACACTTCCAACCAATCCATTATGCTAGCAAGATAACGACGGGGGCTCAATTGCATTATACCACTACCGAAAAAGAGCTTCTAGCTGTAGTGTATGCTTTTGAGAAGTTTTGCCCCTATCTTGTTCTTTCCACTACCATTGTGTATACCGATCATTCCGCGTTGAAGTACTTGTTAACTAAACAAGATTCCAAGCCAAGACTTCTTCGTTGGGTTTTACTCCTACAAGAACTTAAAATCGAAATTCGTGATAAAAAGGGAGCGGAAAACCTAGCCGCGGATCATCTTAGTATACTCGGGGATCCTTATCAAGGGGAGCTCCCAAATCAAGAGATTAATGACTCTTTTCCCTCTTGAAGCCTTGATGTCTCTTAACTCCAACGTTGATGAAACCCCATGGTTTGCGGACATTGCAAACTATTTGGCGGGTGGAATTCTCATGGAAGGGTTAACGTCCCAACAAAAGAAAAAGTTCTTTAAAGACATTAAGCACTATTTTTGGGACGACCCTTACCTTTTCAAACAATGTGCGGATCTTGTCATTCGTTGGTGTGTTGATGGGCTGGCAGCCTTACTAATCTTGGAAGCTTTCCATAAAGGACCCACCGGTGGTCACTTTGGTCCTAATTACACCGTGAAGAAAGTTTTCGACTCTGGAATTTATTGGCCCACCATTTATCGTGACGCTCATGAAATGGTTAAACATTGTGATGCTTGCCAAAGAAAAGCCAAGATCACACATAAAGATGAGATGCCTCAAAATTTCATACAAGAATGTGAAATCTTTGACGTATGGGGCATCGACTTTATGGGGCCATTTTCATCATCCAAAGGGAACAAGTACATCCTCGTAGCCGTTGACTACGTATCTAATTGGGTTGAAGCAAAGGCTTTACCTACGAGCGATGCGAGGGTGGTTGTGAACTTTTTGAAGCAACTTTTTTCTCGATTCGGTGTTCCTCGTACTATCATCAGTGATCGCGGGACTCATTTTTGCAATGATCAATTTTCTCGAGTCATGGCTAAGTATGGTGTCAATCACCGTCTTTCCACCGCTTATAATCCACAAAAAAATGGTCAAGCCGAGATTTCTAACCGTGGATTGAAGAGAATATTAGAGCGAACTGTGGGAGAGCATCGTGCCTCGTGGGCTGATAAGTTAGATGATGCTTTGTGGGATTTCTGTACCGCTTATAAGACACCTATTGGTTGCACTCCATATCTTCTTGTGTACGGGAAGGCATGCCACCTCCCTATTAAGTTGGAACATAAGGCTTATTGGGCCTTGAAATGGGCTAATTTTGATATCAACAAAGCCGGTGATCTTAGGAAGATTCAACTCAACGAGCTTAATGAACTCAGGAATGAAGCTTATGAGAATTTGTTGATTTCAAGGAGAAAACCAAGCTCATTCATGATTCTAGGATTAAGAACCGAGAGTTTCACATAGGTGATCAAGTTTTACTCTTTAACTCTTGGTTGAAAATTTTTCCGGGCAAGCTTAAGAGCCGTTGGTCTGGTCCATTCACCGTCGCCAAAGTCTTCCCATATGGCACTAATGATCTTTCTCAACCAAATAGGCCTAATTTTAAAGTGAATGGCCAGCGCGTTAAGTTGTACTTTGGTGAGGACATCTCTCATGAGATGATTCCATCCCTCACCACGTTTCCCTTGAATTAGTTTTGGGTCGAGTCAGGCTCGTGACTCGGTTAACAAAAACAAGCGCTTCTCGGGAGGCAACCCGATGATATATTCTTTTTTACCTATTTTCATAATAAGTGTAGGGGGAGCTACATAGGGTTTGTTGTCTTGTTTCTTATGATGTGCAGGGATTAAAGCTTCAAAGCACACTTTTGATGACATTTGACGACCCGTGATCCCGTGTAACTGTCTTCCCGGTTCTATCCTAAACTGTCATGATTCAATATTTCATATCTTATATGTTCACATTAAAATCACTATAGTTGTCCTTTCTTTAGCAAGATTTAAACAACGTGCACAATGTCCTAAGTGTAGGGGAGTTTTCTCCCACATGCTTAAACATTGAGGACAATGTTTATATCAAGTGTAGGGGGGACTTCTATCGAAGTAAGTGGGCTTTTCCATGAATTTGCCCTCATTTTAACCAGAAAATTTGATTTTTCGACATTTTTCAAAATTTTTTAATCTATTTTGGCCTAGTAGTATAGTAGTATTTTCCTTTGTTATTGTTATTTACTTTCTTTGCTAGAATAAAATTTTAATAAAGTGGTTTTAATTTTTCAAACGTCATGAATCTTTTGACTCAACCCGAGTTTAATTATCTAAGTTTACTCTAGCTAGTATCCTTAACGTGTTTAAGTCAAGTTTTGCTAGGCTTTTATATAGGGAACTTTAAAACACGAAAGTCTTAACTCTTACGGGTTAAGAACAAGAACTTTTCGCAAGTTCCTATAATTGATCCTAGAAAGTCGTTTATCAAAGGAACTTCAAAATGCAAATTCTAAACTTGAAAAAGTCTAAGAAGATGCAAGATCCTATAGATGACTTGAAAACCTAAAACTTTGATTTAATTGGCTAAGCATCCACGAGTCTCATTCCTTGAGATTTTAAATTATGGAGAACGAGAGATGACAGAGTCAATTATAAGTTTGGTATTCTTTCATGAATTTATGTGAGTTAATTAAGAGCTTTTTCTCCCATCGCTTGCTAATAAATATTAATTGCAATAAATAAGGTTGTACGATTTGAAAAGTTACTTAGCTTCTAGCCCAAGATCGCTTAAAAGTTGCTCGGTATTAATTAGAGTTCATAGCCAAGGCATAACTTATTGAAGCGGGATGTGAAGATTGGCGAGTCCGAAAAGGCCCTAACAAGGCATGAGGGCTACATTTTGTTGCTAAATATCCCAAGTGATGTGAAGAATCATTTATCAAAAATCAATATGAAGGATCGAGACACACGACGAAAAGCAAATACTCCCCAAAAGATCATGAAGAAGTCTGTCCGAAAAGACCCTAGCAAGGTATGAGGATAAATAGATCCAAGTCCTAAAAGGAGGCGGATCGTTGTATATCAAAATCCAAAATAAAGATTGGAGAAAAATGAAAAATTCGTGGTCCAAGTATGAAGAATATCTCAAAAACTTCAAGCGAAGAAATTCCTATTATGAAGAGAAGGCCATAATTTCAAGAACGTCTCTCAAGATTCGAAGTATGAAGTCGCTGCCAAATATCGGTCTGAGAAAGGTCTCAAATCGTGAAGCGAGTTATGCCAAGATATGAACTTTAAGAGGTCCCGAGAAACAGTTTTAAAAGATTTTGTCCTTTAGCTAACTATTGATTAAATCGTCCTAATTTATTTTCAGCCTAAATAAACTATCGAAATAAGTCAAACAATGCATCCTCGTGATCATTCAAGACAATCATAAAATATAAGAGATACACCTAGGAATAAGGGAGTCTAAGTGAATAATTGGGCCACATGAGTTTGTGTTAGTTTGCTAACTTATAATAACAATGATCTCGTTTATAAGCTTGGTGTGGGGAACGTAAAACTTGAGGGTGATAAACATTCATGACATACCATAGCCCTAATGAAAGTCTTTGATTTCTTTACTTGCTTTGTAAATATTTCTATCTTTTTGGTTTCCTTAGTGTTTAGAAATTAATAAAGGCGAAGATGGGTTAATTATGATGAAAAATGTAAATCGTGCTTTGAAATTAATGCATTGCATGAGGGCATTGCAATGGTCAAGTGTAGGGGATTTAATAAGTGTGAAAACACTTATCCTTTTACCACTTATTTCCAATAATAACAAGACCAAAACGTGTATTTTATGTCGTAAAAGTCGGAATTATGCGTGGTTTATGTTTTTATTGTGTTTCAGGATAAAAATATGAAAAAGGGAGAAAACACGGGCTTTCACGGGCTTTTATCAAAGAAAAAGACAAAAGACAAAGTCAAAAGATCAAAAGTGCAAGAAGAACGGAAGTCAAAGGCCTATTCTGAAGATTTATCAAAGAAAAAGTCTAAAGAAGGAAGTTTAACAAAGTCGAAGAACCAAGTCTACTAAAAGAAGAAAATTAGAAGACAAGTTCAAGTTATTATTCAACTAATCCCGAGACAAAGTCGAGAAAGCAAGTTATTTAAAAACGAGAAAGACAAGAAGAAAAGAGGAAGAAACAAGCACCTACTCCTTCCCCTATAAATAGATTTCTAAATAGTCATTAGAGGAGATAGATAGTTTTTAGTCTTTAATTTTAGTAGGTAATTAAGTGTGTTTTATTTTTCTTCTCTCTAGTTTTCTTTCAAGCTTATTAAACCTTCATCTTGTAATCTTTGATCTTAATCTTTAATATAATCAAGCTTTTTAATAAATTCTCATTCTACCTTTCTTAATCATAATCTATTGTTTTGCTTAATTAATCATGTAGTTGGTTTAATTTTGTTGATGATGTGATTGATTTGCTTATTGGATTGTGCTTATTGATTTGGTGTGTTTGAGGTTTTTAGATTATTGTGCTTATTGCTTAATTTTTATGTTTATTAGTTTTTAAATAAGTTGATTTTGGTAGATTAATATTTTATAAAAAGTTGATTTTAAATTTTTTTCTTATTTAGTGTGTTTGAAAGTTTTTAAATTGTGTCTTATTAGTTTTTTTCTAAAAAATTGATTTGGTAAAAGTTTTGGTAAGTGCTTATTTGAATTTTGCTAATTTTGATCTTATTCGGGTTGTCAAAACCCTAATATCCCGAACTACATGCAAATTTCTTTATCCCAACTTGAGTGTGAAACTTATATTCAGACTTATGTGCATAACTTTTTTTCCCGAATTGAGTGCAAAATACCACTTCCCGAATTACTTGCAAGTGTATTCTGAATTAAATAAAAGATCGTGTTTCCCGAATTAAGTGTGAGTTTGGATTCCGAATTACATTGGTTATTGACATTCCGAATTACATTTGGGATTGTGTTTCCCGAATTAGGCGAGTGATAGGGATTCCGAACTACGTCAAGTTTCATCATTCCAAATTATGTACCAACCATCAGATTCCGAACTAGTTGGAGGATTCACATTCCGAATTAAGTCACAATATTGGATTCCGGATTAGGTGTGAAGTTGGATTCTGAATTAGGTTCAGCATGGTATAATCCGAATTGTGTATGGGATATGGATTCCGAACTACATGTAAAATTGGCATATTCCGAATTAAATCAAGAGTACGGATTCCGAAGTAGTTGCAGCATGAGCATTTCGAATTAGATTCAGAACGCGGATTCCAAATTAAGAGTTGGATTGGTATTCCGACTTAGGTTCAGTTCTTGTTTTCCAAATTATTTTCAAACTTTAAATTTTTCCCGCCAATTTTCTTAAGTACTATTTTACTTGATTTATCTTAGCTTAATTTTCATAAAGTTTACGTTTTTATAAAGTTTTAAAATTTCAAATTTACTTATAAAGTTTTTAATTTTTCGTCATATAATTTCAAGTCTTAATTTTTAGTTTAAATTTTAAAACTTTCATTTTTACTAAACGACATTCACAATTTCACTTTTTTTTAAAATAAATAATTATCTTTAGTTCTTTCACCAAGTTCTAGTTTGCAGCATTTATTCCGGACAAGCAATCGAGGTTAGAAGTTCTCTTTTATTTTTAATAGCTTTTATGTTCATGTTATTTGTAGACTTAGAAAAACAAGCTCCCCCTTTTAGTGACCATCACCACCCTAAACCGTGATCAATTCGAATTGAATCGAGTACGAACAACACTTCTAGAGCACACAAAAATCATCATATTATCACTCAAATTAATTGGTTTCAAAACAATGGTTTCACTCATCATTCTTCTAACATCAATTAATTGTAAGTATCTTCATTTAATTTCAATCAACTTGTTCAAGGGTTCTTAATTTCATAATTGAGGATTTTTAATATTAAAATCGAATTGGAACCTAGTTAGGAATGTGGGTTGGCATAGTTGTAATGCTATGATTCCTTAGGTTTGAATTCATTGCGATTTCACTATAGCCTACTTATAGAACAAATCCGAATTTTAACTAATATATTTTAGTTGAATGATGGAATTGATATAAAACCTTAACACATTGGTAATTTCATTGCTAATGCTTACCTAAAAATGGAATTTAAAAAACCAATGTTCAAAGTTCATGTTTGATTTTACATAATTCATATGTACTAGTCAAAAATAAAATTGGTACATTATGGACATGAGAATGTTAAGGATTAATCCTTTTGGTTAGTCAAGAAATTGATTAAACACCTTCTCATGATTTTGGTTTTTATTCATTATATTACATAAGAGTGATCTTGGAAATATTCCTGTCTTATATAGGTATTGACTATGCCTTTGGAAACTCATAAAGATCATGAGAAAACTAGAGAATACATTCCCATTCTTTCTTAATCGTGTCAATCTCGTTCTCTCCAAAAATACTCTTCGATCTTTAGAAAATCGTTGTTTTCATGAAGGATGTAATGTCCCACAAAATCTTGATGGGATTGAGCTCACTCGCTACATGTTCAAATCTATTGGCTTTGATTGTTTGCTTGACATTGATGAGCTAATATTCCCTTCCTTTCTTATAGAGTTCTTTAGTTCGTTCCCATTAATGTGCATCAATAATAGTTTATCTATAAGATTTTCTATCAAGGGGAAAACCATTATATACACCCTTGAAGAATTTGAAAAAAATTCTCAAAGTGCCATATAGTGGTCAATGTAGGTTCCCCGATGCTTGGAGCCTTGACTCTTTAGAATCAGCATCTATTGATGTGCATTATGTGAGAGAGCTTCCTTCACCTGTGTTCATCTCTAGAGCTATTTCTAAACCTCGTGAACATTCTCTTCTTGGTGAATTTCAATGAAACATTCGTGTTCTCACTCTTTGGGAATTACTAACTAGCGAACTTAATGATTTTATGATCGCTTGGGCCGAAATCATTAGGGAAAATACAATGTGTCTTGGTGGTAATCGCAATCGTGTGCCCGCTTGCCTTGCACATATGTTGTATTGTGTTGCAACCTCCACCCCGTACAACCTTGCATTTTTCATGGCTAGAAGAATTAACCATGTACTCTTTAAATCAAAATCGAGTCTTCCCTTTGCTATGCTTCTTACTCGTCTTCTTAAAGAGTTCATCTTGACTTCCCATCTTTAAACGTAACATCCTAATGCTCCGTTGTTCGTGTTATGCTTCCCACTGAACCTTCCATATGAGCCTCGGATTAATTCTAATGAAGATAGAAATGATCATCGAGAGAAAACTTATGATGTTGGGTGTATTCCCCTTTCAACTTCTTAGATAGAAAATATTGAAACTAACATCGGCATAAGTTCTCAGTGTAATCTTTGTTGGGAATTATTTGTATAGTACCAAATACCTTTAGTACAAGTACAAGTATTGTTAGTGTTGGCAAGTACCATTAGTGTTAACGCGGTACATAGCAATTACTATTAGTGTTAAATGTAAGTACTGCTATATTGATTAGGACGAATATATCTTTAGAAAAGATATGTCATAGTTATAGTTAGAGTATATCTTATGTGATATACTTAATAATTTAGAATATTGATAATATATCGTGTGTCATATACTTATCATAATAGAATATTCTATGGTTCTTAACACTATAAAAGGAACATAGGTACGATGAGTTTATTGTATCTCAATGAAAAGTCGGTTAATAGAAAATCGAATAGATAAAAGTAATTTTGTTCTTCTTTGCTTTATAAGTTAGATTCCGCATAACTTATTTGGTTGAGTAAGAGTTCTCAAGTGCTCTAGTTTGATTACAAGCTATTGTACAAATTCTTAATAGAATATAGATTCATTCAAAGGTATCAACAAGTTGTATCAGAGCTTGTTGAGAAACTCTGAATAAGAAGAACACAACCCTAAATCTCCACTCACACAAATCCAATGTCTCAAACCGGTGAACATCCTCACTAGGAAGAAATTCCAATACCTTATCCCATACCACAGGGACAACCTCAAATTTTGCATCTTGCACTTGTGACTCCACCTATACAAGGTGCATAAACTACAGATGTTGTAGTTACTCATACAACTACACCTTCTTCCCATACTCTTTCTACTGTAAAACTCCCTGTTCTCAAAAGTTATAACTATGAGACATGGGCAATGCAGATGGAACATTACTTGAATCACACAAATCACACTCTGTGGGAGGTTATCAAGAATGGGAATACTCCTAAGAAGTTGTATTGGTTAGCTGATGGTACATGTTATGCTTTGCCTGCTGTCACTGCTGAAGAGGTACAAGTAGAGATCAGAGAAAGAAAGGCCAGCACTGCTTTAGCTATGGCACTTTCAGAAGACATTCTACCTAGCTTTCATCACTTTAAGGATGCAAAGGCTATGTGGGCAGCTATCAAGATTAGATTTGGAGGCAATGACAAGTCTAAGAAGATGAAAAATATTGTTCTGAAACAAGGATTTGATAACTTCTCAATTTCCAGTACAGAAGGAATCCATAGTGGTTATGGAAGGTTCTGTAAATTGCTCATTCAATTAGCAGTTCATGGACTAGTAATTACTCAGGAAGAAGCCAGTCTAAAATTCTTAAGAAGTGTTCCACAAGAGTGGAAAGTGATGGCTATGCACTTCATCACAAGGGATGATCTGGATGTAACTCCTTTTGATCATCTCTATAACAATCTTAGAGTTTATGAGATGGATGTTAAAGGCATTGAAGTAACCAAAGCAGCAGCAACACCAAAGTCTAACTTGGCTTTTGTGTTAGAAGGAAGCAACGGTACATACTCTCAAAGTACCGCTGGTGGATCAAGTAGCGGTACTTACTTCCAAAATACCGCTGGAGGACTAACTAGGTGTGTGCAAGAAACCGAAAACCCGAATCTAAACCGGAAAAACCCAAAGAACCAAAACCTAAAAAACCGAAACCGATTGAAAAACCAATGGTTCGGTTTTTGCATTTTGAAAAAACCGAAGCTTTTGGTTCATTTTGGTTTTAGTATTAAAGAAAAGCAATATAAACCGAACCGGTCTTTATAAACATGAGAATATGTATATAAGTTCATGTCGAAGCTAATGGACGATGAATATGCTACGCTAGATTAATTCTATCATGTTTAATAACTAATCATTGTTTCATATGCTTATTGAACATGACTAAATAATAAGTTTTCTTCTCGATTGTTTTTTTAATTAGGTTTTTATTATTGCTATTGTGTTGATTTATACACATAAATGATTTTTTAAGGATTTTATATGATATTTTTTCCTAATTTTTAATGTTGTGTTTCTTGTTGTTATTGTTTATTTAAAGCTTTTAACGTGATGGTTTATGTTATATTCAAAATCGACTTGTAAAAGCGAAGCTCGATAAATCATATAGAAATCAAAAAAACCGAAAAATCAAACCGAAAGTAAATCGACAACCGAAAAACCAAACCGACACAAAACCGAAACCGGATGGTTCCTAAAAATCAGAAACCGAAATTTGTTGGTTCGGTTTCGGTTTTATACAAAAACCGAACCAAACCGAACCATGCTCACCCTTAGCAGTACTTATTCTCAAAGTACTGAAGGCAGTCCATCAGTGTCTCAGAATCCACAGGGAAGATCATCGTCACTGTTTAGTGACAATGATGCCTTCTCATTCTTTGTTGGACAAGACAACAGACCAAGGTTGACTCTCAATGACTTATTCCAAATGGATGATGCTGACATTGAAGAGATGGATCTCAAATGGTAAGCTGCTATGGTCTCTGTTAGATCCAATAAACTCTAAAAAAGGACTAGAAGGAAGATGAATGTTGATCCTAATGAACCATTAGGATATGACAAATCCAAAGTTGAATGCTACAACTGTGGAAGGAATGGACACTTTGCAAGGGAGTGCAATAGGGAAAAGGCTGAAGGAAGCAGTCAGAAGTTCAAAAACAGCTATAGAACAAGTCCAAGAGTCACTGAAAGATTTCCAAAAGGAGATAACAGAAGTCCCAAAGGAACTAAAGCATTGGTTACAGTAGATGGAGTGGTTAACTGGACTGAAGAAGAAGTATAAGAAGAGCATGGTTTGATGGCTCTCTCTCATGAAGACACTGAGGTACATCCCTGTTCTAAAGATTGTATTCTTAAGTTTAATAGCCTAAAATTAGAACTTGATGCATAATATCAAAAGTAAACACATGTACTGTAGAAGTGAATGCTTTTAAACAAGGTGTTGCTAAGTGATGAGATGGCATTTGTACATGATCTCATCGTTCTTTTCGGGCTTTAAATGCATTAAAATGTCATAAAATACCATATATATGCTTGTATTTGTTTACTTGTGTGTTTTAGGTATGGATATCGTGAAAAATACAAATGATCACAAGAAACAAGGAAAAACGGACACGAGAAACGAAGCCGTACAAAGAACCGGGCCCTAGTTCATGATTTATCCAAAATTAACCCTTGAAGACTTGAATATATACAATATTGATCCTCAAAATATGAATAAATGACACTTAAAACCCTTGTATATTCATAATTACAAGTTTGGTCCCTTAAGTTTGTCAAAATTACAAAATGGTCCTTCAACTTTGAAGAAATGGCAAGATTAGTCCCTCATCAATTCTAATAAAGTCAAAGAATCAATGAAGACCTTTGAAGATCAAGAAATTCCAAAATCATTCCCTCAAGTATTCAAAAATGGCAAAAATAACCCTTGAAACACTTTTGCCAAAGTTTTTGGGCAAAAGTGTGAAATCAGAAAGTTCTATAACAAAGGGAATACGTTTTGGTGGCTGAAAAACTTGATTTACCCATTTCACCAAAAAACAAGGGCCAAAGGTGTTCAAATGAAACATTCAAACACTTTTTGCGCCAAACAACTAACCTTTCCACCAAAACCAGATCAAACATAGTTACTATTCACCGTATGAAACCAGTAACTATCTCCTTCATAACAAAGGGTTATTTTTAATTACCTTGGCACACATGTGATTCAACCCAACACGAATCATTCCCACACTTCACATCATACACCACTCCACTCAATGGTCCCCACCATTCAAACCGTCCACCAATGAAAACACTACTTACTCTCCAAGGAATGCCACGTTGCAAGATCAACGCTTGACACTCATTACTTGTCCCCAAGGCCAAAAGGAATGTCCAGGATCAAATGGGACAGCTCATATCACCTCAAGCATCTAGAAGACTCAAAGGGCAATTCTGATATTTTGTAGCTAGGGTTTCAAGCATTTCTCATTGTAAACTCAGCCCTTGTGGCCTATATAAGGACCCCCAACTTGTGGTGAGGCCTTTGTTCCATTTTTACCTTTTGAACATTGTAATTCCTTTTTGAATTTTATAAAATTTTGTATTTTGAGTAAATTGTAATTCCTTTTTATGTTTTTGAAAGTTGGTGTTGTTTAAGGGTAATTCTGAGTTCCATTATATGTTATAAGTTTGCTTGAATCTTGTGGTTCAAGGACGTTTATGTTTGGTAAGGTTTTCAAGTTTGAAAAAAGCTTGAAAAGAGGTTTCTGATTTTGCTATTTTACTTGTACTAATCCTTGACCAAAACTATAAGCTCTTACAAGCTTGTTGACACCAAGCTTGTGAAGGGATTGGAGCCTTTGGTTGGACTGTTTGTTCATTGTGTTGAAGAAGTCAAGCCCTTGAGTTTCTGCTTTGAAACATCAACCAAGGCAGTCATCATCTCCTTTGTTGAAGCACCTTGGTCTTGTTCTAGTTGTTGAACAAGGTCCAAGGAGGATTGCTGGTCCTCCTAGAATGTTGTGGAGGACAGGTATAACCTCTTGTTAAGATTCCTCTAAAATATCACATGATATTGTCTGTTTTGTGTTTTGCTATATGATTTGGTGATTTTGTGTTTGTGCTTTGTGCTTTGTGTTTTATGATTGGTATCTGTTAGTTGTCACCTAGCTATTTGATCATTAAAAGCAGTAGGTTGTTTGAAGGATTAAAAAGTTTGTTTGAAAAGTGCTTATTAAAGGATTGTTTGGGATTACTGGTTCATAAGGCCTTGTGGCCTTGTGCCCTTGGTTCTTAGGGTTTGGGAAGTCTAAACAAGTCATATTGAACAAGTTTTAGTCATTGGTTAAGTTTATGAAAGTTTCGATAATGGATTTCAAGTTTTGCAAAAATCTAATAAAAAGTGTTTTGAAATTGGTCAAACACATCAGATCCAATAACTTCTTTGTTTGTTAGATCTAAGGTTTGAAATCAGGTTTGGGAATAGTTTAGGTGATAAGCTATCTACTGGTTATCTGGTTGTTAAATTTGGTGGCTTATTGAGTGTGCTATAGCTTACCAAAGTTGGCTGAAGTGGTTATTTGCATCAGCAAAGTGACCACCTCATTTGGTGCATGCATTTGAGAATCTAGTGTATGCCTTGTGGTTTTGTTGCTTGGAACTTGTTTATGTGCTGCTTGTGAGTGGATTTTGCTATTTGGTGTGCCTTGTATCTGGCTTATAAGCTTATTGGCTTATTAAGCCCTTATTGCCAAAATCTGTCATCAAAAGGTCAACTGACCTCTTGATTCACAAGGACTCCTCCTTGAGTTCTTCACAAAAATTGCTTATAACAAGCCCATATACCATCCCTGATCATTTGGTGAACTTTGGAGTACTTTGACTTTTGGTCAAATAAGCACAAATTCGCTTATTTTTTAGAACTGCTTATTGGTACATGCAACAACTTGGCTTTTGTAATAGAACTCATTTTTCTTAGCTTAATAACAAGTTTGGAAGGTTACAAGTCTTTTGGTTAAGCTTTTGCTAGGAAACTAGCTTATTTGGCTTTTTCAGCCAGCTTATTGGTTCACACAGCTTATTCTACTTGGCTTTTTGTGATTTTCTTGATTGATTATTCTTAGTTAAGCTATTTGTGAGCTTTTGCAACAAACCAGAGCTTCTGAAACCCCTTAGAACTCTAACCTGACTATTTTGTCGTTTAGTGGATTTCTATTTTGCTTATTTCTGGCTTATTGAGTGAGCTTTTTCAAAATTTCTTTTTATAGATCTCTTAGGCATCTCAAAAGAAGGTTGTGTGTTTAAGCAGAGCTTATTGCTTAATGGGCTTATTAGCCCAATAAGAATAAGCTGTTTGTTATTTAAGTTGTGATAAGCTCATATTCAGCTTTTGGGCCTTCAGACTTTTATGCTTAGAATTAAATTTTGAGTCAGATAGGGCTTTTTCAGCTCATTTGGGCCTAGTTTGACTTTTTGGGCTAAAAAGCCCATTAGTGTTGAATGTTTTGCTTTTAGCCCATTTGGGGGCCCATTAGGGGTATTTTGGTAATTTCACTTTCATTTTCTGATTACTTAGGTTAAAATAAACTAGTTTGCAAGTTTTTATAATTTTTTATAATTTTTAGATTTTTAATATTATTTTAATATTATTTTATTATTAAATTTCAAATTTCACATTTTTGCACTTTCTATATTTTTCTTAGCTTTAATGTAATTTTTCTTAGCTTTAATACATTAAAATAGGATTTTTACAACTCTTAGATTAATTTTATCATATTTAGATTAATTTTTATAATTAATTTAAGTTTTAATAGTTTTTAAATCATTTTAAATAGTTTTTATTAGTTTAGAATTTATAAAAATAGTTTTTAATCTTTTTAGGTCATTTTAGAGGTTTACCAATTGAAAAATATTTATTTGGGCTTTTAGATAATTAATTTGATTTTTAGGGCTTTAATTAGCATTTAAAAATTAATATTTAATTAATTAAAAGGTTTGAAAAAGTTTTGATCATTGGTAAACTCTTAGTTTATTTATTTTGATTTTTGGTAATTTTTGGGAATTTTTAGAATTAATTTTTATTTTTGCTCTTTTTTACGGTTTTACGTTTAGTCATCGTAGTAATTAATTTCACATCTTCGTCATTCTATTTTCTCATCCCCTTCTTTCAAATATTAATCTCAAATCAATTACGAATTATTCACACACATATACCTCCTTGGGAAACGAACTTTCATTAGGGTCATTTGTACACGGTTTTCCTAAATCGTCGTATTTAATACTTTCCCTATTCACCCTCTTTGTTTTCCTAAACAAGAGTGGTAATTTACTGCAATCATTTTTGGCGTCGCTGCCGGGAGGTGTGTCGTGATTAATTTGTCTTGTTGTTTTTAATATTAACCATAAATAGTATTTGTATTAGTAGAAATCTACTAATACGTATTATCGTTTTTTTTTCTTGTGAAATTATTATTACTATATTGTATTAAGTCACAATCAATACAAAATATCTCCAAAAGTGTGAAAACACAACCTTAATTGGGATTTTATCTCCTAATTATTGTATTCGAATCTCAAACAACAAGAAAAAGGCAAAAATAGATAAATACTTTCGTGAGGCTCGATTTTGAAAAATACGAACTATAAGGTGGGTATAAGGCGGGTATTATAAAATATACCCTAAGGAAAAAGGCTCTTAAGTGCTTCGCGCCGCCTCGTTTCCCCGCTTGCTTGTGAGTATTTTGAGATTGAAGGCTAATCGAGGGTTTTTCCGCCCAAAGTATTATTACGTATCATATATATTTGCTTGGTTTCTTTGTGATTAAACCCTCTTGAACAATTTGGTTTTCACCAAAGTTCTAAAGTCATTCGAAGGCGTTCACTCCACGTGATCGTTTTCATTCTTTTGAGGCTTCTTTAATCAAGAGTTTGATTTGAGGAGAGATTTGGTATATTGTTGTCTACGAAGATACACCAAAATCCAAAAAAAAATTAAAAACAATCAAAAACACAAAAAATTGAAAATTCACAAAACACCCAAAAAGAATATTCTTTGCTCACCTCCCATTCTACGTGAAGTTTATGCTAACTCGTAGTCAAGCTAAACGAGCTTGTAAACGTCGTCAAAATCAAGGAAATCAAGAGACGTTGATTGAAGAACAAACTCCAATTGTTGAACCTATTGTAGAACAAGAAGTCGTCATGGCTAATAGTACTATGATGGAGTTGCTTCAAGCACCCACCGAGGGTTTTGGAGAGGCCATTGTGATTCCCGCTATCCTTGCGGAGAGTTTCGAAATTAAAACGGTTTTAATGTCGATGTTGCAAGCTAATAAGTTTAGAGGTCATGAGAAAGACAACCCGCATTACCACATAAGGAATTTTAATCGTCTCACCGCAACTAGCAAGTTTAAGGATGTTCCACATGACGCCATTAAAATGATGTTGTTTCCGTACTCGTTAGATGGACCCGCTAAAATTTGGCTTGAGAAAGAACCGCCAAATTCAATTTTGACATGGGGTGATCTCGTTTCTAAGTTTGTGAACAAATTTTTCCCACCATCTAAAACAACACATTTGAAAAATGAGATTTCAAGATTTCTACAACGAAATAATGAGAGTTTTTCAATGGCATGGGAACGATTTAAGGAAATGTTACATGAATGTCCACACCATGATTTTTCGGAATTGCATCAAGTTGATACTTTTTATAATGGGCTTAATGATCATGAACGAGATTATTTGAATGCCGCCGCGGGTGGTATTTTTTGTGCAAAACGACCGATGAAACTTTAAAGATTATCGAGAATATGTTGGGAATAAATTAAGGCCAGATCACTTGAGCGCTGACAAGAACAAAACAAGCGTTGACAAGAACAAAACAAGCGCTGACAGCTCAAGCGTTGACAAGTTAAAGTCAAGCGTTGACACATTGAAGACAAGCACTGATGGAAGATATATTCTACACGTTTATTATATTCTAGAATACTTCTAGTAAAGATAGGAACAACAATGTATTTTCTATATTTATCTTTACCTAGAATAGCTGATACGTAGATTATTGTACAAGGCTTCTTATGTCTATAAAAGAAGACCTTTAGATATAAGTTTCATATAAGTTTTCATTCGTAAACTACTTTCATTGTAAGCAAGTTTGATATTGATAATCAAAGTGAAAGTTTGTTTATATCATTGTGTGTTCTTGTTTAAGTGTTAAATTCCGCATAACACTTAGATTCACAAAGCATATACAAAGGTTTCTCTACGTGTATTACTTGATCTACTCTCGTATACACAAAGCTAATCGATCTAAGTTTGGGATCAACAAGTGGTATCAGAGCTTGTTGAGGAACTTTTGATCTTAAAGAACACCAGAATCCTAAAATCACCAAAACCCTAATTTTCTCAGAAACCCTAATAACATCATGTCTGAAGCAATAACCTCCTCCTCCTCAGCCTTACCAAACATCAAGATTCCCATGCTTGATGCAACCAACTTTGACTTATGGAAGTTCAACTTTGAACAATATATGGGGATCTATGACTACACACTCTGGGAGATTATTGAATATGGAAACACATTCAATAAGGCTCAAAAGATTCTTGATGTCATTACTCAAAGATCAGCTGTTGCTGGATGTTCTGAAGAGGATAAGAAAGAAAAACCTGGAGATGGTAGAGTTGTGTCTGCTGATGACATAGCAAAGAAAAGGGTTGACATGAAAGCCCTAAATATTCTAAAAGTCTCTTTGGGACAAGAAAACCAGCATAAATATAGAGGCTATGAATCTGCTAAGGATCTTTGGGAAGCTCTTGAAGTTGCATATGGTGGCAATGCAGACACTAAGGAGGAAAAGAAAAAGCAACTTCTGCATGATTATGCTGTCTTCAAAGCTCAACCCAATGAAAAACTGAGTAGTGTGAGAAGCAGATTGCTTGACATTACAAGCAAGTTGTCCTTCATGGGGACACAAGTTGGTGATGTTGAAATCAATGCTACCTTTCTTAAAAGTCTTGGTGAGGCATGGAAGATTGAGGCAAGATCTATTCTTGCCAACAATACTTACAAGAGCTCCTCGTTTGATGACATCTACAACAAACTAAGATAGTTGGAAGATGAAACTCTTTTAGAGCATGGAAGCAAATCTACCACCAGCAACATGGCCTTCTTCTCTCATGATGAAGGTCAATTCAATCAGAAGGACTCTTATATGCATCCAGTTACTGGATCATCATATGTCAGCGCTGGAACAAGTCCTGTCAACGTCTCCTATTCAGATGCTGACACATTCAAGAATGACTCCCCAAGAGTTAAACCTGCTGGTTTGGATTTGGATACTGTTTGTGCTTACATTGCTTCTTTGCCCAATGGTTCAGTGATTACATATGAGGACCTTGAGCAGATAAGTGATGAGCACTTGGAAGAGATGGACATCAAGTGGAACATGGCTCTTGCTAGTATAAGAGCAAATAGGTGGAACAGAAGGTTTAAAAAGAAGATGACCTTCAATGCTAAAGACACAGCTGGATTTGATAAATCCAAAGTTGAATGCTACAACTGTCATCGTATGGGGCACTTCATGAGGGAATGCATATCTCTTAGAAGATCTGATGCTGGTAAACCCTCAAGTCAGGTTGTTAAAGCTCATGATTCCAAAGCTATGGTTGCAGTTCAAGGAATTGATGGTACAGGATGGGATTGGAGCTATCTGGCTAAGAATGTTGAAGAGGATAAAGCTTTGGTTGCTGATATTGAAGAAGAAGAGCATGTTGAATATGCTCTCATGGCACACTCCTCCTCTTCATCTGATAAAGAGGTATATGATGATGCTTTTTGTAGCAAAGGTTGTAGGTTAAATACTGAAAGACTTAACAAAGAGGTGTTAAAACTAAAAGATGATATGAGTACTGAAAGATGTAAATTGTCTAATTACCAACTAGCTCTTACTGAAACTGAGAAAACCGTTTCTGAATACAAGAAAATGGAATTTTACTTAAAAGATAAGATCAATATCTTAAAACATGAGTTAGAGGGTAGTATGGATATTAGAAACATCATGGAAAGGGTTAATGGTGAATTAAAGGCTAAGTTAGATGAGGCCATTAAGAATAAAGATAATGTTGGCCTCAAAATTCAAAGATTTGATAGAGCCACCCAAACCCTAGGAGACTGTGTAGCTAAACAAAGGGATCCTAAGGACATGACTGGGATTGGGATGAATGATTACTCTTTGGTTCCACCACCAGCTGGTGACTTCTATGGTGTCCAACAAAGGGACTTATCTTGGACTGGTTTACCAGAGCTCCAAGAGGAGGAATTCATTCCTCCACCAAGAGTTGTCACTCCAGTGGAAGAGTATCAACAAAAATTGACTGACCTAAATGAGTGGAAGAAAGCTAACCCTACTTTATTTGTTAAGGGAGGTTTGCTATGTGAAAGTCCAAATGAATCTACACCCATTAAGGTTACTAACCCAATCACTGGTAAGTTGTTGACCTAGGCTCAAACACTGTTAGACGACCTAGCATTAAATATGCAGAGATGTATAGGAATACTAGGTCACCCAAGAGCCAAGTTAGCAATCATGGAACAGGCTTCTTCTCTTCTAAACTAAGGTTGTGTCTAGAAAAGCTTGTTACACTTGTGGTAGTTTTTCACACTTGGCATACAAGTGTGTCAACGCTCACAAAGCCAGCGCTGACAGAAACAATTTCAACGCTGACAGGACCAAAGTCAACGTTGTTAGGAAGTCAAACGTTGTCAGACCCAAACCTTGTGTGCAACAAAGTCCACAAGTGATTAGACCTGCCCCATTCTTTTCTAGAAGGTCTAACACTCATGGACAAAGACCATTTCAAAAGACAAACACCTGGTCAAATAGGCAATGGGTTTCTGTAGCAAACCCTAGGTTCAACGCTGACAAGGGTAATTTCAGCGTTGACAGGACAAATTCTAACGCTGACAGAAACGTGACCAGACCTAAATATTTGCAGCCACAAGGTAAGGGGTCTAAAGCTTCTTCAAGCTTAACATGGAGACCCAAGAAAGATCAAAACCCTAATGATAATGGGATTTCAATTACTTGCAATAGATTTAATTACATTTCAAAGGTCATTACAAAACCTATTGGGGTTAACTGGGTATTTCATCCTAAAAAGGATGAGAATGGGGTTGTTGTGAGAACTAAGTCTGTTCTTATTGAACAACCAGATGAATCCAAGTCTTTTGAGACTTGGGTTCCCAAAGAAAACTAATTTGTTTTCTTTATGTGCAGGGCATTCAAAGACAGATCAATCATTATGGATATTGGGATAGTGGATGCTCAAGGCACATGACAGGGAAGGAAGACTATCTGACGAATTTCACTCCTATTAAAGATGGTGATAAGGTACACTTTGGAGGTGGATATGGAACTATCACAGGCAAAGGAACCCTTCTCACCAATAATCTACGTTTTGAGAACGTCTTCCTGGTAAAAGAACTTGATTACAACTTGTTTAGTGTATCACAAGTTTGTGATAACAAAAATAAAGTTCTTTTTACTGATACTGAGTGTTTGGTGTTAAGTAAGGATTTTAAGATCCCTAATGAGAAATATATTGAGTATAGAACACCTAGGCATAAGGACATATATAATGTTAATTTAAATGGGATTAAAATGAATAATAATATGTCTTGTTTTTATGCTAAGGCCTCAGTAGATGAGAGTAATTTGTGGCACATGAGACTAGGGCACATAAATTTTAAAAATATAAATAGACTTGTGAGGCTTGGTTTAGTTGATGGTTTGCCTGAGAAGGCCTTCCACAATGACCACTCTTGTGTTGCATGTCTTAAAGGCAAGCAGCACAAGGTCTCATTCAAGTCCAAACAGGTGCATACTAGTTCCAGACCTCTTCATATGCTTCACATGGACCTCTTTGGTCCAACCAATATAGAAAGTTTGAATGGTAAGTCATGTTGCTTTGTTATCACAGATGACTTTTCTAGGTTTACTTAGACATTCTTTCTAGCTATGAAGAGTGACACAGCTGATGTTCTTATTGATTTTATCACTCAGATTGAGAAGAGGTCTGGCAATGAGGTTAAAATGCTTAGGAGTGATAATGGTGGAGAATTTAGGAACAAGAAGCTAGATGATTTCTGTGCCAGGAAAGGAATTACTAGGCAATTTAGTATTGCTAGAACCCCACAACAAAATGGGGTTGCTGAGAGGAAAAATAGAACCCTAATTGAAGCAGCCAGAACAATGTTGGCTGATGCTCACTTTCCTATAGCCTTTTGGGCTGAGGCTGTTAATACAGCTTGCTATGTGCAAAATAGAGCAATGGTTAACAAAATTCAGAACAAAACACCTTATGAGTTACTTTGGGGTAGAAAACCTAATATTGGTTTTCTCAGACCTTTTGGTTGTCATGTAGTAGTCTTGGATACTAGTGATGCCTTAGGGAAATTTAGTGCAAAAGGTGATGAGGGTTACTTCATGGGGTATTCAGTCCAGAGCAAGGGTTATAGGGTTTATCTTAAAGAGGACAAACGTATAGTTGAAAGAGTACATGTTAGGTTTTTAGAGAATAAACCTAGTGATCCTGAAAGTGGTCCTAATTGGTTGTTTGATTTGGAACCTTTATCTAGAACTTTAAATTATATGCCTGTCACTAATCCAGACATTGTGAAGGTAACTTCAAATGTTGTGGAGGAACAAGTTGTTGATGTTTCAGGTACACAGGTTCATAAGAAGGTTGGATCACAAGAAGAAAAGGCATCTCCTATATTAGAATATGTCACAATTCCCATTTGGACAGATGCTTTTGCTGCTGCTGCTGCTGGACAAGATAATGGTGGTTTCCAAATACCACCAGATACAAACATGCATGGTCCTTCAGGCGCTGACAAAGGCAAATCTAGCGCTGACAAGACCACTTCAGACGTTGATGGCTCAGACGTTGACAACAACAGTTCAAGCGTTGTTAGCCCAAGCGCTGACAAACAAGGTTCAGGCATTGACAACAATTCTGCCCATCTTTTCTCTTCAAATTTTGAACAAGGTGAACCTTCCAATATATATGAAGAGGTTCATCCTCATGTTGATGTAACAGAGTCTGATGAAGAGGATATTAGCAATATGGAGAATGAGGTTGAGGACACCAGACTTTTTGAAGGAGGAGTTCTCACTTCCACAATGAAGAATCACCTCCTTCCCAGATCATTGGTGATGTTATGACTCCAGTTCAGACTAGAAGATCTCATCAAGGTCTTGGTGGGTTTATTGCTAATATACACAAGAAGGTTGATACCCCTCTTGTGCAAGCATGTTTGTTTGCCTGTTTTCTGTCACAAGAGGAACCCAAGAAAATATTTGATGCTCTCAAAGAACCAAGTTGGGTGGAAGCAATGCAGGATGAGCTTCACCAATTTGCAATTCAGGATGTTTGGGAGCTGGTTGATTGTCCTAGATATGTCAGACCTATAGGGACAAGATGGGTTCTCAGGAACAAAAGAGATGAAAGAGGCATTGTGGTCAGAAACAAGGCAAGGTTAGTGGCTCAAGGTTATACACAAGAGGAGGGGATAGACTATGAGGAGGTCTTTGCACCAGTTGCAAGGATTAAAGCTATTAGGATTTTTCTAGCCTATGCATCCTGCATGGGCTTCACTGTCTATCAAACGGATGTCAAGAGTGCCTTTTTCTATGGCACCATTGATGAGGAAGTATATGTGATGCAGCCTCCTGGTTTTGAGGATCCAGAGAATCCTGATAAAGTTTATAGAGTCAAAAAGGCTATGTATGGCCTTCATCAGGCCCCTAGAGCATGGTATGGTACTTTGTCTACCTATTTGGTGGACAATGGATTCAAGAGGGGCACCATAGATCAGACATTGTTTACCAAGAAGAAAGGCAAGGATGTGTTGCTTGTGCAGGTCTATGTTGATGATATCATTTTTGGGTCTACTGATCTAAAGATGAGTGAGGATTTCTCCAAGCTTATGACAGACAAATTCAAGATGAGTGCTATGGGGAGATGAACTTCTTTCTTGGTTTACAAGTTCAGCAAAAAGAGGATGGTATCTTCATCTCCCAGGACAAATATGTGGCTGAAATCTTGAAGAAGTTTGGCTTTTCTCCACATGAAAAGAGGGCTACTACTCCTATGGATAGAGAACACCCTTGGGGAAAGATTGGAGATGGGAAAGATGTTGATGTCAGGCATTATAGATCCATGATTGGATCCTTGATGTATCTTACTGCCTCCAGACCTGATATCATGTTTGATGTGTGTGCTTATGCACGCCATCAAGTGACTCCCAAAGAATGTCACCTTTATGCTGTGAAGAGGATCTTTAGGTACCTAAGATGCTATCCTAGTCTTGGTTTGTGGTACCCAAAGGATTCACCATTGGAGCTGATTGCATATTCAGATAGTGATTATGGAGGTGATAAATTTGATAGGAAATCCACAACTGGTGGATGTTAGTTTCTTGGGAGCAGGTTGATATCTTGGCAATGCAAGAAACAAACAGTGGTGGCTAATTCTACAACTGAAGCAGAGTATGTGGCTGCAGCTGCATGTTGTGGCCAAGTGTTGTGGATTCAGAACCAGCTGTTGGACTATGGGTATAATTTCATGCATACTAAGACATTGTTGACAATAATAGTACTTTATGCATCATTAAGAATCCTGTACATCATTCTAAAACTAAACACATAGAAATTAGACACCATTTTATAAGAGATTGCTTTGAAAAAGGTTTAATACAACCAGATAGGGTTGACACTGAGGAAAATGTGTCAGATTTATTAACTAAACCTTTTGATGTTGGGAGATTTCAATACTTGGTAACAAGTATTGGGATGGTCAATCTCACATAATATGTGTTTTAGAGTCTTTTTGTAAAAGTATGTACAGGATGATGCATTATTATTGGTCTTATTAGATTTTCCACTATCTTTTCTAACACTGACAAAGGTTACTTGAACACTGATAAGTGTTTTTGTAACGTTGTCAGCAATATAATTGTCTAACGCTGACAAAGCTTCCCTCAACGCTGTCATGTGTTATCGGGGCATTGTCAGCAACAATGTTAGTTTTGTGGTTTTCAATCTAAATGTGCAGATGGTGTTAGCAGTATACCATTGGATACAGAGTTGCTTATGGATCTATGTAGAAGCATTTGGACAAGTTTTTATTTATGGATGATGGTTGGAATGTTCCATTCCGATCTTGACATAAATTTTTATATTCATGCATGATTTGAGCAAACTTTTGTATCATAGTTTAAGGGGAGGTTTTAGGAACCTTTAGGATGTTTGGGTATCCATATGATACTCTTATCACAATTCTAGATTGTGTCCACAGGTGAGTATGAGTTAGTTTCTACTAAATCATGAGGCACTGTAGCATGCAAAGTTGATATACTGTGCATGCTGCCAAGACATTTTTGGCCTAGAATTGGTTGTGGTCTGTTGGGAGACTTGGGAATGATTTTGATATGGGATTTACCTGGGAGTAACAAGGATTTTATAAGGTAACTTGGTTGTTAAGAGTTTTGGTTAGCAAGGGACACTAGAGGACTGTTATGTCTATCTTGCTTATGCAAGTGTGCATAACTGGACAGTGCTTGCCGCCCTATAATAATTATCAGCCTTTGGTTGTCTTCTCTAGGATAAATTACTTGTTAAGGTCATTTTTCACTTTTTAAAATATTTTAACTTTTGGACGCTGACAAGAATTTTCCAAGCGTTGTTGTGACCAAATTGGACGCTGACATGGCTATAGGCAAACGTTGACAAGATTATAGCCGTTGGGCGTTGATAGGTTATTTTTGACCGTTGACACTCAATGGGACCTACCCAGTTGTTACTTTATTTTCAAGTTGTAATTTTAGGAGTTGTTACTTTCATTTAATGCATGAGATAACTTATAACTTTTTCAATATTTTCATGATTGATTTTTGAAAATCTTTGCCTATTTTTGGGCCAATCACATGCATTCTTTTTCTGCTATAAATTTGGCTCCTATTTTAAACAGGGTATCTATAATTCTTGTCTAACACTTTTCTCTTATCAACTTCATCTTCTTCACTTAAAATTAACAGCTTTCATCAATGGCACCAAAGTTTAAACCAACAGAATTGGAATTGGGGTTCAGATCTCAACACAACATGATTGCTTATCTTGTCGCTGATGATACTCTATTTCCTCATTACACACAAATGGTGGCGTATTTGAACGCATCCCCATTAAGGTATGCTCTTTCTCATGCACCACTCATTCCAGTCACACACATTAAGCAGTTTTGGAACACTGTCAGTTCCTCAACAGTTAATGGAGTGACCACATTGACTTCTATTGTTCATGGGAGACCTTGGGTGGTTACTGAGGCCTTGGTACGCCAAGCCTTGCATCTTGATGATGCTGATGGTATAGCCACCCTTCCCATAAATGAAATAGAACAAGGGCTTAGGGCTTTGGGATATCCTTTTCCTGATGAAGGTACTCTAAATAAGTATCATAAGCAGGAATTTCCCCCAGCCTGGAAGTACCTCATACATGTCCTCCTTCAATGTTTGAGTCCCAAATGTACTGCACACAATGAGATCAATAGATCCATTGCCAGTGCTATTGTGTGCATTGCAACAAGGCAAAAATTTAACTATTCTAAAATGATTTTTGAGGGGATGTGTAAAAACAAGGGGACAAAAATGACTTTAGCTTATCCCCGTTTTCTACAAATGGTTTTTGATGTTCAAGGTTACTGCTCAAGGGATCACAATGATTTTTGTAAGATCCCTGAGCAAAAGAAAGCTATTTTTATGAAGATGAACTCACCACCCCATAGAGACCTACCTTTAACCCAAGCTATGCTTGCTGTTATTGCAGCAGCACAACCCCAACCAGACCCCCAACCACAAATTGACCCTCAACCACAACTTGAACCCATCCCTGAACCTTTACCTTCACCTGAACACATGCAACTTGACCAAGAACCCTTCGACGCTGACACATCAAATGTTGGCGTTGATGTGCCTATTTCCAACGCTGACACCCAACCTTTACAATCCCAACACCCCTTAACCAACCCACATCCACCCATTCTTCAACACCATCTTCCACACACCCTGAATATAGGTTGATGAAACGCCAAAGGACTACTGGAGTGTTCTCCTCTGGTGGTCCTAGCCATGCAGCAAAGAGAACCACCACCACAAGTGTGGCTGGTGACCTGGATGAGGCTGGGACTATTGGTTCTGGCTTAGATGCTGGCCAAGGCAGTCCCACCATCATTAAGTCCTCATCCATGCCCAATGAATCTGACTTGGGAGGTCAAATACCTAATTTAGAAGAGGGCAGACTGGAACCAATGACTCTTATGGAATTGACGGCAGTCTGCATAAGCTTGCAAAAGCAAAATGCAGACTTAGTACAAATTGTCAGCTCACAAGGCCTTGAACTCAAGCAATTGAGGGAGAGGATTTTTTTTTTGGAAAGTGATCGTGCTAGGAGGGGTATGGAGGAATCTTCCAAAGGGGAGGAAGATCAAATAAATCTAAGTGATAAGGGCAGTCATGATGGTCAATCAATGGATGTTGCTGAGGCCCTTACAACTTTGAAGAAACAAACAGGTTTTGATACGTCCTTAGTCTCTCCCACCAACTTAAATTTATCATTTACAGCTATGTTGAGAGAGGTTACACAAAGCGCCGAGGGAAGATATTTGAGCGTTGACAAGGAAAATTTGGACGCTGATAGAAATATTTTGGGCGCTGATAGGACAAATTTGGGCGTTGACAAACCTGCACATGAAGGTGATGTATCCCAGTCATCATCTATCATCAAGGAGGTTTCTACTCAGGTATTACCATCTACCTTACCAACCATTGCACCATTAGATAAGGGTAAGGGTAAAATGGTAGAAGAGATTGTTCCAAAGGATGCAACTCAAGTTGAGTTTGATAGAAGATTAGCTGCACAAATCATGGAACATGATGAAAAGGAAAAGTCACCATTTGTTGTGACTTCTAAAGAAGAAAGTGATGGAGCTAGCTCAGACTCAAGTGTGATGATTATAGAACTTGAAAGGCTTGAGTATGGGTATGAGTTGGCCAAAGAGAAGCTGAGAGAGTTGAAATTGCAGGTTGAATTTGACATGCCAGAGGTGGTTCAAATGTACAATGCTTGGGAAGAAAGATGCATGGATAATCCAGACTTGACCATTTCAGATCAAATATGGGGTTTGGAGCTTCTTCTTAGAGTTCAAAAGGATTGCCAGGTAATTTTGAAACACAAGGCAAGCAATATTCTCTCAGAGTTGAAAAGGGATAGAAGGGAGCTATACTTTATGCTGCTCAGATGTCATGGAGTTGGATGGACATATCAGAAGTTGAAGGCTTTGACATTTGATGAGTTGGAAAACAGGGCTTATCCCATTTGGGTGAGAGTGCAGGAAGCAAACACTCTCAGACTTCTTTCAGATGAAAGGAAGGAGGAACTTGCAGAAGAAATGGAACTCAAGAAAGCTATGATTGTTCCCAGGCCAGTGAAGAAGGGAATTTCATTTGAGTTTCCAAAAGATATGGATCCACTATATCCAAGTGAAGCAGTTATAAGAAAGAGCCTCAAGCTCTCCCCATTAGAAGCTTCAGATATGGTGCAAGTGTTACCATTAGATTCCAGGAACCCAATTGTGAGTTATGAAGAAGATGAATGTGGGTTCTGGAAGATTGGCAGATTTGGCAAGGAGGTACACACTTTTACCACTCTCATATCTTTGTTTGCAAGTTGTGATAGAGAAGACTTGGTGGACCTTTGGAGGTTGCTGGAGACCAAGTATGAGGTTGAAGCACCAACTTCAGCTAATGGAATAAAACTTTGGACCACATTCAAAAGAATGTGTGGACCAAAAGATGAGGATCCTGCAATTTGGAAGGATCTTGAAGATGACCTCAGTGGTCTTCAATGGAGGTTATATTCAGCTGCTGGTGTATACCATTTGAGTTCTACAAAGTTTGCTGAGTATCTACTTGTGGATGCTCAGTATTTCATATCCAAGGCTATTTTGGAGAAGATGAAGGACACTCAGCTGGAAATAGATTATTCAAGTGAAGTGGCAAAAGATTTGATCAGATTTATTCATTACCAATATGAGAAGGTTTGTAAGATTCCTCCTAGTCCTTAATGCTTATTCAGAAACTTGATCATAAGAGTGGATATCAAGTTTAGGGGAGGATTGTTGGGAATAAATTAAGGCCAGATCACTTGAGCACTGACAAGAACAAAACAAGCGTTGACAAGAACAAAACAAGCGCTGACAGCTCAAGCGTTGACAAGTTAAAGTCAAGCGTTGACACATTGAAGACAAGCACTGATGGAAGATATATTCTACACGTTTATTATATTCTAGAATACTTCTAGTAAAGATAGGAACAACAATGTATTTTCTATATTTATCTTTACCTAGAATAGCTGATACGTAGATTATTGTACAAGGCTTCTTATGTCTATAAAAGAAGACCTTTAGATATAAGTTTCATATAAGTTTTCATTCGTAAACTACTTTCATTGTAAGCAAGTTTGATATTGATAATCAAAGTGAAAGTTTGTTTATATCATTGTATGTTCTTGTTTAAGTGTTAAATTCCGCATAACACTTAGATTCACAAAGCATATACAAAGGTTTCTCTACGTGTATTACTTGATCTACTCTCGTATACACAAAGCTAATCGATCTAAGTTTGGGATCAACAGAATAGATCTAAGGTTTACAACCCTCGTAACACACCGAGTGTTGCCAATATGGGTTCGTCATCGTCGTCATCATCTCGTAGCATTAATGCCTTACATGATGAAGCTAATGAGGAAAATCGGTTTTTCGATAGGTTTTCAAATCTTATGACTCATTGGAAAGCACAAGATGCTTTGAATTCCGCTTCGGTTAAAGCGGTTGATAAGAGTTGTTTGTCTTGTGGTGAAGCTCATGATCTTTCCGAGTGCATTACCACCGGTGGTAACACTTCGAGTGCTTACGTAGCAACAGGAAGTTACAACCAAAACGGCCAAGGTTCCCGCCCAAATCAAGCTCCACCAAATCAAAATGCTAATAACTATCAAAACAACAACCAAAGTGGTAATTATCAAGGCAATTCACGTAACTACAACAAAGGGAATTATCAAAGTGGGAATGGACAAGTTACTAATCAAAACCAAAACCGTGATTTTCAAAACACTACACAAGGTTTTCAAAATTCTCACACTAAAAATCTTCAAGGAGAATTTTTGGATTATGTTAAAGCAAATGATGCTAAGTTTCATAATATGCAACATGAGATGATTAGCTTAAGATCCGAGTTGAAAAACGAGCTTAAAAACGAACTTGCTAATGAACTTAAGACTCATGCAAATAAAATGGAAGGAAATGTTCAACGTCTTCAACAAAATCAACAAAAGATGGAACAAGGACAACATGAGATTAAGCAAGAATTGTTAAAAGCGGATGCTAGGCAATCAAAATTTAAAGACTGAATGGCAAAAATGTTTGAAGCAATCATGCGTAAACCTTCTTCCTCGGGTGGTCTTCCTAGTGATACCATTGCAAACCCGAAGGGAGAAATGAAGGTTATTACTACACGAAGTGGTAAAACTTTCAAGGAACCAATCTCTCGTCCAAGTACTTCTACGGAGAAGGAAATCGAGAAAGAGCCCGAGGTGATGGTCGAAAAGGAGCATATCACAAGCCCACGAAGTACCGCTCATACCACACCTACGGTTGAACCAATACCAATCATGGAACCCGAGATTCCAAGGTCGTTGCCTAATGTCCAACCCACACCACCTTTACCTTACCCTTCGAGACGAAACAAAGAGAAATTGCAAGAACGTAACAAACAACAAATCGAGCTTTTTATGAAAATGTTTCAACAAGTTCATTTTGATGTAAGTTTAGCCGACGCGTTGTTATATATGCCTCGTTTCGCTTCCACTTTTAAAAGTATGATGAGCGATAAGGAAAAGCTTTCAAAGGTTGCTAATTGTTCTTCGGTTTACCTTAACCGCATACCGAAAAAAGTAGGTGACCCCGGAAAGTTTCTCATTCCTTGTGACATACAAGATATGAAAGAATGCCTCGCCTTGGCCGATCTTGGTGCGAGCATTAATTTGATGCAATTTTCCATTTGGAAATCGCTTTCGCTTCCGGCACTTACTCCTTCGAACATGTCTATCGAGATGGCCAATCATTCTACGATTTTAGCATGTGGAGTAGCCGAGGATGTTTTCGTAAAAGTGGGGAAGTTCTACTATCCCGCTGATTTTATAGTAGTTGACATCCTCGCGGATCCTCAAGTTCCTCTAGTTTTAGGTCGTCCATTTTTAGACACCTCGAGATCGCTTATCGACGTTCATGCAAGAACTATCACTTTGAGATTCAACGAAGAGGAACTTGTTATAAACGCTACTCAAAAATCAAAACCTTCTCATGTTTATGCAATCGCTACCATCAATCACATTGACTTAGTTGATGTGGTTTGCGATGAGTTTTCACAAGAAGTGTTAGGTTTTTCCGATAGCTCGTCAAGTGGCAATCCCACTATTTTGGATCCAATTCTTGCTAATTCCACACCAAATCTCACTCCATTCCAAGGAGGCGATTTCACTTCAAATGAAATCGACAATGAGGATGAGGTGTTTATTAGTGATGATACTTCTATTCCACCATTTCTTCCGCCGATGGAAGTTATGAGTGTTGAGCAAAAATCTTCAATCGAGGAACCACCTATCCTTGAATTGAAAGATCTTCCATCTCACCTTGAATACACATTCTTGGAAGGTGATGACAAGTTGCCGGTTATTATTGCAAAAGGTCTTGCTAATGATGAAAAAACCGAGCTCTTGAAAGTTCTTAAAGCTTATAAAGGGGCAATTGCGTGGAAAATTTCCGACATTAAGGGTATTGACCCAAAATTTTGTACTCACAAGATTTTAATGGAGGAGGACTACAAACCCGCAATTCAAAGTCAAAGAAGGGTAAACCCCAAAATTCACGATGTCATAAAAAAGGAAATTATAAAACTCCTTGACGCGGGAATGATTTATCCTATCTCTGATATCCCATGGGTGAGCCCAATCCATTGTGTCCCTAAAAAGGGAGGAATGACCGTTGTGCCTAATGAAAACAACGAGTTAATTCCCACTCGTGTTGTGACCGGTTGGAGGGTGTGTATTGACTACCGAAAGTTAAATGACGCCACTTGTAAAGACCACTTTCCTTTTCCCTTCATGGATCAAATGTTGGAGCGACTTGTGGGAAATGAATTCTATTGCTTTTTAGATGGGTTTTCCGGTTACTTTCAAATCCCTATCGACCCTCGTGATCAAGAGAAGACTACGTTTACGTGTCCTTATGGAACATTTGCTTATCGTAGGATGCCTTTCGGACTTTGTAATGCACCAGATACGTTTCAACGGTGTATGATGGCCATTTTTCACGATATGATCGAGAAGTCGATGGAAGTGTTTATGGATGACTTTCGGTGTTTGGCAATTCGTTCACGTCGTGTTTATCTAATCTCGAGCAAATGTTAAAACGTTGTGAAGAAACCAATCTTGTGCTTAATTGGGAAAAATGTCATTTCATGTGTAAACAAGGAATCGTCTTAGGACATAAGGTCTCGAAAGCGGGGATTGAGGTCGATAAAGCTAAGGTAGACGTCATCGCCAAGTTACCTCATCCCAAAACCGCTAAGGGAGTTATGAGTTTCCTAGGCCACGCGGGCTTCTATCGTCGTTTCATCAAATACTTTTCGAAAATCTCTCGACCTATGACACACCTTTTCGAAACTCTCAAAAGGAAAGTTACCGAAGCTCCCATTTTTGTTGCTCCTAATTGGGAATTACCCTTTGAAATCATGTGCGATGCAAGTGATTATGCTATAGGGGCCGTCTTAGGGCAACGTTATGAAAAGCATTTTCGTCCTATCCATTATGCTAGTAAGACGATGACCGAGGCTCAATTAAAGTACACCACAACGAAAAAGGAATTCCTTGCCGTGGTCTATGCTTTTGAGAAATTCCGGCCTTATCTCGTCTTAACTAAAAGCATCGTGTATACCGACCATTCGGATATCAAGTATCTCTTAGCTAAGCAAGATGCTAAGCCAAGATTGCTTCGTTGGATGCTCCTCCTCCAAGAATTTGATGTCATCGTACTTGACAAAAAAGGAGCCGAGAATCTAGTGGCCGATCATCTCTCTCGTCTAGAAGATCCTCACAAAGATGTTTTAGAGAACAAAGAAATCACCGAAACATTTCCTCTCGAGACTCTCGGTGTAGTGAATTCTAAAGACACCACCCCATGGTTTGCCGACATTGCAAATTACCATGCGGGCAATTTCATAATCAAGGGTATGACGACACAACAAAAGCGAAAATTCTTTCGTGACGTGAAGTTCTATTTTTGGGACGACCCTTATCTCTTTCGGGTTTGTGCGGATCAACTCGTGCGACGTTATGTTTTTGGTGCCGAAGCTTCTAACATCCTTAGAGCTTGTCACGAGGGACCCACGGGTGGTCACCACGGTGCTAATCTGACGGCTAAGAAAGCGTTTGATGCCGGCTTCTTTTGTCCTTCTATCTATTGTGATGCACACGCACTTGTAAAGTCGTGTGATTCGTGCCAACGTCAAGTAAAATCGTCTCAACGTGATGAAATGCCGCAAAACATAATTCAAGTGTGTGAGATTTTTGACATTTGGGGCATAGAATTTATGGGGTCGTTCCCATCGTCTCATGGTAACAAGTATATCCTCGTCACGGTCGACTACCTTTCTAAGTGGGTGGAAGCTAAGGCTTTACCTACTAATGATGCTCGTGTGTTAATGAAGTTTTTGAAGCAACTATTCTCTCGGTTCAGAACCCCTCGTGCTATTATAAGCGATCGTGGAACCCATTTTTGCAATGACCAATTCGAGAAGGTCTTAAAGAAATATTGAGTTACTCATCATCTTTCTACGGCTTATCACCCGCAAACAAGTGGGCAAGTCGAGGTTTCGAACCGAGCTTTGAAGATGATTTTAGAGAGGTCTATTGGAGAAAACCGTGCTTCATGGTCAGACAAACTCGATGACGCTTTGTGGGCCTTTAGGACCGCTTAGAAGACACCTATCGGTTGTACTCCTTATAAGTTAGTCTATGGGAAGAATTGTCATTTGTCCATTGAATTGGAGCACAGGGCATATTGGGCCCTTAAGCATGCAAACTTTGACTTGAAAACCGCGGGAGATCACTGGAAAATACAATTGAATGAATTAGATGAATTAAGAGACAATGCTTATGAAAATTCATTGATTTTCAAAGAAAAGACTAAAAAGTTTCATGATGCAAAGATTAAAAACCAGGTTTTTAATGTTGGTGATCAAGTATTACTTTTTAACTCTAGACTAAAGATATTTTCCGGGAAATTGAAATCTCGTTGGTCGGGTCCTTTCAACATTACACAAGTGTTTCCTATGGGACCATCGAGCTAGCTCAAGATGATGGTCTTAACTTCAAGGTGAATGGACATAGGCTTAAGCACTACTTTGGTGGGGAAATTCCTTCAATGGTTGAGCTCGACCAAGTCACCTTCCCCAATAATAATTAGCATTAAGGGGATCGAGTCGAGCTCATGACTCGGTAATCAAAAACGAGGTGCCTCGTGGGGGAGATCCCAAGCTTATCTTTTATGCTTTCTAATAAATAATGAGAGGGGATTTGTGCCCTTCCAACTCGTTGTCTCGTGGTTGTTTGTGATTGTGTTATCTAGATCATCATCATCATCTACGATTGAAGACTCTCGTGTTCGTTTACGTGAGCCTCCATCGTTTGCTTGAGGAAGTTTTTCACGAATCCATAACAAATCCTTTATTGTTCTAACAATTATCTTTTAGCATACTTAATAAACGGCTTTAGATATATTGTTGATCACCCTTTCCATGCTAGATTCTAAGCATTCGACTCTTCGTCTCTAGTATGGGGGTGCTCCGCCTTTAGACTCGAAACATTGAGGACAATGTTTACTTTTAGTATGGGGGGTGAATAGGTACTTGCATTGCTACGCCCTCACGTTTTCCAACTTTCAACATTTTGTTTTGTTGCTAATAAGGCTAAAAATGGCCAAATTTTAAAAATTTTTCTTAGTTTTAATAAGTGTTTTAAGGCACAAATGTATATTTTCCGATGGGTAGAATAAGAGCTAATTTTTGACTTGATGGACATTTGGAGCCCTTTACATTCCTTAACCCGCTCAATTCAAGTTTTGCTAGACTTTTATATAGGGAACTTTAAAACACGAAAGTCTTAGCTCATACGGGTTAAGAACAAGAACTTTTCGCAAGTTCCTATAATTGATCCTAGAAAGTCACTTATCAAGGGAACTATAAAATGCATTCTCTAAACTTGAAAAAGTCCAAGAAAGTGCAAGATCCTATAGGTGGCTTGAAAACCCAAAACTTTGATTTGATATAGTCTTAATGAAAGCTAATCCAAATTTGGCTTAATTTTGACTTGCATGGCTAAGTATTCGCGAGTCTCTTTAATTAGAGGTCTTTAAATAGTGAAGAACGAGAAGTGATAGAGTTAGACAAGTGATCATGCTAAACGTAGAACATGAAAATGTTCTTTCAAAAACTCATATGTTTTTAATTGTGTCTTTTTCTTCCCATAAGATCAATACATTAGGAATAAAAAAAATTGCAATAAGTAAGGTCGTACAATTTGAAAGGTTGCTTAGCTTCTAGCACAAGATCGTTTAAAGTTGCTCGGGGTTGAATAGAGTTCATAGCCAAGGCATAACTTATTGAAGCGGGACGCGAAGATTGGTGAAGATCCAAAAAGGCCCTAACAAGGAATGAGGAGCTCTATTTTGTTGCTAAAGATCCAAGATGATGTGAAGTATCATTGTTCCAAAATCAATATGAAGGATCGAGACACACGACGAAAAGACTCCCCTAAAGATCATGGAGAAAGTCTATCCAAAAAGACCCTTACAAGGTATGAGGATAAATATATCCAAGTCCGAAAAGGAGGCGGATCGTTGTATATCAAAGTCCAAAATAAGGATTAAAGAAAAATGATGAAGCCGTGGTCCAAATATGAAGAATCTCTCAAAAACGTCAAGTGAAGAAATTCCAAAATATGAAGAGAAGACCATAAATTCAAGAACTTCTTCCCAAGATTTGAAGTATGAAGTACATGCCAAATATCGGTCCGAGAAAGGTCTCAAATCGTGAAACGAGTTATGCCAATATATGAACTTAAGGAGATACACGAGAAGCCGTTTTAAAAGATTTTGTCCTTCGGCTAACTATCGATTAAATCGTGCTACTTTGCTTTTGGACAAATAAATACTCAAATAACTCAATATGAATCACATGTGATCCATGAAAATAGTTAAAAATTGCTAGTAACCCATTTCCTTTTATAATAACTAGGATTGCCGGGAGAAAAAGTATTACACAATTTGGACGTATGACTAGTGTTAGCATTGTGACTTGTACCAACAATGATCTCGTTTTTGCACTTAGCATGGAATGTATGACAATCAAGGATGACGAAATTTACTCTATGGGACATTTACTTCTTTCTATTCATTAACCCTAAAAGTCACATTCGTGATGAAAATCATACATTATGTCTTTGCACATCTTCGTATTAGTATTGCAAGTCTTTTACTTTTCAATAAAGGTTAATAAAATTGAATTTTGGTGATGCTTAGATACTTTATTCTAGCATTGCGTGAGGGCACGACAATGGCTTAGTATGGGGGAGTGATGAGATGGCATTTGTACATGATCTCATCGTTCTTTTCGGACTTTAAATGCATTAAAATGTCATAAAATACCATATATATTCTTGTATTTGTTTACTTGTGTGTTTTAGGTATGGGTATCATGAAAAAGACAAAAGATCACAAGAAACAAGGAAAACGGACACGAGAAACGAAGCCGTACAAAGAACCGGGCCCTAGTTCATGATTTATCCAAAATTAACCCTTGAAGACTTGAAGATATACAAGATTTATCCTCAAAATATGAAGAAATGACACTTAAACCCCTTGTATAATCATAATTACAAGTTTGGTCCCTTAAGTTTGTCAAAATTAGAAAATGGTCCTTCAACTTTGAAGAAATGGCAAGATTAGTCCCTCATCAATTCTAATAAAGTCAAAGAATCAATGAAGACCTTTGAAGATCAAGAAAGTCCAAAATCAGTCCCTCAAGTATTCAAAAATGGCAAAAATAACCCTGGAAACACTTTTGCCAAAGTTTTGGGGCAAAAGTGTGAAATCAGAAAGTTCTATAACAAAGGGAATACGTTTTGGTGGCTGAAAAACTTGATTTACCCATTTCACCAAAACACAAGGGCCAAATGTGTTCAAATGAAACGTTCAAACACTTTTTGTGCCAAACAACTAACCTTTCCACCAAAATCGGATCAAACATAGTTACTATTCACTGTATGAACCCAGTAACTATCTCCTTCATAACAAAGGGTTATTTTTAATTACCTTGGCACACATGTGATTCAACCCAACACGAATCATTCCCACACTTCACATCATACACCACTCCACTCAATGGTCCCCACCATTCAAATCGTCCACCAATGAAAACACTACTTACTCTCCAAGGAATGCCACGTGGCAAGATTAACGCTTGACACTCATTACTTGTCCCCAAAGCCAAAAGGAACGTCCAGGATCAAATGGGATAGCTCATATCACCTCAAGAATCTAGAAGACTCAAAGGGCAGTTCTGAGATTTTGTAGCTAGGGTTTCAAGCATTTCTCATTATAAACTCAGCCCTTGTGGCCTATATAAGGACCCCTAACTTGTGGTGAGGCCTTTGTTCCAGTTTTACCTTTTAAACATTGTAATTCCATTTTGAATTTTATAAAAGTTGGTATTTTGAGAAAATTGTAATTCCTTTTTATGTTTTTGAAATTGGTGTTGTTTAAGGGTAATTCTGAGTTCCATTATATGTTATAAGTGTGCTTGAATCTTGTGGTTCAAGGACGTTTATGTTTGGTAAGGTTTTTAAGTTTGAAAAAAGCTTGAAAAGAGGTTTCTGATTTTGCTATTTTACTTGTACTAATCCTTGACCAAAAGCTATAAGCTCTTACAAGCTTGTTGACACCAAGCTTGTGAAGGGATTGGAGCCTTTCGTTGGGCTGTTTGTTCATTGTGTTGAAGAAGTCAAGCCCTTGAGTTTCAGCTTTGAAACATCAACCAAGGCAGTCATCATCGCCTTTGTTGAAGTACCTTGGTCTTGTTCTAGTTGTTGAACAAGGTCCAAGGAGGATTGCTGGTCCTCCTAGGATGTTGTGGAGGACAGGTATAACCTCTTGTTAAGATTCCTTTAAAAAATCACATGATATTGTTTGTTTTGTGTTTTGCTATGTGATTTGGTGATTTTGTGTTTGTTCTTTGTGTTTTATGGTTGGTATCTGTTAGTTGTCACCTAGTGTAGCTATTTGATCACTAAAATCAGTAGGTTGTTTGAAGGATTAAGAAGTTTGTTTGAAAAGTGCTTATTAAAGGATTGTTTGGGATTACTGGTTCATAAGGCCTTGTAGCCTTGTGCCCTTGGTTCTTAGGGTTTGGGAAGTCTAAACAAGTCATATTGAACAAATTTTAGTCATTGGTTAAGTTTCTGAAAGTTTGGATAAGGGATTTCAAGTTCTTTGTTTGTTTCTGAAAGTGTTTTGAAATTGGTCAAACACGTCAGATCCAATAACTTCTTTGTTTGTTGGATCTAAGGTCTGAAATCAGGTTTGGGAATAGCTTAGGTGATAAGCTATCTATTCGTTATCTGGTTGTTAAATTTGGTGGCTTATTGAGTGTGCTATAGCTTATCAAAGTTGGTTGAAGTGGTCATTTGCATCAGCAAAGTGACCACCTCATTTGGTGCTTGCATTTGAGAATCTAGTGTATGCCTTGTGGTTTTGTTGCTTGGAAGTTGTTTATGTGTTGCTTGTGAGTGGATTTTGCTATTTGGTGTGCCTTGTATTTGGCTTATAAGCTAACTGGCTTATTAAGCCCTTATTGCCAAAATCTGTCATCAAAAGGTCAACTGACCTCTTGATTCACAAGGACTCCTCTTTGAGTTCTTCAAAAAAATTCCTTATAACAAGCCTATATACCATCCCTGATCATTTGGTGAACTTTGGAGTACTTAGACTTTTGGTCAAATAAGCACAAATTCGCTTATTTTTTAGAACTGCTTATTGGTACATGCAACAACTTGGCTTTTGTAATAGAACTCATTATTCTTAGCTTAATAAGTCTGGAAGGTTACAAGTCTTTTGGTTTAGTTTTTGCTAGGAAACTAGCTTATTTGGCTTTTTCAGCCAGCTTATTGGTTCACACAGCTTATTCTACTTGGCTTTTTGTGATTTTTTTAATTGATTATTCTTAGTTAAGCTATTTGTGAGCTTTTGCAACAAACCAGAGCTTCTGAAACCCCTAGAACTCTAACCTGACTATTTTGTCGTTTAGTGGATTTCTATTTTGCTTATTTCTGGCTTACTGAGTGAGCTTTTTCAAAATTTCTTTTTACAGATCTCTTAGGCATCTCAAAAGAAGGTTGTGTGTTTAAGCAGAGCTTATGGCATTAGCTTATTGCTTAATGAGCTTATTGGCCCAATAAGAATAAGTTGTTTGTTATTTAAGCTGTGATGAGCTCATATTCAGCTTTTGGGCCTTCAGACTTTTGTGCTTCGAATTAAATTTTGAGTCAAATAGGGCTTTTTCAGCTCATTTGGGCCTAATTTGACTTTTTGGGCTAAAAAGCCCATTAGTGTTGATTGTTTTTGCTTTTAGCCCATTTGTGGGCCCATTAGGGGTATTTTGGTAATTTCACTTTCATTTTCTGATTACTTAGGTTAAAATAAACTAGTTTACAAGTTTCTAGAATTTTTTATAATTTTTAGATTTTTAATATTATTTTTATTATTAAATTTCAAATTTCACATTTTTGCACTTTTTACATTTTTCTTAGCTTTAATACATTAAAATAGGATTTTTACAACTCTTAGATTAATTTTATCATATTTAGATTAATTTTTATAATTAATTTTAGTTTTAATAGTTTTTAAATCATTTTAAATAGTTTTTATTAGTTTAAAATTTTATAAAAATAGTTTTAGTCTTTTTAGGTCATTTAGAGGTTTACCAATTGAAAAATATTTATTTGGGCTTTTTGATAATTAATTTGATTTTTAGGGCTTTAATTAGTATTTAAATTAATATTTAATTAATTAAAAGGTTTGAAAAAGTTTTGATCATTGGTAAACTCTTAGTTTATTTATTTTGATTTTTGGTAATTTTTTGGGAATTTTTAGAATTAATTTTTATTTTTGTTCTTTTTTACGGTTTTACGTTTAGTCATCGTAGTAAATAATTTCACATCTTTGTCATTCTATTTTCTCATCCCCTTCTTTCAAATATTAATCTCAAATCAATTACGAATTATTCACACACATATACCTCCTTGTGAACAAACTTTCATTAGGGTCATTTCTACACGGTTTTCCTAAACCGTCGTATTTAATACTTTCCCTATTCACCCTATTTGTTTTCCTAAACAAGAGTGGTAATTTACTGCAATCACTAAGTTAGAAGCAAATATAGTATTGTATAAAAAGGGTCAGCAAAACTATGAAGAGAAAATTAGAATTTAAACTCTTCAAATGAGAGAAAAAAATGTGGCTATTAAAGCTTTTGAAAAACAACTTATGAAAATAACAGCAGAAAATGAAGTTTTAAAAGCTAGTCTTTTTAACGAAAGAGAAGTGATTAATCAATGGCAAAAATCCTTATAATAACCCGAACTTAGCGCCATTATTTTACCCTAACTATGTAACGGATTTTGAATTCCTAAGTGATGATAATTATTGCATTATTTGACGGTTTTAGTTGAAACCGGTAATGTGTGGCTATAATTAATCGTTGTGACGATTGAAGGGTACTATTAGTGATCGCGATGCCAATGGATGCCCACATATTATATTTTGATATCGATTATTTCGATATTTGAGATTTCTGACATTTTTTATTTCATTACGTATTTAGTCGAGTCGGAACTTTACTATTTCATTTTGTGTGCGTTTAATTATTAAAACGAACGATTTAACAAACGAGATTTATATTTTTATGAAGCCAGGACGAAACCCCACTCTCGTAAATATTTCTAATATTGACCGGTAGTCATTTCCCGCTTTTTAACTTAAATGTTACATTTTAGTCCAAAACTATTCAATAATTGAAACTTTTACCCTAACCACTAATATATATATACATTTCACCTAACTTTCACCTCGTTCTTATCACCATAAAACACACACTTTCTCCTTGTTTTTCTCTCTAAAACCACCACCCCCTCTCATCATAAAATCATCATATAAAAACTTTGTAGTTTGATTCAAGAAAAACTAACAAATATCCTATTCCTAAAATTCTGTTGTGAGTATTTTGGTACTAATTTTATCTACATGCAAGAACATAAATTCTTCAAGAAAATTTGTGATGTTTTATCCAAACTTGATATGTGCATGTGTTGTGATTGTTGTTTTATATTAATTTTGAACATTTTATGTATAGATTTTTGAATTGGGATTTTATTAAATGATGACATGCAAGTGATTTAGGGATGATAATAGTCGTTTAGGATGATTAGGTGATGATATTAGAAGTATGGATTTTGTTAAAATGGGTCAAAAAGTTGATTTGATATGATTTTTAAAGTTGTATTTTTGATCAGTGGGTTTGAAGGCAATTCTGCCAATTTTAGGTTTGAGTATAAGTTGGGATAATAGGATATTGTTTTAGTATTCGTCGAGACGCTTGTTTTGATATAAGATAGAGCTTCTAACTCATAACGAGGAAGAAGTTACACGAGTTTGAATATTCGTGTACCAGGAGATGCGTATCGACACAATACGAAATCGTTGTCGATATTGGGACAAATCTCGGGGACTATAAGTTGACTTATATAAATGTTCATGGGCTGTTCTCGGGCTCTAAACTTATGTATTGAGTCTATTTTCAAATTCAAGTGGCGATTTTGTAAATGGAAATGTTTAACGAAGTCAAAATGGTTTTACGAGGCAAGTGTGCAAAACAGTCCGGTTTTTTAAAGTCTAAAGATGTGTCGAGCAGCTGGTTCTAAAATGTAACCATTGAATGAAATTTAAACTGAGTCTTGTACAGATTATAAGTGAGTTTTTCACCATGTTTCGTCGAAAATGGAGTGGTTTAAGTATGGGAAATCAGCGTGTACTTTTGGTAGGTACCGGCTGAGTATTATTGAGAGGTACTTAACCTCGCGTCATAGTTTGAGGCAAGATACTAATCTAATAGCTTCTAAAATTTCAAAAAGAATATAAGTCTTATGTGTGAGTGTATATTCTGAGATTGGAGATCCATGTTGGGTACTTGAACCGTGTTGATTTGGCATCTTGAGATGGATCAATATCGAGGATACTAGTTTTGGAGAGCTAGTATATGTTGTAGGGATTAGAAGGGATTCACTTACATTAATTGGCCATGCTTATGTACATACTATTTTGAGTCATTGATTTTATTATATCAAGTATATTTTTAGATACTTAAGTATGTTGCTAAGTGCGCGCCTTATTTGTTAGGTTGCGGCTTTTGATGTGTGTAATTGGGGTATCTTCACTTTGGCGATCACTACTACTACTAGCTTCGTGTATCATCTAAGGTGAGTCTATAACCTCGCTTTTTTATTATTTGGTAAATGATTTTTAACCCGCGAGGGGGAATACATGTTGTTTTATAAAATGAACACAAGTTGTTTTCGGTATGTTAGACCCGAATATGATGATAAATGCCTAAGTACCATTGTCTTATGAAGTCCCTGAATTTCATGAACTGTTAATTACCTTGCGAGGTAAACGCTAATACATATGATAGATCTATTTGGTTTGACAGCCTTATCCTAGGGTATGTATCCTTGTGATCACCTGAAAGGGATATTATGTATAAGAGGTCTTTGGTATTTGACAATATTACCTGTTGTACGGGCGCCGTAAGTGACTCGGTTTGACGTGTTGGTTAACGTTCAGTTGCATGAGCTTAAGGCATTTATCGATATATATATATATATATATATATATATATATATATATATATATATATATATATATATATATATATATATATATATATATATATATATATATATATATATATATATATATATATATATATATATATATATATATATATATATATATATCTATATAGAGATGGGTTCTAGAGAAAACCTTATGTTTATAGAAAACCTAGAAAACAAATATATAAGGCAGCTTTTAAAATATCTAAAAGTTAAAGGGTAGATAATGAAAATTACAAAAATACAGAGGGGTAAAGTTGCCAAAATCACAAACACTTACCTGATCACTAACCTCAGATCAAAACACACACTAAACCATAAACTATGGTTCTTATACACACACCCCGATCAAAACACACACGAATAAAAATCCGATAACATTTTTCACAAAATCACACACACCGATCAAATCGGACACTAAAACCCTCATTAATCAATGTTTATGGCAAACAAGAATTGTTCGAAACGTAAGTGCCCTATTTTTTAGTGTTAATCAGTTTTTATGAAATTAGAAATGATGCAATTAATGAGTTTTTTGTGATTCGGATATGTCCTAACAAGAGAATGCGTTTTTCGATTGGATTGTCTGTTTCTAATGATCGTGTTGTATTTTTGATAGAGAAAATTATCTTGACGTGTGTGTTTCGTTTTCAGGATTACGATGATGGACTGATTTTTCCTCATGCTAGTGAGATGCATATTATTTTGAATGGTGGTTTGTTTCCTAATGGTATAGGTATGATTTAAGTTAATTTTTCTTTATTATATATTATTGTAGTATTGGTAGATCATTAGCAAGAGGTTTCTGTGGTGTAGTTGTTATCACGTTTACTTTACACGCAAAAGGTCTTCGGTTCGATCCCAGACAAGACCAATTTCCTTTTTTAGCTTTCTTTTGACAAAAAAAATTGCATGAAAAAACGTGTTTATTGAAGTTGCGCATCATGTGTTTGATGAAATGTCTGAATGAGAAAAATAGTCGTGGTGCTTAATTGGAGCATATATGTTTATTGTTGAATGGTATGACATCTTATGGGAATACGGTATATATTTGAAGTATCACATTACACGTTATTATTATTATTGTATGTAAGGTTAGGGCAACTGTTTTCTTTGTTTATTAGGGAATGTATTAGGGAGTCAAATTGTTTCTTTAAGGCATGTGTTTCCAAGACTGTATTAGAGCATCAGTTTTTTTGTCTGTTTAACGCATCTGTTCTAATATTAGGCTAGGGTATCAGTTTGTTTGTTTGTATAAAGAATTTGTTTTACTATTGTATTAAGGAATCAATCTGTTTGTTTAAGGCATACGTTTGATTAAGGCATTAGGCTATTAGATTTAAGGCGTACGTTTGTTAAAATTAAGGCAACATTTCAGTATATAGGGACTATTAGAATTAAGAAATTTGTTCATTAAAATTAAGACATGTGTTGGGTGCATAAGACTACTATTTATGGCATGTGTTAATTAAAAATAAGGCATGAGTTTGGGTGTTTGAAGACTATTAGATTAAGGTATTGTATGTTGAGAATTGGAAATATAAGTATAAGTAGGTTACTGAAAACTAAAAACTAGATGAGGAGTTTTAGGGGCGTGCCTAGCTGCAGATGAGAATTAGAACATGATTAGAGTAGAGATAACATGACGCGTTGGATAGCAGGTCAAGATGGTTAGTAGAACATGGATTTAGTACAAATTTAAAGGTAGCAGAACCATCAACACTCTTTTTGACCCTCTATTTCGAAAACTTTAGATGACTTTCAAACAATACATACAAAGAGAATTAGAAGTGGTTGGGAACACATCCGAGTTGTGCTCACAATTAGGAGTCGTATTGGGCGGTGACTGCTGGTAAGTGTTTTATATGCTATGGATTCAATGGCAGTATGTTTTTATGTAAAGTATCTGGTGTATAAAGAGGGGGGCGTGTCTTTAACTTTGTATAAATATAGTAGTTAACAACAAACAAAAGTTCGTGATATGTGGGCCCGATGGTGCTGGTAAATCATCATTATCATAAGATATACTCTTAACTTTAGGAACTGAGACTATAAACTTTCTTATTAATTTTGCAATCATAAATAAGTTTATAAAGCTTATTGTGAATTTCTGCCTCATTCATGTTACCCTTGTATCCGTGCTTGGTGTTGTTGGGGAACGATGTTAGGGAATTGAGAGCACTGGTCATGACCCTTCACTTTTTGACATGTCTCTTTTATTAGGTGTGCTGTTTTTGTATCTATGCATACATGAAGCATGGTGTCGTATGTAATTAAATATATTATAGTACATCTATATTATAAGTCACATTCTTTCATGTATGGTTGCCTACTTGTAAACTTATAATATTCACGTGTCACACTTTCTAGTAAAATTTCAGAATGGTTGACTGGTTGGACTTGCGTTTGCTAATTGTTTCGGCTTCTCAAAGATGGTGTTTGGAATTGCTGTTTTATAGCATGTCATTATTCGGTAGCTTATTTAATCAGACATTGATAGCCAAATACTTCCACTTGTATCGTCATTGTGGTATGTACACTTTGCTATTTTCATGTCTCTAAAAGAAAACTAGTTGACAATCTATTTGAATAATAGTAGGGCATCCAAGTTATTAAGTTATTTTGGTATCCTTTGTATAATACAGTATGGCATTTGTTTTTGCTATTTTCATGGCTATAGGCAATCTTTTTAGCTCTTAGATGTAGCGGGAGACCCCATACAACTGTTGCTGGGATCCAAATAGATGAAATGCACCAAGATTCACATAAATTCCTATACGTTGCCACTAGGGGTGGGAATCGGGTCGGGTTGGTCGGGTTCGGGTTACTCGGGTCGGGTAGAATTCGGATTGAGGGTAAAAATAATTTACCCGAACTCGACCCGAGTTGAACTCGGGGTTGTCGGGTTCGGGTCTACTCGAGTCGGGTCTATTCGGGTTCGGTTCAACCCGAGTATAGGTAAAATATAAAAAAAACTTTTTAATTTTTTAAATAGTATTTATATTTAATTTAAAATTTAAAAATAAAAAAAATAAAAAAATTTCTTATTCGGGTTGACCCGAACCCGAATTAGACATAAATATTGTACCCGATGTACGACCCGATTTCGAATTCGGGTTAGTCGGGTCAACTAACCCGAATTGAAATTTCAACCCGAGTAACCCGACCCGATTATGCTCGGGTCGGGTTCGGGTTGGGTCGGAAATATTGACACCTCTAGTTGCCACCCACTTCCCTTAGCAATTCTTAATTCATAGTAAAATAGTTTTAGCAATGATTACTCAAAAGCTCAAAAATAAACATGCATAAGAAAATGATCACTAACTAGGATTTATTGCATGTAGGCTTTACGTGATGATTGAGAGGGATTTAAATGAGCCATTGATGCAACATAACTCACAAGTACCTTATCATTCTTGTAAACTTTTCCAAGAAATTGGTGACAATTAAAACCCGTCATGCTTGCAGCTATGCCTTCCGTGATGGCTAGCAAAATTGACACACATACAGCTAGCTGAGTTTGGGGGTTCCCAGACCCTGATTCATTTGAAACTCGAGTGCTATGCAATAGAATTTCTAAATAAGTTTTCTTGTAATGGAATGAAACTGATTGATTGGTGTGTGGTTACATTTAATGCTGAAAGTTTACCTTTCAGACTGTTCTAACATCTGCATTTTTTGTCACGTTTAGTGTATGTATGTTTAGTGTATAAGTTGACATATTACGGCATCTGTATGTAATGTTTACGGCATCCGAATGTGTAGTTTATAATTAAAATCGAGTTTGGTACATGTTTGTAATTTCGATATCATAACTTCAGCTTCTTAAATGTAAAAAGTGTTCTCTCTTGGCTGTATTGCTTTCAACAGTCAGTGTCCTAAAGAAACCGATTTCTCCTGAAACTATAAGACAGTCTATAGACAAACTATGATATTGTAACTGGAGGTGGTAACATTGACCTATATGCTCATGAATATGTCTATTTGGGTAGTTTTAATACTTTTGTATTACCCTTAGTCCTGATTATACAACTTCAAGTTGATGACAACTTTATCAGGTTCATTTTATGAAGCCAAGTGTTTGATTAGTTACATATTCGGTTGCAGGTTCATTGCATGGCAGAGGCTTGATGAACTTCAACCAGCAAAGTGGGATGTAATATCACGTAGTATAGTTGGTCACAAACTTTACATGGCTGTCCCATTTTTGAAGTAAGTAATAGGTTCTAAAACTGTTGTGTTTCTAATGCATACTACAAATCTATTCCCGTGGATAATCTATAAGTAATGCATGCCATCAGATCTTTGACATTTTGGATTTCTTCTCACCAGCCCTCGGTTGCTCCAAAACCAGATGCACCTTGAACAATAAATAATCTGCTGGTGTACCATCTACGTTATTATCCCATATTCTAAATTTTTTCTGTAATTTTAACATGTGTTTGTTAAAATTAAGGCATGTGTTTATTTAAAAATAAAAGCATTTCTTTGATTAAAGAATATGTTTGTAAACAAAGTTCCGTCAAACTTAAATAAGGGCATCACATCATTCAACAAAATCTTTAGTTTGTATCATGTGAAACGAGGTAGTGCAAAATTATAATGGGCAGAATTGGAAGCAAATAGGCATCTCGCTTACTATTATTGTTTACGCCATTGTTAAAGCAAAATCTATTGCATTAAACATTCACATATCTGGCAGACAATAAGTTGAGATTTTTAACTTAATTTCTTTATTTTTTGTTGTCATGTGTAACGCACGAATTCCAGGGCAGAAAGATGTTCAATGTTTGCATCATTGGCAAAAAGTTCTAAATCCTAGAATTATCAGAAGGGTCATGGACTAAAGAGGTAAATTAGATTCATTTGTTTGCATATATTACCAATTTGTTATTTTTGAAACTTTTTATATCGTAATTGTATCTAGGAAGATGAGCATATTATGATATCCAGTTAAATTAGATTCATTTGTTTGCGTCAATTAACTACTATATTAGGGTATCATATCAAACAAATTTTAGGGAATCGGTTCAAAATTGTTATAGGGCATCATATTCAAAATGTTTTAAGGAATCGAGGTATCATGAAGGAAAATCTGTTTAATTTAATGGAATCTAATCTTAGTCTTTATAGATGCACGTTCTCTATAACTAAAAGTTTATGTTAAAATGAGGTTGCATGTTATAGCATCAAAACAATGTCGGCCTGATCAGTTTCACTGAGATTATTCATCACCACCTTATTTATTTTGTTTACTTTCGGTAACTTTGGTTGTAGGTGGGTCAAAAATGTCAGTCGGCCTGTACTTGAACATTTACGGCCTGAGTTTTTATGTCCAGATACAACCTGATGCAAGGTAAACCTTTAGAAATGCACCAAGCTTGTAGTTTAGAACTGATGATATGTGGATTTTTGGACATTTGTTTGCGACCCTAATTGACTGCTTTTTATCTTCCATGTATACATTCATGGAGTTATTACAAGGTTGCACCAAACACTCATTTTTGTCATCATTAGGGAATCTAACCAATGGCAGTGATGGTGGGAGGTAAATCATCCACACGCTGACCAATTCATGGTCTTCGTCCTTTTTATCTCATTGCTCCACCTCATAGAAGAAAAATGAAAGTAGAATTTTGTTATTGCTTGTATTTACTGTATATAATTAGCTAATTGCTAGAATCTTATAACAAACACTTGAAAAGGGGTAAACAAAAAATAAATGTTGATTACTTGAAAATTTGGAACTGTATAGGTCATCAAACATTCAGAAGGTTCCACTAAGGTTATTTCAGCTTTAAATGAGAGAATATTAGTACATCTGTTTGGCCGTATTAGTGCATCCATTTGCATGTTTAGAGCATCTGTTTGGAGATACGAGTGCATCTGTTTGGAGATATGAGTACATCTGTTTGGCCATATTAGTGCTTCCGTTTGCATGTTTAGAGCATCTGTTTGGAGATATTAGTGCATCCATTTGCATGTTTACGATTTGAATCGAAATTCAAAGACTGGTTATTGCTTTAGCTACTCGACAGAAGAGATTCATTGCTTCTTTATGTAAACTTGTTGAAAAGTATGCAAACTTGTATAAGTTAGCGCATCAGTTTGCTTAAGTTAGGGTATCTGTATTTTTTGATACGACCTGCTGCATTTTTTTTGTTAACTATTTTAACTGCTTCCAAATGATATATATTGGTAGGAAAACTTTGGTTACTAGTGGTTACATTGATAATATCCAAGTGGTATATAAAAATGTGACTTGCTGTAAATGAAAAGATTCTAGATAAACTGTTATTGTTTAACACTTAAAGTGGCATATAACTATTTTGATCAGTTTGGTGTCTCACGACCATTGGTTGGAAAGAGGCTAATGTATTAGATTTGCAGGTTTTTAGGTTCGCCAGTCTCGTTATGCGGTTGACACGGTTCATCATCTTTTTCAAAGGACAATCGAAAGAAAACATTGGTATGAAAATAGTAGAGAAGAGGTAAGATTGGAAGTTGATATTCAAGTTCTCTTATTGTTCTTTCCTTGTAGGATCTTATTGTAATGGCTCATTTTTATGTTAACTGTTGATTTCATATGGCTGATGTAAATATGCAGAAACAGTTGATTTCATATGGCTTATGTAAATATGCAGAAACTGAAGCACGTCTTACCTAGAGCACGTCGCACCTATCTCCACCTCCTCGCCGTTATAGATCACTGTTACACAGTCGTGACAACTCTTCTCTTCCTCCCAAGAGAAGGCATCACAGGTATGCGTCTGATTCAAGTATATGTATGTAATTCTTTAATATACATGCACCTGTCCAGCCAATGATAATTTACTAGATAATTTTTTTGTTGTATCAAGAGTAGGTCTCCTATTTCACCAAGGAGGAAAAAGATATAGTAAAACAGGTCATCGAACAACAAGTGTCTCCCTTACTTTAACATTCACACTTTAATTCTATTACTGTATTATTATTGTTATTTGTTTAATCTCTACAACTAGGTGAATCTGCTGATTTAACTCTATTGTCTCTGCCAAATACCTTTATACTACAGATTCTTACGGATAGGAAAAGAGTGTCCAACCAATCTGGGATGTGACTAATGATAGTAAGGGTGCTTAAATGAATCTTTCAGAGTCGACATTTTTGGGCATGGGTGATAACAAGTTGTGCATGTAGGATAGGCGTGATCGTCATGGTATAGTTCAACATTCAAATGCACGAATCAAGGCCATTAGTTTTCTCTTGGGACTGATTTTCAGTATGTTGCGATTGTTGGTAATGGGTCTATTGTTTCTGTTGATGAGAAGACCAGGTTGCATTCAGTTAGCTCTATGAGGCAAGCATAAATTGATTTTCTGAGTCATGGGTCGCCTATTACGTACGTAGATGTTACTTATGACGGGAAGTGACTTTTGGGTATAATTGATATTTATTTGATTATGATTTGTATGTATACTGAGAAATCAAAAACAGGGTTTGCTAGAAGAATGGGGAATAGGATTGCGGCCCGATGTGGTTAAAGTTGAATCCACTTGATATTGAGATAATAAAATTTGTTTATGTGATTCTTTGTATGAATTTCAATGACGTTCTTAATTTGTATTGTGATGAACGAGTAAAAAAAGAGCAAAAAGTAGCAGGTAGGGATTGGAAAAAAATAAAGCAAAACGTAACCGAGCAAGTGTCAAATAATGGATACTCTAGAAGAAAGAAATATGTAAAAAATAACCACTGTGCGTATAACCTGAAAAGTAAGTAAAAAAAATAGCGTTAAAGACAATTAAAGAGAATAAGGTGAAAAATTACATAAATGACCCTTAAGAAAGAAGATTTGAAAAATAACCCCCTAGGAAAAAAAAGGAGGGGAGGAGGATTTGATCTAAGGGTTGAAAAGAGGTTTTCTAGGTTTTCCATTAACATGAAGTTTTCTATTGATCCCATCTCTCTCTCTCTCTCTCTCTCTCTATATATATATATATATATATATATATATATATATATATATATATATATATATATATATATATATATATATAGAATTAGGATCAAATGAGAACTAATTAAAGTTATAAAAATAAGAACCATTGAATAATTAATAGAATTAAAGGAAATGTGAATTAAATCTATGGTAATTAATACAAGAAATGAAAATTAAAAATATAACCTTCATTTTTTCTTTTGACCTAACATAAATGCTCTTTATTCTTTAGAATATTGTACTATGACGCATCGGTTATTTTCGAGATATTGTACCACGACGCATTAGTTATTTTTGAGATATTGTACCACGCACCATGAGTTATTTTCGATATATTGTACCATGACGAATCAAGTATTTTCGAGATATTGTACCACGTGCATCAGTTATTTTTTAGATTGTATCACGACGCATCAGTTATTTTTTAGATATTGTACCACGACATATCAGTTATTTTCGAGTTATTGAACTAATAGTTGGTAAAAAAAGAATGTAAGTAAAATATATTTTAATATACATTTAATGATCATAATTTCACTCATTAATTATCATTCTTATTTAATACAACTTAATAGATCCAACGGTGTAGATTGGTTCTCATTTTAATAATTTTAAAAAATCTCTCACATTAACCCTCCTCTATATATATATATATATATATATATATATATATATATATATATATATATATATATATATATATATATATATATATATATATATATATATATATATATATATATATATATATATGTATATATATATATATGTATATATATATATATATATATATATATATATATATATATATATATATATATGTATATATATATATATATATATATATATATATATATATATATATATATATATATATATATATATATATATATATATATATATATATATATATATATATATATATATATATATATATATATATATATATATATATATATATATATATATATATATATATATATATATATATATATATATATATATATATATATATATATATATATATATATATATATATATATATATATATATATATATATATATATATATATATATATATATATATATATATATATATATATATATATATATATATATATATATATATATATATAGATTTGCGTTCTTATGGTGACCAACTTTAAAATAAAAACAATAAGAACCAACCAAAATTTAACAAGTGTAGCATTTAAATTTAATAACATTTTTTATAATAAAATTACTAAAAGGGCAATGTAGGAAATTTAAATTTTTGCATTTAAATACACATTCAAAAGACTTTAACATCTCATTTAAGTTCTACTTTGCTTAACCTTTTAATTACTCCCCTTTTAACATTCTCGTATGAAATATTATAACTGGTCACATTATTATCAAACTTTTTCTGCGCATAATTTATAGTATTATATTTGTATCATGGCACGCTCGTCAAAATATTAAGTTACCCTTTATTATGTCAATGTTATCATTTATATATCAACTTTTTCGCTTATTTGTCAATGAAAAAATGTTTATTCTATAAATTAAGCTGATGTAAGTGTTACGTATGTATCAAAAAAATTTAAGCAAAAAAGTGCTAATTAACGTCAAGTATTTTATAAACGTCTTTTTTTAATAAAAGTGTGTTATGAAACAAATGTGTCACTATAAATGTATTTTAAAAAATTAATCTTTTAAAAAATATGTGTCAAAAGATTTAATGTGTCACTAAAACATATTATGAAATCAAGTGTGTCAAAAGATGTGGTATTTCATTAAAAATGTGTCACACAATTTATATGTGTCTATAAATGTATCAAAAAATTTAGTGTCATTAGATAACTATAAAAGAAATTTAATGTAATAAATATTATATGTCACTATAACTATAATCTTTTTTCATAATTTGTCACTAAAAAGTGGACTTATGAAAGTGTCACTATATAATATATGTATTACCATTTTAATGACCCTACGTCTCTACCAATTTGGACAGATAGGTTTCATCAAATTCAATAGAGTACAAATGTATCAAAATAATATTATGTGTCACTAAATTCATAGAAAGTCAGTGTGCCACTGTATATTTATTACGAAAGTAAAACTATATTAAATAAAAATGTGATGCAATAAAAATAATAAAAAAAGTTATGAAAAACATTAAAGTTTGTATAAAATAAAAGCATGTCCGTTAACATTAGAAAAAATGGGCTTTAAAATTGAAAGACAAAAATTCGTGTACTCACCACATACGTTTTAATCTTGCAAATGGACTATGGTTTTGAGACTTGCCATCTATTATTAAAATAATTACAAAAATGCCATTACTTTGTTTTGATCAAGAGAAATCATGATTAATACATCTAACGGTTTATATCGGTTCTTATTGTTTTTATTTTAAGATTGGTCCTCACAATAACGCCACTATATATATATATATATATATATATATATATATATATATATATATATATATATATATATATATATATATATATATATATATATATATATATATATATATATATATATATATATATATATATATATATGACTTGTGTGTGTGACAAGCTTGAGATGATTAAAAATTATTGTGTTCAAATGATGATTTGCAAAACCTATATACTTTCTCAATCGTTGTGTTGACGATTTTAAACATGTATTTCAGGTAATCAAGATAGAAAGCAGCGGAGCATGCGAGGAGGAAGTTGGTGCTTACTTGTCTAAAGTTTATGTATTTTCCATCCTTTAAAATGAATAAATGACTTTTAAGTCTTTGATGAATGTGATGTATTGGTAACGATTTTTGGGACTAAACGCTACTCTGATTTAATATATATTGGGATGAGAAACTTTTAGACAAGGGTTGTATTATTTTAACGTCTCTTTTGAGGTCGTTGTCTATGATAGTGTGCGATGTGCTATTAGTAGCGCCCCAATATGGTATTCCGCTGCGTAGTAATTTGGGGGTGTTACAAATTGGTATCAAAGCCACAAGTTATAGAGAACTAGGTCGATTTTGAAAAACCTAAACTATAAATTTTGGTGTGTTCTAAATTTTTTTATGCACGCAACTACTCCGCATGGCTCTGGTAAGGCTTATCTTGCATTAATTTATGATTGATTGTGATTATGTGAACCTATGTGTATGTAGGCATGGTAGTATGTATCTATTATATCTAATAAAACAGAGTTTTTTACAAGTCCTTAAAGCCGCCAGTGTACAAGTCTTAAAGCACACATCAAATTAATTTTTTCCTAAAATACCTTTTATTGTCATCTGGCCACGTGGACCAATTCATTTGAATATTTGAAATTTAATTGGTAGTTGTTAAACGCAAAGTTTTAAAAGTAAATTAGGCAAGTTAATATTAGTGTAGTAAATGCTGATGTCAATTAGTAGTATTAAGTTTGAAAAAAAGGAAAAAGAAAAAAGAAGCTCCATTGAAGAAGTATTAAGTTTGAAAACGATTATGCTTACATTTGGAAAAGTATTCAAAATATAACCACATGATAGTTGATTTTAGCAATGCGTCATATGCTAATTATTTGGGCATGATTTGTCTCAGTTATATTAAACGGCCCTACATGTATTTTTTGAAAGGCCTTAATTACAATTAACATGCAACAATATCCCCGCCAACTATTCCCTTCCATCTCCTAAATTTTTTGGAAAGGTCTCAATTATTTTGCTTTAGCCATTGTAATAAAGTTGACCAAAATTTATACACGCTCCTCCCTTAAAGTCGGACATTATAAAATTCGTATGTACTAATAAATTGGTGAAAACACGATTACTCTAATTTTGTTAACTAACTTTGTTTTTTTTAACTTTTTAATAAGTTCGTCTTTTTATTTTTAGAATGCATTAATATTAAATTTCTTACTAGAGAAGTTTGTCAGACTCAAATTATGACTAGGCAATAATCACATTTAATGTTTTTAAGCTCTATTAATCTTGCAAGTTCACAATCCTTAATGATAAAAATTTCATTAAAATTGATAGTATATGTTTCCACATGAATAACATCATACCGTCATTGTTATCTTTTTATGTTTTAATATCTATTCAGCATTTTTATTTTTATCAAGATTTTTTATTTAGAATGATATTTTTTCGGTTTTATATTTGATTTTTCAGGCTTCACATATCAGTCGGTACAGAACAACATAAAAATCAACTTTTTTATGGTGTCGTAAGGTGAGACTTATTCTTATTACTTAATTTATAAATTTTAACCAGGTCCACAAAAAATGATAATGTAATTTCAAGGACGAGATACGGGTAAAATCTAGAAGACCTCTTGGGTTAGATGTCAACATGTTCGTGTTTCTAAAACTGTGCAAAACACCCTGTTAAGTGAGTTGTGTATTCTTAATCTCTTTAGAAAATTCCATTTCAGTGTATGCACTTTGAAGTTGTTTTCTCCTTGTGCATGCCATTTTCCTACATTAAGCTCTTGTACATGTTCTTATTTTGTTTCTATGTGTCAGATCACGCTTTCAGGTGCAGTTTAAAGCAGCTTAAATTATATGACACAAAAGAAAAAAAAAATAGAAACGCAATAGTTACTTTGAGGGTATCGGTATGCATCTGTATTATGTATATTTTGACTTCACGCTTGGGATTTTACGGCAGGCTCCAATGCGACAAGTTGCGAAATTCGGTTTTGTATTTGTAAAGTTCTACTATTAACGTGAAACGCGTTTGAAAGTTCTGTAAATGTTCAAGCTAAGTAAATAACGATTAGTTTGTTCTTAACTGGATGACACTACGCCATATAGTCATGGTTGTTGCATTAATATATTTTTAAATATGTCATTTAGTTCTATACGGTAATGATTTAACAATATGAATGCCTTAACTGTTGCTCATTATATTTCAAGTCGCTTTTTATTTTTTCTATTTTTGAAGGATACTATATGTGTTTTGACGACATTTTTAACTTTAAATTTTTAAAGTCATCTGAACGACATTTTGGATTATATTTCAAAATGTTTTTAACGACATTTTACATTATATATTTCTTATTTACATTGTTTTACATTATATTTCAGGTCATTTTTAAATATGTCATTTTTTAATGACATTTTTAACTGTTGATTCTTTACATTTTTTATTTTTTATGGTAAATGATTTTTTTAAACTTTTTTAGAGCTGTGAGCCTTTTATTTCAAAATAATCTTTTTTAAATAAGTAGTTATATTTGTCACAACAACTTTTTGGAATTGTTTAACTTTTTATTTTAAATTAGATCTTAAATGAAAAGCTGATTCATATAGTTTCTAAATTAACTAGCTCTTTAAAAGTCGTAAATGACTGATATATCATCCAAACATATTAAAATTTGTTTAACTATGTCCTTTTAAGTCATTTTACATCTTAATTTTACCGGACGAACTCATGACGAAATATGACCGAATACACAAATTTTTCTGAATCGTAATATGACTAATATAAAAAGTGATTTAAATTGAAAACTAAAAACACATTTTGATTGACCGAGTGCACTTAAAATGCATTTATATAAAAATATATGTTTTCTTCAAAAATTAACGATACATAGAAAAAATTCGCATATGTCCCGAGTGCCTACAGAAAACCTTGGCTCCGTCCATAATTCAAACGTAGCCTAACAACTCTAATTCACTCCGTTTATTAGAGATTTTTCATTGAGTTTTATACATACCATGCAATGAAATATGACTTTCGTGAATCACCAAATTAAATGTTTAAAATAATCTAATTTACCTTTATAATTTAAGGTTTTCGCTATTTTTTATCAAGCCCTTTTTGTTTTTATACATTCGAATATAAATATTTTTTGTTGTGTTTGACACATTATCGCTAATGACTTCTTTTTTGACATAGCCAATTGTTTTTTGATGATAAAATTCGAAGATCATCAAGTTTTGCAACTATAAGAAGCTTAAATTTTAGATACCCATATTTTTCATGAATTGTCGGGTTTGATATGTGACGATATTATCGAGTCGGCAAAACACTCGAAAACGCATTTTTATCGAAAAGACTTTATGAGAATTTTTTTAGAATGATTCAAAGCATAGAGCAAGCTATGGTGAATGTTAAGTATAATGAACACTTCAAAAGCGAAAGAGCCATAACACTTTTATTAAAACCATGCTTGACAATCCGTTCGACAACATGATTGTGGTTTTTGGTGGTGATTTCAAGCAAACCCTACCCGTCATTTCAGAAGGATCCCGATAAGATATTGTTGCCACTTTAAAAATTTACTTATGGAACCATTGTAAAGTGTTATGGTTAAACACAAATACACGTTTGAATGTTGGCTATCATCCTCAAGACGCTAATGAGATGATAGCATTTGATGAATGGATTCTAAAGCTTGGAGATGGAAAGATCTGGAGACACAAATGATAGTGAGGTTAACATTTGAGAATGAAATACTCATTAAGGATTAAACTGACCGAATAGGGTTGATTCTACCTACCAAATATTCTAAATAACCTTTACAACAACATATTTTTTTACACATAAACAAGTTATTCTTACCACTACGAAGGAGGTTGTCGAAACTATAAACGATAAAATGTTGGCGGTTATTCTAGGCGAACAAGTCACACTACCGTTGCGCCAATGTATGCAAGTCAAAAAGAGTCAAGTAAAAACGAAGCCGTCTTCTCTAAAGTGATCGTTAATGGTATGAAATTCTCTGACGCACCTAACCAAATTAATCTGAATGTGTGTGTTTCACGTTGTTACGAACCATTGATTAATCAAATGGTTGAGCAACGGAACACAACTTCGTATAAACTGATTAATAGAAAGTTTCATTCACACCACTATAATTAACAGAAGCCATTTTGGTAAACAAGTACTTATCACGAAGGTGAAAATATCACTTTCTTATAAACGTTTTTATTAGGAAGCATACAGGTGTCTGTCTTTTTTGTGATGACAATCAACAAAAGTCAAGGACAATATCTCGTGAAGTCGATTGTATTGGTCACGACCTGTTTTTACAAATTGTATATGTAGTCGTCTCTTGAGTTAGGATAAAAAAATGATTAAAGATAGTTATTCAAGATGAATATGGAAACAACAGTAATACTACCACTAACGTCGTCTACAAAGAAGTACTACATAATTTATGATCTCATTTACATGTACATGTATATCGCATTCATAGAATAAATGATTAATGTTACATACCTATATAATTTTTTACTTTACTTATTGTGTTTTATATAAGGTATATTTTATTACTAGAATATGTATACTTAACGTGATGTTATCCAAATATGGTTCTTTGTAGCTAATAACTTCATAATACGTAGTGCCATTTACTATCTTTTTGAACATTTTTTTAAAATACCCGTGAATTTCACGGGTCTTTTAGCTAGTATGTATGAATATACTATGGTATTTAAAGGCATTGCGCGTGAAGCAATGGTCCTTGAATGATTGTCGTACATTTTATAATACGGTTTTGTATCTGATTTGGCCTCACCGTAAATCACCGATCTTGATGATTATGTATTATCTGAATACGAGTGTGAAACTCGTTTGATACTTTGAGCATGTATATATTATTTCGTAATCTATCGCATATCGACTTGTTTATGTTCGATTGTTATGATCGTATCATGATGTGCCATTTTAGGACATCTCATTTCGAAACATAGTTGATTGATGTGATTTTCGAGTTCCGAATACTTCTTATGATTTTGAAGCATCATTTATCCGAGACGACATCTTTTATGTAATGCGACGTATGATTTGATTTTATATGACTACGCTTATTGGCGAAAAGCAGGATGCCAATGTTGGACTTAAGATATATATATATATATCCTAATCAAATATATATAGTTGAGTACAACAAAGATATGCTCGTAGTAGTCATTCGGTTGAGTGACTTAAAACCTTGTATCTAAATGGGACATTTAGATATAGAGATGTTAACTCGCCCAACTATGAGTTGTTTAAGGTTGTCTTATTTAAATGGATTGGGACATTTGAATAAGAAGGTTTTAAACCACTGGACCTTAGATTGTTTGTGTTTTCCTTATTCAGATGGAATGGGACATTTGAATACGGAAATCATGAAGTAATTTTATTAACACCTTGTACTTACTATGTTATGTAATTTGGATTTGTTATCATGTTGAGAGGTAGTAATACTTGAGTAGGGTGACTTATAATCGTCTCGTTGAAATGGATTGGGACGCCTTTTCATTTGAACAAAAAATTAATAAGTTCCCGAACCATAAATTTATAAACTCTTGTATACATGAAAGGGGACGCCTTTTGATGTAGACAAGGAGTTATAAATGAGTGGGCCCAAGTATGTCTGGCTTGATTTGGGGATGTTTGGTATGCGTACGTCTTTCTTCGAATCGTGTTTCATTGGTATGAATCGTTCGGTGCCTTGTCATTATGATTATCGTCGATTATCATCTATGTATGAATAACCTGTTGGACTTCTCTCGAGTTATGATTTGTTTTGATGGACCATTTCTAATGTGTCTCGATGATCGCGAGCTTTATAAGGAAATTGTTAAGAACCAATGACCGTTCCGAGAATAGGCGACTTGTTTAAGCGTCACCAGGATCTATGCATCTACTTGTGGATTGACTAAGGATCGAGTTATAAATGGCAACTTATCATGGATGTGAAGATTTTGTAATTTTACTTGCTACTATCGCAGGGTCACTGAAGACTTTTCCCGATGACGAAACTCTTGGGGCTAGTATGATGAACTAAAAACAAGGAATATGATGCATCACATTGAGCACTGGAGTAGAAATTAGTGGGACGCTTTTGTATGATGAACAATGGAGTAGAAGTTAGTGGGATGCTTTTGTATGTTGAACACTGGAGCAGAAGTTAATGGTATGCCTGATATGTTGTGAATCTTTGCCAATGCACCAAATTTCGTAATGATTGTAGTTATTAAATTCGTTATCATCTCGAGGAGTATGTTGTAGCCGACACCGCAAGTGGAAAGACATTGGAGATCAAGTTGTATTATCAAGGGTTCGTTCACGGTTTTCACGATGATAAACGGTGGAGATCTATATTTGATGTTTATGTTTGACCTTTTCTTTTTATGTACTTATATGGTATGTAATCTAGTCGAATGATCGTAAGTTGTGAGAACTTGAGATGGCATTGTCCATTGACGTCCGATCATGGAGAACACGTACCATGTAATATCTTTTTGACCTTTAACGACGATGTTTATTGAGATTTTAATGCGCGTGGGCAGAAGTGAGATGGTGTTCTTGTATTATCTTTTGAGAATGGATTCGTGTGTGAGCACACTCCGATGACGAAAATATTTTCTTGTTATTCTTGAATGTGCGTCCATGGTTATCCGGCCAGTGGCTATTCCTTAATTTATAATCTTCTTTTTAACTGGACTTACCCGGAAATCCTGTCATATGTTCTTGTCGTCGAATGAGCTTCGTGTAATTCATAAAATTTTCATGTGTCGAGCTTGAAGGAGTGATTGGTGGATAATTATTTATTCATCCCCTTTTGGTGAGATACAACTTGAAGACAAGTTGCGTTTAGTGGATGAACCAGTGGAGATCCTGGATCGAGAGATTAAGCATTTGAGACCGAGTAAGATTCCTATTACAAAGATGCGATGGAAATCGAGACGTGGACCGAGATTCACGTGGGATCGTGAGGACTTCTTTAGGAAGAAGTGTCGTCGTCTTTCCTAGGAGTGCGCAATACGAGTATGAGGTGAGGTGAGCGTCGGGACGTCGCTCCTTAAAGGAGGTGATAATATAATAACCCGAACTTAGCGTCATTATTTTACCCTAACTATGTAACAGATTTTGAATTCCTAAGTAATGATAATTATAGCATTATTTGACGGTTTTAGTTGAAACTGGTTATGTGTGGCTATAATTAATCGTAGTGACGATTGAAGGGTACTAATAGTGATCGCGATGCCAATGGATGCCCAAATATTATATTTTGATATCGATTATTTCGATATTTGAGATTTCTGAAATTTTTATTTCATTACGTATTAAGTCGAGTCGGAACTTTACTATTTTATTTTGTGTGCGTTTAATTATTAAAACGAACGATTTAACAAACGAGATTTAAATTTTTATGAAGCCGGGACGAAACCCGACTCTCATAAATATTTCTAAAATTGACTGGTAGTCATTTCTCGCTTTTTAACTTAAATGTTATATTTTAGTCTAAAACTATTCAATAATTGCAACTTTTACCCTAACTACTAATATATATACATTTCACCTAACTTTCACCTCATTCTTATCACCATAAAACACACACTTCTTCCTTGTTTTTCTCTCTAAAACCACCACCCCCACTCATCATAAAATCATCATATAAAAACTTTGTAGTTTGATTCAAGAAAAACTAACAAATATCCCATTCCTAAAATTCTATTGTGAGTATTTTGGTACTAATTTTATCGACATGCAAGAACAAAATTTTTCAAGAAAATTTGGTGATGTTTTATCCAAAATTATTATGTGCATGTGTTGTTATTGTTGTTTTATATCAATTTTGATCATTTTATGTATAGATTTTTTTATTTGGGTTTTTATTAAATGATAACATGCAAGTGATTTAAGAATGATAATACTTGTTTAGGATGATTAGGTGATGATATTAGAAGTATGGATTTTGTTAAAATAGGTTAAAAAGTTGATTTGATATGATTTTTAAAGTTGTATTTTTGATCAGTGAGTTTGAAGGCAATTCTGCCAATTTTAGGTTTGTGTATGAGTTCTGATAATAGGATATTGTTGTAGTAGTCGTTGAGACGCTCGTTTTGATATAAGATAGAGCTTCTAACTCATAACGAGGAAGAAGTTACACTAGTTTGAATATTTGTGTACCGGGAGATGCGTATCGACACAATAAGAAATTGTTGTCGATATTGGGTCAAATCTCAGGGACTATAAGTTGAGTTATATAAATGTTCATGGGCATTTCTCAGGCTCTAAACTTAGGGATTGAGTCTATTTTCAAATTCAAGTGACGATTTTATAAATGAGAATGTTTATCGAAGTTAAAATGGTTTACGAGGCAAGTGTGAAAAACAGTCTGGTTTTTAAAGTCTAAAGATGTGTCGAGCAGGTGGTTCTAAAATGTAAATCATTGAATGAAATTTAAACTGAGTCTTGTACAGATTATAAGTGATTTTGTCACCAAGTTTCATCAAAAACGGAGTGGTACCGGTTGAGTATTATTGAGAGGTACTTAACCTCGCGTCATAGTTTGAGGCAAGAGACTAATCTAATAGCTTCTAAAATTTCTAAAAGAATATAAGTCTTATGTGTGAGTGTATATTCTGATATTGGAGATCCGTGTTGGGTACTTGAACCGTGTTGAGTTGGCATCTTGAGATGGATCAATATCGAGAATACTAGTTTTGGAGAGCTAGTATATGTTGTGGGGATTAGAAGGGATTCACTTGCATTGATTGGCCATGTCTATGTACATATTATTTTGAATCATTGATTTTATTATATTAAGTATATTTTGAGATACTTAAGTATGTTTCTAAGTGCGCGCCTTATTTGTTAAGTGGCGGCTTTTGACGTGTGTAATTGGGGCATCTTCACTTTGGCGATCACAACTACTACTAGCTTCGTATATCATCTAAGGTGAGTCTATAGCCTCGCTTTTATATTATTTGGTAAATGATTTTTAACCCGCGAGGAGGAATACATGATGTTTTATAAAATGAACACAAGTTGTTTTCAGTATATTGGACCCGAATATGATGATAAATGCCTAAGTACCATTGTCTTATGAAGTCCCTGAATTTCATGAACTGTTAATTACCTTACGAGGTAAACGCTAATACATATGATAGATCTATTTGGTTTGACAACCGTATCCTAGGGTATGTATCCTTGTGATCACCTGAATGGGATATTATGTATAAGAGGTCGCTGGTATATGACAATATTACCTTTTGTAGGGGCGCCGTAAGTGACTCGGTTTGACGTGTTGGTTAACATTCAGTTGCATGAGCTTAAGGCATTTATCGATATATATATATATATATATATATATATATATATATATATATATATATATATATATATATATATATATATATATATATATATATATATATATATATATATATATATATATATATATATATATATATATATATATATATATATATATATATATATATATATATATATATATATATATATATATATATATATATATATATATATATATATATATATATATATATATATATATATATATATATATATATATATATATATATATATATATATATATATATATATATATATATATATATATATATATATATATATATATATATATATATATATATATATATATATATATATATATATATATATATATATATATATATATATATATATATATATATATATATATATATATATATATATATATATATATATATATATCTTGTCTATGTGACAAGCTTGAGATGATTAAAAATTATTTTGTTCAAATGATGATTTGCAAAACCTATAGACTTGCTCAACCGTTGTGTTGATGATTTTAAGCATGTATTTCAGGTCATCAAGATGGATAGCAGCAGAGCATGTAAGGAGGAAGTTGGTGCTTACTTGTCTAAAGTTTATATTATTTTCCATCCTTTGAAATGAATAAATGACTTTTAAGTCTTCGATGAATGTGATGTATTTGGTAACGATTTTTGGGACTAAACGCTACTCTGATTTAATATATATTGGGATGGGAAAGTTTTAGACAAGGTTTGTATTATTGTAACGTCTCTTTTGAGGTCGTTGTATATGATTGTGTGCGATGTGCTATTAGTAGTGCCCCAATGTGGTATTCCGCTGCGTGGTAATTTGGGGGTGTTACAATCTTCAAAAGGAATGGATAAGCTGATTAATTTATAAATGGGGTATTATGATAAAACAGGCCTAGGATATATAGAGAACCAACCTGGGATAACCCTAAGTGACAAGGACTTATCAAATGGGATTTTTGATAGTTCTAATGAGTAAGTTGATACTCTTGAAAATGATAGGTATGCTGAAGGAATGAAGGCAGTTCATTCACCTTTATCAGGAATTTTCATGCCCCCCAATAATGATATAGGCATAGAGTTAGATGAGTCAAAAGCTGGTGTTGATAATAAGTCTAATGATTTAGAGTCAAACTCTAGTACCTTGACCCAACATAAGCCTGTTGCGACCAAAAATATTGTTTATCCAACTTTGATGAGCACCTTTGTACCTGAAGGACATGTGCCTATAACTAGTTATGCTCCTAAGCAGGTGAAATCTCCTAGTAAGGCATTTGATAACAGTACAAAACATCATGGTAATACCAAGATGTCACACCCCCAAATTCACTGCAGCGGAAGACTTTCTTTGGGGACTGGTGACTTCATGAGTATTCGAGAGCTTGATCCGAGAACGACCTCTACATGCCAAAAACCACAAAGAAGACTCCAAATAATCCACATAGTCAAGTACCTGAAATACATGCTTAAAAATGTCAACATAAAGTTGGTGAGTTCATAAGTTTGTTTTAAAACGTTTTATGAAAAATTAGAGTTTTACCGATCACTGCACCTTGCAGTAAAAATATAAGTGTTTAAAAATCACAGTTTCCTGTTAAATAGTATTTCTTTGAAAATTTCAAGGTTTATTGATAAAGACAGTGTTTATTCCAAAAACAGAGTTTACTAGTAATAAATATAGTTTACTGATAAAAACAGAGCTCACTGATAAATAATAAAGTTTTCGATAACAATAGAATTTATTATGAACCATAAGATTTTCCACCCACTTAGTGACAATATAACAAATACAAAGTCACTAAATAAAATAAAGCATTTATTATTGTCTAAGCTCATGACACCGAAGCGTTAACAATACCGGTAGTATAATCACATAAAGCAGCCCCTACGGATGCCTAACCCACGACATCCGTCCACAGACTCAAATGAAACTGTGCCCGCTTGTCCTCTGTTGGACCAAGCCGGACAGGGGCGTCAACCCCGATAGATCTATCCATAACATTCGCGCTTTCGACCGGTCATCCGGTCTGAAATTAACGGTTCATGATAATGGGCCAAGGTAATTGGGTTAAAGTGGGACTTAGACCAATACATAAAAGAGATATACACTTGTGTTCATTCTTGCAACCATTCTCTCTACCCGAGGACCAGTGAAAAGAAGTTAAAGTTTTGGGCTATGAAAATCACAATAGAAATTTTAGTAACAACATTCATATGTATAACAATTAGAGGAGTTGACCACTCAGCACGTAACAATTAAACCAGTTTAAAGATAGTTTATGACCAACCAAGTAAGCTTAACATTAGCTTATGACAATCAAGTAGTTTATTAACAGTTATAGACAACCAAACAAGTTTAATATCAGTTTCAGACAACCAAGCAAGTTTATAAGTAGTTTCTGACCAAGCATGTACCTCCCCCAAAGAGCAATTATAAAACATTTATAACTCAATTTAAAGCAAGAAAAGGTGGGGTATGAACTCACTCTCGACGTAGTAGCGCGGACAATAGTGATGCTAATAGTACGCTCCGCCCAAACGGAAATCGATACGGCTCGGTCATGGTGTTGTGGTTTAACTAATCGGCTAAATCTAATAACTTAAAAATGTATATTTGAGTTCTCGATAAATATGTACATCAACATGATCCGTTGATAAAATATTTAAGTTCCAAGTTATAATAGTTCGGTTGTTGGTTAAATAAAATGAGTAATATAGACACACACACCAAGTATGTAATGTATTCCGTACACATTACGTATAACCGTACGATTATATAATTCTTATGTTGAATTATATAATAGAGATACAAATTTCTAGAAAATAAACCAAAGTATATATTTATTTTGTAGTTACCGTATAACGATCATGATAAAATAATTAGACAACATAATTCGACACATTTTAATAAAATCACCACTTTATTAATAATTGTCACTTTTAAATAAAAAGTATAATTTTTATCAGTTTATCAATACAATAGAATCCATCTATTTTACCAGTTTACAAATATAATAGTATATATTTATTTTATCGGTTTACAAAATATAATGGTATTTATTTGTTTTATCGGTTTATAAATTTAATAGTACTTATTTGTTTTATTGGTTTACAAATATAATGATAGTTTGTAGCGAACAAACTATAAAGTATAGAATCTTATAGAAATTTTGTCATGACCTATTCGTTTATACAAACTTTCCCATATTAACCAATTCTCAATATTTTCCAAACAATATACGTTACGCAAAATCAAGTTTTAACATATATCCAAACTAGACAATTTAATCACCTTAATTAAATAGGACCGAACACAACCTATGTGTTATAAATTAAACGCCAAGCGGCCGATGTGAGCTATTTAAACACATATTTAAACGTAGTCATTTTTATAGTTCTCGTGATAATGATAATGATTGACATATTTATTAACCACTTATATATATTCATATATGTATACAACAATTTAATCCGTGTTAATTAATTATTAAAGAAAGTTATATATGTTATTAGCCGATTTAACCACAACGAACCATGAGCTCAGATCATGCCCGACACTTTAAATTGTCGACATCCCGCATCCAAACGCACTCAAAGGTTATGATCAGCAATCCCAAACGCACCCTTTATAATAATCAGCGAACCAAACGCACCCGCAATGCTGTTAGACAGCAAACCAAACGCTCTGCCTACTGCTGTTAAACAGCGACCCAAACGCACCCGTACTGCCGATATTTTACCTGCGCCAAAACGCACCTTTGGTGCTGTCGTGGTAACCCGAACGCACCCTTAATGGGTTGATAAACATCGAAACAAACGCTCATGTTGCTGTTAAACATCAAACCAAACACTCCCTGCTGCTGTTCCGCCAAGCAGAACGCACCCTGCTGTGGTTACTTCTGCCCGTGCCACGTGCGCCATTAAGCCGACCAAAACACGCCCTTATGGCGCTGCTGTTGTAAACAAATGCACATGTTGTGTTGCTGCTGGTAACAAACACACATGTTGTCCATAATAAACCCAACGCACCCTTGATGGTGTTGCTCTCGTTAACAAACACGCCCTCAGTGGTGTTGAATATAAACTGGATCAAACACCCCTCAATGGTTATTTTAAACAGAAACAAACACTATTTTTCTGATTAATAACAACCACCAAAAGTGCTTGGCCAGTGGCTCGTAAGAAGAGTTTTACCATCACGGCAGTCAAACCTTCGTGTGATGGTAGCTGATGTATCGAACGAAGGCCAACTCCAACTGGTGGTGGTGGCGTGATGGTTGAATGGTAGTAGTAACAAATCTTGTGACGTGGTTGGTGGTTGGAAGCAGATCGGGCGTAGGGTGGCTAGGGTGATGTGTTTGTTTGAGCTATGGTAGATCATGGTGCTGGAATAGCAGCGATAATGGCGGTCTTGTGGAGGAGCGGATGACAGTAGGAGGAAGACAACCACAACGGTAGTTTATGGTGGTTATTGATGATGTGGTGGCTTGCTTTAGCGGGACGACGACGTTAGCCATGTGATGATGGTGAATCGAGGTGGCGGCGGCTGTGGTGTGGGTGGTGGAGCAGCGGAGGTGGTATGGTGATGGTAATTAAAAGTTTGAATAGGACATAGCATTGATCTATCCGATCTATAAGATCCAATTGGCGGCTGCACTTTTCCGGCTGCCGGAAAAGATGGAGGCGCCGGAAAGTATAAGGAAGGTGGCTAGGGTTTTATGTGTGAAAAGTATTTAGGGTTAGGGTTTGGTAACTAATGAGAAAAATGTGGTAGTCTTGCTATTTATATGAAATTGAAAGTGCAAGGTTTTGATAGTGTAGGGTTAAAATGGCAAGCTTTGGTATAACATTCGTAACATAATGGTTCGGGGCTTGATCGGGCTCGATAAAATTTTATTCGCTTAACGAAATTCGCACCATTTATTTTAAAATGATCTTTACAATAAAGTAGAGTATTTACTCGACAAATTTTTGAAATCGCCTACATTTTTATTTAGAATAGTTACTATTTATCGGTTACCTCAAATAGTTCGCGTTCAAAGAATATTGATAATTGCATTTGGATATTCTCATTTTTTTTAACGTACGTTACTAAAATTTTAGAAACAACTATAATTACAATATTAAATAATTTAATAAATCTTTTATCAAATGTCTTTAAAAAAATTAAATATAAATTTAATTGTATCGCGTCAGTTCTCAGATTTTTGTGTAGTCCTTTACAATATGTAAGATAAACTCCCGTTTTCGAATCAAATAACTTTGATATCGCTCGAAAACGAATTTCGATTAATAAATGATATAACTTATTATTATTTAAGGCCTGAAAAATTCCCGGTTGTCACAGTACATCCGTGTTATTTGGAGTTCGTCCTCGAACTCAATCGTTGTTACCCAATTAAAAATGTAGAGAAAGGGATTTTGAGGTTCTACCCCAGTGTTATATCAAATATACTTAGATCTGCTCACAGATAATTGTTTCCGAACTTTTAAAATCGTGTTACCCACCAATAGTTACTTAGATAAGCAATAGGTAGAAGTGGATTAAACCTAAGCGGTTCTACATGTCAATCTGACAAATCGGTCGTCGTTCATAGAACGATAAAATTTGAAACGAAGAGTTTAGAAAAAAATTGTTAGTTCTTAAAAGTCTCTAAGGGTTCACCACCACCATCCCATTACGTTCACGTCGATCAATATATATTCAGAAAAGATTCTCGTAACAATTCGCGAATCAAATGAAGCTTAAAGAATCACTCGTCAAAACGTCGAAATGATACGATAACAAGACGAAATACGATAAATTTGTATGGACGAATCCTGAGTCAAAATAAATACACTCCAAACTGGAATACTAAATCAATACCATAAATATATAGGGTCACCTCGGATATCCTTAAGTCCACTCATTTATAATCTCATATTTGCATACAGAAGCGTCCTAATCTATGCAAATATGTTATTATAAACTTATGGTTCGGTGATTTATGATTTCTATATTCAAATGCAAAGGCGTCCCAATCCATTTTAATAAAGACCTCATAAATCATCCTACTTAAGTGTCACCTACAAAATAGTCAATTAAAATCGTTACTCTCAAAACGATATTATCCAAAATTACCAAAGCAAAGAGCATGAGTGTATAATAAATCGTCTTCCATAAGTAGACTTTTCGAAAGTACCGGATCGAATAACATAAGTGTCGATAGGCGATAAAGCAATCGTAGACGTATATCAAGTAAAGAAACTCACGGTTATAAGTAGGATAATTATATAGTACTCCGTTCTAAATAAGCAATTATTCAATCACATAAATCCTTCCCATCCTCGAGGAAGACTCATCAAACAATAAGCTGAGTAATAACTTATCATAACCCAACATCGAAACTAATTCAGAAAGAGTGGCCTCGGGTTTTGTTATGAATTATTACACATCTCGACCTTTCGATGACTCAGCTCGACTCTGAGCATACAACACATTCTACATTAACACGTAAGACTACGAGTCTTACCCATCCTCGAAGTAATTCACCAAAAATCATAGGCTGTGTAACTCCCGATACTTATTTCCATCTCGCACTCAATCAAATATGAGGTCCACTGAGAACCAATTAAGTATGGTTACACATCTCAACCCTTTTGATGAATTAGCTCGAACCTGGGATTACTCAGGACTAATTATTAACCAAAATTCACAAAATGTTTCTAGGTGGAGTTATAAAATATCTACGGGACCATCGTGTAACTCACGATGTCCAACGAATGTTCTAGTGTTCATACTTGAAGACAAAAATATACGTGTGAGCGCACTTATCAAGCAATCAAACTCATTTAAACAAGTAATCACATGGCAGACAACCAAGCAATAGCAAACATGTATTTCAAGTATTTATATAGCAGCGGAATAAGTATGATGTGATGAGTGTTACAACTAAATAAAACTGAGAGCCGGTTATAGTCTAGAGTTACTAATGCAACCTAGTTCTCTATAACCAAGGCTCTGATACCAATCTGTCACACCCCCAAATTCACTACAGCGGAAGACTTGCTTTGGGGACTTGTGACTTCATGAGTATTCGAGAGCTTGATCCGAGAACGACCTCTACATGCCAAAAACCACAAAGAAGACTTCAAATAATCCACATAGTCAAGTACCTGAAATACATGCTTAAAAATGTCAACATAAAGTTGGTGAGTTCATAAGTTTGTTTTAAAACGTTTTATGAAAAATTAGAGTTTTACCGATCACTGCACCTTGCAGTAAAAATATAAGTGTTTAAAAATCACAGTTTCCTGTTAAATAGTATTTCTTTGAAAATTTCAAGGTTTATTGATAAAGACAGTGTTTATTCCAAAAACAGAGTTTACTGGTAATAAATATAGTTTACTGATAAAAACAGAGCTCGCTGATAAATAATAAAGTTTTCGATAACAATATAGTTTATTATGAACCACAAGATTTTCCAACCACTTAGTGACAATATAACAAATACAAAGTCACTAAATAAAATAAAGCATTTATTATTGTCTAAGCTCATGACACCGAAGCGTTAACAACACCGGTAGTATAATCACATAAAGCAGCCCCTACGGATGTCTAACCCACGACATCCGTCCACAGGCTCAAATGAAATTGTGCCCGCTTGTCCTCTGTTGGACCAAGCCGGACAGGGGCGTCAACCCCGATAGATCTATCCATAACATTCGCGCTTTCGACCGGTCATCCGGTCTGAAATTACCGGTTCATGATAATGGGCCAAAGTAATTGGGTTAAAGTGGGACTTAGACCAATACATAAAAGAGATATGCACTTGTGTTCATTCTTGCAACCATTGTCTCTACCCGAGAACCAGTGAAAAGCAGTTAAAGTTTTGGGCTATGAAAATCACAATAGAAATTTTAGTAACAACATTCATATGTATAACAATTAGAGGAGTTGAACACTCAGCACATAACAATTAAACCAGTTTAAAGATACTTTATGACCAACCAAGTAAGCTTAACATTAGCTTATGACAATCAAGTAGTTTATTAACAGTTATAGACAACCAAACAAGTTTAATATCAGTTTCAGACAACCAAGCAAGTTTATAAGTAGTTTATGAACAAGCATGTACCTCCCCCAAAGAGCAATTATAAAACATTTATAACTCAATTTAAAGCAAGAAAAGGTGGGGTATGAACTCACCTCGACGTAGTAGCGCGGACAATAGTGATGCTAATAATACGCTCCGCCCAAACGGAAATCGATACGGCTCGGTCATGGTGTTGTGGTTTAACTAATCGGATAAATCTAATAACTTAAAAATGTATATTTGAGTTCTCGATAAATATGTACATCAACATGATCCGTTGATAAAATATTTAAGTTCCAAGTTATAATAGTTCGGTTGTTGGTTAAATAAAATGAGTAAATTAGACACACACACCAAGTATGTAATGTATTCCATACACATTACGTATAACCGTACGATTATATAATTCTTATGTTGAATTATATAATAGAGATACAAATTTCTAGAAAATAAACCAAAGTATATATTTATTTTGTAGTTACCGTATAACGATCATGATAAAATAATTAGACAACATAATTCGACACATTTTAAGAAAATCACCACTTTATTAATAATTGTCACTTTTAAATAAAAAGTATAATTTTCATCAGTTTATCAATACAATAGAATCCATCTATTTTACCAGTTTACAAATATAATAGTATATATTTATTTTATCGGTTTACAAAATATAATGGTATTTATTTGTTTTATCGGTTTATAAATTTAATAGTACTTATTTGTTTTATTGGTTTACAAATATAATGATAGTTTGTAGCGAACAAACTATAAAGTATAGAATCTTATAGAAATTTTGTCATGACCTATTCGTTTATACAAACTTCCCCATATTAACCAATTCTCAATATTTTCCAAACAATATACGTTACGCAAAATCAAGTTTTAACATATATCCAAACTAGACAATTTAATCACCTTAATTAAATAGGACCGAACACAACCTATGTGTTATAAATTAAACGCCAAGCGCCCGATGTGAGCTATTTAAACACATATTTAAACGTAGTCATTTTTATAGTTCTCGTGATAATGATAATGTTTGACATATTTATTAACCACTTATATATATTCATATATGTATACAACAATTTAATCCGTGTTAATTAATTATTAAAGAAAGTTATATATGTTATTAGCCGATTTAACAACAACGAACCATGAGCTCAGATCATGTCCGACACTTTAAATTGTCGACATCCCGCATCCAAACGCACTCAAAGGTTATGATCAGCAATCCCAAACGCACCCTTTATAATAATCAGCGAACCAAACGCACCCGCAATGCTGTTAGACAACAAACCAAACGCTCTGCCTACTGCTGTTAAACAGCGACCCAAACGCACCCGTACTGCCGATATTTTACCTGCGCCAAAACGCACCTTTGGTGCTGTCGTGGTAACCTGAACGCACCCTTAATGGGTTTATAAACATCGAAACAAACGCTCATTTTGCTGTTAAACATCAAACCAAACACTCCCTGCTGCTGTTCCGCCAAGCAGAACGCACCCTGCTGTGGTTACTTCTGCCCGTGCCATGTGCGCCATTAAGCCGACCAAAACGCGCCCTTATGGCGCTGCTGCTGTAAACAAACGCACATGTTGTGTTGCTTCTGGTAACAAACACACATGTTGTCCATAATAAACCCAACGCACCCTTGATGGTGTTGCTCTCGTTAACAAACACGCCCTCAGTGGTGTTGAATATAATCTGGATCAAACACCCCTAAATGGTTATTTTAAACAGAAACAAACACTATTTTTCTGATTAATAACAACCACCAAAAGTTCTTGGCCAGTGGCTCGTAAGAAGATTTTTACCATCACGGCAGCCAAACCTTCGTGTGATGGTAGCTGATGTATCGGACGAAGGCCAACTCCAACTGGTGGTGGTGGCGTGATGGTTGAATGGTGGTAGTAACAAATCTTGTGACGTGGTTGGTGGTTGGAAGCAGATCGGGCGTAGGGTGGCTAGGGTGATGTGTTTGTTTGAGCTATGGTAGATCATGGTGCTGGAATAGCAGCGATAATGGCGGTCTTGTGGAGGAGCGGATGACAGTAGGAGGAAGACAACCACAACGGCAGTTTATGGTGGTTATTGATGATGTGGTGGCTTGCTTTAGCGGGACGACGACGGTAGCCATGTGATGATGGTGAATCGAGGTGGCGGCGGCTGTGGTGTGGGTGGTGGAGCAGCGGAGGTGGTATGGTGATGGTAATTAAAAGTTTGAATAGGACATAGCATTGATCTATCCCATCTATAAGATCCAATTGGCCGCTGCACTTTTCCGGCTGCCGGAAAAGATGGAGGCGCCGGAAAGTATAAGGAAGGTGGCTAGGGTTTTATGTGTGAAAAGTATTTAGGGTTAGGGTTTGGTAACTAATGAGAAAAATGTGGTAGTCTTGCTATTTATATGAAATTGAAAGTGCAAGGTTTTGATAGTGTAGGGTTAAAATGGCAAGCTTTGTTATAACATTCGTAACATAATGGTTCGGGGCTTGATCGGGCTCGATAAAATTTTATTCGCTTAACGAAATTCGCACCATTTATTTTAAAATGATCTTTACAATAAAATAGAGTATTTACTCGACAAATTTTCGAAATCACCTACATTTTTATTTAGAATAGTTACTATTTATCGGTTACCTCAAATAGTTCGCGTTCAAAGAATATTTATAATTGCATTTGGATATTCTCATTTTTTTTAACGTACGTTACTAAAATTTTAGAAACAACTATAATTACAATATTAAATAATTTAATAAATCTTTTATCAAATGTCTTTTAAAAAATTAAATATAAATTTAATTGTATCACGTCAGTTCTCAGATTTTTGTGTAGTCCTTTGCAATATGTAAGATAAACTCCCGTTTTCGAATCAAATAACTTTGATATCGCTCGAAAACGAATTTCGATTAATAAATGATATAACTTATTATTATTTAAGGCCTGAAAAATTCCCGGTTGTCACAGTACATCCGTGTTATTTGGAGTTCGTCCTCGAACTCAATCGTTGTTACCCAATTAAAAATGTAGAGAAAGGGATTTTGAGGTTCTACCCCAGTGTTATATCAAATATACTTAGATCTGCTCACAGATAACTGTGTCCGAACTTTTAAATCTGTATGTCCCAACATAATGACTAAATCAAAACTGACTTATTCATTCTTATCTTGTGTTGACCAAATCTTCATACTTATCACTAGCAGTGGGAAGTACACTTGCAGGGGCAAGTACTCTAGCAGGGGAAACTTGCTCTAGCAAGGAAAAGTACTCCAGCAAGGGGATCTCCAGCAGTGGGAATTCTAGCAGTGATAATATCCTATTTGGTCTTTCTTGTTTCCATAGTGTTTTGACTCATCAATGCTTGACCCAACTATCTTCCCCTAGTTGATGATGTCAAAACACTTCCCCTTAAACATACAACACCAAAGATCAACAGGCTGAACATTCTTTGTAGACAACTTCCCCTTTTTGACATGATCAAATAGGGGTCTTCTATGTGAACAACCTTGATTTTCAACTACTACTAACCAATATCATACATCAAACCCAAGTATTCTACTTTTCAAAATACCCTCCATGAAGCACATAGGGGATGGTGTTCCTAATAAAAAATGATTTTGAGCAGTAGATACTCACACTAGTTGTAGTAATACCAATAAGCAGCAGCAAAAACCTTCACCTCATTGTTGTATGTGAATGACTAGCACTTTTTAACAATATAGCTTCCCCTTAATTTGATCTAATAATTTATGAATCTTCAATTCTGTAGGCTTTGAAAGTAATAATCATTAGTGAAGAAAATTTAGTATCACCTATTTGATGTAGTAGTAGAAAAACCCGAATCTATGTATTATACCATGTAATATCTACATAACAGCGAACGTATACATATCAGAATGTATAGGGAGTGGATGAGGCTCTTGACAAAAACCATGGATGTGGCAAATATGAGCATAGAGCAACCCAAGAAAAATCTCATACCTTTGCGTATTTTTGTCAATGCATCATTACGGAATAAAGCATGCATAAAACACATACCCAACCAATTCTACTTCATCTTCAAATAGCTAATAGTCAATTACCTTCATGACTATGTAAACAATCAATATGAAAGCCTTTTATACCTTTAAGACCAGTTGCTGTGAATAACCAAATTCCAAAACCTTGCTGTCCTAAAACTCACATCTAACAGCAGGGGAAACTTTCAAATATAGTGGGAATCTATTAATGAAAGCAGGGGGAACTATTTAAGGTAGGGGGTTGCAGCAGGGGCTTCTTTTAATGAAGACAGGGGGAACTTTTTTTAAAAGCAGGGGGAACATTTAATACCACTGTTTTTGTTATTAACTGTGCCAAACCCACACTCAATGGGAATGAATTTATAACAGTGGGATAAATAACAAAAAACAAAGAATTAAAAATTCACCTACTGTTGAACGAAAACCCACCTTTTTGAGCCAAACTCTCTGACATGAACTTAAACCCCTCGTGAAGTCTCTGTCCAATCTGTCATCAAACGAATTGGAATTTTCACCTTACACAATCACGTGGACCAGCTGCACTTTGGACCATAGCAAACGTCCACATCAAAGATATATTATTGTATTTGATTTCTTAGCCTTCGTACTTTATTGACCCAAAACCTTGTACCATTAGAACATAATTATTAGTCATTGTGTAAACATAGGGCAAATAAGACAACAGTGGGACCTTTGTTTGCCTTATTCATGTGAACACAACTGTGAATAACCAATCAATTAATGGGATCAAAAATACATCTTGACTTGTAGACTATCATCGCGTGACCAGCCACACAAAACAAACTCTAATATTGGTAAATTATTTCCTCGATGAACGTGAAAAGAATAAATTAATAATCTTTAATTTTTTGCTTACCACGTCAACAGTACCCACATTACCAATTTCTTCCTTTTCTTTCGATGTAATTCTTTGTATATATTAAATACAAATGGATGGCCCACTTCTTTTTCACTATTCGTCACATATGTATTATACAGCAACATATATTACAGCGCCAAGAATCAATTAACTAGAGTTTTAGCATAAACCCTAGATCTTCACAGCAACAAAATTAAACATCTTGTATCTCCTAGATATCTAGAGCCACCCGCTCTGATACCACTTGTTGAATCCAAGATCTTTAGACTCAAACAGTAAAAACCGTTTATCTAGGATAACCATTATTCATATGATGAATCATAGCGGAATAGGACAATGATTAGAACAAGATGTTTAACAAAGACGAATTTCCCAAAGGGTTTGTATTATTGATAAACACAAACCAATCTAGATGTGTATGCATTGAATCCCACACCTAGAGATCATAAAGGCAGTAGGTTACATTTTGTGTGTTGGAAATAATGAATAAAACCTATGCCTGGTGGTTCCTTTTATAACTTAAGAAACCCAGGGATACATGGAAACTATATAAAGTAATAATGACTAAATCAAAACTGACTTATTCATTCTTATCTTGTGTTGACCAAATCTTAATACTTATCACTAGCAGTGGGAAGTACACTTGCAGGGGCAAGTACTCCAGCAGGGGAAACTTGCTCTAGCAGGGGAAAGTACTCCAGCAGGGGGAACCCGAGCAGGGGGATCTCCAGCAGTGGGAATTCTAGCAGTGATAATATCCTATTTGGTCTTTCTTTTTTCCATAGTGTTTTGACTCATCAACTCTTGACCCAACAACCTTGCCTCCATAACTATACCAATTCCCTTGCGTGTTAATCTTTCCATTTGTAGAAACTTTCTACTCTACCCTCACATCCGCTAGTACTTTCATCAATCTCCTAATGGTACTTCAACCAACTTCTCATAACATGACATCTCGTTCCCACGACCAGTCAACTAACTTTACTTACTCCCTTATTCCCGTAACCAATCTAAGTTTCAAAAATCCACAAATCTTAATCATTCCTTCAACACAACCTTTAAACCAAAATACATCTCTCCCTTCTAATATCTAACCATAAGTAATACTACCCAACTATATCCTCTTATCCTAACGTTCCCACAACCGCATAACTAAATCAACCATGGCGTGTACCAGAAGAATTCCAAACAATCGTGTCCCAAAATAAAAGATAGGGTAAAACAAACCCTAGCCAAAACAACTAAAAACAAAACAGTGTAATCCGAAAGATCAATAGAGTGTGCCAAAAACAAAAGTTAGACTCGTCACGATTTGTATTACCAAATTTCAATATCTTAGAAAATTTTAAATTTTCATCTCAGTTAGTTACTTCACATTAGGACCATATTTTAACACCAATAAATGAAATCATAGTCATATTTTACCATCTTCGTTACTATCAAAGGGCATAACTCAGTTAGGTTGCTAAAAATCACTTTATCTATCATCTCCTTTAACAATAAACTCATCTTTTATCTTTATTATTTTATCAAAGGTATCCACCAGTTAGTATAGTATAACGTTATTCTAACCATTATCTTGTTTACTCACATTAAACTCATTTCACTTGTTATTATGAAACCAATACATGTTTATAAAATATGGTGTTTTTATTCATTTTATTCTATATTATTATTATTGTTTTATATAATCCATTTAGGCTTGTTATAACTAAACTATTACACGTTTACAAGGTGTGGTATTATTATTATCATTATTATAATGAAATCTCCCTTTTTACTCATTTTGTCTATTTAAATACTTCTAAAATTTTAAATCCACTTTTAAGAAAATTATCGTAAAATTTCTTTACCCTTTATATGTACCATCACATGTTATCTAAAAAAACTAATCCATTCATTTTCTATATTTTTTTTAACTTACTACCAATAACTTAAAGAAAAGATATGTAAGTCAGGATATCATACCGTACAATTACAAAGTATTTTCAAAAGCATTTTCCTTTAATTAGCTAGACTCCTATGCAAGAAAATTTGGTAGTTTTCATCAATTAAAATACCTACCCGAATGTAGACACAATTCAAAAGATTCAAAATGTCGTTGGAACTCCATCAAACGCCAGCACTAATAAACTGTTTAAACACGAGAGAACACTAGGTACGTTCAAGTTATACTAACAACTGAACGACCGTATATCATAAAATAACATCTACTAGTATATATACATCCGCATATATATATACCTATTAAATCTCCCAAAACATACTCGTTATCATACATGTTAAGTCAATCAATCGCGTCATACATTCGTTTTTTCATACGAGTAATCACCATCTCACCATATCACCATGCCACAACAAGGCATAAAACCCATCACCAAAACCAACCCATATCGTGTGACCCCATAATCACACAACATGACTATTACTCAAAACATAAAACAAACAAAAAATAGCATATCATAGGCAACCATTACATAAACCCTTATTGTTTACGAATACCCAAAATACACATCTCATCATATACAAGCATGTACTAACCCTCTTTCATGCAATCATACTCAGGAACCCATTATAGTTGTAGTACTTGTATAACTATGTTGGCCACCATACTTATACACTTACCCTTTCCCCAATGCACTCCCTCCTATGATGACACTTATAAGAATCATTACAACATATAACACATAAATCCATCTACTCACATAAGCTCATAACCACATAACCAATAAGGTCCAAAACTCCATCTATTAAAATAACATAGTAAAACTCTTGGAATACATAAATCCAAAGTCTAGCTAAAACAGCATAGACAAACTTCAACACAACATCATAATCAGTTATAAGTCATGTCGCCTATAAGAGTGGAAACAACTTAAAATCCTTTCTATCCACCTACTCCTAGTAACTCGAATCACCACATGATTCTTAGGGAACATGACTTAAACATCAAAAGAAAAATACTATACATTAGGTACACCAAATAACTTATCAATTATTATGAAAGTAATTCATATATAAAAAAAAGAAACAGAAATTAACATGTGACTAAGTATGGACGACTATAGTTCAATCCATACTAGTCAAAACTCACAGAAACCGAATCAACAATACTCAGAGAATAAAATCAAAACCATACACACATATTGCTATGACGCCTATATGTAGGGATCCTTAAGCTATAGACTAGGATACTAGACTAGGCAACCTAATTCTCTATAACCATTGTCTCTGATACCATTCTGTCACATCCCACCATGGCGGAATATGGGGCGCGACGTATGGATATCATCACAACAATAGCGTGTCTATATAGATAACTAAATGAAATGGAAATATCATAAATGGTGACACAATGTCATGAAGATATCACAAACAATGCGGCCGTCTAGGTAAGTAGATAACAGGTATACCTCTTACCAAAGACATACAATTAACAAATAACAAACATATAGGTGTCTACAAAGTATCACTTATTCAAACATAAATAAAAACTAAGAGGAAAGGGAGGGTTCCTCCAATGCAATCCTAAGCCTCCCAGCTAGCCACTCCTATTCTCAAGCTTAACCACATTCTCACTTGAAAGAGACACTAAAACACATCAACATAAAGTTGGTGAGAGTCATAGGTTTAGACTCCAACTCCAAATCAATTATAAGTTGTGAATAACAACCATTAAAAAAATAACATATGGACAATGTGCTACAATTATGTATTAACAACTAGCATTCAAGATTAACCAATCACCACAAATCTAAGGCTCCAAGCCTTACCAATAACCACAATTCCAAGGCTCCAAGCCTACCAATCACCATGGTCCTATAGGCGCCCATACACCTATGAACCAATCCCAAGGCCCCGCCTTGTCAACATCCCCTTGGTACCAAGTCAAACCACAAGAACTGAGACGGTACGTGTCCCCCGATCTAAATCATAAACACAATCAAGAATCACATAGCAGCTAATCACATAAGTGTACACACAAGTCCATCACAAACCATAAAAACATTCACATCATTCTTTACAAAACCATACAGTGTCTCTTCCATTCCATCTGGAAGTCAAAACATTTATAAATCATCGAATATGGGACTATGAAACTCACCTGAACAAGCTTCTCCAAGTATCCACGCTCTAGCAAAAATCTAAACACAAAACGTATACAATCAAGACATGAACCACATACCAAAATGGCTCATCAATCTATGATGGATATATAACCTTATCCTACCACTTAACCCCATTTATATGCCATATACATCTCATTACATTCCTCTATAAATCCCTTAACTTAGTTTAGTTCATAACTCGCCCCGTTAACATTTAACCCAAAACATTCCCATTTTTTTATACTTCAAACTATGGGTCGAACACCCCCTTAACCAAAATAACATGCCCTGTAAAAGAAACCATATTCCCTTACATGTGTTAGCTAAGTCTCCCATTTGGACACAGCCTTAAAGCTACTGTTAAGGCCTCCATATCTCTATATTATATATAGGTATAATTATGATTTGAAACCATACTTTTTAATCCAGTCATATCCCTGTCACATCTTTTAGCCAATAGTGTTTCCGAATTTGTTAGAAAATCTCCAAACTCCACGAAATTCGGATTTAATATGGCAGTTTTTTGAAAATCGCGTTTTGGAAACGCAGTTTTGAAAACTGCGTTTTGAAAATCGCGTTTTGATGGTTTGGACCGGTCCGGTTCAATTCTGGGCCGAATTTATTATTAACTTTCGTATTTAAATTTGTTATTAAATTTTGTATTTATTGTTTTTCCATAATTTATTATTGAATTTCTGATTTTAATAAAAAATTGTTTAATTTCGAAATTGATTAAAAATAATGTTCATGACATGGTTTGAACCCTGGTATGCGCCTTCAGATACTACCGGCTTTACCAACTAAGCTAAAAAATTGTTTGTGTTTTCTTATTAAAAACTCTATTAATATCTTCTATAAGCTTTAAGATAATTGTTTAGATATACATGTTTTTCAAAAGATTTAAGATAATAACAATAATATTTTAAAATGTATCTTATATTCATTCAAATGTATGACATGTTTACAAGAAAATACGTATCTTTTTTATTAATAAAATCAAAAATACAACTATCCTCATTCTTTTAAAACCCTAATAACCCTAATGACCGTCTTCTTTGTTTTTTTAAGTAAAATTCTTTTTCTCATAACCCTAATTGTTTTCTGTTTTTTTGTTTTGTTCCTCTGGCTAAAAAATGATTTCTTACCTGATATAAAATTAGTGGTATGGTCCTGGTACGGTGGTGGAAATCCAGGATATAGGGCTCCAACTGGTGCGCCATATGGAAACCAAAATGCATCAAGTGCAGGTTATGGAAGCGGTCTAACTGGTGCAGCGAGAAGCTCGTGGAATTCATAGCCTTTTTCTGGTTTGGTGGTGCTGGATCTTATGTAAATTTTCCAGGGGGTGATTCTACTGCAGGTGGTCCACAAGCTGCCACTCACTAGAGCCATTTGAGCACTTTAAAAAATGTGCGGTTCGACCGATTTAGGGAAATCACTGGTTTAGGTTGCGGGCTGAAGATATCTTGGCAAGATCATGTGGCTTTTTAGAATATAAGTTCATACACATACAAGTAAGGGATTGGTATAGTCTGTAGCCATTGTGACGAAGAGGTAAGAGATTAATATACAAAGAAAGAAGCTACATCTTCAATCACCAGCCATAGAAGTTACTTTCAATCTAAGGCTGGTCATGATGTTCTTTATGATCAGGACATGTTTGTGAAAACTTAAAACTTTAACATGTTTATGAAAACTGAATTTTTTTAATTGAGATGGGCTATTCCGTCCAATTGTTTGTTTACACATATATACATACCTGAGTATCTTTTGCTTCTTAAGCTATTAGTTTATGTTAACAAAGCTAAAACTCTGCTTGATTATTCCATGATTGCATGTCAGCAAGTGAGATGAAGGCTCAAGTACTCAAAATTTATCATTATTTCACTTTAAATCTTCTTGATCTTTCTTCTTTTAGGGTACGTTGCAGATTGGAGGCGACTTTTAGTGCACTTGAAGAGAAAGTTATCTATTAGTATACTAATGCAAAGGTAATTATGGAACCTCACTACAGACTATTCTAAATTAAATGGAAAACATCAGCTAATCAAATCATATATGTATCATAGATGTATTTTTGTGTATGCTTGAGTTGTAAAGTTTGATTAATTTTAGTACCATTTAAAATTTCAAGTGCAAGTCTGTAACGGGGTTGGTGAATGGGGCGACCATCTGACTTTGCAGACTGCCTATGATTTGGTATGGATATGGTAGTTTTGGTCTAATAATATCTTTATTTTGTGTGAACTTAATATGATTATGTAAAAAGTCTATTTTATAAAAACCATAAACCTTACGCTTATTACCATATGTGATGCGGAAGTCAGGACAACACCACCGATTTGATTCTTTTTTATCGAAGGCTTATGCTTTTACTTTTATTTTTTCTTGGTTGCAATCATCTGATTTGATTCTTACTTATATAAACAGCCTTAAGATCTGCAAATAAGACCTGAAACGCAAGGATGATCAAAGGATTTTTCACATCGCTGCTCTAAAGAAACAAAGAAGAGAGGTCGGTGACCGCTGGGTAATACATAAAATAAAAGCAGTATATTTTCAATATATGTGGTAAAATGAACGCCTTTCTTTGTTCTATCTACTTTTACGTAGCTACCTTCCATCAATTATCAGATTGATGAAATACCAGAAAAAGCTCTATCGTCTACTTTTATGCCAAATGGAATTTCTTATACGATGTTTGGAATTTAGGTATGGTTATTGACTCACTTACAAGTACTAGAAACTAATTATCTCGACTATAAGATAATGTTTGAATGTACTTTAGATGTTGCGGCTACTGTAGGGTTTAGCGGCATTTATCTCAGGTAGTTTCTGTAACACTCTCAATTTTCTTATCGGTACAGCGGAAGGGTCTTTCAGAGTGTTACGGGATAGCACAATAACTCCAATCATAGACAACACATAAAAATGGTTGTACAAGGTTTAACATACATTCATTTGATTTAAAGTTTTAAAGTGTACAACAGGTCCCAAATTATACAGGTCATTAAGTTTACAAAACATAGATCGAATGAAGATTCTTAATATTATGTGGGCCATCAGACTCGATCTCCATCCGGATTACCTTCAAGCACCTGAGATAAGAAACATGCAAAAACCATATCAGCGAATGCCGAGTGAATTCATAGAGTTTAATAAAAACCGTTATATAAAACAATCGTTAAAATCAGAACACAAGTATAATATCGGAAGTAAGTCCTCGTATTGCTAGTCAGGCAATATATAAATCAAGCATACATCTTTAACCGTCCATGAGACCGTAGCCTCAATATTACCCTTATAGGTAATATTATTATCGTTATTAGCGTCGTATCATATCGGATATTTAGATTATATAGGATTATTATTAGCCGCATGACATTGTTACCTTACTATGAAAACAGCGGGCCGCGAACCCGACAAACAATTTGCCCATCTAAGTTAGCGTGTCGTCACAAAAATCACGCTATGGAATCTTCTCATACATAAATTCGCTTACCAATCAATGTGGTACGACGGGGATCAACCGTCAAGGCGCGAACTGGGGTGATCGTCCCCAAATAGTACTATCAAATGCATAAGCGTCTACCAAATCCCGGTAGTTCACAATTCATGCTAATGGGACTTTAAGTGACATAACCTAACTACTAATAATCCTTTTTGTCTCGTTTATAGGGTCATAGCATCATTCGGGTCCATATCATTAAGCATACCATCGGGACTACTTATGTTCTATTTTTATCAAAATCTAGCATGTTATCTCCCTCGCGGGTTTACAAATCATTTTATAAAACATTTAAAAGAGTGTGAGGCTATGAACTCACGTTGATAATGAAAGGCGGATTATCGGCTATGGGCGTGCTTCGGTCACGGAAACCTATATAAATAATAATCGGTCTTAGACTTTTGTCCAATGACTTTTATCAAAATAACAATATACATATGATGATTTTGTACATATGATGATGATCAAGTGGGTTTATATATCCTTGTTTACTCATTTTAGTGTTTATGTATTAGTAACTTTTTACTAGTTTACTAGTTTTACCTATTTGCCTATTTTAAGTCCAATAAGCTTAGTATAAGTTCTTTAACTTGTTTTAATCCATTTTATACTTATATTATCAGTATCTATACTTTCCATGTTGGGCCCAAATGGGTTAAGCCCAATAAGTTCTTTTTTTAAGTGTTTAACTTATTTAGTCCAATTATTAGTCCAATATGCTTAGTTAGCTCGTTAATGTCCGTATGTCCTATAGTTCGGGTTTTTATCGGTTTTTACTTGTATTAGATACTTATATATCAGTATATGACTTTTAAAAACTTTACATTAGACGGTTTGATCGTCTAAGTTTTAATTGGCGAAAAACGTTAATTTTACGGTAATAGCCGAAAAAGTCGTAAAAATCAAGTTTATAGTTTTTATAACTTATAAGTATTATTCCACTACTATTTTTATAATTTATCCATTTATTTAACCTTTTATATATTTATATAAATAAAATTCATAAGTTAGTGGGTTTTAATTTTACATTTTATACAATATAATTTTGAGTGCTTATATAATAGTAATAAACATTAATTCTCAAAATCTGATTTTTATTTTCATCTTCACCAGTTTTATCATATCCAGAGTTCTATTTAGAAGCTCATTTTTGGATGGCATGAACTTCATATTATGTGATACATTTAACTAAGTTATAGCTACTGCTCATTTTAAGTTTATCTATGCTTAACAGTCCCTACAAAACAGCTTATTCAGATTAGCACACTCATCTTGTTTTGATCATATCTCACTCATTATAATGATTCCATTGCATGGCCAACTCTCACATGTGTATAACATCTTGTACTTACTGTAAATGGATTCTACCATGCAAGTTTATCAGTTCAAGTTTTAGTTACATACTGTTTTTATACAGCCAACTAAATAAGCATGATTTTAGCCTTATTTCTCATGGTTATTAACCTTTTTAAGCATATTTATCAACACTTGATCCCCACACAACATTTTTATCATCATATATTCATCATATATATATACAACAAGAAAGAAAATACATTTGTTCTTTACAAAAATAACAAGAGAAAATGGAGAGGATGATCTTCTTTACCAACCAAGAGTATATCTTGTTTTTGGAAGACAAGAACTTGATGAACACCAAAAGTAACTCCAAGATCATCAAACACCAAGAACATAAGTTGAGAAATCAGCCCTAGGACACAAGCAAATCACCTCCTTTGTTGTTAAAATGGCCACCAAATGATCAAGGCTTCAAGGTAACTCCATGATAGAGCTAGATAACAAGTATTTCATGGCTAGAAAAGATCAAGAAGGGGTGTGTGTTCTTGAAAGTGGACGACAATGGTGGTGTGGTTGAGAGGATTTTTGGTTGATTTTGCATGTGTAAATGGTGGTATGTGAAGTGGTTGATGGTTTTAGCTAGTTTGTAGCTTAAGTTGTAAGCTTAAGCTTACACTTGTAAATAACAAGTTAACATTATGCCACATCCTTGATGTGGTGTCATGTGTGCCGTCCCATGTGAGTTAGTGGGGTGGGATAATGTATTTTGTCCCACCTCACTAATTTACGGGTATTCCTTGATTCTAGTTTTCTCGATTTGCGTGCCCTCGGGTCGTTTCACGAAAAACGTTTTTATAAATTATGAATCAACGACACAAAACGAATCCAATAAAAATTGTCTCATCAAAAACGGAGTTCAAAAACGTAAATATGTAATCCTAAGGTTTACAGTTTAATCGTAAAGGACGCTAAATTATGCACGTAAGCCCAAATTTAAATCCGTAAATTGTGAGTTCATCAACCAACATAAAAATAAGTTTCAAAATATTATACGAGAAAATAATTTACTACCTGAAAATGTTAGATTGTCACAGCTTTTCCTCCTAAAAGGGATCAACGTCCTCGTGATACATTTCATTTGGATGTCCGTTTCTTATTGAAATCGAAGAGGTGCGGATATTTCTTCCACATTTCATCCTCTCGTTCCCAAGTATATTCCGGTCCATGCTTTGAAATCCATCGGATCTTGACAATAGGTATCCGACTTTGTTTCAGTTGCTTTACCTCACGATCCATAACCTCTACGGGCTCTTCGATAAAATGCAACTTCCCATCTATTCGAACCTTATCTAACGAAATTTTCTCATCACTTACTGCTAGACATTTCTTCAGATTAGATACATGGAATGTGTTATGAACACCATGAAGTTCTAGGGGTAACTCTAGTTTGTAAGCCACCGGACCTACTCTAGATAAAATCTTAAACGGTCCAATATAACGGGGATTAAATTTTCCTCGCTTTCCAAATCTTATAACGCCTTTCCATGGCGATACTTTCAACATTACTTGGTCACCCACTTTAAACTCCATTGGCTTCCGCCGCACATCCGCGTAACTTTTCTGTCTACTACGGGCAGCCAACAACCTATTCTTAATCTGAACTATCATCTCCGTAGTCTCCCGGATCAATTCCGGTCCCGTGAGCTGGGTATCCCCAACTTCACTCCAACATACAGAAGATCTACACTTCCTACCATACAAAGCTTCAAACGGTGCAGCCTTAATACTAGAATGGTAACTATTGTTATACGAAAACTCTGCTAACGGCAAATGTTTATCCCAATTCTTACCAAAATCTAACACACAAGCTCTCAACATATCTTCTAGTGTTTGTATCGTCCTTTCACTCTGCCCATCAGTCTAGGGGTGATAAGCAGTGCTCATGTCGAGATTCGTTCCCAAAGATCTTTGGGGAGATTTCCAAAAATTCGATGCGAATCTAGATCTCGATCTGAAATGATCGATACATGCACTCCATGCTTGCATACAACATTCTCAAGGTATATACGAGTCAGCTTCTCCAGTGAGAACTGCTCTTTAACCGGAATGAAGTGTGCTGATTTGGTCAGTCTATCGACAATAACCCAAATCGAGTTGTTTCCAGATGATGTTCTAGGAAGCTTGGTGATAAAGTCCATCGTAATTCGCTCCCACTTCCATTCAGGAATCTTTGGCTATTGAAGTAGTCCTGATGACTTTTGATGTTCAGCTTTGATTCTAGCACAAGTCAAGCATTGAAGAACATACATAGCTATGTCAGCTTTCATATTCGGCCACCAGTACAACTTCTTCAAATCATGGTACATCTTATCAGATCCCAGATGAATGGAATACTTAGATTTATGGGATTCTAACATAATCAAATCTCTTAAGCCTCCAAACTTAGGTATCCACATACGACCTCTTAAGCATTTCACTCCATCAGCTCTAACCTCTAAAGGATCTCCTTCTCCTCGGAACCCTTCATTAACAAAATTTTCCTTCTTACAAGCTTCTATTTGCGCATTTCTAATTTGCTCAGGCAAATTATTGTGCACGGTCAAGACTAGAGAACGTACCCTGATAGGCTCTCTATCTTTCCTACTCAACGCATCGGCAACAACATTGGTTTCCTGGGTGATATCTTATATCACAATCATAATCACTTAATAACTCTATCCATCTACGTTGCCTCATGTTCAATTCCTTCTGGTCGAGAATATACTGTAGGCTTTTGTGATCGGTGAATACCGTACACTTGGTGCCATACAGATAATGTCTCCACAACCTAAGAGCAAAGACTACAGCTCCTAACTCAAGATCATGAGTAGTATAATTCTCCTCATTCTTCCTTAATTGCCTAGAAGCATAAGCTATCACTTTCTCTCGCTGCATCAAAACAGCTACATAGCCTCTAAGAGATGCATCACAATACACTACAAAATCTTCACTCCCGTCGGGTAATGATAAAATTGGCGCACTACATAATTTTTGCTTCAATGTCTGAAATGCTCCATCTTCATCACTTCCTCAAACGAAAGGTTTATTCTTCTGGGTAAGCTTAGTCACGGGTTTAGCTATCAAAGAAAATTCTTTAATGAATCGCCTATAATAGCCAGCCAATCCTAAGAACTGTCGCACTTCCGTTGGCATTGTCGGTGCAGACCAATTCTTAATGGCTTCAACCTTTGCAGGATCAACATGAATTCCATCTTTGTTAATCACATGACCAAAAAATTGCACAGAATCTGACCAGAAATCACATTTCGAAAATTTAGCATACAACCTTTCATCCTTTAACAACTTCAAAACAATCCTTAAATGTTATCTATGTTCATTTTCATTCTTAGAATAGATTAGAATATCGTCAATAAACACAATCACAAATTTATCCAAGTAGGGCTTGCACACTCGATTCATTAAATCCATGAAAACCGCAGGTGCGTTAGTTAACCCAAATGGCATTACTTGAAATTCATAGTGTCCATAACGAGTTCTAAATGCAGTTATAGGAATATCTTCTTCACGGACGCGAAGTTGGTGATATCCTGACCGCAAATCTATCTTAGAATACACACTAGATCCTTGTAGTTGATCAAACAAATCATCAATCCTAGGTAAAGGATATCGATTTTTAATTGTCAACTTATTCAGTTCCCTATAATCAATGCACATACGGAAAGATCCATCCTTCTTCTTAACGAACAAGACTGGAGATCCCCAAAGCGACGAGCTCGGTCGAATAAAACCTTTATCAGACAACTCCTTAAGTTGCTCAGATAACTCCTTTAATTCAGAAGGGGCTAATCGGTAAGGCGCACTTGCCACCGGTGCAGCACCAGGAATTAAATCGATTTGAAACTCTACTTGCCTTATTGGTGGAAGTCCAGGTAAATCTTTAGGAAATACCTCAGGAAATTCACAAATAATAGGTACATCTTCCAATCGTTTCTCCCTAGACTCATTCCCGGTCACTTGAGCTAAGAATAACTCACAACCGTTCCTAATGTACTTTTGGACTTTAATACATGAAACGATTTTCAAACGGGATTCACCTCGACTACCATCAATTACTAACGTCCTATTCCTAAGAGGAATCTTAACCTTCTTCTCTCCACATAAAATAGTAGCATTATTCAACGACAACCAATCCATACCAATAATAATATCAAAACTACCTAATTCTATCAACATCAAATCAATCGAAAAGGAATGGTTCAAGAGATTTAGAGAGCATCCTTCTAATAGCTTATTAGTTTTCACTAATTTACCATCAGCCAATTCCACCTCGTAACTGGTATTTATCTCAACAGGTTCAATGTGTGACAATCCGTCAATTTACGATTGATATTTTATTCTCAAAAATTATTTAAAAATATTATTTTAATTTTACAATATGAACTCACATATTTTTGGGAAGAAATTTGGATTTACGTCTTGAAGTAGCATCGACTACGTTTAAACCGGAGGATTAAACGTTACGTGCCTACGTTTACATACACCGTCCTTGGTGACAGTCCGACATTTCAGAAAATAAATTTATCCATGAATATTATTTTGGAGTTTTAAATTTGTGTTGGTTCATAAACCCACAAATTTACGAGAAAAGATTAGGACTTACTATTTTATTTTAACGTCCTTTACGACTAAACCGGAAACCTTAGGATTACGTAATTACGTTTTCAAACTCCGTTTTTGATGAGACAATTTTTATTAGATTCATTTTGTGCCGTTGATTCATAATTTATAAAAACGTTTTTCGTAAAACGACCCGAGGGCACGCAAATCGAGGATACTAGAATCGAGGAATACCCGTAAACTAGTGAGATGGGACAAAATACATTGTCCCACCCCACTAGCTTAGTTTGGACGGCACTACTTGACACCACACACTAAGGTGGCATCAAGTTAGCTAATATGTTACAAGTGTAAGCATAGCTTACATTTTAAGCCATACTTTCCCACTTTCCATCCAAAACTAGCAACTAGTTTCATTTCTTTCATTTACACACATGCAAAAACCACTCAACTCTCTCCCTACACTCTCTCTTTGCCGTCCCAAATACTCCACAAAAACACCATCATTGATCAAAATTTAACCATAAACATATGTTATAATTAACATATGTTAATCTCCATTCAAAAAGATGAAGATTGGTGCAACTTATAACATCCAAGGAGGAGTTTTCATAGAGTAGGAGGGCTGATTTTCCACAAGGTTCTCATGAAGAATGATGGTCTTGAAGATGGTCATGGTTGTCTACAAGTTTCTCCATCAAAAATCCATGTTTTGATCAACCTACATCATCATGGTGGTATAAAGATTGTCCTCCTCATCTTCTTGTTATTTTGATTATGTAATCATGTATTTATTTCCTATTGTATATATTTATGATGATTATATGATGATAAAAATGTTATGTGGGGATTTGTTGTTGATAATCATGGATAAAAAGGTGAAAAACCATAAGAAACAAGGTTAAAATCTTGGTTAAATTTGATGGCTGTATAAAACAGTAAAGAAGTAAGTCATAAACTGATAAAATGATGAAGTGGAATAGATTTACAGTAAGCTATGGGTCTTGTACACATGTGAGAGTTGGCCATGCAATGGAATCAAAATAATGAGTGAGATATGATCAAAACAAGTTTAGGGTATAAATCTGAGGTTACTGTTTTTGGACGATTTTTAGAAAATATTTAGAAGATGATTCAACAGTAGCTATAAAAGAGTTAAATATAGCACATATCATGTAGTTTATGTGATAAAAATTTGAGCTTCTATCTCCATGTAGAACTCAAGATATGGCAGTTTTGGTGAAGATGAAGTTAAAAATCAGATTTTTGGAAATTAAAGAATAATACTATTATATAAGCACTCACATTTTAATATATAAAATGTAAAATAAAAACCCACTAACTTATAAAACTTATTTATATAAATATATATAAAAGGGTAATCAAATGGATAAATTATATAAATGATGGTGAAATAATGTTTATAAGTAATAAAAACTATAAACATGATTTTTACGACTTTTTCGGCTATTGCCGTAAAATTAACGTTTTTTTAAATAAAACTTAGATGGTTTGACCCGTCTAATGAAAACTTTATAAAACTTATATACTTATATATAGACATGTATGACAAGTAAAAACCGATAAAACCCGAACTATAGGGCATACGGACATTAACAAGTTAAATAAACACATTGGACTAATAAATGGACTAAATAGGATAAAAACTTGTAAAGAGAATCTATTGGGCTTACCCCATTTAGGCCCAACTTGGAAAGTATACATACTGATAATATAGGTACAAAATGGATTGAAATAAGTTAAATAACTTATAATAAGCTTATTGGACTTAAGACACGTAAACGGGTAAAACTAGTAAACTAATATAAAAGTTATCGACATATAACACTAAAAGGAGTAAACGAGAATATGTAAACCCACTTGATCATCATATATATATAATCATCATATGTATACATACTTGTTATTTTTATAAAGTCATTGGACATGAGTCTAAGACCGAGTATTATTTGTCTAGGTTTCCGTGATTGAAGCACGTACCGTACGTCCGAATTGCCGATAACCCGCCTTCCCATATCAACGTGAGTTCATAGCCTCGCACTCTTTTAAATGTTTTATAAATGCTTTATAAACCCGCGAGGGAGATAACATGTTAGTTTTTATAAAAGTTTGGACACCATTTGTCCCGATTGTTTGTTTATTGATTTTGGACCCGAATGATTGAATGACCCGATTGTATGACCCGATAAATGATTAATGGACCCGATAGATGAAATAAAATGGATTATTAAAGTTAGGTTATGTCACAAAAAGTCCCATTAGCATGAATTGTGAACTACCGGGAGTTGGTAGACGCTTATGCATTTAATAGTACTATTTGGGGACGATCACCCCAGTTCGCGCCTTGACGGTTGATCCCCGTCGTGCCACATTGATTGGTAAGCGAATTTATGTATGAGAAGATTTCCATAGCGTGACCTTTGTGACGACACGCTACTTTAGATGGGCAAAATTTAGTATCAGGTTAGCTACCCGTTTTGGTTTAGTAAGGTAACAATGTCATGCGGCTTGTAATAATCCAAAACTAACGAAATACTATTAGACGCACCGAATTATGAAGTATTGCCTGACTAGCAATACAGGGTCATACTATTGATATTATGTTTGTATTTTGGTTTTCATAACCATATTCATATAACGGTTTTTATTTGATTTTATACAACGTCATAGGACGTATTGTATGATGTTTTTACGACATTGGCTCGTATAATGATTTTTAAGGCAAATGCCTATATTATGATTTTCGATAAAGATTTGTATAAAATGATTTTGGCTATTTTATGGCCTATCAAAACGATTTGTACAAAATGATTCTCAGTAATACTTTTATACTGATATTATATTGATGGAATTTATTAAACTCTATGAATTCACTCGGCGTTATCGCTGACCTTTTCTTTTAACATGTTTTGTCTCAAGTACTTGAAGGTAATTCTCGGGAAGACAACAAGAATTCATGGCCCGCACTTAAACCATATTTTTCCATTCAAATACTTTGTAAAAACTTTGTATGAAATGTAATGACTTGGGACCAATGTAACTTTGATGTTTATGAATGGAAATGATTTATTAATAAACGACGCGATTTTTAAGCGTTGTCTATGATGTGAGTAATGTGTTATCCCGTAACACCAACTAGTCTTCCGCTGTATTGAGTTGTATAAATTTGGGGGTGTTACAGTTTGGTACCAGAACTCTCGTTATAGAGAACGAAAGATTTTTAAAACTAAGATTTGGAATAAAACTTTTCTAAATCTTTTTACTAAAAACATTTTTCTAAAAATGTCTAAAAATCTTTTGACTATAACGGTGCCGAAGAATTCCCGAGTTACCGACAAGGCCAAGACTGAGAAGTGTTATTTTAATATATATATACTTGGATTATATATATATATGATGTAAATTGATTACATGATTGTTTGATGATTATTTTGATATTTATACGAGGTATTTACACGACGTAGATTGTCACAAGTAACCCTAAAATTCCCTAGTAAATTAATCGAAGCTATTCTCGTAGGAATTCTAGCTATCCTAGATCTAAACCAAGTTGTGGATATTTATGATCCCAACAAATGGTTGATATTCGTAGAAATGTAGATATTAGTTGATTATGATACTGAAAAAGAATTGGCGAGATTAAATCTGATATCGATGTCATGACGATCTTTCCTTATAGAGTGGAGTTTGACAAAACATTACCACCTAGAAAGATGTCATCTGATTCGTTGTCATCCAATTCTTAAATTGAAATCGAAAGGGTGAATGTTGCACTTAAGGCTATTATTGGAACCATTGCCCAAAAGCCTCATGCCACTAATACCTTTCCGAGAAGTCTAGTTGAATGATCAAGTCATTTCATATTAATGACTCATTTGATAATTGTTGTTGTAAGAGCTAATAGGATTGGAAATTAAGTGTTGATTCATATTGAGATTGTATTGCCTTTACAAGGCCTAAGAATAAGATTGAAAGTATTGGAAAATGAGGTAGGATATCGAATTGAGTATAAAATTGGTTGAAACTTGAATAAAGTGAAATTTAACTCGTATGGAATATGAGATTATTAATAGAAGTCGTTAAGTTTTGTGATTGAATTATAAGGTTTTAATTGATTGTTGATTCGTGTTAAGGGTTGTTCCTAGGCCATTGTCCACTGACGAGGAGGCCCAGTGTCCAATAAATAAATTGAAGAAATCTTCTTATGAATTGAGACCGATGGATCTTCTGGGACATGTGGAACACCTAATGACTCTTGTAGATTAGTATTCATTGTGGTATCTTTTAAAAATCCCTAACTTAACTGAGACATCAGTTGGTAGAATGAGTTCTGAGATTGTATGACATAGTGACACGTAATGTGTTACGGTACAATTTTGACTTGTTTGTGATTAAAGAAAAGACTACCTTTGATTGCTAAATTCTACATGTATCGATGTTATCTATCCTTTATTGCTTCATCCTAATGTTCGCATTAGTGATGCAACCATTGAACGAGTACTCATCTTGATTTGAGTTACGTTGTGGATTATTCTCTTTGCATTCCTGAGTTCCATCGAAGTCATGAACCTCATGATTATTTGGCTAAAGCTCATTTCCTATTATATCGTAGTTAATTCTTGGTGAACAAGCTTTCATCACTCCTTTGCAGATCACACATTGTTTTTATAAAGTTAAAACGGTATCATTTGAGAAAATTTAATTTTCAACACAATAAGGATTATTCAAAGTGAGACTTATAAGTGATTGATATCAAAATGAAGATGTTTATGAAACACCTTGGAAAACTTAATTCTTTTCATCACAAAGAAAATCTTTGTAAATTTATTCTTGATTCTTATTTAAAGAATTAAGCATGAAAATGTTTTTATTATAAACATGATGATAAAATTTTGACGAACTGAGTATTGCATCGTTAATCTTGAAATTGTATATATTTGCGCGCCTACATACAGTTTGGAATGGACTATGCAAGACTGATTAGTAGTCACCATAAAACTGATTAATAAACACTACATTTTCCTTGAAAATTGTGAAAGAATAAATTTTACGAGATCTGCAAGAAGTGAAAAATAGGGACATAGTGTTAGGGACACCTACACCTGTGCCTGTAGCATCTATTCTTCTGAGTTGAATTTACTCATCTGTGGAATTGTCTTATTTGACAATTGACAATTCTTTCTTGTCCAATTCTTCCGTAGTGAGATTTTTAGGAAAAGTATCTGATTACCGAGTGTTGATACCCGACTGGATGTATTGACGTTCTTATCATTTCTTATGATTTGATTTCATTTGAATGACCTGGTGTAACGATCCGAGGAGCTTTCGAATGCGTACTCAAATTATGAAAACATGGGATATATTCATATTCGTTAAATGTTTTCGTCTGTATCTGATTTGAAATTCTATCGCGTAGATTATGCGTTGACCTTACTCTTTTAATAGTAGTTGTGTCTCCATATATCCCTGATTTGTGAAGGATTATGAGTTATTATTAGTCTTTTGAGAAGTTCACATCTTATCGACGGCAACGAAACTGGAAAGTTAGTAATGCCAGTAGAATGGATTGATTGATTATGACATGACGAAATTGTCTTAATTGATGGGAACTCGAATAGAATTCCCCTAAATGATAAGATGTTGATTATCAAAAGTGATCTAAATAATTCTTGATAGGTGACTTGAAATTATACCATGAATGGTTGTGAATTAGTCATAGATATTATAACCTAGAAGAACCTAATATGAATTTATTAAAAGATAATTATGTTATCTGACACTTTAGGAAGTATTTGTTAATGAATTACCTAGACTTTCGCCATTAAGGCAAGTAGAATTTGGTATTTGATTATATTCTCGGTGCTGCACTTGTGACTTGTGCACTGTACGTCAGCACCATCTGAATTAAAGGAATTACCGTACAACTGAAAGAGTTGTCGGAGAAAGATTTTATTATACCAAGCCTGTCATCCTGAAGAGCTATGGTGTTATCTTTCCTTATATTTATAAATTACTGTGAACTGAGTAAATTGACAATCGAAAACGATATCCATAACTCGAAATGGAAGATTTGTTCGATCATTTACAAGGTTCTAGCGTATATTCAAAAATTTGATCCTCGACATGGTTATTATCAACTTCGCATCTGCGAAGAAGATTATCTATTCCAATCACTACATCCGGTACTTGTAATGAACATTATGAGTCCCACGTGATGTCGTTTGGATTGACCAATGCACGTGTAGCGTTCATAAATTTGGTGAATCACGTGTGTAGGCTGTAATTTGATAAATTCATGCTCGTGATCATTCAGGACTATATGTTTGTTTATAAGAATAAGAATGAGTTAATAATTATTTATAGATTGCCTTGAATTGGCTGAACAATTAAAACATGTACCTCGAATAATTAACACGTGATTAAAGACTTGAACCTTTATATGATTTAACCATATGATTAATAGATAATGGAAGCTATGTTGACTTTTCAAAGATTAGAACCATTAACGATTAGGGATTAAAAACTTAATCCTTTACATAAAATGACCGTTGGATTAATAATGGTAAGATATATGCATATAGACTCTTCAAAAATTAAGAGCCCTTTTAAGACTTTGGATTTTTCCAAAAAGAAATGGAAATATGTTTTGACAAATGTTTTAACAAAGGATTTTAAGGGATTATTCCCTTATACACAAACCACTTAACTAAACTTCTGTTTAGGGGTAAATGTTTGTGTATACCTCAAGATAACTTAAGAAGGACTGAGTAAAACCATTTATACCATAACCTGAAAACTCAAAACGACAATTTTTGCTTTTCAAACTAAGAAAACTTTGACCAAAGTATAAACAAAGGTTTTTCGAACATTTACGAAATCTTATTAAATATTTTCGATAAATCAACAAAAATCGTGTTAATTAAATTCAAATTTATTTTGAACATTTTATATAATTGGTCGAACTAAGAAATTTAAAATTTTTACGTTTACATTTCATAAAAATTAACTAATAATTATCGACGCTTTAGACGAGGGATTGAGTAAAACTGATAAAAATGATAGTTGAGACGAAACTGAAACATAAAAGATATGAAGAAATAATTTTGAATAAATACAGTTATGATATTTACTTCATCAGGAGAAAGTGAACGTAATTACTGACGCATAATATAGAAAGAATATCCGAGTAAATTGTGGACATGATAACTATATCATCATGAGAAGTGAATATAGATACCGATGCATTATGTAGAAAAGATAAAGAACCAGTTAGGACATGTTCCTTAATAATGAAGGTGCAAAATAAATTGCCGAACAATATAAAAATAAACGATGTTTGTAAAAAGGATAATATAGATAATAAAAAAGGGGTTCACGACTAATATGAACCATTAAAAATTGAGAAGCCGATAGCGCTGAATGTTTTAAAGGCCACTTCTGGTTGCCTAAATATGGAAATTGTGAGCTATAGTTATATTGGAATTTGTAAGTATGAGTATTCTATTTATGTCATTTATGACTAAAAGTATCTTTGTCTGAAGAAGTTGTACTAATGACAAATTATGAAGGCAGACATCGCCTCATACATTAGTAAACGTCTAGCTATTGCAAAGGTCATCATCTGAATTTGATTCGATTTGGGTCATCGTCGACAGACTGACCAAATCTGCTAATATCATTCTCGTTAATGATAAATGCAAAAGAGTTATGTAAACATAGTGTGCCTGTATCGATCATCTATATATCAAGATCCTCGCTTCGCATCGAATTTCTTGAGATTTGCTCAGAAGTCATTGAGAACGAACCTTGATGAGAGTACTATGTACCACCCCAATCGAAGGGACGAGGTAAAGTAACGATACAAAATACTATAAGCGTTGTTTTATGTTTAAATGATTGACCTTTGGTAATGAACCGTATAATCGTTTTCCTTTGGAGAGATTATCATTGATAATTATCGTATTAGGATTGAGATCTAATCTTGTTAGGATCTAAATCTTAGAGCATTTGTAAGCAGGAGTTGAGTTGAAGACGCCCGACATACACCCATTGTGAGTTGGACATGTCTTTTAGGCTTAAGGTTTCCTATAATGGCGAACCTATCCTTGCAAAATACCCGACCCGCGAAATCTGAAATGATTGTTGAAATTAGGATTTGATTATTAATTGCCGATAGTGGGCAAGAGGATATGTGAATATGAAAAGTATATCTTGAAGTGCCAAATGGGTAGCGAAGTTATGCCACAATTTTTAACCTTGGAAAAATGAATTCATGATCTGACAAATCATGGGATATAAGTCCCCGTTGTTTGGGACCATTGAGATGATGTAAAAGTTGGGATTGAAAGGCATATAAGCTGGATCTACCCTAGGACTTCAAGAACTGCGTGAATTTTGTTTCGTAAATCGAACTTGATGGAATATCTATCAAGTGAGAATCTGATTATTCTTAGTAGAGCTTAGATCGGCGAAAAGTTGCATTCATCAAAAACCCGTGAATATCATGGATAGAGAATGTAAGTCAACATTAAGCCTGATCTTATCCCCGTAGTTATGTTTGATGAAACTCGCGTATTGTAATGAATTGCACTTGTGAGAAAAGACCGAATGTGGAGGAAATACCCACATGGCTTTAACTCTATAAGCAGCGAGTAGTAAGGTAAGATGATCTTTGAGGACAAAGATCCTGTTTAGGGGTAAATGCTGTGACAATCCGTCAATTTACGATTGATATTTTATTCTCAAATATTATTTAAAAATATTATTTTAATGTTACAATATGAACTCACATATTTTTGGGAAGAAATTTGGATTTACGTCTTGAAGTAGCATCGACTACGTTTAAACCGGAGGATTCAACGTTACGTGCCTACGTTTACATACACCGTCCTTGGTGACAGTCCGACATTTCAGAAAATAAATTTATCCATGAATATTATTTTGGAGTTTTAAATTTGTGTTGGTTCATAAACTCACAAATTTACGAGAAAAGATAAGGACTTACTATTTTATTTTAACGTCCTTTACGACTAAACCGGAAACCTTAGGATTACGTAATTACGTTTTCAAACTCCGTTTTTGATGAGACAATTTTTATTAGATTCGTTTTGTGCCGTTGATTCATAATTTATAAAAACGTTTTTCGTAAAACGACCCGAGGGCACGCAAATCGAGGAAACTAGAATCGAGGAATACCCGTAAACTAGTGAGATGGGACAAAATACATTGTCCCACCCCACTAGCTTAGTTTGGACGGCACTACTTGACACCACACACTAAGGTGGCATCAAGTTAGCTAATATGTTACAAGTGTAAGCATAGCTTACATTTTAAGCCATACTTTCCCACTTTCCATCCAAAACTAGCAACTAGTTTCATTTCTTTCATTTACACACATGCAAAAACCACTCAGCTCTCTCCCTACACTCTCTCTTTGCCGTCCCAAATACTCCACAAAAACACCATCATTGATCAAAATTTAACCATAAACATATGTTATAATTAACATATGTTAATCTCCATTCAAAAAGATGAAGATTGGTGCAACTTATAACATCCAAGGAGGAGTTTTCATAGAGTAGGAGGGCTGATTTTCCACAAGGTTCTCATGAAGAATGATGGTCTTGAAGATGGTCATGGTTGTCTACAAGTTTCTCCATCAAAAATCCATGTTTTGATCAACCTACATCATCATGGTGGTATAAAGATTGTCCTCCTCATCTTCTTGTTATTTTGATTATGTAATCATGTATTTATTTCCTATTGTATATATTTATGATGATTATATGATGATAAAAATGTTATGTGGGGATTTGTTGTTGATAATCATGGATAAAAAGGTGAAAAATCATAAGAAACAAGGTTAAAATCTTGGTTAAATTTGATGGCTGTATAAAACAGTAAAGAAGTAAGTCATAAACTGATAAAATGATGAAGTGGAATAGATTTACAGTAAGCTATGGGTCTTGTACACATGTGAGAGTTGGCCATGCAATGGAATCAAAATAATGAGTGAGATATGATCAAAACAAGTTTAGGGTATAAATCTGAGGTTACTATTTTGGACGATTTTTAGAAAATATTTAGAAGATGATTCAACAGTATCTATAAAAGAGTTAAATATAGCACATATCATGTAGTTTATGTGATAAAAATTTGAGCTTCTATCTCCATGTAGAACTCAAGATATGGCAGTTTTGGTGAAGATGAAGTTAAAAATCAGATTTTTGGAAATTAAAGAATAATACTATTATATAAGCACTCACATTTTAATATATAAAATGTAAAATAAAAACCCACTAACTTATAAAACTTATTTATATAAATATATATAAAAGGGTAATCAAATGGATAAATTATATAAATGATGGTGAAATAATGTTTATAAGTAATAAAAACTATAAACATGATTTTTACGACTTTTTCGGCTATTGCCGTAAAATTAACGTTTTTGTTAAATAAAACTTAGATGGTTTGACCCGTCTAATGAAAACTTTATAAAACTTATATACTGATATATAGACATGTATGACAAGTAAAAACCGATAAAACCCGAACTATAGGGCATACGGACATTAACAAGTTAAATAAACATATTGGACTAATAAATGGACTAAATAGGATAAAAACTTGTAAAGAGAATCTATTGGGCTTACCCCATTTAGGCCCAACTTGGAAAGTATACATACTGATAATATAGGTACAAAATGGATTAAAATAAGTTAAATAACTTATAATAAGCTTATTGGACTTAAGACACGTAAACGGGTAAAACTAGTAAACAAATATAAAAGTTATCGACATATAACACTAAAAGGAGTAAACGAGAATATGTAAACCCACTTGATCATCATATATATATAATCATCATATGTATACATACTTGTTATTTTTATAAAGTCATTGGACATGAGTCTAAGACCGAGTATTATTTGTCTAGGTTTCCGTGATTGAAGCACGTACCGTACGTCCGAATTGCCGATAACCCGCCTTCCCATATCAACGTGAGTTCATAGCCTCGCACTCTTTTAAATGTTTTATAAATGCTTTATAAACCCGCGAGGGAGATAACATGTTAGTTTTTATAAAATTTTGGACACCATTTGTCCCGATTGTTTGTTTATTGATTTTGGACCCGAATGATTGAATGACCCGATTGTATGACCCGATAAATGATTAATGGACCCGATAGATGAAATAAAATGGATTATTAAAGTTAGGTTATGTCACAAAAAGTCCCATTAGCATGAATTGTGAACTACCAGGAGTTGGTAGACGCTTATGCATTTAATAGTACTATTTGGGGACGATCACCCCAGTTCGCGCCTTGACGGTTGATCCCCGTCGTGCCACATTGATTGGTAAGCGAATTTATGTATGAGAAGATTTCCATAGCGTGACCTTTGTGACGACACGCTACTTTAGATGGGCAAAAATTGGTATCGGGTTAGCTACCCGTTTTGGTTTAGTAAGGTAACAATGTCATGCGGCTTGTAATAATCCAAAACTAACGAAATACTATTAGACGCACCGAATTACGAAGTATTGCCTGACTAGCAATACAGGGTCATACTATTGATATTATGTTTGTATTTTGGTTTTCATAACCATATTCATATAACGGTTTTTATTTGATTTTATACAACGTCATAGGACGTATTGTATGATGTTTTTACGACATTGGCTCGTATAATGATTTTTAAGGCAAATGCCTATATTATGATTTTCGATAAAGATTTGTATAAAATGATTTTGGCTATTTTATGGCCTATGATGTGAGTAATGTGCTATCCCGTAACACCAACTAGTCTTCCGCTGTATTGAGTTGTATAAATTTGGGGGTGTTACACAATGTCAATAAGGGCACTAAATTTAGTGGATACAAAGCTCCTATCAGCACCCGTATCAAATAAAGCAACAGCATAATGATATGTTGAGTAAAAACATACCGGTAACGACATTTGGATCCTCTTTCTTCACCTCAATTGTTCCAAGTTGATAGATACCACCCTGGGGGTTTCTTCCAGGTACAATCGCTTTCAACTTGGGGCATTCCGATTTCCTATGACCTTCTTCATTACAGTTGAAGCAAATGGTTCCCTTCTTACACCTTTCAACCTTGTGTCCAAGCTTTCCGCAATTTCGGCACTTCCAGTAGTCGCCATCATGCCTCTTGTTGCCACACTTAGGACATCTATCATCGTTGCGCGGTGTATTGTTGGTAAGAGCATCTGCATTCCCCTTTCTCTGGTTCTGACGGCGATTGAAATTCTTCCTATTATCACCTCTATCTACACGATCACTGTCACCCTTTCTTTTCTCACCAACACGGGCTTCATCTTCCCTATCCTGAATTATCTGTCCAATAAGTTGGTAAGCCATTCGAACAGCATCATCAATGGTCAGTGGTTTATATGATGTTACGTCCCCCCGGATATTCCTGGTCAACCCTTAAATATATTGCTCAATTAGGATCTCTTCGGGTTCCACCAATCGAGGACATAACAAGGCCAACTCATGGAATCGGTTTGTGTAACTATCAATGTCCACACCTTTCATTCTCAAATGAATCAAATCTTGTTCTAACCTAATGATCACACTACGAGGACAAAACTCCAAAGTCATCCACTCCTTAATTTCAGCCCAAGGAGTAGCATTAGCAGCATCAAGACCCATGAAAGCAATTCTCCCGTTCCACCAAGTCAACGCACGACCTTTAAGAGTAGCCATAGCAAAAGTCACTTTATCTTCCTCCTTACACTTACTAATCCGAAACACCGACTCAATCTTCTCAATCCACTGGCTTAATCCTACAGCACCTTCAGTTCCATTAAAAGGTAGAGGTTCACACTTCATGAACGTCACATAAGTACAACCACCAACTTCAGGTGCATTAGTTCCAAGTCCTCCTACATTTCCTCCAGCATTAGCATTCACATTATTAGCATTCACATTCACATTATTACCGCCAATTCCACTACCGCCAGCTCCACTACTGCCAGCTCCACTACCGCCAGCTCCACTACCGCCAGCTCCACTACCGCCAGCTTCATTTCTAGCATTTGCCATAAATTCAGCCATAGATGCGGTAACTTGCTCCGTAATAATCCTACGTACATCATCCTCAGTCACAGCCTTCTTGGGCGGCATAGTTCTATAATTTCACAATTTCAAAGTATTAAGCATTCACCCAACAAGGGATTCATATAATATGGATTGAATTCATAATCAAGATACAAATAAGGCACAATATGGAATTCAAGACAAGATACATATTTCATTCGATTTGAAACAAAAGCATTGTCTTAGTACATCCCATATCAAAGTTCTAGCACTATATACACTCAAAATTCGTGCTAAGTCTACTACTAACAAGTCGGTTCAGTCAAAGCTACAAAAGCGCAAAAGATACAAAGGTCACTACTAAATACAGACTGGTCTACTGAGAACCGCCAGATGGTCCATCATCCATCGTCTTCTGTATCTTTGTCGGACGATCACTAGACACATCTTCAGCTGGGCGCTTACGGATCACTCTTCTTTCAACCATGTCAGCATAAAATCTACTATTCCAACCCACAGATATATTCAGCTCCTTCTCAGCTTTCTCACGCATCGCACGAGCTACACTCAACTGAATCTCCATAGAATTCACCTTTCTCTTCATTTCAGCAAACTCACCACTTTCTAACAACAATAACCTCCTAAAAGCCTCATTCAAACCACGCTCTACATCAGTCAAATCCAAACTAAGCAATTCCTGCTCTTTCTCTCCAACCTTAGTCTTCGACTCCAAATAAGAAACATGAGTCTGAACAACACCTAATCCAATCTCTGTCATACTACTCTTAACACGGGAAGCATCTAGATCACGTCTCAAGGCCCATGGTGCAAGACCATTAATATGAGTAGCCTCTCAAGTACTAGACGACTCTCCTATCACACGTCTACGAGTATCAATACCATCAGTACCGTCAGGTGAATTATCATCCTCATCCTCCTCTGATTCAGAATCAGATTCAGACGATTCAGACATTTCATCCCTAGGTAGCTCAACCTCAGAATCAGACAAATAAACTGGTGGGGGTAAAGGCTCGCCCTCTGGACCATCATAAGGGTAAATAAGCTCAGCTTCCTCATCATCATCAACCTCATCGTCTATACCAATACCCTCCTCGACATCCTCGTCGTCAATCTCATCATCTAAATTATCTAACCCAATCTCATCATCATCATTCTCAATATCAACATTATCAATCTGATCTCCTAGTCCTAACTCGGACTCGGGATCCTCAAATGGTTCCTCCTCATCATCCATATCATAATCTACTAAGTCTAAATAAGGATCATCATCTACATTAGGTTCGGGAATAGCATGGTTTTCTACAGGAATATTAGGGTCAGCCATGACAATCTGCATTTATATATATATATATATATATATATATATATATATATCTCGTATTAGGATAACATACTAGTTAAACAATTACATACTGAAATCACGATATATACATATATATAAATTAAATTATATATATCAAAATATATATCTTCTCAATAGGGCTTGTTGGTAACGTCGGAGATCTCTGGCATCGTTATAGTCAAAAGATTTTTCAAATATTTTCTCAAATGTTCATAGTTAAAAGATTTTGAAAAGTTTTGTTCAACACCTTGATTTTTAAAATCTTTTGTTCTCTATAACGAGAGCTCTGGTACCAAATTGTAACACTCTCAACTTTCGTATCGGTACAGCGGAAGGGTCTTTCAGAGTGTTACGGGATAGCACAATAACTCCAATCATAGACAACACATAAAAATGGTTGTACAAGGTTTAACATACATTCATTCGATTTAAAGTTTTAAAGTGTACATCAGGTCCCAAATTATACAGGTCATTAAGTTTACAAAACATAGATCGAATGAACATTTTTAATATTATGTGGGCCATCAGAGTCGATCTCCATCCTGATTACCTTCAAGCACCTGAGATAAAAAAACATGCAAAAATCATATCAGCGAATGCCGAGTGAATTCATATAGTTTAATAAAAACCGTTATATAAAACAATCGTTAAAATCAGAACACAAGTATAATATCGGAAGTAAGTCCTCGTATTGCTAGTCAGGCAATATATAAATCAAGCATACATCTTTAACCGTCCATGAGACCGTAGCCTCAATATTACCCTTATAGGTAATATTATTATCGTTATTAGCGTCGTATCATATCGGATATTTAGATTATATATGATTATTATTAGCCGCATGACATTGTTACCTTACTATGAAAACAGCGGGCCGCGAACCCGACAAACAATTTGCCCATCTTTAGTTAGCGTGTCGTCACAAAAATCACGCTATGGAATCTTCTCATACATAAATTCGCTTACCAATCAATGTGGTACGACGGGGATCAACCGTCAAGGCGCGAACTGGGGTGATCGTCCCCAAATAGTACTATCAAATGCATAAGCGTCTACCAAATCCCGGTAGTTCACAATTCATGCTAATGGGACTTTAAGTGACATAACCTAACTACTAATAATCCTTTTTGTCTCGTTTATAGGGTCATAGCATCATTCGGGTCCATATCATTAAGCATACCATCAGGACTACTTGTGTTCTATTTTTATCAAAATCTAGCATGTTATCTCCCTCGCGGGTTTACAAATCATTTTATAAAACATTTAAAAGAGTGCGAGGCTATGAACTCACGTTGATAATGAAAGGCGGATTATCGGCTACGGGCGTGCTTCGGTCACGGAAACCTATATAAATAATAATCGGTCTTAGACTTTTGTCCAATGACTTTTATCAAAATAACAATATACATATGATGATTTTGTACATATGATGATGATCAAGTGGGTTTATATATCCTTGTTTACTCATTATAGTGTTTATGTATTAGTAACTTTTTACTAGTTTACTAGTTTTACCTATTTACCTATTTTAAGTCCAATAAGCTTAGTATAAGTTCTTTAACTTGTTTTAATCCATTTTATACTTATATTATCAGTATCTATACTCTCCATGTTGGGCCCAAATGGTTTAAGCCCAATAAGTTCTTTTTTTAAGTGTTTAACTTATTTAGTCCAATTATTAGTCCAATATGCTTAGTTAGCTCGTTAATGTCCATATGTCCTATAGTTCGGGTTTTATCGGTTTTTACTTGTATTAGATACTTATATATCAGTATATGACTTTTAAAAACTTTACATTAGACGGGTTTGATCATCTAAGTTTTAATTGGCGAAAAACGTTAATTTTACGGTAATAGCCGAAAAAGTCGTAAAAATCAAGTTTATAGTTTTTATAACTTATAAGTATTATTCCACTACCATTTTTATAATTTATCCATTTATTTAACCTTTTATATATTTATATAAATAAAATTCATAAGTTAGTGGGTTTTAATTTTACATTTTATACAATATAATTTTGAGTGCTTATATAATAGTAATAAACATTAATTCTCAAAATTTGATTTTTATTTTCATCTTCACCATTTTTATCATATCTAGAGTTCTATTATGAATTAGAAGCTCATTTTTAGATGGCATGAACTTCATATTATGTGCTACATTTAACGTAGTTATAGCTACTGCTCATTTTAAGTTTATCTATGCTTAACAGTCCCTACAAAACAGCTTATTCAGATTAGCACACTCATCTTGTTTTGATCATATCTCACTCATTATAATGATTCCATTGCATGGCCAACTCTCACATGTGTATAACATCTTGTAATTACTGTAAACGGATTCTACCATGCAAGTTTATCAGTTCAAGTTTTAGTTACATACTGTTTTCATACAGCCAACTAAATAAGCATGATTTTAGCCTTATTTCTCATGGTTATTAACCTTTTTAAGCATATTTATCAACACTTGATCCCCACACAACATTTTTATAATCATATATTCATCATATACATATACAACAAGAAAGAAAATACATTTTTTCTTTACAAAAATAACCAGAGAAAATGGAGAGGATGATCTTCTTTACCAACCAAGAGTATATCTTGTTTTTGGAAGACAAGAACTTGATGAACACCAAAAGTAACTCCAAGATCATCAAACACCAAGAACATAAGTTGAGAAATCAGCCCTAGGACACAAGCAAATCACCTCCTTTGTTGTTAAAATGGCCACCAAATGATCAAGGCTTCAAGGTAACTCCATGATAGAGCTAGATAACAAGTATTTCATGGCTAGAAAATATCAAGAAGGGGTGTGTGTTCTTGAAAGTGGAAGGCAATGGTGGTGTGGTTGAGAGGATTTTTGGTTGATTTTGCATGTGTAAATGGTGGTATGTGGAGTGGTTGATGGTTTTAGCTAGTTTGTAGCTTAAGTTGTAAGCTTAAGCTTACACTTGTAAATAACATGTTAACATGATGCCACATCCTTGATGTGGTGTCATGTGTGCCGTCCCATGTGAGTTAGTGGGGTGGGATAATGTATATTGTCCCACCTCACTAATTTACGGGTATTCCTCGATTCTAGTTTTCTCGATTTGCGTGCCCTTGGGTCGTTTCACGAAAAACGTTTTTATAAATTATGAATCAACGACACAAAACGAATCCAATAAAAAGTGTCTCATCAAAAACGGAGTTCAAAAACGTAAATACGTAATCCTAAGGTTTTCGGTTTAATCGTAAAGGACGCTAAATTATGCACGTAAGCCCAAATTTAAATCCGTAAATTGTGAGTTCATCAACCAACATAAAAATAAGTTTCAAAATATCATACGAGAAAATAATTCACTACCTGAAAATGTTAGATTGTCACAGTTTCACTTTATAATTGTTTTCTTCTTTAAATACAAACCGTATACCTTTTTTGAGTATGATATTAAATGCAGATTTGGAGAACTTGGGTGCGACTACAGTCAGCAGGTACCAACATATGTCATACCAATACCCATTATGACCGGTTACTCAACAAACCATCTGCTACATATTGTCACCTCTAACCTCAAAAAAATCCCACACCTGGCACATAGTGAAATAAAAAATAGGCGCAACAAGAGGCCCAGGTACCTGTGCCAATCTCCTTTCTGAAGCTTACTGATTATATATGTATATATGTGAAGCATGTCATAACTCATGGTTTTCACCTGACTATAATGTTAAATGTTGTGATTTTTTATTACAGTCCTACAGCGCCATCATATTCTCCAATGTATCCATCTTACTCTCCTTCAAGCCCTACATACAGTCAGCATGTATGTCCATAACTTCATATATGTTGTGTAATCTTTGTTCCAAAGTTGGTTGACATTATTCTCAATAACACGAGTATTGAGTCTCTGCACTATCCAAGAAAACATTTATGCAACCACATTTTATGGAACTACTTATAGGGTTTAAACTGCAACATTTTATGAAACTGCTTATAGAGTTCTTTTTTTCTTAACTGTTTTCGTGCTTTTTTGTACCCGCACGTGCTACTCTGCCACATAACATTTATAAATATGTATACCTATTGTCTACAGATCTCAAACAAGAGAATAGTTGTTCACTATGAAGATGGATAGAACTAGCGGCCTATTTTATTCATGATCATGTTTTTTGAGCTGTCTTATTATACCGAGCACCCACAAAACTGCAAATATAGATTTCCTATCCTATTCATGATCATGTTTTTTTAGCTGTCCTACTACACCGAACACCCACAAATCTGAAAATAGAGCTTATACAGAGGTGCGCAACTAAACATTTACGCCAAACAACCATAAAGCTACAATTGGAGGTAACTATTGTTATTTGTTGGAACCTATGTGCGTTTGATCCAAAGTCTTATTATTTTTGAATCAATATTGAGCTATTTTTTTACCATTGTGATTATAAAGTCTTATTTAATGTGTGTTATAAATAGCTCGCTGTTTGAGCCTTATTTTCAAACTTCTGGCTTATACTGTATAAGCTGATTTATTAATGTGCAGACCTGTCACGTGATTTAAATTGTTATTTGTTGGAACCTATGCGCGCTTGATCCAAAGTTTGTTATTATTTTTTGACTCAATATTGAGCTATTTTTTTACCATTGTGTTTATAAAGTCTTATTTAATGTGTGTTATAATTAGCTCGCTGTTTGAGCCTTATTTTCAAACTTTTGGCTTATACTGTATAAGCGTATTTATTTGTGTGCAAACCTGTGGCCTGATTTAAAAATATGGTTGATAGTTGATGGTTCATCAGCACATGTTGTACGAAGCAGCCGAGCAGGTAAGAAGATAATTTTCCAGCTGGCGGTATCAATTTTTGTTTTGGTGCACCTCTTTGTCTTCACCGCCTTATTCCCTTTCCTATTGTGACAGGAGGTGCTGGGACTCATTTCCTCTGAGGTGCAAAACCCTATCTTCACAGATTTCGCTACTTTGTAAGGTCTTCATTTGTGAGTATTCGCTTGGGCGTCAAAGAGAATAGTAGAACTCACGTCGTAAAAACTTGGTGCCGCTGAAACAAAAGAACTTGGCACTTAGAAAGATCCAAACCAGTTTACCTGATGTCGGCTTCTGTTTTAAGTTGTCTCCGTATTTGTATGTATCTATTTAATAATTGTTTGTTTTTCTTTGTTCATTATAGATTACTTGCAGGAACGATACAAGGGAAGTACTTTATATGGAGAACAGTTTGGATCATGTAGGTAAAACTGATTTTTAACAACTTCAACAGTATGATCATCAGCTGCTGATGGGGTTGCGCAACACCTGCAAAAACTTCTTCAAAGGTATATCTATGATTATATTGTCATGGCTCCTTTTATACCACTTTAACATGTGTGAATTTGGCGCTGGAGGTTACAAATAAGGTGAACAAGCAACCTATGGCAACCCCTTTGTTTTTCATTTCATCAACTTATTCCAGTTATTTTTTTTTCATACATTAACCACACAGGTAATGAGTAGGTATGACTTTTATCAATGACCGCAATTGCTGCTGCACTTAGAAAATGAAAAAAATGATGACACATGTTGCTGAATGAATGCACACTAAATACCCTGAACATGTACACGATGAGAGCATGACATGAGGTGATTGTACAGTTTTCCTACATATAGAACATAATATTTTAGTAAAAGAATAACAGTCACTAGCCATGAAGATTAAATACAAATATTTTATCTGATATCTATTTAGAGATTAAGGCTGATTTGTAGTACTATATTAACTCACTCTTTTCTGCTTTTGTAGGTTTTCTAACAAGTTTTTGGTGACGGTTGTTTGGTTCTTTTTTGTCACCTCAGCCAATGAGCTTGGATGAACAAGTCATGGTAATTGGCCATGTTATTTTACTTCTTTTTACACAACATACTTCCGGTTATATATCTTAAATTCCAGACCATTATCGACTACAAATACTCCTTTTGCATGGTCAAATCAACTTACATAAAAGATGAATATTCATTCAGCTAAACAAGATTTTTAAGCGGTCATATTTGTATATGATTGTTATGATTTAGGGGGTGTTTGGCATTGGGTATTTTAACAATTTGAGGTTATTCTTTTAGGTTGATATTTATATGCCCGATTTTACAAGCTTAATCATATAAAAGTTTACGTAGCGTTATAAAAGCTTCCTGAAACATCATATAAGTTTTTCAAGTAAGATGGTCCTGTTCGCGTATGCCTCCGGTCAACACCCCCGGAGACGAACGCTTCCCCACCTCAGGACCGGAACCTTCGAGCATTTAATAAGGTTGTCTGTGTGAACAGTAAAGCATTAATGAACATAGCAAGGCCCAAGGAGAAAGCGAAAGGCGTCCACTCTATTATCCAGGGAGCCTCCGTCCGTCCTATGGGTAAAAGGAAACATCGCCGCCCTTGGGACAACAAATCCCTCGATTGTAGGGATTGGGCTAAGTTCAGGTTTCGAGGCCTAGCCTATGATGTGACTACTCAGGCAGGTATACATCTTGGGGTAGTATAAATACCCTTACATTTAACACACAAAACACATTCAATACTTCCATTAATATATACTTTTACCTTCCGGTATTTACTGTTAAATACCATTCGTGTGTGATAGTTACTTATTCTCACACCGGAGCTTGGTCTCGGGGTCAAACCTGGGGCGAGTTAACGTGTGCTGTCTTGTGTATCCTAGGTTCAAGGGTGAGAGACGAGCATACCTTTATGATGTCGAGGCAAGATCACTGACCGCAGTCTAGCCGGAGGATTTTGTTTCAACATTTGGCGCCATCCGTGGGACCCTAAACTCGGATCTCCACACAACAGCTAAGCAATGGCAGGGGTCTCAGGGGAGTCGGATCCGTCATCTTCCCCTAGTCGTGACCCCGCAACGATAGTGAAAGAGACGGAAACGCCTCTAAATTTACGGGAAAAGATTTTGGAGAGTATGAGCGCGCTACAAGGTCTGGTGGAGCGTCATAACGCCGCATCAAAAAGGCCCATTTCGCCTATACGCCTAGATTTCGAGGAAGATGTATCGAATCTACCGAAGGATAAGGACGAAGGGCGGGAGGTTCAGAAGGAAGCTAACCTTCCGGAAGATGATTTGTAGAAGCCTTTCAAAGATGTGATGGCCTCCCCATTTACTAAAAGAATCATACAATTCTCCTCACCAAAGCATAGGTTACCCGCAACTCTCAAATTGTATTCAGGGGCTACGGATCCTAATGACCATATCACTCGGTTTGCCGGTGCCGCCAATTCGGGAGAATGGCCGATGCCAGTATGGTGTAGATTTTTCCAGCAAACTTTAGACGGACCCGCTGGAGGATGGTTTGAAAGGTTGCCGAGGGGTAGCATAGACAATTGGGAAGATTTGAAGGAACAGTTCCTAGAAAGATTCTCCTTGAGAAGAAAAAGTCTCAAAGCGCCAATGGAGATCACCACCATCGTCCGCAAGGCTCATGAAACGTTGGCAGTATTTAAAGAGCGTTGGACAGACGAAGCAAGTTATATTCAAGGCGTTCCGGAAGTGATGAAGATATCGGCCTTCGTAAATGGAGCCAAGTGCCCGGAATTGGTCCGACGTTTTACAGATGATACTCCGTTGACGGTAGCAGAGATGATGCAAAGAGTAGATGATTTCATAAAATCCGAAGATGCATACCGAAACACTGAGTTGCCAACAGGAGAAGCAGGAGATGGTAACGTAAAGTATAGCAAGGACGAAAGGTATGGTCCTTCCGGTTCACGTGGGCGACAAAGAGGGCGTCAAAGAAATGATTATCGGTCCAGACCCCCATTTCCCCCATATGTACCTCCGGTTAACCCAAGTTATGGAAGAAGGGCACCGTACCAACGTTCCAGCTTGGAGTCGCTTACCAAATTTCCAAAGGAAATCTTAGCAACTGAGTTGCAATTGTGCCTTCCTCCACCGCAACCAACCAAGGGTATCATCCGTCCGGAAAACATGGATAAGTATTGCGACTATCATCAAGAGAAGGGACATCTCACCAACAATTGCCATCAGTTGAGGAAACAGCTGGAGGCTGCTCTGGAGTCCGGTAAGCTCAACCATTTGGTAAAGGACCTACGGGGAAAAGTGAATAAAGGGAATCAAGGAAGAGGAAATGGAGATTTTAAGGGAAGGACTATAAACATGATCGAAAGAAGGTATAGCGGCATGAAGAGGAAGGAGGTGTGCAAAATCGAAATGGATTGGATGAATGTCCCCATAACCTTTCCGCCTATACCCGATGATGAGGCTTCGGAAGAACCTCTGATATTCGAGGCCGAAATAGAGGGATATTGGGTAAAAAGGGTGTTTGTGGATGAAGGAGCCACCATGCAGGTCATGTTCGAGCACTGTTTCCTAAATCTAGATGTATCGATCCGAAGAAGGTTAACGCCCGATAACTTGAAAGTCCGGGGCTTTTCGGGGGAGGAGACCACCCCCCTCGGGAAGATAGACTTAGAGGTAACCTTTGGAGCAGACAGCCTAACAAGGCGGACGATGATGAACTTCACAGTGATTAGAGCACCATCCCCTTATAATATCATACTGGGAAGAACCGGAATCAGAGAGTTAAGGGCCGTACCCTCTACTGTACACTCATCCATGAAGTTTCCAACCCCCAACGGCATAGCCACCATGACAACCAAAGCACGAGCCATCTACGAATGTCGAATCATAGAGGATAGTCAAAAGATAAAGACGATGAAAGCGTCGGCCGTAGGAAAAGAGTTAGATGAATGGATTGCCAAGGAAGAATTCAATCAACAACAACGAGTTGCAGGAGACATGACGGAGCAGATCTGCGTCAATCCCGGATACCCAGAACAGTTGATCACCATCGGAAGGTTGTTCACTAAAAAACATCGAATTCAACTCATAGAATTGCTTAAGGACAACATTGATGTATTCGCATGGGAGCCTTCGGACATGACGGGTGTACCTAGGAGGATCGTCAAACATTCGTTGAACGTGGATATGGAGACCACACCGATTGCCTAAATAAGAAGGACGTTAGGTGAAGAAAAAAGCCAAGCGGTTAAGAAAGACGTGGAAGAGTTAACAAAAGCAGGCATCATCCGACCGGTACGATACCCGACGTGGATCTCCAATCCAGTCCTAGTCAAGAAGCCGGATGGAAACTGGCGAATGTGCATTGATTTCAAGAATCTCAATTCCGCTTGCCCGAAGGATTATTATCCCTTGCCGGATATAGACGTCAAGATAGGGGCCGTGGTGGGATACAAATTCAAATGTTTCCTAGACGCATACAAAGGCTATCATCAAGTGCAAATGGACGAAGCTGATGAAGAAAAGACGGCATTTTATACCAATGAGGGAACGTATTGTTACACAAAAATGCCTTTTGGGTTGAAAAATGCAGGAGCGACCTATCAAAGGTTAGTTGACTCAGCTTTCCGCTCACAAATTGGTACGAATTTGGAAGCATACGTAGACGACTTGATGATCAAGAGCCAAACCAAAGAGGACATGCTGGCGGACATACAAGAAACCTTTGATAATCTAAAGAGGATCAACATGAAGCTGAACCCGAAGAAATGTTCGTTCGGTGTCGAGGAGGGTAAATTTTTGGGTTATATGGTAACATCCGAAGGTATAAGAGCTAACCCCAAGAAAACCAAAGCAATCGCAGAGATGAGATCTCCTAAGACTTTGAAAGAAATGCAGTCCCTGAGTGGCAAGTTGGCGGCCCTTAACCGTTTTCTATCCCGGTCGGCCGAAAGGTCCATGCCTTTCTTTGAAACGTTGAAGAACATCACAAAGGAAAACAAAAATGAGTTCCGGTGGACGGACAAGGCTGAGGAAGCTTTTCAACAGTTGAAGAAAATGATTCTAGACCTGCCATTGTTAACATCCCCACTCAAAGGAGAGGTTCTGTACGTCTACCTGGCCGCGTCCAAAGAAGCAGTCAGCGGGGTACTCCTAGCGGAGCGAAATGGGATTCAAATGCCCATAAGATATGTGAGTAAAACGTTACATGATGCCGAGAGAAGATACGCTCCATTAGAAAAGCTGGTCCTAGGGTTACTACACTTATCTCGAAGGTTAAGAAGACATTTCGAAGCTCACGACATTCATGTCATATCAGACCAGCCACTGAAGCAGATACTAAGCAAATCTGAGGCCTCCGGAAGATTGGCAAAATATGCAGTAGAGCTAGGGACGTATGAAATATTCTATGTGCCCAGAAATTCCATCAAAGGACAAGTGTTAGCGGACTTCCTCAACGAAGCTCCGTTAGATCAACAGGAAGCTGCAACAATATACGAAGTGTCCGAAGAAGAGGAGCCGGAACCACAATGGATCATGTATACAGACGGAGCGGCCAATAGTAAGGGAGCCGGTGCCGGTCTGGTAATAATTAACCCAGAGGAGGTAGAATTTACGTATGCATTGAGGTTCAATTTCAATTGCTCAAACAATGAGGCTGAGTACGAAGCCCTTCTGGCGGGGCTCCGCCTAGCCGAAAAGATGGGAGTAAAAGAGTTGCAAGCCAAGGTAGATTCAAAATTAGTGGCTTGTCAGATCAAAGGGGAGTTTGAGGCAAACGATGATAGGATGTCCAAATACTTAGCTAAGGTCAAAGAGCTTCTCCTCGTCTTCACCAAGTTCGACATAGAACACATTCCGCGCCAAAAGAACCAAAAGGCTGATGTCCTAAGCAAACTCGCTTCAATTGCGTTCAACCACTTAACTAAAGAGGTTCTGGTAGAAGCATTGGATGCAAGGTCAATAGATGTTCAAGAGGTCAACGATATAGTGGAAGAAGAAGGCGAGTGTTGGATGTCTCCTATCAAAAGATGTTTGGAGGAAGGAATATGGCCTCAAGAGCCGGAAAAGGCCAGGAACTTAAGGATGAAGATTCCCATGTACACTCTAGAGAATGGCATCCTATTCAAAAAATCGTACCTATCTCCAATGCTAAGATGTGTCGGTCCTTTGCAAGCAAACTATATAATCAGGGAGGTTCATGAAGGGGCGTGCGGAATGCATGCCGGAGCAAGGTCTGTGGTGGAGAAGATAATGCGTCAAGGTTATTTCTGGCCAACCATGCACCAAGATGCATGGGACGAGATCTCCAAATGCGATTCATGCAAAATACATGGTCCTATACCGAGGCTCCCAAAAACCAACCTCACGTCAATAACGTCACCTTGGCCCTTTTACCAATGGGGAATGGACATACTTGGTCCGATCAGTGGAAATGCCGGAAACATCAAGTTTGTAATTGTGGCCATTGATTATTTCACCAAATGGATTGAAGCAAAACCGGTGGCTAAGATAACGGGAAAGGAGGTGCAAAAATTTGCTTGGGAGAACATAGTGTGTAGATTTGGTCTACCAGGAGTGATAGTGAGTGATAATGGCAAGCAATTGATAGATGGATCCTTCGGAAAGTGGTGCGAGAAATGGCATATCAAGCAGATGAACACTGCGGTAGCACATCCGCAAGCCAACGGCCTAGTAAAGAGCCAACAAGTCACTGATGCATGGTTTGAAAGCAAGACTTGGGAGAAGGTTAACCGGATGGGTCGACGAACTGCCCCATGTGTTATGGGCCCACCGTACCATGCTCAAAACAAGCAATGGAGAAACCCCCTTTAGTCTCACCTATGGAAGTGAAGCGGTCATTCCTGCAGAGATAGGCATCCCTACCGCAAGAACCTTGTTGTTCGATGGTGAAGCAAATGAAGAAGAACTGCGGCTAAACCTAGATCTTTTGCAAGAAAGAAGAGAGGTTGCGGCCATACAGGAAGCCAAATACAAAAAGAAGGTGGAACAATACTACAACAAACGTGTTAGACCCTGCTCCTTCAAGGTCGGGGACTTTGTGTACCGGCGCAACATGGCCAGCCGGCAAGAGAAAATAGGGAAGTTAGGTCCCAACTGGGAAGGTCCCTACAGGATTGTCGAAGCCTATCAGACTGGATCGTACAAGCTGGAAACAATCGAGGGGAAAGAAATCCCGCGTACCTGGCATGCAACTAACTTGCAAAAATGTTTTATGTAATATGAACAAGATGTATCGTTTCCAGTTGTTTTTAATGAATGAAAGTTCTAAGCAGGTTTGATTGCGGTAATTATAAACCTCGGCCTAGCTAACCGTATGGTATGTGAATACGCTTTGAAATGCTGGATACGCCCAAAAGGCAATCCGGAGATAAATAAAAAGCGGTCCAGTACCGATATCTCCCACACACACTTGATAAAAGTATTATTATACTTAATGGGATGCGTCTAATGGACAATCCGGAGACAAACAAAAAGCGGCTTAGTACCGATGTCTCCCAAACCATATATACACTAATGTAGACGTACAAGTGTCGGATGCGCATGAATAGCAGTCCGAAGACAAAGTAAAAGCGGTCAAGTGCCGATGTCTTCCACATATATGAAGTGTAAATAATAGAAAATAAGGCCAAGTCTATAAGAGATATTGCGGCAACAAGTGGTAATCATAACGATTCAGACAAAGATGTAACACAAAGGAAATTTTATAACCATGCATAAAAGTAAATGTCATAGGTGAAACTTGTTTATGGAACCACAAATATTAAGAATTATTACAGTAACCACAAATGTTTTAAAGTAACAAATTACAAGATATCCCGGCATCCCGAGTATTCAAATCATGGAGCCTCACCGCCATGGGCTGTGGATTGAGAACCGACACCATCTTGGTTGTTCGCTGGAGGTTGAGTAGCATCAACAATCTCGGCTGTAGGGACGGGGGGTTTCTCGGCCGGAGCAAGCTGCATGATGTCGACAACTGAAAGCTTGTTGGCTGCTGACACTTTGGCTACGAAGGGATACTCAGCGGTAAATAAAGCAATGAAGTCCTCCTTCCAGGTTCTAGCCATCTCTATGTTAAGATTGTCAGCAGCGGCAATAGCAGCCTCAATCTGCTCCGGCGTACGCCCATATTCAACGGCCTTCAGAAACCCTGCGTTATACATACCACCAGCACCCAAAGAGAGAGATCGCCTATACTCATAACTAGCAAGAAGCTTGCGCACCAAGATAGGGAAACCATCTCTCACCAAGATTTGCTTGTCCACTTCGGCTTGGGCGAGCAGAGAGGTCAAGTGTTTGTTGCCGGCTTCAAGCTCTTTAATCCTCTCAGAATCTCTGACGTGATCCTGGATGCTCAGACTTGACAGATGTTCCAGCTCAGCTATTATCTCGTCTTTAGTAGCAATGAGGGCTCCGGAATCCTCAACTTCCTTCTCCAACCTGTCGATAGCTGCCAGATGCTCCTGCTCTCGGGAAAGACAACTGTTATAGTTATATTCAAGCTTCTTGTGTGCCAGCGCCATCTGATCAAGCATACTCTTCCCAGCAGCAAAGTGTCCCTGAGGTTCTTTTTGGGCTGCAGTCAAACGGGAATGATCACGACTAAGAGCCTCGTACCTTTTCATCAATTCGGATACGGTAAGAGTACTCCTGGCAAGAGTCTGGTACGCATGGCTCAAAACGTCGTAATTGGAAAGAGAAGATAGCGTAGCTTGTTCCGCAGGGGTCGGCAGATGAAACAAAAGCTCTCGAGCAGCATAATGTGAGTCAATACGCATAGATTCATCAAGACGCCATGGGGGAACAAACCGGCGAGGGGGATTCTGCATACCTCCTGAACAAAGAAAACGCATCAAAACAAGGAAAGAAAACGCATCACAAAATAAGTCACAAAAAAAAACGAAGCATACCTGAAACGTCATCATCATGGGTATTGTCATGAGAAGGAGATGAGTGATCGCTCAAGTTGATGTGAGGAGTAGTCATTGGTCCTTTTCCACCGGTCTTGCTATGATCTCCTCCGGAACCCGAAGGATGAGAATGATTAAGAGGAGGACTGGAATGAACTTCGTCGTCATCAGTACCCGATAAGGCGTGTCCCTTACCGGTTTTCTTCTTGTTTCGACGAGTAGAAGTTTCACCAGCCGCAGGTCTCTTTTTGGCAGTAGTCACAGGATTATTTCCTTCATGACGAAGGCGAGTTGCAAGGATCTTCGGATCAGGTTTCGTCACGGCCTCTTGTTGAGAAGTCAAGATGGGAATAGAAGTCTTCAAAGGTAGCGGCTGAGTAACCCGGGATACAGGATTATCCATAGTAACGTTTTCATCCCTCCCCACTTTAGCGTCATCAAAGGACGGCAGCTTAATAAATTCATCCATGGTGAGCTCTGCATAAAAAAAGGGGATAACGGTTAGAGCGAGCAACAATAGCCCGCGGTAAGCAAAGAAAAATTTAATGTGCAAAGTACCCTTTTTATCGAGATCAACTACGATCCGACGGAAGGGAGGGTTCTCATAAGGAAACCATAGACCGGCCAAGAACAATAAGTGTCTGTGAGCAGGACGAAGCGGAATAGGGTCATCAGCAAGCATCTTAGCATGAGCAGCATTGAAATTAGAGGGAAAATCATCATGGACATCGGTGTCTCTATCCCTCCAAGGCATGGCATGAGGAATGGCCCTTCGGTCTATAAGGAACCATTTGTGTTTCCAAAGTTTCAAGCTAGAGGTGGTCTCTCTCAAACATTTGCCATACCGAGCTGGATATCGGCTTTCAAAGGAAAACCAGTGACCTTGTTTACCCAACTTATAGAACACACGAAATAAAGTCACGGAGCAAGGAATGTTTAAACTTCGACAGCGGATTTCAAACATAGTGACACGGTTGACGCTCATGGGAACCAATTGAGAAATATGCACAAGAAAATATCTCAACACAGATAAAAAGAAGGTAGAAAAAGGAATCCGAAGCCCCCCATGCTTTAAATAATCCTCATATATCCCGATAAACCGATCCGGAAGGTTATCCATGGTAAGAAGTGGATCCGGTAACCGTGGACGAAGCTCATTTGGTATAAGATACTTCCTGCGTATCTTTTTAAGATCATCCTCCGTCAATGTCGAAACCCTAATGTGCATATCACATTTGGGATCGCGAAAGGTAGCCTCCTCACCGGAACTACTTGTGGACATAATAAAAAGTACGAACAAAAATGGGAATAAGGAGAAGGGCACACCTGCTGAGGGAGAATTCCGCAAGAAAGAGTAACAATGGCAGAACCAAGAAAGAAAAGGAACATAAAGAAAATGAAAGAATAGGTAGGTATTTATACCAAGGAAAGGGGGCACTGAAGGGACGGGTACAAATCCCCAAGTCAAATCCACACCGTTGAAAAATAAAAGGCCACGTGGAAGCAGATGGCGAGTCAAGGGGCGAAAATCAATGCCATAAGTGGCCGACAACCCAGAACTCAACAGACAAAATCAATTAATGCGAGGCCAGAGAGGCGACTCGCATTAATTACACTCGTTATTGCTTTAAGGACACGTATTTAAGTATCACACCGCTAGCTTAGGCTAACGCTATGATACTGGGGGGGACTTGTTCGCGTATGCCTCCGGTCAACACCCCCGGAGACGAACGCTTCCCCACCTCAGGACCGGAACCTTCGAGCATTTAATAAGGTTGTCTGTGTGAACAGTAAAGCATTAATGAACATAGCAAGGCCCAAGGAGAAAGCGAAAGGCGTCCACTCTATTATCCAGGGAGCCTCCGTCCGTCCTATGGGTAAAAGGAAACACCGCCGCCCTTGGGACAACAAATCCCTCGATTGTAGGGATTGGGCTAAGTTCAGGTTTCGAGGCCTAGCCTATGATGTGACTACTCAGGCAGGTATACATCTTGGGGTAGTATAAATACCCTTACATTTAACACACAAAACACATTCAATACTTCCATTAATATATACTTTTACCTTCCGGTATTTACTGTTAAATACCATTCGTGTGTGATAGTTACTTATTCTCACACCGGAGCTTGGTCTCGGGGTCAAACCTGGGGCGAGTTAACGTGTGCTGTCTTGTGTATCCTAGGTTCAAGGGTGAGAGACGAGCATACCTTTATGATGTCGAGGCAAGATCACTGACCGCAGTCTAGCCGGAGGATTTTGTTTCAACAGGTCCAAAACAACTTGCTGAAACATGATATAAGCTGCACTTTTAATTTTGTTTTCCTTTTTAGGTTTTTATAAGTTGCTAAAGTATGGTTTTTCTGAGGTCATGCTATAATATATGAAGTGTTATGAAAAGCTCAACCCATCCATTTTACGATTTGAGCTGTTACACAGTTACGGTGAAGGTAAAATTTTTAATAACTGAAACGAACCGGTTAGTATCAGTTTCGGATTAATGTACTGAAACCATAACCGACCCGAACTGGTTTTTTGGATTAACTGGTCAAACTGGCTTTGACCAAAAACTGGTTATGGTTACTACCAAACCGGTTACACAAAAATACCCAAAATTTGCACGGCTAGCTCCCAGAACCTCCATTCGGGGTCTTATCTACATTGACTACTACAGTTAATGATGTGTTTATATGCTTGGAGGAATCAAGTGGATCCGGAATTGTATCTCAATTTTCATTACTTACAACAACTATCATATAAATTCATGTAGACGGTTCTCAGATGAACAACTAAACAACGTTACAAAACATATTTAAAACTATACATGCCAATGCATTTTCGGACACAACACTTTTACGAATGTTTGCAAACTCTGCCATTAATGTCAAAACCCTGATCACGCACGCGCCCCTGGTTTAACCTATATAATTAGCACCACACAGAATAATGTCAAAATCAGCTATAGTTGGATGCCAATAAAGATTCAAAACCTCACATATAAAAAATTGTTATATGCAGCCATTGCAATCACGACATGACCTTCCCACTGAAACAAAGTTTAACCAAAAGAGATATATGTCAAAAGACTCATAACAGCCTTCCAACAAACTTCTAATGATATCAGAAACTAATTGCTAATAAATTAGTTGTGTAATATCTATTCGAAAAGAAACTTACTAAAATGTTGTGAAATTAATATATTTGGTCAGTCATAACATAAATTGTATGTACCTATGGTTTTTGTTCACATCTTTGAATTGGACTATCAAGGTCAAACTTTGTTTTGTGATATTGTGCCTTTTCACTGATTTAGTATGGTCACTTGGTCCCATTGAGCTCAACTATGACCGGTGTTAGGATACATTTTTTTTTGTGGGTAACTGAAACATACTTTCCATATGACCACCACCATTAAACATGCCTTACCGTTATTTCTCAAATTTTGTAAACATCCATCAAGATCTTTAACGCTTTTATTATTGTTCTTTTCCCCATGTACATCTCATATCTTTTTGTATATAAAGAATGATATTGTCATTTTTATCATTGTTTAATCAATCATATTTAACTAGCACGGTATCCGCGTAATGCGGCGGTGAGTACCTAATAAAAAAATTTGAGACTAACAAATATCAGTCTCTTACTCATTGTAAAGTTTTAAAAATCGAATTAAAAAGGGTCCTACTAAAATTGAAAAAGAATAAAAGTTAATAAAAATATATATCAAAATGTATATCGAATTAAAAAACACAAAATTTTAAAAAATATAGTGAAATTATATTATAAAAATTATAAATAAATAAAAAGATTTTTCAATTTAAAAGAAAAAATGTTGTTACAAAAGGTTGTTACAAAAGTTTGTTACAAAATGTTATAGTATATAATGTTGATGAAAATATCAACAACTAGCTTTATTTAGTAGCTAAAAAAGTCTGAATTTTCAGTCTTCCTATATTTAGAAGGTCTCAAATGATTTATATAGTAGTATAGGTACTCCTTACTAATATTTACAAGAACTAATAAAATGTAACAACAGGCAAGCACTTTAACATTATTTACATATTGCTAATCGGATTGCTTGAGATTGTAAAACAAGATTCATTTTTTAAAGCAACTCTATGAGATTGGAAGTCTAGCAGCCAAAATTTTGCTATTATAAAGTCAGCTCCATTAAAAACAATGCCCCTAAAGTATATAGTTTTGGCAAATTTGACTGATAATTTTAGCTCCCATTGATATATGTCGTGAAATTTTCCTTTCGTAGGAAGTACCATTTAATTAAAAGGATCGAAATGTATTTAAAACTTTACACATCTCTAGACACTGAGAGATTGTTTTTGACATAGTTTTGGTTGCTTCTTTTAGAGCCTAGGGTGTAGTTTGGCGTTATGAGTTGGTGTTATGAAAAAAGTGAGTGTCACGTCAGGATCTCACTTCATAATACCTGAAACTTCATAACACCAGAAAACTGACTCATTGGTTAACAACAGATTTCTTGTGTTATAGTGGTCTCATATACTTTTTTTATATAAATATTTTTTAATTAAATTTAAGTAAATACTACATTTTTAATCCAAATTTTTAGCTACTTCATTTTAAAAAGTTGGTCCAGCAATGAAATTAAGCCCCATATATAAAAAGTTTCAACCATTAAAATCAGCCTATAAAAAGTTTAGTCCATAAAATTCAGCCCAATAAATACCACATAAAAATACTATCTTCTTCTTCATCCCCTCCAAAACGCAGCAGTAGTCACTCATATCTAAAAAAAATCAAAAAGAAAAAAATCATGGCTCGAGGTATAACGCGAGCCATGGTGCAGTGCTCGCGCCGTAGGCTCGCGTTATAACCATCATTTTGGGCTGGTGGGTACGACGCCAGAGGATATAGCGCAAGTCACGGTGTGGGGGTGGCATTTTCTTCCTCGCGTTATGCCCGTGGCTTGAGCCATGGGTAATCATACCCAGCCTCTTAAAACTAATGTTGTGTTTGCGCATCGAAGTGGTTTTGTTTATCTTTCCGCCTCAAAACCAGTGCTAAATATTCGAAAGAAAACCATTATTTCGAATTTTTTTTATTTTTTCATTCAATTTTTTATTTAAAAAATCGGGTCACTAAAATTTAAACAAAAACTATAAGTGTTTTTTTTATTTTTCTAAATTAATTTTAGTTTTTATGATTTTTCCGATGTTTCGAAAAATAGGAGACTCATTTTTTTTTCATTTTTTTTCCAAATTGCGATAGAAAATGTATACAAATTTCGAAAAAATGTGTAAAAATTACATCCTTTCATCGTTGTTTGGAAAAAATCTGGGAAAAAAGTCGGAAACTTTTTCTTTGAAAATTTCGAAAAATCATGAAAACTAAAATTAATATAAAAAGATAAAAAAATCATTTTATAATTTCATTTTCAAATTTAAGTGACCTGAAAAATGTTTATTTTAAAAAATCAAATGCAAAAATAAAAAAAAATCGGAGAAAAAGAAAACTAAAAAAAATTATTTTTATTTTTTCTTTTAATTTTTTTAGTTTTTTTTGAACTTTTTTCTTTCGATAGATATAAGAAAAAAAATTGACTTTAAAATTCGTAACAGAAAGATCGAAAGATTGTTAATAAAAAAGGTTTAGAGTTGCAAATGATCGTTGGTTAAAGGGACTAGCGATGATACATTTTAACTAACGATGGGTCAAGTTAAAAAGATATTTGAAAGTATATTGGTGGTATTAGTAATAAAAAAGTAAGTGTTTTAAAGTGGTATATTTCAAAAAGTTCATTGGTATTTTATAGCTTTTACCCTCTAATGAATGGTGTGATTTAATTTTTACCCTGATGAATTTCAACCTTTACCGTGTGATGAATCTTTGGATATTTGAAGTTATCTGAGTAAATTACTAAACGTTGTGTTAGTGTCATTTCAATTTGTATAAAATTTGCGAGAGATTTATTAAAAAGTCAGTCGATCGAAATTTTTATGTTTGGTTGTATACTGATTGTATAGCTGCAGAAAAAATAAAGAAAAAATAGGTTTCTTTACTAACAAAAAATGGTTGTAAAATATTTCTGGAGTTGAGCCATGTGCATATATATAAACAATCTCAATTTGTACGTATGGTTAAGATTATTTTTTAAACATTTCTCTTTTGACCCAACATAAGTTGAACAAATGATCAATCGAACAATGGACTCAAGACCTACCATATGAAGCACGACCAAAGACATATAAAATAAATGGGTAACACTGAGTAGATGTTTTAATCCTGTCACAAAAAAAATTGATAGATACATGTGATAAATTATTTGACATAACTAACCCACAATAAAAGTTTAAAGCACCGGAAGTTGATCGTCAAATACATAATAAAACAACTGAACCACACAACATACTACCTCCATCCCATATTAAGTGTCCTATATGTAAAATTGTCGTCAACCAATATAACGGATAGGCATTTATTTGTCTACGTCAAAAGATTAACACGAGACAAAATCAGTCAGTTGGGTGTGCCAAAACCAAACATAATCAAATGTTAAATTCAAGTCTGATCACACAAACAACTATATACCCAACTCCTACCATTCGTCTAAGTTTTCTTTTAACAAAACCAAGTTTGATTACAAAAAAATAAAATAATACACAAACGTACTAAAAAAGAAAATAAAACGAAAGATTGACATGGGACAAAATAAGCCCGTTGGATCGGCCAAACCCTAAAAATATCAAAGATTAGTTTCCTTTTAATTTTCTTTTAACAAAAACGAGTCACACTGCCGACGAATATTACTAATACACAAACGTACTTTTAGGAAAAAAATTATGAAACGACCCCGCCCGTTGGGCGGGTTACGACGCTAGTATATATATATATATATATATATATATATATATATATATATATATATATATATATATATATATATATATATATATATATATATATATATATATATATATATATATATATATATATATATATATATATATAGGGGAGAGATCAAATAAAAAGACTTTTTATGGTGAGAAGGATAAGAAGGATTTTCAGCCATTGATTTAAAATCAATGGATGAGATTAAACAATAATCCTAACTAACTAACTAACTAACTAACTAACCATCTAAACATGATTTTTAAAAAGTTTTTCAAAAATTCTGAAAAAATTCCAGTAGATCGGGTATGTTGGTGCAAAAAACTTTTGTAAAAAAAGTTTTTTTAATTTGAAGTTTTTTACATTTTTTTAATGCACAAAAACGAAATTTTGATGCACAAAAACGTTGTTTTTTTACGTTTCTTACGTTTTTTGTGCATCAAGAACTCATTTTTATGCCTAACTTCTTTTGACTTTTTGCTTTAAAATTTGATTCCGCATCAAACTATAGCAAATTAAAAAAAATTTGCATGAAAAAAATTTGTACACCAAATTTCACCTTTTTGTGCATCGAATTTCATTTTTTGTGCATTAAAAAAACGTAAAAAACTCAAAATTAAAAAAACTTTCTTCACAACTTTTTTATGCACCAACATATCCGACATTGTGGAATTTTTTCAGAATTTTTTGAAAACTTTTTTGAAATCATGTTTAGATAGTTAGTTAGTTAGTTAGTTAGTTAGTTAGAAGTATGGATTGATCTTATCCATTGATTTTAAATTAGTGGCTGAAAATCCTTCTTATCCTTCTCACCATAAAAAGTCTTTTTATTTTAACTCTCCCCTATATATATATATATATATATATATATATATATATATATATATATATATATATATATATATATATATATATATATATATATATATATATATATATATATATATATATATATATATATATATATATATATATATATATATATATATATATATATATATATATATATATATATATATATATATATATATATATATATATATATATATATATATATATATATATATATATATATATATATATATATATATAAATATATATAATATATATGGGGCTAAGTTTGACATAGGAAAATAAGATGGCGCCATGTCATATCCTATGTGTCATTTTAAAGACATCCTATTGGCTACAAATTTACTATTCTATTTTTGTCCGAGATATCCGAATAAATTTTTTTACCAAAAATACGGCTTCGTGTATCCAATCAAAACAATTGGTTGAAACTCTTTCTATTAAACCCTAATCATCATATAAGCATCTTCTGACGACCTAATACAATCTCCTTAACCTCTACCTACACGACCCAAAAACAAAGAACCCTAATCTCTTCATCATTGGTGATCATTATACCATAGATTCTCAAAACATATTGTGGAAAACTATTTCAATGCTTGTATATAACAAGTTTGTCTCCCAACTGATGTTTATGTAAGTGTCGACAAGTGGTTGGTGCTCGCTACAGTTTTGGTTTTCATAAGCATGCGATTGATATTATCAATCTTTATTATCCTGTATCTATTTGTATTATTTTCTGTATTGTATTATTGTTATTTGAATTTTTTTTATAATGAATTTGAGCCTTTATCCATTGATGCTGTTTGATTGATGATGATTTGTATTACAGTGCTGAATATTCATTAGAGAAAAGTTCAAGGTGACTTAGCATCCATCTACTAATATCTCGAGTGTATCTAATATATTTTCAAAATATGAATCAGATTTGTGGTAAGGTGATTATTATTTGTGGTTTTTTAATGAAGATTTGCAGCTGGCTACTAAGATTTATTCACGATCTTAAATGTTTTGTGGTTCCCTTAATCATGTTTATAATAACGCTTTTATAAACCTAACATAAGGACTGCGGTATGTGGTAGCGTGCTGCCTTAATTTAATGCATTAGTAAAATTCAGTGTTTATTTGAGATTTAACAGAAGGAATCTGCATCTAGCGGAATTTGGACCTGATATGTATTAACTTTCCGTAAAGTGGGTCACAACTTAATATACACCCAAAATAAAGTCATATGTTGGGGCATAAAAAGGTGTTGACATGCTACAGGATAATGTTTGCTTGACTGATGTTCGTGATCAAACAACTTTGGTAATATGGTTCTGTACCATAAGAGTTAATCATAGGTTTATCTATAATGAAACTGAAGTTTGACTGCAGATATGAAGGTATGCGTCTAGCCTATTTAAACCAAACCAAACGATGAAGCCCCTCTGGTTTCTTACAATGAATAACAAGGTGTCAAGAACATGGTCACCAATACCCGTGCTGGTAAATGGGGGAGTTTTTTAGTGTTCACGCACAGCTTATTTCGTCTCAGCTGTATAGTAAGTAGTATCTTTGGCGCTTATTCATCAGTATATTAAAATATCTTTGGATCTTGATTATTTATAGTCTTATAAGGTGTATATATTGCTTACTAATTAGTTATTCAAATCTAATTTAAGGAGATCAGCAATTTTGAATGTTTAGCTAGACTATTCATCGACATATTATAGACTATATAATATGTACGTAACCATAAGAAATTTATATTTTAAGGAAAAGGAGGAAAGGCATGAACCTGTCAAGCAGGTTGTAGAGGCCAATGCAGCTGTAACAAAAGTGCATTAGGCTTCAATGTTTAGTCGATAATTACACATAAGCTAAAGGGTAGGCTGAAGATACGAATGAAACTGCAATAGAAGTGACCTATTAATATGGTAATTAGATATTCTTATGTCCATGATTAAAGTATAGTTACCCAAATATGGTCATAAGAAGATTCAATACTGCAATCAAGATTTTGCAATTCGGATCATTTTCTGTAAACAAATCATATTTAGTAGAATCTGTTAACAACTCATTTTCTGTTTTTTGGACTAAAGGGAAACTGACGAGTTATGGTTACCGATGAATGGCTTATAGTAGAAGGACTGGCGAATGTGTATGCTCTTGGTGATTGTTCTACCATAAATTCGACGCAGAGTAATGGTATGTTTATGCTCTAAGTTTTAAAGAGGATTTTAAAAAGTTTTTTTTATGCAAATTCTGAAATTTATATATATGTGAAGGTACCAACTTCTAATTTAGTAGCTGCAATGTGCGGTATCCTATATATGAGTTCGCAGTGAATAAATCCTGTCTTACACCAGTCTATTCCCTTGCATTTTGGCAATATTGAGGGTTTCTTCTAATCAGGTTTCACTTTTATGTTATTGTGTTTGTTATCTATAAGGACAGTTGACGGAGTGAAGCTACCCTAATATCATTTATCCATGTTTTATTTTGTTTTTAGTAGTCATACCTCATATACAATCTGATTTTTTAGTGTGGTTTTCAATATACATGGTGTCACGAGCTTACAAGCTACATGCATGAGCCTACATCATGAATACTTAGAGTATGAGGTTTCAATTTGTTACTGACGGAGCAACAGATAGCTGGCCAAAAGTTGAAGAATGTCTCAACAATCTGATAACCGATGATCAAAATACAGCGATTTTGACTATCCCGATAACTTCAGTGTTATCCGAAGGTAAGCTTTTTGATTTGTGACCTTTGCTTAATGGGAACTTATTGAAAAGAGCTGGTGCATCATCGTCAAGTTCGAGCTCTACTGCGGTGAGTTGTGACTCAGATTACAGGACCCCTTCTACCAGGTCCGGATTAGGGGTGGAAAATGGACGAATCCACAAACTAAGTGTATGGACGAGAACAAAAATGATATGGACGAATCAGACTAGATCTTTTAAGATGCTCACTTTCCTCTGAAGATACCCGTATATCTGAGGAGTGAAAGAATTTGGTTTATCCACAGATTTTATGCAAAATCTTGCTACAACTAATAGTCCTTTAAGCTCTCTCGAATTGTAATTGTTTACAAGATCAGGTTCTATCATGTTACCCATTGATGTTGTGAGCATACAAATAACAGAAAGCTTTCAATTCCTAAACATGATATAGAAAACAAGTGCGCGTTTAATTTTCATTAGTATATTGCTACTTTGTGTTTTTAGTGTAATGTACTAGTAATTTTTAAATGTTTGTAAAATCTTCTACGCAATTCAACAATAAAAATCCCCAGTTGGCATATGTAAAAAGTTGTGAAGAAAGTTTTTTTAATTTTGAGTTTTTTACGTTTTTTTAATGCACAAAAAACGAAATTCGATGCACAAAAAGGTGAAATTTTGTGTATAAATTTTTTTTCATTCACAAAATTTTTAATTTGTTATAGTTTGATGCGGAATCAAATTTTAAAGGAAAAAGTCAAAAGAAGTTAGGCAAAAAAATGAGTTCTTGATGCACAAAAAAACGTAAGAAACGTAAAAGACAACGTTTTTGTGTATCAAAATTTCGTTTTTGTGCATTAAAAAAACGTAAAAAACTTCAAATTAAAAAAACTTTTTTTACAAAAGTTTTTTGCACCAACATACCCGATCTACTGGAATTTTTTCATAATTTTTGAAAAACTTTTTAAAATCATGTTTAGATGGTTAGTTAGTTAGTTAGTTAGTTAGGATTATGATTTAATCTCATCCATTGATTTTAAATCAAGGGCTGAAAATCCTTCTTATCCTTCTCACCAAAAAAAGTCTTTTTATTTGATCTCTCCCCTATATATATATATATATATATATATATATATATATATATATATATATATATATATATATATATATATATATATATATATATATATATATATATATATATATATATATATCTATATATATATATATATCTATATATATATATATATATATATATATATATATATATATATATATATATATATATATATATATATATATATATATATATATATATATATATATATATATATATATATATATATATATATATATATATATATATATATATATATATATATATATATATATATATATATATATATATATAATCCAAGTTATATATATATTAAAATAACATTTCTCAGTCTGGCCTTGTCGGTAACTCGGGAATTCTTCGGTACCGTTATAGTCAAAAGATTTTTAAACATTTTACTCAAAATATTTATTAAAAATATTTATGGTTAAAAGATTTTGAAATGTTTTATTCAAAACCTTGGTTTTAAAAATCTTTCGTTCTCTATAACGAGAGCTCTGGTACCAAACTGTAACACCCCCAAATATTCATACTTTTGTTCAGCGGAAGAGTCGTTGGTGTTACGGGATAGCACATTACACAAATCATAGACAATGCTTAAAAATCACGTCGTTTAATAATAAAGCATTTTCCATTCATGAATATCAAATTTACATAGGTCCCAAGTCATAGTATTTCATACAATTTTACAAAACATGTGAATGGAAATTATTATTTAAGTGCGGACCATAAATTATTGTCGTCTTCCCGAGAATTACCTTCAAGTACCTGAGATAAAACATGTTAAAAGAAAAGGTCAGCGAAAACGCCGAGTGAATTCATAGAGTTTAATAAAAGCCAGTAATATGTCATCGGTAGATAATTATTACCGAAAATCATTTTGTACAAATCTTTGTAATAGGCCATAACATAGGCCAAAGATATTTTAAGCAATTCTTAGTCGTAAATCATAATATAGGCTTCTGGCTTCAAAACCATTATACGAACCACTGTCGTAAAAACATCATACAATACGTTTTATAACCTTGTATAAAGTTTAATATAAAACGTTATATGATAATGGTTATATAAAACAAAAACACGAGCATAATATCAATAATAAGACCCCGTATTGCTAGTCAGGCAATATATCGTAAATCAATACGTATATCAGTATTTTCGATATTGGATTATTATAAGCCGCAAGACATTTCTACCTTACTATAAAAAACAACGGGTAGCTAACCCGAAACTCATTTGCCCATGTAAAACAGCGTGTCGTCACAATAATCACGCTTATATAAATCTTCTCATACATAAATTCGCTTACCAATCAATGTGGCACGACGGGGATCAACCGTCAAGGCGCGAACTGGGGTGATCTTCCCCAAATAGTACTATTATATGCATAAGCGTCTACCAAATCCCGGTAGTTCAAAATTCATGCTAATGGGACTTTTAGTGACATAACCTAACTATAATAATCCATTTCATTTCAAACATCGGGTCATATAATCATTCATCGGGTCATATAATCATTCGGGTCCAAATTAATAAACAAACAACCGGGACAACTGGTGTCTTATTTTTATTGAAACTAACATGTTATCTCCCTCGCGGGTTTATAAAACATTTCATAATACATTTAAAAGAGTGCGAGGCTATGAAATCACGTTGATTGGGAAAGGCGGTTATCAGCGATTTGGATGTACGGTACGTGCTTTAATCACGGAAACCTAGACAAATAATACTTGGTCTTAGACACTTGTCCAATGACTTTATAAAAATAATGGCTATGTATATATATGATGATATTATAAGTATGATGACGATCAAGTGGGATTTTATCTCTTCATACACATTATAGTGTTATGTGTTAGTCAAATTTTTGACTAGTTACACTAGTTTCACTTATTTATATATTAAGGCCCAATAAGCCCATTAAAGTCCAATATCATTTTATTAGTCCATTTATCTTTTTAAGACCAGACCTATACTCATATTGGGCCTAAGTGGGTTAAGCCCATGAGTAAGTCCATTAGTGTTTAGCCAATCTAGTTGGGCTAATAGTCCAATAAGGCTACTTTGCCCGTTAATGTCCATTAGTTATAAAGCTCGGGTTTTATCGGCTATCACTTGTCAAATGTACTTACATATCAGTAGATGAGTTATAAAAAGTTTACATTAGACGGGTCTGACCGTCTAAGTTTTAATTGACCAAAACATTAATCTTTCGGTTTTAGCCGAAGAGACGTAAAACTTATATGTATAGTTTTATAACTTATAAAACATATCAATTTGCAATTTTATAAAATGTCACACTTATTTATCAAAGTATATAAATTTTTTTACAAGTATTATCGTAAGTTGGTGGGTTTTAGGTATGTATTTTATATTAGTAGTGTTAATTTTATAATATATACTTTTATTTTACAAATCTGATTATGAATTTCACTTTCACCATTTTTATCATATCTTTAGTTCTACAAGGAGATAGAAGCTCATTTTTGGGCATCACAAACTACATGATATGTGCTAAAATTAACTCCAATTTAGATACTGCTCAATCAACCTCTAAATGTCTCTAACATTTCGTCCAAAACAGACTATACAGATTTGAACTTCAATAATGTTTTGATCATATCTCACTCATTTTATGGATTTCATTGTGTGGACAACTCTCACATATGTATAAGTCTCACATATTACTGTATATTAAATAATCCAAGTCATTTTAACAAGTTATCATATGGTTCTATACTGTTTTATACAGCCTACAATTTTTGTCATGATTTTAACATCTTTTCATGTAGCTTTTAATCTTTTTAACCAAATTTATCAACACCAAATCCCCACATAATATTTTGATCATCATTCATCATCATATACATATACATAAGTGAAGAAAATACAAGATTAAATATTCAAAATAACAAGAGGATAGGAAGAAACAATCTCTATACCACCAAAATGATGAAAAGGTTGAGATTTTGGATGAACAAGGCTTGGTTCTTGTCACCAAATCTTTAATCTTGGCAAATGAACTTTTGAGTTCTTCCAATGGATGAACACCTTCATGGAAATCAGCCTTAAACCTCCTTGGAAACTCCTTTTCACATGTTAAGATCACCTCCAATCTTCATCTTTTCAAGAGGTTATCAACATATGTTGATTATAGCTTAGGTTGTCGGTTAAATTTTTGATGAAAATTATGAATTGGTGGTGGTGTTGGACGTTCATAGAGAGAGAACAAGAGAGAGGAGAAAGTCTAATCTAGATTTGCATGTATGTGAAGTTGTGGTGATGATGGAAATGGTTTTTGTTAGTTGTTTGATGGTTTTAGAAGACTTATGGGACAAGTGTCCCAAAGTTGGTATAAACTTGCCACCCATAGTAGAGGTGGGACAAGTGTCCCACTTGTATCATCTTCACTAATTTACGGGTACTACTCGATTCTAGTTTCCTCGATTTACGTGCCCTCGGGTCGATTTACGAATTTTTTTTTATAAATTATGAATCTACGGCACAAAACGATTTTAATAAAAATTGTCTCATCAAAAATGGAGTTCAAAAGCATAAATACGTAAACCTAGGGTTTCTGGTTTAGTCGTTAAGGACGTTAAATTTTGCACGTAAGCCCTAATCTCTTCTCGTAAATTTGTGAGTTTATGAACCAAAAAAAAAAAAATTCCTTCATAATATTCAAGAATAAATTTATTTCCTGAAATGTCGGACTGTCACCAAAACGGTGTATGCAAGCGTAAGCACGTAACGTAGAATTCTACGGTTTAGACGTAGTCGATGCTACTTCAAGACGTAAACCCAAATTTCTTCCCAAAAATGAGTGAGTTCATAATATAACATTAAAATAATGTTTTTATATAATACTTGAGAATAAAATATCGACCATAAATTGACGGATTGTCACAAATGACGTGTTGCATCCAACCAGAAAAGGCCACGTGTCTTCATCTCCTCTATTGAAAAATCGTGTTCATGATCCAAATTGGTACTTTTTTATTGAGAGAGTTTTAGCTTAATTAGGTTGCTGGGTTAGATTCGTCTCATCATTTAGAGCATATCTCATGTTGAGAATTTTCTCTTAAAGTGTATGAATTTCATTCCATGATTTGGGGATGAAGAAGCCACGTGTCATGTTGTTATTTGCCCAATAAACTTCACTTAGATCATTATCTAGTGGAACAGTGATAGATATGAAGTGGTTGCTTGTGATTGGCTGAAATGGAGTTAGTGGATCCTATTGTTGGGATTCGGTTGTATTAATAGTTGGCCTTCCTCTCTCCTAAAAAATGACATGAGCTGGCTATCCAAGTGATAGTTTTAATAGCCTCTCATTGGTCCATTCCCTTGTCACACGGATCATGTATGTCTTGTCTTTCATTCTTAGCAATATTGGTCCATCTACTTAGCAGCTTCTTAGCTTGAGTTTCAAACTTCATCAACTTGCCATTTTTGAACCTTGGACTTCATACTTGACCAGAATTAAACCCTTGACTTGTTTGACTTTGACCAAATTTGACTTTGTTCTTGACTTTTCCAAATTGATACTTTTAGTCCGTCAACTTTATAAGTTGCAGGAAAGGTCCTTTGACTTGTGTTGACTTGTCATCTTTTTTCCTTCTTTTGTATTTTGTTCATCATAAAGGCCTTGATTTCAATGTTTGCATCAAATTTGTATCTTTTTACCTACACAAGCACAACAACAAAGAATACCCAAAATACTGGTTTTACACATTTAAATCTGGTATTTTACTTTGTGTTTTAGGGTTAAATATGATATAATTGATATAAGATTTCACTCATATCAAAACCCCTACACTTGATCATTGCCATGACCTCATGGAATGCACATTTCAAAGCACCAAATTACACTTTTCTCATAATTAATCCACCTTGGCCATTATAGAATGCTTTTACACTACACTATACTATATGATGCATGATTTTGATTTTTACAATGCAATGCAAAGGAAAACAATTCTATTTATATATTTTTTTTATTTTTCTTGAAATGGCTTTGATGGAAATAACTCATAAAGAAACCAAGGACTTTAATTAGGGCTTTGGTACCATGAACACTTATCATCCTTAAGTTTCACTTTCCCTATACCAAGCTTAAAAACGAGATCATTGTTTTCCATAAGTGAAAATGCATCGACTTATTCATACAAGTTAATTGTGTTGCCATTATACCCCCACTTATAATGCCTCTAAGACTGGTTATTATTTGAGCAAATTGCTTGAGATCAAATTTGTCATTATTTAAAGCGTAAAATATAAGAAGTGTAAAATCTAAAAATAAGGAAGCACGCTTTTAATCCTAAGTAACTATCTTATCCATTACTCGAAAAACCTCCCACAATTGATATAAGTCCGACCCAAAATAATAAGTCATTCGCCTTATGTGTAAGATCCTTATGTCATGCATTAATAAGTAGCTACACACTCGCTAAGAAAAGTAAAATAAAACTCACGCAATAATTTATATCCGCTACCTTTTTTAGACCTTGGATCTTCAATCCCGCAACCCGTCAAGGTAATATTGGATTGGAGCAACTATTAAATCCCCGCAACCATTTTGAGAGTAATATTGGAATTCAATAGCTACTATAATTAACACTTCACTGCCCCTCTTAGGAGTCTTGTATAATTATTTTTTTTCTTTTTTTTCTTTTTCTCTTTTTTTTCTAGCCACTCATTTTTTCATAAGCCTCTCGTGTTCGTTTTATGGGAGCACTCGATCATTTGCTTTAAAGAATTTCTCGATATCCAATTGATATATCCTTTTATGTTCTAACCTTAGGTTTTTAGCACACTTCATAAACGGCTATTAATTGAATGGTTACACCCTTTCCATGCTAGATTAAGCATTTGACTACGTCTCTAGTATGGGGGTATTTCACCCTTAGACTCGAAACATTGAGGACAATGTTTAACTTTAGTATGGGGGGGGGGGTGAATAAATACTTGCCTTGCCAAACCTTCACGCTTTCCAAAGTTTATCTTTTTGTTTATCATTTTGTTGCAAAATAAGGCTAAAAATGGCCAAATTTTAAAATTCCTATATTTTATAAGTGTTTGAAGACACGAATGTAGTTTTCTGATGGCGAGAATAAGAGTAATTTTTGACTCGACCGTGCGTGTTGAGCACTTAGCTTCGATTCCTTAACTTTATATTAGGCTAAGTCTCTTAATGATGACGAGAAATGATAGAGTTAATTATAAGTGTTGTCCCATGTATTTGTGATGATTAAGCAATGAAGAAAGAAAGAAAATAGATGAAGAAGAGATGAATTCCTAGAGAGAGAAACTAGTGAGAGAAAGTAGAGAGGAGATGATTAACTTGGTGATATTAGATTAAGAAAAGAATTTGTTACAAATGACCATCCACCCTCCTAACATGCTAGGAGGGTAGTATATATAGTCCACCCACATGCGGGCTTTAATGGACTATATATTGGGCCGGGCTTGTCTTTTGGACTTTAATTAGTTTAAATTCAAGCCCGTGAACCACGACTAAATAACTACCTATTAGAACGTTCTAACTAATGTTACAATAATAACCTATGACCGAGCATTCTTGTTTGACTCAATATTTTGAGGCTAACAATAAGTTACTATGATAAACGTAGAGTACTCATATTCTTTCAAAAACTCATTTGTTCTCGTTGTTTGCTTATCCTCCCTTCGCTTGTATATATCTTTTGCTTAATAAGTATTGGCTTAGCGGTTTAGTCTTGATTGTTGGTTTCTAGTCTTTCTAGTAGCTTCCATGTAATTAAATTGGGAAAACATTAAGGTATCGCCAACATCACGGTTTTGAAGTATTGGCAACCCGAATAATGGAAAGCTTCACCTAATAATACGATTTCAAGAGTTCACCTAAATCAAGCAAACAATTTGAAGCTCACAAGGCCAAAAAATCTATGCGAAATTGAAAGTAAATTATGCCTTAATCTTTGAAGCTTTAAAGATCCGAAATTCAATTTTAGCGTGAGGATATACGTCTTTGGCCATAATAAACACCTCATGGCGAGGTTAAATAAAAAGCAAGGCAAGACCGAAGTCATAATAAAAGCTTCATGGCAAAGTTGAATAAAAGATGAAGGTAAAACTATGATAATAAGGCCCATCCGTTAGGGGGCGTATAAAAGTCTTGGTAATAAGTCTCATGTTCAAAACCGTTATAAAACCGTGTTTATCGATCCTTCTTGTTGACTTAATTTTTTGACATCGTTGTCTATTAGGAGGGGTTATTAATTCGATGGTCTTGGTTACACCGTTATGTCTCTATTTTTAGACCCAAATCTCTATATCGCATAAGTAAAAAATGTATCCTCGTGAACATTCAAGACAAAAATAAAATATAAGAGATACCACTTAGGAAAATGGAGGATAAGTACGTGATTTGGGCTATATGAGTAGTGTTAGCATTACTAACTTATAATGACAATGATCTCGTTGCACGCTTGGCATGGAATTGGGGTGAAAATCGAGGACGACGAAATTATTTCTAACGAAGCATTCACATGTTCTTGTTTTATGAACCTAAACGTCCTATTTTGCGATGAAAATCATACATTATGTCTAAAACGCAAGTAGTAGTAATATTAGTAGTGTAGCTAGTTTATCATTTAATAAAAGTGCATAAAAATGAATTTTGGAGGTGCTACAATACTTTATTCTTGCATTGCGTGAGGACACGGCAATGGTTTAGTATGGGGAGAGATGAGACTGTTTTTCTACATAGTCTCATCCTCCAAAATGGGCTTAAAATGCATTAAATATCATGAAATATGCCAAATATATGCTTGTGTTTGTTACATGTGTATTTTAGGTACGGATATTGAGAAAATGACAAAATATCACAAGAAACAAGCAAAAACGAACACGGGAAACAAAGCCACACCATGAACCAAGCCCTAATGTGGATTTTCCAAGAATAACCCTTGAAGAATTGAATATTGTACAAGAAGGGTCCTCCAATATTGAAGAATTGACACTTTAAACCATTGTTTATTCATAATTACAAGATTGGTCCTTAAAGTTTGTCAAATTTACAAAAAGGGCCCTCCACTTTGAAGAATTGGCAAGAATGGTCCCTCATTTATGAAGACTTGTCATTATTAGTCCTCCAAGAATTCAACAATACAAGTCAACACCTTGAAGAATGAAGAAAATGCCAAAACAACCCTTCAAATATCATGAATTGGCAAGAAATACCCTTGAAAATACTTTTGGGAACCTTTTGTGGAAAAAGTGTGAAAAACAAAAGTTGTTAACAAAGGATTCGGAGTTGTTGCAAGTTTAAACTGAAATGAAAGAAAGAAAGGAATTAAGGGGTTAAACATGGGTGACATCAAACTTACCCTAACCAGTCATGGGCTGCCACGTGCCCCACTAGACACTTTCCACCAATCAAAACCCACCCCTTGACATGTCACCATCCCACTCATCCTTTATTAACTAATTTAACTGAAGTTAAATAAACGCGCTTAACACAATTCAAATCCTTAATCAAGATTAAAACCACCACTATTCATCTCAAGAACAAGTTTAGGGGTTTTTGTTTAACCAAAATTAAACCTCCAAACCATCTAGAATTATGATTAGGGTGGTTATGAACATAACCCACACCTTAAACCTACCACCTCATCACCACCAAGTTCACATGTTATCTACCATGCACACGTTTTGGGGAAGAAGCCAAAATAGTGCCAGCCATCCAACGAACCATAACCTAGCTTACAACATAAGCTCATTTTGTACCATTGATCAAATTCCAAATAGCTTTACACTTCACAAACGTCTAAACCATCTTCCCATGAGCTAAGATTTTCAAACACCTCAAGGGCATTTCTGGAAGTTCAAGGCTAGGGTTTTCACTTATTTTTCAGCATTTCTAGTTTCTTTGTAGCCTATATAAGGCATAGGATTCACAACATTGTAGCTGCTCTTGGTTTTTCTTTTATCACAAATCTGTAAATCCTTCTTTCAATTTATGAAAAAGTGTTTGATATTGCTGATGAAATCCAAGTGCCAACCTTAACCTTTACTTGTTATTGTTTATTGTTATGATTGTTAAGTCTCAAAACCTGTTTTTAAACATTGTGAAAGAAATTGCATAATTTTCTAAAACTTGATATTTTGCTAAGTTCTTGGTTCAAACCCTTGGAATTTTTGGATTGCAAGTGATTATAGCACCCTGATAAGAAGATTATCAAGGTGTTGTAAGCTTGTGGTTTGGGGATAATCAAGGAGTGAGAACAAGGTTGCATTAATCAAGCTTTTTCCATTTTTCTGTTTTATATGAATTGTGCCTTTAACCTTGTTGAATCTGAGCAGGTGTTACTGGAAGCTTGTGTCTTGTTTAGCTAGACACATCAGCTCAAAAACTCGTGAGTGTGGATGTACATTCATGAGGTTTGAGTCTCATTTCCCAAAATCTGATAAAAGTACTTGATTTTTGTGATTTTTATGTTTTGCTGTTATAATTGTTGTTCTTGTGGCTTAAATCTGCTTGATACTGCATGATATTGACGATATGATGCTAGATTAGGCTTGGGTAAAACTGAATCACACATTTGCTTTGTTAAAATTGGATTTAAAAAGTGAAAGGGGTGTTTGGGTTTACTGATTTAAGCTTGCAAATTGGATTTGAGTTATTGTTAAGTGTTGTTTTGTGTTGGTATCTAATAAATACTTGGTCTTGTGCTGGTATATGCAAGTCTTGAGCTTTTAAACATCAATTTCTTGATTGTTCTATAACTTGTTGAAATCTGCTTGTTTTGACCTAAGATCTTGGAAACATATAGATTGTATGCATGCTTAGGGCTAACAAGTGATCAAACAAAGTTTATATAACCTGTTTAAGAGATTTGAGGGTTTGAAATTGGATTTGTGGTCATGTATATCAGCAAACTTCATAATCTACTTGTTCATTGTTCATCAGTAACTTTTGTAAGCTTGAATCTTTGTCTACACTTTGAATCATTGCATGAAACTAGTTGATTTATGTTCATTTGAATTAATATAAGTTTTTGTGTGCATTTGGTTCAATTTGGTTGTCTTATTCTTGCTAAAACTGCTTATTTGTTTGAAAACTGCTTATGAACATGTCTGTATCATATCTGGTGATCTTTCGATTAAACTGTACTAATTGGCTATTAGGATTTGTGTTTTTGTGATTGCTATTGACTCCTTATAACCCACTAATTATAAGGGTGCCTTTGTGTGGCTTGAATCGAACAAAAATCCATATAAGACAAAAAGTCAAAATAGTCAAGCAGTGGGAACTCCTTTCCCCTATTGCTAGCCACTGCTAGAGTAAATTGTTCATCAGCTTTTTCATAAGCCATTTTGGCTTATCCAGACTTGCAATTGTGGAAACCTTGGTTTCCGGATCTTTGAAGCTACTAGGAATGCATCATGTTCATATGATTATACAATCAAAGCGGAATTAGAACATAACACATTAACAAGGTGTTTAGGCACAATAACATGAATTAAAACAATGGATTGTTAACTATATTAATAATTAACAACCACTAGACGTGTATACATTGAATCCCACGTCTAGTCGACACACGCTTTAGGTTTACATTGTGAATGAATTATATGAAAAACCTAATAACCCTTGGTTCCTTTTATAGTATAAGGATTAGGGTTTTACAAGAGATAAGGATAAATAAACATGTGAATCTTCTATTTAAATAACTATATACAGAATATCTCCTGCATATATATCCAAATAGAATCTTCTAAAATCTTCTTGTCTACAATTCTATCAACTCTTGAATTGCATGTAACAACTCTTGAATTGCACACGACAACTCTTGAGCCAACAACGCTGGATTAACTCTTGTCAACGCCTAAATTGCTCTTGACAACGCTTGGACAATAACTTCATGTTTTCTTCGTTTTTGAGTTTCTGCCACATCAACTTTTTGACCCAACAATCTTCCCCTAGTTGATAGTGGCAAAACTCTATGTGTATCTCTTGGAAGTTGTACATGATCTTCAAATTGCTTCCCTCAAGTGTAGCATGTATTTCTTCCCCTTTTTGTCACATCAACAAGGAAGTAAACAATGTATGCAATGTTGAAGATTCTCCAAAAGTAGGCTCTGTGTAATGATCTTGAAGAAAAACAAATATAATATTTTTGATGTAGAAGTAGAATAACCCAACCTTGTGTTCCATGTCTTGTACTATCCACGTGACTAAGAACTTATAGAAGAAATATAAGTAGACCTCGATCCCTTGTCAATATTCTCATCCTTTGTGAGACACTGAACACGATAATGTAACTCCTTCAAGTGTTATGACAAGTCTTCGTCACCAAACATTTAAAGCATGAACAAGTTATCTTTAAAGTCTATGACTGGGAGTGCATGACTTTAAGATATGATAAAACACAAACTTGCGAAAATCTTCTTCAATCATCAAACTTACCATAAGAATTCTTCCCCTTAAGCCAACACCTCTTCATGACGAATTTTAATGAAATAACATCTTCATACCATATGTAAAAGTATGGAATTGGATAACTCTTTCACAAGGCTATCCCGATTACATAGTTTAAAATATTCATCAAATTCTCACGAATAGTTGCTAACTCGCTTTAAGATCATTAATTCCTTTTAAAAATATCCGAGCCATAAATATCAACATGATATTCTATATTAAAATGGAGATTCCATGTACCTTCGTGTGTATAATCCTCCTTTTTGTGTGCTCAAAACGTATCAATTTTCTCAAACAGCAGCAATCATTGTGTTGTCCAATATCCTCTCCTCTCCAATATTTTTACCAGATGTATTGTCCAATATCGGACAATACTTATCAGCACTTGAAATACCATATATCGGACAACACTGTCAACCTATCAGCGTTGACTTATTCTGTCAGCGTCAAAATTCCTCTTTGTCAGCGTTAAAATTGCAAACGTCAGCGACTAACTCTTTTCCCTTGACAGCAGACAATAAACAAGGAATAATCATAGGCAGTTGCAAACGTGTATCTCATAAATTCTTACCACATATACCCCATATGATAAGTAAAACCTCAGATTGCACTTCCTAATATTTAGCATCTTGGAAGTATCCATGCCACGTCTATATCCCATAAAATCAGTAACTTCCAAAAATTTATATGATTCCTTGTAGCTAATACACGCATAGCTTCCTATCATTCTTTTCTTTTGGCAGAATCACAAACGTAAATATATGATTTGGACCAATCACAATTGATGCACCGTGTGAACACACAATGTTGATCTTACGTCACCTTGTACTTCCTTGATCGTGTGAACCCAATTGTTTTCCACCAATCATCAACCTTGCTTCGTGTGAACACAATAACAATATAATACGTACCTTTTCCTTGTACTGATATGATGCATCATGACAAACTTGGTATTGGACCACTTTGCTTTTACATCTTTATTCAAACAGCAACTCATGTGAAGTCCTTGTACATCCCACGTGAAGTCCTTGAAGTCCTTGTGATGTTGGTACAACAACTCCATAATCTTAGCTGCTCCTTTTTGTTTCTTTCTGCTTTGACACCACGAAGCAAACCATGTTCAATTAACTGACATCAACGTCACCCTCTGAGTTAGACCTAATACTTAGATCGTGTGAACACAAACCCTTTCCTCCAATAAGAATCATCTAATTGTGTGAATACACAATAAATAATAAGTAAAACTGCTCACGTGATTTGCTCTTCATCAAACCTGATGATTTGCTCTTTGAAAGTCCCACGTTCAAAAACAGAAACAATATATAGCTTGTCCAAAGACCACGCATGAATAAGATATTCATGGAAATAAATCACCAGCTCTTCGATCAGCCAACGAATTAGCATTCTGTTTGAACAATCACAATCTTGGATCTAGGGTTTACTCAAAAACCCCTTTTCTTGCTGCTATCAATCCATACTCATGCTGCAAAAACTCTCCTTTTCTGGAATAGATACGATCTAGGGTTTATAGAAACCCTAAATCATTATTTTATGTAAAACAGGAAATCTGAAAATCACTCATCAGCCAACTTCGACGCTTAATAACTTTTGATTGGGGATAAAACAGGACAATCCCTCCAGTGGATATTTAGATCTATGTATGTAGAACACACATATAAAATTTCGTGACGATCCAACGGTTCAATCGAAAGTTACGACCTTCTGAATACTGCTGCGCACACAAAAACGTCCAGAAAAACCCTAGACGGATTTTTCTTCTTTTCACCATACACGAACACCTTGTTGGTCCTAGCATCACGAGCCACGAGGCTCTGATACCAATTGTGGAATCCTTGGTTTCCGGATCTTTGAAGCTACTAGGAATGCATCATGTTCATATGATTATACAATCAAAGCAGAATTAGAACATAACACATTAACAAGGTGTTTAGGCACAATAACATGAATTAAAACAAATGGATTGTTAACTATATTAATAATTAACAACCACTAGACGTGTATACATTGAATCCCACGTCTAGTCGACACACGCTTTAGGTTTACATTGTGAATGAATTATATGAAAAACCTAATAACCCTTGGTTCCTTTTATAGTATAAGGATTAGCGTTTTACAAGAGATAAGGATAAATAAACATGTGAATCTTCTATTTAAATAACTATATACAGAATATCTCCTGCATATATATCCAAATAGAATCTTCTAAAAGCTTCTTGTCTACAATTCTATCAACTCTTGAATTGCATGTAACAACTCTTGAATTGCACACGACAACTCTTCAGCCAACAACGCTGATTTAACTCTTGTCAACGCCTAAATTGCTCTTGACAACGTTTGGACAATAACTTCATGTTTTCTTCGTTTTTGAGTTTCTGCCACATCAACTTTTTGACCCAACAGTAATAACTTAGTTTTTGTAATCAATCTTCCTTATTTGACCCATTGAACTAATCTAGAGCTTTTTAGGGTTTGACTTTTAGGTTTGACTAGAAAACCAAACAAGTTGACTTTTACATTAAGTGCTTATTGTTTTTTCCAGCTTATTTTGTGCTTATTTGAAATCTTTTTGATTATTAAGCTTATTTTTGTCATTTAAAATCTTTTTCAAGTTGAATCAGCACTTGAGGTGGCCTAGAACTCAAAAAGACTATTTTATCGGTTTCTGTAGAGAGCTTTTGCTTATTTTAGGCTTATTTCTTATACTTTTTCAAAAGTTCTTTTCACAGATCTCTTAAGTATCCCAAAAGAAGCTTGTGTGTCAAATTAGAGCTTATAGCATTAGCTTATGGCTTAATGGGCCAAAAAGCCCATTAAGAATAAGCTGTTGACAATTAAGATGTGATAAGCTCACTTTCATCTTTTGGGCCTTTAGAGTTTTGTTCTTAAAATCAAATTTTAAGTCAAGTAGGTGATTTTGGGCTTATTTGGACAACTTTTTGCTTATTGGGCCAAAAAGCCCAATATAGTGGACTGTTTTTCATATTGGCCCATTTGAAGGCTCATTAGGGGTATTTTGGTAATTTCAGGTTCATTTCTGTATTTATTAGGTTAAAATAAACTAGTTTGCAACTTTTTAGAATTGTTTACAAATTTTGGATTTTTAATAATATTTTATTATTAAAAATTAAATTTTAGATTTTTGCAATTTTTTCATTTTTCCTAGTTCAAATACATTAAGTTAGGAATTTTAAAATTTTTATATTAACTTTAGTGTCATTTGATTAATTTTTAGAATTATTTTAAGATTTTATAGTTTTTAATCATTTTAAATAGTTTTAATTAATTTTAAATTTTTCAAAAATTGTTTTAAACTTAGTTAAGTCATTTTAGAGATTTACAAGTGAAAAAATCTCATTCTGGGCTTTTTGTTAATTTAATTGATTTTTTGGACTTTAATTAGCATTAAAAAACTAATATTTAATTAAATAAAAGGTTTGAGTGATTTTTGATTTTTGGTAAACTTTAATTACAATTTTTAGGATTTATTGCAATTTTCTAGGAATTTTTAGGTTAAGTTTTGAATTTTGTCATATTCTACGGTTTTACGTGCACGACTTTTCGTCTTACTTTAATTCATAATCGTAACCGTCATCCTTTTCTACTTTCCTTTCTCTTTTTCTTTTCTAATAATTATAATCACAAACTCTTAATCATTTCTTACACAACACACTTGCCTCCTTGAGAACGATACCCACTTTGGGTCATTTGTGCACGGCTTTCCTAAACCGTCGTACTTACCCTAATTACGCTCTTTTTCCTAAAAGACGTAAAACTTCAACCATCACTTTGCCTAATAAACCAATAAAGGTCTACATGCTTAAGGATACTAGTTAGAGTAATCTTAGATAAGCAAACTCGGGTTGAGTCAAAGTATTCATAGCGGGCCTAATATGTCAAAGACTCCTAAACTTGTTAAACCATATCCTTTATTATATTTTTTATCCTTTTTATATATTTTTGATGAAAAATAAAAGAAGAAATATATATAATGCAAATGAAAAATGATTGATGCAAAAATTATGAATGCATATTTTTGGTGGCCAAAGTAAATCAAAATTTGAAAAATGTTTGAAAAATTAATTTCCAAGTTATCATGAAGGCAATGACAATGTTCTAGGTAAGGTCACTTCGATAGAACACCCCCGTACACTTAAGATAAAATTGTCCTCAATGTTTATGAGTATTGGAGTAAACTCCCCTACACTTATGACATTGACAACTTTGCTTAACCCATGCTAAGGAAAGATTTACTAAAGTGAATTCATTTTAGACATTATTAAATGTCAATTTTGAATCACAAAAGTAACAGAGTGAACTCGATACAAGGGCCTCCTCCATAAGCCCCAATGCATGCAATGAGAAAGAGCAACCCTACAAACATCAAGAAGACAAAGTAGAGGCACCCCCTACACTTCATGTTATCTATATACCCTTTATTCATATCCTACCACACTCTAGGCTAAATGATCTAATCCTAGTTATACAAGCTTGATTTATGAAGTGTCTAGCTCGACTCATCCCACACTTAAAGTATCTATGGAAAACCTATCATAGAGAGTAAAAGATTTACCGTTTTTAGGAAAAATCTCCATGATAAGGTAAAACAAGTTTTCAAGTATACAAAACCCCATAAATATCCACCGGATCAAATACATAGTTGCCATCTCACTTGTAATACAATCCAAAAGTAAACATCTCAAACAATGGTGAGGTGGGTGAGGTTTCCTTATCCATAAGTCTTGCCCATAAGTTTTCCAAAAGATGATAAGATGATACTCTAAAATCTCCCACACGTTTTCCTTTTATTGCATCAGGTGGATACTGAGTTGGCTCATCAATCTCAATACCAGGATCAAAAATCCTTTCTTTGATGGGAAAACAACAAGTGGTGGTAGCCATAAAAGATTCCCTTTATACGTCACATCTTGAGAGAAAGAACAATAGGTGTCAACAAACTCTTAGGAGAAACCACCATGTCTTGCTTTTCTTTGTCACTTTGAAAGGTTGAGATGGGAAGGAGAGAAGGTAAAGTATCTTCATGCAATAAAGCATCTAGAAAAAAGTATGTCTCCCTCCTTATCAAAATACCCAAGAATGTACTTAAGAGGTGTATCAACCTTAAGAAACTCATCACTCTCATCAGTGATAGAACCCTCCTCATCACTATAGTCATCATAAATTGGTATGTCAAATATTTGTGACTCAAAAGGTATCTCCTCAAAACCTAAGGTAGTGTGACCATCATAGATTGGAGGCTCAAAAATGAAGAACTCATCATCACTATATTCATCATAAATTGGTGTATCAAAAAGAGGTGGTTCATCATCACTAGAATCCTCATTTGATTCCTCATTGTTGTTGAAAAGTGGATTATTAATTGATGTTTCAAAAAGAGGATTCGAATGTATCAAAAAATCACCAAAGTTAAGCTCTTGAGGTTCATGAATATTCAATGATGAAGTAATCGAGGCTATGGTCTCAACATAGGGAAGATCATAATTCCCACTTCTACAAGCATCATGAAAATATTCATCACAAACTTCCCCAAGGATATCAACATTATTCACCTCCTTATTAAGAACACCAATATGATTCACCGACTCGGGCTCATTAGATTTCTTAGATAACTTCCCCATGTTAAACACCACTTTTTCATCTCCTACCCGCATTGTGAGTTCTCCTTCCGCAACATCAATGAGAGTACGACCGGTTCTCAAGAAAGTCCTTCCAACAATAAGAGGAACCCTCGGGTCCATGTGATAATCAACAACTACAAAATCCACGGGGAATGTGAATTTATCAACTCCTACAAAAACGTCTTCCGCAATTCCCATCGGATAAGCTATTGAACGGTTTCCAAACTCAAGTGTCATTTTTGTAGGTGTGAGCTCGGGAAGCGAGAGTGTTTTCCAAACCGACAAAGTCATAAAATTTATTCTTGAACCAAGATCCGCAAGTGCCATGCAATTCTCAACCGCCGGGAAATTACAAGGAATCAAAAACTGGCCTGGATCACCAAGTTTAGTAGGCAACTTCTTTAACAACACCGCGGAACAATTTTCATTCAATGAAGCATTAGGCACATCAACCAATTTCTCTTTGTTGGAAAGAAGGTCCTTAAAGATCTTGGCAAACTTAGGCATATGAGCTGAAGCCTCCGCAAAAGATACGTTGATATTCAATTGCTTAAACATTCTTAAAAAGTTGGACACTTCTATATCATCTTTGTTCTTAACTTTCTCTTTTCTCAATCTAGAAGGATATGGAAAAGTTGGTTTTGGTAAACGTTGAGTGGTAGATGTTGAAGGACTCTCTTTGTTGGTTTCTTCATTGATAGGTGTAGAAGGTGAAGGATTAGTTGGTGTAGGTTTTTAAGGTGTAGAACTAGAAGGTGTAGGCTTTTTACAAGGAGGAACCGTGATAGGTGTTACCAAAAGAGGTTTAGGAGGAATTGAAGGATCATTGGTTGTTTTCCCACTCCTTGTAGTGATTGCATTTACATTTGCCCTTGGATTTTTTTGAGTGTTGGAGGGTAAAGCACCTTGTGGTCTTTGATTTAGGAGTAACATAAACCTGTTATTAGTCTCCTCTTGCATTTCCCTCATTCTATTCTCATTGGATTGAAACCTCCTCTCATTTTCTTGATTCATTCTGTGAAGAAGCTCAATGGTGTTAAAATAATTTGGCACATTCCCTTGAAATCCTTGAGGTTGGAAAGGTGGAGGTTGATTGTAAAACCCTAGGTTATTGCCATGAAAGTTGTTTCCTTGATTTTAAAAGTTATTTTTCCTCTATTGTTGTTGTTACCTTGATAATTTCCCCTTGAACATTGATTTCTATTAAGCAATTGTGGAGGGTTTGTTTGGTTCTAGGTGGGTTGTTGGGGTGGGAAACCGAGTGGAGCAAGGTAATTGGTGGACTTGTAAGAGAGGTGATTAGGGTTGATGTTGGGTTTAAGGTGCTCTCTTTGTTCATCATGATAAGCATAGCATTTACCTTGAAAGTTTTAAACTTTATCACATTGCAAGTAGGAATGAGGGCCTCCACATGTCTCACAAGAAATGGTGATGGAATTGACATTGTTGGTAGAAGATTGTTCAAGGAAACCTTCACAAAGTCTTGAATCATTGCTTGATGCATCTTTTGACTTTGGTTAAGTTCTTGAAGTTGTGAAAGGATTTGACTATCAAATGGTCTATAAGTACTCTCTTGAACAACATGTACCATTTCATCTCTTTTCTTATTAGTTTGAACCATGGATTTTGTTTCAATGATATCCCATGCATCTTGTGTGGATTTTGAAAGAATGTTCCCACCCGCGGCCGAGTTAAGGGAATCTTGATGGTGAGGTCTCAAAGCATTGTAGAAGGTGTTAATTTGGTGAACCTGGTTAACACCATGGTTTGGGCACTTTCTCAACAACTCTTTGAACTGTTCCCAAGCTTCACTAAAGTTTTAGTCTTGCTTTTGTTGAAAACCTATGATTTGGTTTCTCAAGGCGGTGGTTCGTGAAGGAGGAAAGAACTTATTCACAAATTTCTTCTTCAAATCCTCCCAAGTGAAAATGCTCCTAGAAGGTTGCTTGTCTAACCAATTCCTAGCATTTCCCTCTAAGGAGAAAGGGACTAAGATCATCTTAATTGCATCATGAGGGACCCCATTATACTTAAGTGTATTACAAAGTGACATGAATCTCTAGATATGGTCAAGGGGGTAATCCATAGGTCTCCCTAGGAAGGGGATATATGAAACCATAATAATCATGCATGTCTTAAGCTCAAAAGTATTAGCAGGTATCTCAGGAATAACTATTGCATCCGCATTCCCATCCACGTTTGATTGGAGAATCTCAATCAATGGTCTATTATCAACGACGACCATGACTTCTTGTGAGTTGTTGAAAGCACGATGCTCGGGATCGGCTTGATGGACGGTGTTGTTCTTGTTCTTTTTCTTCCTTTTAGGAGGAAGGGGTTGTACACCAATAGGTATATGTGCACGCGCTCGAGTGCGCATGTAACTCAACTCGAACGAGAGAGGAGCTCTCAGACGACTTTTGAGAGAGAAGAGATTATCTCTCTCGAGTTACAATAATTAATATCCACAAGAAAATATAAAGATATGTAGTACTAATTTGGTGGCACACCACTCACTATTATCACCTTTGAAAGACCCACAAGGAAGCGGAGAAACGAGGCGGCGCGTAGCACTTAAGAGCCTGCTTCTTTAGTATGTGAAATACACTCCCCTTACACTCCCCCACATAGTGGCCTCTTTCTCAAGTTCAAGTAGATTGTAGTCTTTATCTATTGTGCCTTAATTACGTTTGATCGATACACATACTTAGGACCGGAACGCCCCCAAATACGATGTATTGCCTAGGCAATACTTATTGAAGTAGGTAAATTGGTTGTTCGTATCTCCGTAGATGTATTTACATATAATAATATATAAAAAATATTTTTGTATTTATTTGTTTTTATGAAAATATAGTATGTACGTAAAAACGAGTGAAACCAATATATACAATATATTTTTGGTGTAATGTTTTAGGAAAAAGATTACTTTTGTATTTTTTATTTTTTGGTTCAATTCTTTAGGAAAAGAATTGATTTTGTAATTTTTTATTTTTTATATTTTTATCTTTTTGATTTTTTTTTATAATTTTGATTTATAATACGTAAAAGGAACGTTCACAAGTGAACGGATCCCAAAATCCAATTGTAACCGTCAATCAATCGTCAATCTCACGTAATGAACCGGCAGCGGCACCATTTAATATTTGTCTTTTTAATTCGTTATTCTCGACTCAATACGAATTGATTGTCTAATAGAAATCAAGTTAACTAAATGTTTTTGGTGTTAGATTTAAAAGATTTTGGTAATCTAGGTCTAATTTTCACAAAGCACGTAAAAATATAAAAATCTGATCTCTACGTATCCGTACTAAGCTAAAAACAAAGTGCACATACCACACATAATGGCAAATGTACGAGTAATCAATGCACAAAATATAAAATTGCTCAAAATGTAAAGTATACAAAAGTATAAGGACTAAAAATGTAAATTCAGAAACTTAAAGGACTTGAGATGAAATTATAACAAACTTGTAACCAAAATGTAACAAACTACCAAACTACCCTAACTAAAATTGCAACTAACAACTAATTCCAGGGATTAAAGTGAAAAACCTAAAAAGTTATTACTAATTCTAACATATTACAACAACTCCTAAAAACTAGGGACCTAAATGCAATTAGTATTAGTGTTTAAGTAAAAACAAGCAACATTGTATGAATAAGCTATAGTAAGAGTTCTAGTCCACCAAATAAGCTGAGTTTCGTTTAAAAAAGCTTCTAATTCAAAATTACCTAGTCAGTTCAAAGGATTCTAGCTATAATGGTCTAAAAGCTCAATAAGCACTTTTTTGGAATAAGCACTTTTAAGAGAAAAACTTATTAGGATAATCACTAAAGCTGAATTGCTCAAAATATGTTCAATAGGCCAAATAAGGAAGATTATCCAAGAAAATCTCAAAAAACTCCAAAGAATAAGATAGAAAATCAAATAAGCTATTTTGGCTTATGTTTACCAAACGTTGACCAGTGTTGACCTAGTTTGACCTTGCTCAAAACTTATTTTTCCAACTTATGCAACTGATTTGTGGAAGAAAATCACTACTTTTATGAAAGAAATAAGCTGGAATGAGAATTCTGTTAAGCTTTCATCACAGAAACTTGCATTTGCTCAAAGGCTTGAACTATGGCTTATTTCTTGCTTATTAGTGAGAACTTGTTAATCCCATTCTAATCCATAACACAATATTTAGAGAGATATTTTAGAGAGGGAAAGAGAAGAAAAGTAGAGAGAGAAACAACAGAAAATGGATGGTTAAACACTAATTAGAGAGAGAAAGTAATGTTTACCAACACCCTCTTCCACACATGGAAGAGGGTATATATACCCTTGGCTTGTTGTGCCGTGGGTTTAAGTAACATGGGCCGGGCTTGGCTTTGTCTTGGGCTTACGCCCCTAACTTATACAATATTAGCTTAAAGTCCAAGCCCGGTTAACCTGACTAACCGATTACAATACAAGACCAATAGCGACTAAGATGACCTATTACATTCTTGTTTGACTATATAAAATATAGGGCTAACAATCTCCCCCAATGTATCGGTCATCTTTAAATGCATAAGATGATTGAGTGAATACATTCTTGTGGAGGTGATTTTCCTTCTTTGGTCTTGTATCTTGGTCTTGATCTTGTTTGTAACTGGTTTGTTCCTTCATGCTTTTGTGATCTTTATCTTGAGCCTTTGTCATTTGACTTTGAGTGCTTAAGATCGTCATCTTGTGTTCCTTGTGACTAAGATAACCTATTACATGTTGGGAATAAAATGAGCCAAGACACTTAGACGCTGACAAGAGATAATTGGACGTTGATTAGAAGAAATCAAGCATTGACAAATCAAGCGTTGACAAGAAGAAATCAAGCGCTGATGAGAAGAAGTCCAAGCACTGATAGAATACTTTGTCTACATGTTTTGTATTTCTAGTAAAGATATGTTCGACATTGTATTTTCTATATTTATCTTTACCTAGAATAGATGATAGTTAGACACTTGTGCAAGGCTCCTTAATCTATAAAAGGAGCCCTTTAGGTTTTAGTTCATTATATACGTTTTTCACTTTCATTGTACACAAGTTCGATTATCAATCAAAGTGAAAGTTTGGTTTATTTGTTTTGTTTGTTCTTCATTCAAGTATTAATTCCGCATAGTACTTGAATTGTTTATACAACAAAGTTTCTCTAAGTGTTTAACTTGATTTAATCTCGTTTACACAAAGCTAAATCGATCTAAGTTTGGGATCAACATTACAATCTTACATTCTTAGGTAACTTGATTATCGCCATCTTGTGCTCTTGTGACTTCTGAATAGACATTTGTTAGTACACAGCTACGCCACCTTCTTGATATGCAACAACATATATAGACACGGATAAAATGGTTTTGAACATTTCATCCTAAGTCGGTAGCGTTTTACCTCCGTTCGGTGAAGACCGTTAGACGGTATCAGATACCGTACCTGTGATCGGGTAGATTCGATTAAGAACTTCCTTGACGGGGTTTCCCGGTGGTAGTAGCCAGTTCTCTTTACTCGACCGTCTCAAAGCAGACTACGAATGGGTAAAGAGTGAATCATAAGGATAAATAATCCGTTGGATTAGAGTCGTCAATTCAGAATTCCAGGAACAAGTTTTATTCTATAAGAGTCGTACCATTGTTGCTTTCCAGTTTGTCAGAAGCTTGATTCATAGAGAATCTTATGAGTTACCTACCGCAGTGTTGTTTGATGTTGACACTGGAAGGATTTCCATTCGTCACTATGAACACTAATGAGTGTCACTCTGAATGTTCTGGCAAGATCACACGGATTTTGTGAAGAAACCTGGAATCAAGTTTGAATCAATTAAGAATCCAAACTTAGTTACTTTCCAGTTCTCACAAGTTTGATTCATGTAGAATCGCACAAGTTACCTACCATGAGCTTGTTTAATGCTGGCTCAAGCAAAATTTCCATCTTCATTGTGAATCGTATCACTCAAATGTTCTGGCAATATCAAAAGGATAATGCGTAGGACTCGATTGTGTCCTAATGAGATGATATTTTGATCTCTTTTGGCTCTAGACTCGATAAGTGCATTTTGGTAATCGGAGGCTGGAGCAGACTGCCACCTTTTCAATATTAACTAACTCGGAGTGAGAAAGTCAATAGATACGAGTTGATCTCCGTGTTAATGAGACAAGTTTCTTTTGATAGAAACTCGAATGGCTGGGAAGGGTTGTGCATTGCAACACTGGGTCCATGATGACTTGTCTTCAATAGATGTATTGACCCGGTTTCTACCTAAGTTGCATAGAATTTTCAACGCCTTCAATGCTTACCAATACGTCATCACTAGCACCTTGTTGTGATTTTTCCAGTGCTAACTTAAGTAATTGGTCCGCATTCAGCTTCATTCAAATCCATCCTTCCTAAGGACAACTATTTCTAGCTGTGGAATGTCCTTGGGGAGATCCCTCCAGTTCTGGTTGGATCACAGAACTTAGTTTCCTATCCTAAATCACCTTTTGACTCCAATGTTCTATCGTGGATAGTAGGTTGTTTTGGGTATATAGATCGTAACCATAAAACCATTGAAAACTATTCTAAGTGCTGATAAAAATCAATACTTTTAACACTTTGAAAGTTTTACATTTCCGAAAAGCTCCCCCTACACACATGCAACGATTTATGAAATAGTTTAGCATGTGAAGGAAAGAGTTGCACTTGAGTCTTTAAGATCACATGTTGTCATATATTACGTTTTAATCACATTTTCTCCCCTATCTCGAATATAAAAACATCATATTAGAGATACCAATTGATTAAAATATGACAATATCTGAAAACTGATTAGGAGAGAAACATCTGTGCACGCATGAATCATGGAACTTTTTCAGTCGGGATGCTCCCCCTCAACAATATATGTGTGTCTTGAAACAAAAGTTTGAGAATTTTTTGGAAAAAAAATACCACAAAATATGTTGATGTACGGAGTTGAGATGCCTTAACCGATATAGTATATTACATATGACAGTTTTAAGCCTTTTCAGAATGTGTTGGATACATAAAATATGACAATTTCAGAGATGTACCCAACAACATTAAAGGCTTGATTTTAAAACGCTCCCCCTAAAAAATTGATCAAAATAACATATAACAATTTTGAGATATAAAAAACCACATATGAGAAAGGGAGTGTTAAACACACAATTTTGAAATATTTAGAAAAACCTTTTGAGAAATTCTTGAAAAATTGTGTTCAACGGTAATACAAGGTTTTTAAGCTCGTATGAAAGTTCGTAGAATCCGATCTTTTCGAATTGATTACCGATTAAAAGTGCGACTCAGTTGTTCTTGGTGGAAAGTAAAAGGGGATTGGTTTTCTATTCTACTAAAACGGATTAAATGCGTGAAGTGATAAAAATAAGCTAAAAACAATTAATCTTAAAAGTAACTCAACAAATTCAAAACGATTTAAAAGTAATAAAGTGGAAATTAATATTAAATAATAAAATGGAGACGTAATTTGAAAACTTAATTTAGAAAACTTAATTTAGAAAATAATAAAAAAAACTGAGAATCATGCTCAATCGGAATAATCAGAAACAAAAGGCTTTATTCGGAAAAAAGTCGTTCATGCGGAATAAGTGTTTATTCGGAATAAAAGGTTCATTCGGAATAAATTGCCAAAATCACTCATGTGGAATAAACACCTTCGTTCGGAATATATGACTCATCCGGAATAACTCCCTTGGTTCGGAATATTTTCTTTATCCAGAATAATATACTCATCCGGAATGTTTGGCTTTATTCGTAAAAATTTTGCTCATCCGGAATATATGCTTCGTTCGGAATAAAAAGAGGAAAATCACTGGTTCGGAATAAACGTTGGTTCGGAATAATTAAGAGAAAAGCTTGGTTCGGAATGTAGTACTCATTCGGAATAAAATACTCATGCGGAATACTAGGCTCATGCGGAATATTTACTTCATTCGGAAAAATAGATTGACTCGGAATAAAAATAGGAAACTGTTCATTCGGAATATGGGGTTGATGCGGAATATCAACTCATCCGAAACAAACTCTTTATCCGGAATAAATGTGAAAAACACTTTTTTCGGAATACTAAGTGAAATCCTTGATTTGGAATATAATGCTTCGTTCGGAATCTGGGGATTTGAAGAACACGAAGAACAGTAAAAATACAACAGGACGAATTTGAACCAAAATTAACAAAGTTTTCACTAAAGATTAAACCAAACTAACCACTAATCATCTACTAATGACAAACATCAAACTAAATCAACAAAAACACAAAACCACTTACTTTTGAAGATCAAACTCAACAAAATAAAAAACTTAAAACTTTAAATCACCAAGAAAAGAAAGAACAAGATTAAATGAAAGATGATATTGAATGATTAAGGTTAAATAAACAAAAGGGAAGATTTAAAATACAAGATCTATGGATTCAACAAAAATGAAAAATCACCAACACCTTAATGGTGTTGGTTTCCTACGAAACAAAAGGAAAGAAAACAGGAAAAAATGAAAACTAGTTCTAATAAGTGAAGGGGACTTCTATTTATAGGCCTTGAACTTGGTTGGTGAGTGGGCTTTTCTCCTTTCTTTTTGTCTTCTTGTCTTTTCAATAAAGTTCACGTTTTCGATTCTGATTCGGGATTTGTCGATGAATAAATTCAACTCGTCTTTTAATTTCTTCGTTTAATAGACATGAGTTCTTCGACATATGTAAATCTTCCATCTTTGGTCCTTTTCTTCGATAAATCTTCAAATAGGCCTATTGACTTCAAATCTTTTGCATCTTTTGGAAATTAGACTTTGTCTTGAGTCTTTTTCTTTGATAAAACCCGTGCAATCCCATGTTTTCTTCAATATTTATCCGGTTGGCTCTGAAAACACAACAAACACACAAACCACGCATAATTCCAAACAAATGTTATAAAATACGTGTTTTGGTCTCGTTTTAGTAAGAAATAAGTGGTAAAATATGGGTGTTTTCACACCTATCAAATCCCCTACACTTAACCATTGCAATGCCCTCATGCAATGCATTAATTTTAAAGCACGGTTTACATTTCTCATCATAAATAACCAGCTTGGCCTTTATTAAATTCTAAACACTAAGGAAACCAAAAGAACAAAACAAGTAAAGAATTCAAAGACTTACATTGGGGTTTTAGGTTGTCATGAATGTTCATTATTCTCAAGTTTCACGTTCCCCATACCAAGCTTAAAAATGAGATCATTGTTATTATAAGTTAGCAAACTAACACGAACTCATGTGGCCCAGTTATTCACTTAGACTCCCTTATTCCTAGGCGTATCTCTTATATTTTAATATTGTCTTAAATGATCACGAGGATGTATTGTTTGACTTATTTCGATAGTTATTTAAGCTAAAAACAAAGTGGGAAGATTTAATCAATAGTTAGCTAAAGGACAAAATCTTTTAAAACTGCTTCTCGGGACCTCATAAAGTTCATATCTTGGCATAACTCGCTTCACGATTTGAGACCTTTCTCGGACCGATATTTGGCAGCGACTTCATACTTCAAATCTTTGAGAGACGTTCTTGAAATTATGGTCTTCTCTTCGTAATAGGAATTTCTTCACTTGAATTTTTGAGAGATTCTTTATATTTGGACCACGACTTCTTCATTTTTCTCCAATCTTTATTTTGGACTTTGATATACAACGATCCGCCTCCTTTTAGGACATGGATCTATTTATCCTCATACCTTGCTAGGGTCTTTTCGGATAGACTTCTCCATGATCTTTTAGGGAGTACTTTCTTTTCGTCGTGTCTCTCGATCCTTCATATTGATTTTCGATAAATGATTCTTCACATCACTTTTGGATCTTTAGCAACAAAATGTAGCCCTCATGCCTTGTTAGGGCCTTTTCGGACTCGCCAATCTTCGCATCCCGCTTCAATAAGTTATGCCTTGGCTATGAACTCTAATTAATACCGAGCAACTTTTAAACGATCTTGGGCTAGAAGCTAAGTAACTTTTCAAATCGTACAACCTTATTTATTGCAGATAAGTTTATTAGCAAGCGATGGGAGAATAGGCTTATAATCAACTCACATAAATTCACGAAAGAATACCAAACTTATAATTAACTCTATCATCTCTCGTTCTCCACAATTTAAAATCTCAAGGAATGAGACTCGTGGATGCTTAGCCAATTAAATCAAAGTTTTGGGTTTTCGAGTCATCTATAGGATCTTGCAAATTCTTAGACTTTTTCAAGTTTAGAGTTCGCATTTTAAAGTTCCCTTGATAAACGACTCTCTAGGATCAATTATAGGAACTTGCGAAAAGTTCTCGTTCTTAACCCGTGAGAGTTAAGACTTTCGCGTTTTAAAGTTCCCTATATAAAAGCCTAGCAAAACTTGACTTAAACACGTTAAGGATACTAGCTAGAGTAAACTTAGATAAGTAAACTCGGGTTGAGTCAAAATATTCACGACTTTGAAAAATTTAAAACCACTTTATTGAAAAATTATTCTAGCAAGGAAAGAAAATAACCATAACGAAGGAAAATACAACTATACAACTAGGCCAAAATAGATTAAAAATTTTGAAAAATGTCGAAAAATCGAATTTTCTGGTTAAAATGAGGACAAATTCATGGAAAGATGGAAAGGCCCACTTACTTCGATAGAAGTCCCCCCTACACTTGATATAAACATTGTCCTCAATGTTTAAGCATGTGGGAAAAGTCTCCCCTACACTTATGACATTGTGCACGTTGGTTAAATCAAGCTAAGGAAGAGATAACTATTTAATACAAAGAGCCGGCAGCGGCGCCATTTAATACAAGGTTTTTAAGCTCGTATGAAAGTTCGTAAAATCCGATCTTTTCGAATTGATTACCGATTAAAAGTGCGACTCAATTGTTCTTGGTGAAAAGTAAAAGGGGATTGGTTTTCTATTCTACTAAAAAGGATTAAATGCGTGAAGTGATAAAAATAAGCTAAAAACAATTAATCTTAAAAGTAACTCAACAAATTCAAAACGATTTAAAAGTAATAAAGTGGAAATTAAAATTAAATAATAAAATGGAGACGTAATTTGAAAACTTAATTTAGAAAACTTAATTTAGAAAATAATAAAAAAAAACTGAGAATCGTGCTCATTCGGAATATTCAGAAACAAAAGGCTTTATTCGGAAAAAAGTCGTTCATGCGGAATAAGTGTTTATTCGGAATAAAACGTTCATTCGGAATAAATTGCCAAAATCACTCATGCGGAATAAAGACCTTCGTTCGGAATATATGACTCATCCGGAATAACTCACTTGGTTCGGAATATTTTCTTTATCCGGAATAATATGCTCATCCGGAATGTTTGGCTTTATTCGGAATAATTTTGCTCATCCGGAATATATGCTTCGTTCGGAATAAAAAGAGGAAAATCACTGGTTCGGAATAAACGTTGGTTCAGAATAATTAAGAGAAAAGCTTGGTTCGGAATGTAGTACTCATTCGGAATAAAATACTGATGCGGAATACTAGGCTCATGCGGAATATTTACTTCATTCGGAAAAATAGCTTGACTTAGAATAAAAATAGGAAACTGTTCATTCGGAATATGGGGTTGATGTGGAATATCAACTCATCCGGAGCAAACTTTTTATCGGGAATAAATGTGAAAAACACTTCGTTCGGAATACTAAGTGAAATCCTTGATTCGGAATATAATGCTTCGTTCGGAATCTTGGGATTTGAAGAACACGAAGAACAGTAAAAATACAACATGACGAATTTGAACCAAAATAAACAAAGTTTTCACCAAAGATTAAACTAAACTAACCACTAATCATCTACTAATGACAAACATCAAACCAAATCAACAAAAACACAAAACCACTTACTTTTGAAGATCAAACTCAACAAAATAAAAAACTTAAAACTTTGAATCACCAAGAAAAGAAAGAACAAGATTCAATGAAAGATGATATTGAATGATTAAGGTTAAATAAACAAAAGGGAAGATTAAAAACTTACAAGATCTATGGATTCAACAAAAATGAAAAATCACCAACACCTTAATGGTGTTGGTTTCCTACGAAAAAAAGGAAAGAAAACAGGAAAAAATGAAAACTAGTTCTAATAAGTGAAGGGGACTCCTATTTATAGGCCTTGAACTTGGTTGGTGAGTGGGCTTTTCTCCTTTCTTTTTGTCTTCTCGTCTTTTCAGTAAAGTTGACGTTTTCGATTCTGATTCGGGATTTGTCGATGAATAAATTCAACTGGTCTTTTAATTTCTTCGTTTAATAGACTTGAGTTCTTCGACATATGTAAATCTTCCATCTTTGGTCTTTTTCTTCGATAAATCTTCAAATAGGCCCATTGACTTCAAATCTTTTGCATCTCTTGGACAATAGACTTCGCCTTGAGTCTTTTTCTTTGATAAAACCCGTGCAATCCCATGTTTTCTTCAATATTTATCCGGTTGGCTCTGAAAAAACAACAAACACACAAACCACGCATAATTCCAAAAAATGATATAAAATACGTGTTTTAGTCTCGGTTTAGTAAGAAATAAGTGGTAAAAGGATGGGTGTTTTCACACCTATCAAACGATTTTAAAATAGTCATGATAGAAGACTTCTCTTCTATTGCTTTCGGAAAGCGCAATGAAACGTACACTTCCCTTGCGGGTCCGTTTTTCATGAGCTCAAAACTTTGATCGTTTTGTGACTAGCTCATGATCGAGAAAAAAAATTTCCCGTTGTGAAGGAGAAATTATCATCCGTGATAAACTTTCCTTAAGTTGAAGTTCGAGTTCTAAGCTAGCATTTACTTAGAAATCGTTTTTCATGAACTTAAAAACTTAGAATGTTTTTATGAGAAGCTCATGACCCAGAAATATGAATTTCTCGTTGAGAAGGATAGGTTATCGTCTGTGATAAACTTTCCTTATTCGATTTTCGAGTCCTAAGCTGTGATGCGCTTAGAGTCATTATGAGAGAATATCAAGCAGCTTCATTTGCTAAAACCTCCAACTCTTCTGGAGTCATATAATTCATACCAAGACGGTTAACGAGATACTAAAACCTATTTTAGGATAGGGATTTAGTAAACAAGTCTGCTATCTGGTAGTCAGTTCTTGACAAAGTATAATTATACGATACCACGTTCCACTTGTTCCTTGATGAAGTGATATCTAACTGCGATGTGCTTGGTACGGGAGTGTTGAGCCGGATTGCAAGAGATTGCTATGGCCGACTTTGAGTCACAATACATAGGTATTTTATCAAAGTGGAAGCCATTATCCGTGAGTTAAATTCTCATCCATAGTACTTGAGCACAACACGCGGATAGAACCACATATTCTGCTTCAGCTGATGAGAGCGAAGTGCAATCCTGCTTCTTTGACGACCAGCTCACAAGCTTGTCTTCCCCAAGAAATTGTACGTTACCAAAAGTGCTTTTTCGACTATAAAGGCAACCTGCGTGATTAGAATCTGAAAAAGCTATCAGATAAAAACCGGTTTCCCTCGGATACCAGAGTCCCATGTGAATGGTATTCTTAAGGTACCAAAAGATCCGTTAACCACTTTGAGGTCCTTTTGAGTAGGCCTGGCTTGATATCGTGCATAATAGCATGTGACATAATGAATATCAGGCCTGCTGACTGTAAGGTATATAAGAGACCTGATCATATTATGATATCGCGTTTGATCTACGGGTTATGAGTACAAGTCAGCGTCTAGGGATGTGGTTGACAATGGTGTACCAACGCGAGCACATGATTGCATACCATGCTTTTTAAGTATCTCTTGAGTATACTTAGCTTGGTTAATAAAGATACCACGTGGGGATTGATGAATCTGGAGGCCTATAAAGAATTTTAGCTCCCCCATCATTGACATTTCAAGTTTGTTGTGCATTAATTTTTCAAAACGTTTTGAAAATTTTGGGTTCATAGAACCAAAAATGATGTCATCAACATAAACTTGCACAAGCAATATGTTATCCCCATATTTATTAATAAATAGAGTAGGATCAATGGAACCTTTGGAGAATCCTTTGGATACCAAGAATTTTGATAATTCATCGTACCACGCCCTTGGAGCTTGTTTGAGTCCATATACTGCCTTCTTGAGACGGTAGACTTTGTTAGGATAATGAGGATCAATGAACCCTTCCGGCTGATTCACATATACTTCTTCCTTCAAATGACAGTTGAGAAAAGTAGTTTTAACATCCATATGATAAACCGTGAAGCCTTTATGTGCAGTATAAGCAAGGAATATCCTAACAGCTTCCAAACGAGCAACTGGAGCAAATGATTCATCGAAATCTATCCCTTCTTGTTGACGATATCCCTTAACCACAATATGAGATTTGTTTTTGATGATGGTTTGTTCTTCATCTAGTTTGTTTTCACAGATCCATTTGAAATCTAAAAGCAAAATTCCATAGGGCCTATCGACAAGTTCCCAAACATTTAGGCGTTCAACCAGATGAATTTTGTCTCGCATTGATTCAATCCACGCATGATCATTCATGGCTTTCTTGATGTTTGTAGGTACAGTTGAACTCACGGTGAGTGCATAAATACACACATCACCATCGGTGTCGAGTTGTTTGCATGTTCGAACGGGTTGTGAGGGATTTCTAATGACTTGCTCCAATGGATGATCACGTGTCCAATGGTGAGTGGATGGATATCGTTGGTAGAATGTGTGCATGTTGGACGGATCAACATGTTGAGTAGAAGACTCTCTGACTCCGTGTACCGATGTATCAAACGGATTGATAAATTATTCTTCGTCAGATTGTGCATCGACTGCTTGATTGTTGTTTCCTCCTTTAGCATTGACGGTTGGTGATGTTGGTTGAATGATGGTTTCTTGAGTTTGTTGAGTATCCAATGGAATAGTCTCTTGAGCAACGGTTGCTGAAGTAGATGTAGTTGTGTCTTGTTGACTTTGTGCGGGTGCATCAGCAGTATTGACAACGGAAGGCTTTGACACTACTTGATTGTTTCCATAGTAATATTCATCAAATATTGGATCATATAAATCAACCAACTCATTCATTTGTGTTGTATTCGTCGAGTCTGATGTAGGAGTACTTTCTTGACATTCTTGTACGGGACGTACACTGTTTTGTGTAGGTGCCATTGCTGGACAATGAGGTGCGGGACTTGAGCTGTTTTATTCAAGTACCATTTGCCGTAATTCGTCAAAGTTTACATGAATTGTTTCGATAATAATCTTTTTTCTCTTGTTGTAAACTCGATATCCTTTCGACAATGTAGCATACCCCACAAAAATACATGTATCATCATTTTCTTTCATCTTGTCGAGATTCTCGCTGTTTATAAGAATGTAGCATAAAGATCCAAATACGTGAAAGAATTTAACCATAGGTTTCCTGCCATTGATGATGTGCTAAGGTTTCTTTTCATGTCTAGGCATGACGAGAGAACGATTCTGAGTATAACAGTCAGTTGCAATAGCTTCAGCCCAAAAGAATAGTGGTAATTTTGAAGCAGAAAGCATTGTTCGAGCTGCCTCAACCAAAGTGCGGTTTCGTCTTTCGACAACGCCGTTTTATTCAGGAGTTCGAGCAATTGACGTTTGATGTTCGATGCCTTCTTCTTGAAAGTAAAATTGCAAAGTCTTGTTCAAAAATTCAGTACCCCTATCCGTTCTTATGGTTAAGACTTGAGCTTGAAGATTGCGTTGTATCATCTTGAGAAAGTTTTTGAGAACCTCTGGTGTTTCATCTTTAGACCTTAAGAAGAAAGTCCATGTGTATCTAGAGTAATCATCAACAATCAAGAGAATATACTTTTTCCCGTTAACACTCTCTACACGCATGGGACCACATAAATCCATGTGTAGAAGTTCCAATCGTCCTTTTGAGCTTGGGGCAGTGTTTGTTTTGAAAGACTTCCGTTTTGCTTTCCCTAACTCACAAGAAGAACAAGATGGTCTTTGACGAATTTTAACTTAGGAAGACAGGTCACAATATCATTATTCGAAAGCAAATTGATGGTGTCAAAGTTGAGATGTGATAATCGTTGATGCCATAACCATGCTTGATAGGATGAAGCTTTCGCCATTAAGCAAATTGGATTTGATGAAGATGTATCTTGAAGAGTTACTGTGTAGAGATCAGAACCACGAGAACCTGTAAGAAGGTCATTCCCATCGTAGTCTCTAACATAGCAAGTAGTTTTCCGAAAAGCCACTTCCAAATCCGCATCACAAAATTGACCAATCGAGAATAATTTGTGATTCAGTCCCTCGACGTAATAAACCCGTTTTATAGTGATATTCCTTTGAAACAAGTCTCCATATCCGAGTATCGGTGCAAAGTGATCATTTCCAAACCGTACAGTACCCAGAAACTTCTCCACGAAGTTAATTAGAAGCTTGGTATTGCCTGTCATGTGCTTTGTGCACCCAGAGCCCATTATGAAGCGAATGATCTCGACGAGCTGCATAAGAATTAGAAGACAATGTAGAGTTTGATAAATGGGAGCCCTTGATAGAAGTGGGTTCCAAAATATTAGTAGACCTAGATTCTAAAGGCAAGCTAACATTCATAGACCCAATTAGAATAGTGGTTGTCTTAGGTACCCATTTGTATCCAGGTGGTGTAAATCTTGAGTACCCCCCTTTACATGTCCTACTCATGTTCTCGTAAAGCTTCTTTAACATGTTTTGTTTACGCAGAGTAGTGGATTCAAACGCACTTAGTTTCTTAAGTGGTTGAGCAGTCGATTGGTTCAAAGTTCTTGTGGGTTTTTTAGTACTAGTGGGCACAAGAATAGGTTTCCTAGTTCTAGCATTCACGCCATTATGATTAAAAGCACAAGCATCATGATTGAAAGAACGAACACATTTTCCACATTTAACACAAACAAATTCAACATTCGAAGTCTTAACATTCAAACTGTCATTACATGCAGTTACAGACGTTTTATTCTTAGAAAACTTTAAATTCCTACGGTGGTCTTCTACTTCCATCTTCTTCCCTTGACTATTGTTAGGCATGACTCTATCTTCAATTCTAGTGCTCATAAGCTGTGGTTCGGTAATGCTAGTAGTGAGCGTTACTCCTGTAGAAGAAGACACACGTTGATTAGTTTTCCTAGTATTCTGAGGTAACCGCGATGTTCCAGTTTGAGTGGACCTAGTGTTCATCTTATACATTCCAGGTGCTATCACATTTGTGCTCTTATCAGTTCCTAACTTAGGCAAAGTCTGTAGGGGTTTACCCAAAATAGATGATTTAGGGCATTTAACCGCATTCCGTTGACGAATGGCGGACGGTTTACCCAATTAAGACTTTCCTTTCATTTTCTCAATGAGTTTTTGTAGCTCACTGATGGCTATGTCCCTTTCTTGTAGCTGAGCTTTCAAATCATTTATTTCGAAACCTTTTTCATTTAATTGTCGAACGGAAGAAGCTGCCATTTCTTGACACTTTTTATGATTATGAGATTTATCACCTTTTTGTAAAACAAGTTCAAGAGAAATGGAGTGGTTCTCAAATTGGGAAAAACTTTTCGAAAGTTTGTTATATGACTGAATTTGTTTCGAAAGCTCTACTTCAAGATTGGGGCATTTCTCGTCTGTTTCTGACACTAGACATGCTACATGACAATATTGATCAAGATCGGTATACATAGCAAGAATAGCATTCATATGGTCAGCATAGAAGTATTCCTTAGAAAGTCGATCAATTTCGTTAGAAAGTTGGTGTTCTTGTGTTTTTAATTTAGTTTAAAGAAAATCAACTTCATCTTCAAGAGATTTAACATAACTTAAATCAGTTAACATTTCCTTAGTGAGAGCGTTATAAAACATTTCCATATTTTTTGAAAGATCATCAATGGTTGGAACAATGCATTGTTGAATGACGACTTCTACTTGTGGGTTAGGTTTAATATTCTAAACGGTATCCCTAGAAACATTTTCATAGTCAACGACACCTTTGTACAAATTTAAAACCCCTTGTTTTATAAACTCAAGATGCTGAACACTTTTACTTTTCTCATCCCATTTATGTTTTTCATCCGAAATTTGTTTTCCTAACAAAATTGATTGTTTTTTGAAACTCCTTTTTAAAGAAACTTTCTTTTGGGGTTCATCACTTGGTGGTGGAACACTATTATACATCTTTTGTTCTTTGGAAAGTTATTTTTGAGGAACAAACTTAATATAATGATCAGAATCAGAAAGGTTTAATAAATCACTTAAGTTGGATTGACTTTCTTCTTGTTGAAGAATAATTTTGTCGCAGTCAGGGGAAAGCATAAGAGCAAGATTAACAAGATAACAACCAATATCATAAAGAGCAGGCTTGGTACTTTGAACTTTCTTGAGATATTCAGGCTTGACAAAACTCGTTTTCATATTTCTATTGAGCATATTCATGGTCTGAGTAGACTGATCCGTTTTGTAAACAATGTTATTTAACGTTTCGATTCTCTTTTCCAAAGCAAGAATTTTTTTAATATCCTTTTCTTCATGAGGTTTGTAAAGCTCAGTTTGTTCTATGTTAACCGACTCTAACACAGTAATCTGGAGTTTATGTAGCGGTAGTTGTTCTTCAAGTTCCGATATCTTTTGTTTTGACATATGAATTTCGTGTGTTACTTCAGAACAATATTGTCCGTTGAGCACCTTACGTTCATATACCAAACCATTAGCTATTGCAACTCGTCGATCAGCTTCTTTTACATAATCACACTCTTTAAGCCTGTCTATCTCCTCGGCTAAGGATGTGTTTTCTTGCTTCAAACGTTTATTAGCCTCTTTGTTTCCTTAATTTCATGTTTTAAAGAATCAATAATAGACGCAAGCAAATCACTGTCCTCATCCGGGTAAGTATCCTGAGCAGCAGTACCGTCATCATTACACATATGTTGTGAATCTATAGAGATATTGCTATCCTCCGTGTCCATTACATATGTTTCATTGATGCTTTCGGGTTGCTCAGGATGCCATCGTTCATTAGCAAACACATTATAGTTATCATATGTTGGTACCTTTTTAATTGGATCAGTGTCAAAGATAGGCCCAGAAGTATCAGCAGTCTCTGGAATCACTTCTTGAATCTTTTCCATGTACACATAATGTGCCTCCAAATCTTGATCATCGGCTTCATCATCAGTGTCATCACGCCAGTCAACTTTATATGCTGTGAGTGGAATACCTGCTTCTTCTTTCTTACACAGCAACATCTTTTCCTCGTGATATCCCGAATCCTTAACCCGTTTTGGCTTCTTACATTCCCTAGCCATGTGCCCAAATCCCTTGCAGTTGAAGCATTGAATCCCAGTCTTCTGTACAACCTGAGTGCCTACAGTATCTCTAGCCCTAACTTGATTCGACATCCTCTGATTATCATACCTAGCTTCACGATCATACCTAGCTACATGATCAACTTATTTATATCTTGCATTGGATGATGATCCGAGGTTGTTGTTAGTAGGTTTGTAGATCTTCTTATAAGTTATGGTGAGTAAAGACATGAGTTTCTCAATCTTCTTGTCCCTTGAAGTTTGTTCATCATCACTATCTCCATCTGACTCGGTGTCATACTTTGGAGGTGTAGTGGGGACAATTGATTTTGCTTTGTTTCTAGCAGTGGCTAGAGGTTTGGTGGATGAGCTAGATGACCTTGAGGAATGTGTAGGTGGTTGTTGACGGGGACCGGGTTTTGTTGAAGTAGCAGCCACAAAAGCAATAGAATTAGCAGAACGTTCTACTTTTTCAGCCCTTAGTTCATTCAATTCATTCTGATGTTGTTTCAAGATATCATACAGTTTGTGATAAGAGATAGTTTTGATATCTTCCCTTTGTTTAACCAAGGTCACAAACCTTTGCCATTCCGGTTTGAGCTGAAATAGAAACTAAACATTGGCATGATGATTGGAGATGGTGCACTGATTTCTGACAAGCTCATTTATCATCTTGTAGAATCTCGAGTAATATGAGTCAAGGGATTCACCATCTTCAGATGTGAATTTTCCAAACTCCCAAAGTAAATTAGTCTCGAGATCTTGAACATTGACGACTCACCTTGCTTCAAATGATGAACTGCATTCCACATTTCCACAGCATTAGGACATGCATCAACCGTGGAATAGATATCGTTATCAATCCCAGTGAGTATGTAGTTAACAACATCAGCTTCAGCTTGGAGGAGTTTCTTTTTCTCAGTAGGGCATGCATCGAAATTATCCATAGCTCGTGTAGTTGACGAAGTACCATCCTCTGCTTGTGTGGTAATGGGTCTGAATTCAAAAGCTGGAGGAGGATTTTCAAGGCAGTGACGAAGATCAGTTCGGTTTTCTTTTCCGTCGAGAAATCTGAGAAAACGAGATCTCCATTGAACGTAGCAACCGGCAGTAAGCACTTGTGGATTACCGTTGACACTTTGTTCCAAACGAATTTGATTGGTAGTTGCATTGCTGATGTTGTTGTTAGGCATGGTAAATGCTTGTGAATGGATTACAGATCTTAGTAGATTTGTTGTGATGAGGTGTGGTTAAAATTTCGTAGTGATCCGAGAATCTTCTATCCGACAATAAATTCCTTAGTCCGACAAAACGGTAAGCCGAAAAATTTTGTATCGCCCAAATTTTGAAATTGAGTTAGAAATAGCCAAAAACTAGTGGGGAAAAAATTTGATTTTACTTGAGCTAAAATTTTTAACTCTTTTTTTTGTTGGTAAACTATGATCCGGGACTAGTCTAGAGGGTGGCTAAGTCTAAAAACACTTGAAACAAAAATTTGGTACAAGTCGGAATCCAAAATCCAATTTAATTCGGAATAATAGAGTTGCTAATCTGGAATATTGAAACCAACCTTATCCGGAATAACGAAAACAACCTTAATCAGGATATGGAAAAACCAGACCTTATCCGGAATAAATCGTTACCTAATCCGGAATAATCCTTATCCGGAATTATTTTTCAAACATAATCCGGAATCCGTGATGGAGCTAATCCGGAATACATGAACTTGAGCTAATCCGGAATCCTTGATGGAGCTAATCCAGAATACTTGAACTTGCAGTTAATCCGGAATATGTTTGTGCATCTAATCCGGAATCCAGATCCTACACGTAATCCAAAATATTAACTATTGCACGTAATCCGGAATGATTACTTTTGAACATAAGTCGGAATCTGCTTTCTTCTACTAATTCGGAATACTTAGAAACACCACCTTATCCGGAATCCGTCTTCAACACACTATCCGGAATACAGTTTCCGACCTAATTCGGAATATTTAATGAACCTTATCCGGAATAAACAAAAACTGAAGCTAATTCGGAATCAAGAATTCAAAACGTAATCCGGAATAAGTGTCTATTGGATGCTAATTCGGAATAAACTTTACAAACCTAATCCGGAATGTGAATTTCTAACCTTATCCTGAATATTTAAAACCCTTATATTCCGAACAACATAACCCTCATATTCCGAATTCTGATACTTTCCAAAAACTTAATTTTTTTCAAACTATTTGCCCAAAAATCAAACCAAAACTACCAGTTTTTCGAAAAGATCAATAAAAAGAAGAACACAAATTCCTACCACAACTTTGTAGGCAATTTGTATGAAGATTTTGAGCTCGAAAACACTAAAAAAATTTTTTGAGACGAGATGATTAGTTATAAAATCACACAAATCAAATAGCATAAACCACAATTCTTCAATCACATATCCACTATAGGCTCTTGATACCAAGTGTTAATCCCATTCTAATCCATATCCACTATAGACTAAGATGACCTACCACAACTTTGTAGGCAATTTGTATGAAGATTTTGAGCTCGAAAACACTAAAAAAATTTTTTGAGACGAGATGATTAGTTATAAAATCACACAAATCAAATAGCATAAACCACAATTCTTCAATCACATATCCACTATAGGCTCTTGATACCAAGTGTTAATCCCATTCTAATCCATAACACAATATTTAGATATATTAGAGAGAGAAAGAGAAGAAAAGTAGAGAGAGAAAGAGAAGAAAAGTAGAGACAGAAACAAGAGAGAATGGATGGTTAAACACTAATTAGAGAGAGAAAGTAATGTTTACCAACACCCTCTTCCACACATGGAAGAGGGTATATATACCCTTGGCTTGTTGGGTTATGGGTTTAAGTAACATGGACCGGGCTTGGCTTTGTCTTGGGCTTACGCCCCTAACTTATACAATATTAGCTTAAAGTCCAAGCCCGGTTAACCCGACTAACCTATTACAATACAAGACCAATAACGACTAAGATGACCTATTACATTCTTGTTCGACTATATAAAATATAGGGCTAACAGAACTATATACTATACCTTATATCACTAGAAAGCTTGGATGATAAGCTCTACTCAGAAACAAGAATTACTTCCTAACTCTAAGTAATCAAGATTTGGCAAGTGATTGAAAAAGGCATGTTTTTGGCAAGTAATCTGACCCAAAGTTTTTGTAGTACCTTTTGCCTATTTGACTTACCAATTGACTCTAAAATCTTGCAGGTTTACTTAATACCAACTAGTGAGTGTATGTGAACTCTAAACAACAACTTTTAACCACTGGTTCAAGATTAGTGATCTATGCCAAACACTAGTTAACATAATAAGCTAGAATTATGCTATGAAGACTTGATGAATCTAACAGAATAAGCTAATTAACACTTAAAACACATCAAGTAGCCAAAGTAAAACATATAGCAGGCATCAATAAGTAAAATTACACTAAGAAGCAAAGCTGAGCAAGGAGACTATGTTTTTAGGGGAATTTGTAAAGAAAAGCTTATAAGTGCGATTGAAGGCTCCTTTGATGGAGACGTAGAACGCTGAGCTCACTTTTTCATCAACAAACACCAATCAGATACTCTACACTGCTACAAACCACATCAATCATAATCATCAATTTTCCCCTACTACATGGTTTGATCAAGAATAATGGCTATGGCTGTGCTAGGAATGAACTGATTATGTCTGATCTTCTTATGAAATCTTCCAAAGTATGAAAACAACTCAATTGTTCTTTCAAGAACAACATAATCAAAGCATATAACAGCAGGATAGAAGTATGCAAGTGAATTGAGAATGAGAGTGAATTTAGGGAAAAGTGAATTTCATTAATGGAGTTATTGTTAAAATAGAACTAAAAAACTAACTAACTCTCAAAGTGTTTGTCAGACACCTTGAGAGAAGTTAACTAACTATGTGAAACAAGATTGAGAGATATGTAAGAAAGTGTGTGTTTTTACACACTAGGCTACATACATAAAATGAATGATACAAGAGGTATTTATAGAGTCAAATTAGGTGTTGGGGAAGTCCAATGACGTGTTGCATCCAACCAGAAAATGCCACGTGTCTTCATCTTCTCTATTGAAAAATCATGTTCATGATCCAAATTGGGCCTTTTTGATTGAGAGAGTTTGAGCTTAATTAGGTTGCTGGGTTAGATTCGTCTCATCATTTAGAGCATATCTCATGTTGAGCATTTACTCTGAAAGTGTATGAATTTCATTCCACGATCTCGGGATGAAGAAGCCATGTGTCATGTTGGTATTTGCCCAATAAAATTCACTCGGATCATTATCTAGTGGAACAGTGATAGATATGAAGTGGTTGTTTGTGATTGGCTGAAATGGAGTTAATGGCTGCTACTGTTGGGTTTCAGATGTATTAATAGCTGGCCTTCCTCTCTCCTCATAAATGACATGAGCTGGCGATCCAACTGATAGTTATAATAGCCTCTCATTGGTCCATTCCCTTGTCACACGGATCATGTCTGTCTTGTCTTTCATTCATGGCAATATTGGCCCCTCTACTTAGCAGCTTCTTAGCTTGAGTTTCAAACTTCATCAACTTGTCATTTTTTACCCTTGGACTTCATACTTGACCGGAATAATACCCTTGACTTGTTTACTTTGACCAAATTTGACTTTGTTCTTGACTTTTCCAAATTGATACTTTTAGTCCCTCAACTTTGTAAGTTGTCAAGAAAGGTCCTTTGACTTTTGTTGACTTGTCATCTTTTGTATTTTATTCATCATAAAGGCCTTGATTTCCATGTTTGCATTAAATTTTTATCTTTTTACCTACACAAGCAGAAAAAACAAAGAATACCCATAATATTGCTTTTACACATTAAAATCTGGTATTTTACTTTGTGTTTTAGGGTTAAATATGATATAATTTATATGAGATTTCACTCATATCAATTCTCATTTTAAGGGCATTACAAAACGTTTATGTAGGGCCGGATTTGAGATTGTGTGAGCTGTACCACCGCACAGGGCCCAAAGTATTTTAGGGGCTGGAGTCTGTTTCTGTACACAGTATTTCATTAGCCATTGTCTGTAAGCTCGGATACCAAAATGTAGTACTGAAAGTCCCTAATCAATGCTAGAAACACTAAACTTAACTAATCAACACAAGGAAATACTTTTCAAACGTAATACTTATTATTGTATAATAAAGAATTACAAGTGTTATGGATAACACCGTTTGATGACAATGTGTTGTGCACACTTTGAACAACTAAAGAACCTAACTTATGAATACAGTCACAGCTGTTTGATTCAATAAGTTCTAACCATTAATGTGTGAATATTCTCAAAGTGTTAAACATTAATGCTGGGCTACACATCCTATTTATAGTGATACGAGGTTGGCCTAAGTACTAGTTGATGGTGACTACACAAGACATTCACTTTTCAGACATCTGTCACAAGATGCTCTTCTATTCTTGGTAGTCTGCCATAATGCTTTAGGAAAACAGATCTTGAAACAGTTTCCCTTTTCTTCATAGTCTCGTACACACAAATGGCATGTCCAAAGTGACTGAGTGTTAACAGGGTATTGCCACCCCTGTTAACCCTCAACCCCTCAGAGTCCCTGATACATCTTGGTTGTTATCCATCACAGCCTGTAAAACCCGCATGCTTTTACCATGAATAGTACCTTAAGATCATACGTATAGGATTAGAACTTTCCTTTTATTAACATATTTACGTTTCACGTATAAGTATTACGAGTATTACGTACGTGTTAGAACACGATAAGTATTTATCACGTATGAACACACAATAATTATTCAAATAATTATTATAATCACGAGTATACGAACATGAAATCATGGACGTAAATTAATCACGAACTAATATTACGTATGTATATATATAATTATTACGAACACGAATAAATATATAAAGTCACGATCGATAACTAATTAAAACACGTAAAACACGAACACGAGAACACACTTATTAATTAGACACGGAAAATGATCGGGTTACCCCATGTGGGCCCATATACCACGAAATTAGGAAGGAAAAGGGCTTAGCCCATCAATTTTTAATAAACAAGAAAAATTAGGAAAACACATTCATTTATCAAAAATCAAGAAAATAAGAAAAAAAACCCTAGCCTCCTTTTCTCTCCCCTTTTCTCTTTGGCCGCCGGTATGGATCATCACCACAAGGGTGTTTGGGTTGATTTTGGTGTTGATTATTTACAAAGAGCATTAGTGTATTCATCCTCCTTGATTCACGCATTCGGTAAACCTTAAAACCCTTTTCTTTTAATCTTTTAATTTATTTTTACACATGAACTTATAAGGGTTTTTTTAATATGATTATCATTTTAATTAAATCAAGGGGGTAAATGTTTTGATGTTTTAGGGTTGTTGTTTGTGGCCGACGCAAGAACCGAGCCCCATAGGGGTCTCGGCTTGATTTAATCCACACCACCGAGACCACAAGGTCTCGGTATGGTGATGGTGGTCCCACGGCAGCAACCAAAACAAGGGAACCTCGACTTGGTTCGGGGTATGGTGTTGATTACGGGTCCGGTTCATGGTTTCTAGTCACGATCCGGTTCATTGATTATGTTACGGTTTATGATTTTAATAGTTATATGTTAAAAATTAAATTAATAAAACATGACATAATTAATTTAATTAACATGACTTAGGTTATAAATTTAATTATTAGATCATGAATTTTAACCTAAGTATTTATTTTAATTAGACTTTATAATTAATTAATTATTAAAAACCATGACTATAATTAATTAATCAACATGACTTAGGTTATATTATTAGTAATTAATAATACATGTTTTAACCTAAGTATTTTAACTTATTTAATTAAAAACATGATATATTTAATTAAATACTTTTAATCTATAGTTTAATTAATTTACATGTAATAATTAATAAACTATACCTTATATCAATATGACTTAGAAAATAATCAGAAAACACTTAAGCTTATATAATTAGCCTATTTAACCAGCTTATATCTAATTATGGAAACTTTCTATTTTTAGAAACTTATTTATTTAAGGCAGCTAATCTATTTATGGAAACTTTCTATTTTTAGAAACTTATCTATTTTAAGCAATATTTTTATTTTTTTGAAACTTTAATTTTTGGAAACTTTCTGTTTTTGGAAACTTTCTATTTTTGGGAACTTTTTATTTTTGGAAACTTTCTATTTTTGGAAACTTTCTATTTTTGGAAACTTTCTAATTTAGGAAACCTGCTATTTTTAGAAAGTTACTTATTATTACACAGTAAGTATAATAATACATGAAATACAAGTAATACTTATTCAGAATAGACAGAATATAAGATAAACACAGTTTAAAGCTTAAAACAGTAAAACATGACTAGAACGTATAAAATAAGCTAAGACAGGACATGAAACCAGTTACGTATTTAGTAATCAGATACTTATACACGTATGTATTTATGTAGCATTAGTGATACCGAAGTAGGACTCTCTTCCGTTCGTCTTCTTCGTTCACTGGACATAAGGTACGAATTCCCTCCTTTCAGTATGGACATTCTTTCCTTATTAGGATTCCCCGTATGCAACCAACTGTTTTCCCGTAGTATAAGTTTATATGTTTGATTTGCTTATGTTTAATTTAGAATACCTATAGCCATATACATGCATGACCAGTTTCACCTAGTTATGGAGGTACCATAACCATAACACTAGAGGCACTGATGTTATGACTTCACCACGGTGGAGTGATTGCTCGTGGCGTCCCTTCAACTTTTGGCCATATTATTATATTTATCATGTGGGGCGTATGGGTGCATCCTAGTTACATGTTTTTCAGCAGATTACTCAGTGTGAATGTGGTGTGTGCGTTGCATCCTTCACAAGGGGCTTATCCCTCCTACCCAGACTAGTATATTAAATTAGAGTCAGCCCCTCTAATTTGCATGATGAGGTCACCTGATGTGACTGCTTTTATACATAGTCTCATCGTCCAAAAATGGCTTAAAATGCATTAAATGTCATAAAAATACCCATATATATGCTTGTGTTTGTTGCTTGTGTATTTTAGGTACGGATATTGAGAAAATGACAAAAGATCACAAGAATCATGCAAAAACGAACACGGGAAACGAAGCCGCACAATGAACCATGCCCTAATGAAGACTTTCCCAAGAAAAACCCTTGAAGATTTGAAGAATTATGAAGAAGGGTCCTCCAATATGGAAGAATTGACACTTTATACCCTTGTATCTTAATAATTACAAGTTTGGTCCCTAAAGTTTGTCAAAATTACATAAAGGGCCCTCCACTTTGAAGAATTGACAAGTTTAGCCCCTCAGCAAAGCTAAATTGTCAACCGTTATCCTCCACAAAGTCAAATATATCATGAAGTCCTTCAAAGTACAAGAAATTACAAGTTTGGTCCTTTGAAAATCCCAAAATTACAAAAAGGACCATTGACTTTCAACATTTGGCAAGAATGGTTCCTTATAAATGAAGACTTGGCAAATTCAGTCCTCCAAAATGCCAATCATACAAGTAAAGACCATAATCCATCAACAATATGCCAAATCAGTCCTTCAAAAATCACAAAATGGTAAGAATTACCCCTGAATTCACTTTTTAAAACATTTTGGGGAAAAAGTGTGAAAACAAAAAAGTTGTTAAAGAAGGAAATGGGCGTTGACAAGGTTTTAAAGTGAAAAGACAAGAGAAGAAGAGAAGGAGGGTTACTCTTGGCAGACAACCAAACTTACCTTAACCAACCACATGTTGCCACCTCACCCCACTCACCACTTCCACCAATCACAACACTCCACCCCTCCACATCAGATTCCACTCACCCCATTTATTAACTAATCTTAACTGATTAGTTTAAATTGGCGCCTAAACACATGGTTTAAAAATAAAAACAGATCAAAACCACCACTATTCACATGAAGAACACGTTTGGGTATTTCTTAATTACCATGAATTAACCCTTAAACTTTTCCAGAATAGTGATTAGGGTGCTAATAAACACAACCCAAACCTTAAACATGACACCCCACCAACCAACAGCCCCACACAAGATTCCCCTACTACACTTTGGGAGAAAATGACAAAGGCTGCCAGTCATCCAACAACCAAGCTTCTTGCTTCAAACTTAAGCATCTTGTGAGCCCTTGATCAACTTCACATGCTTGCCAGCTCCACAAAAAGCCAAGAATCTGTCACATGATTCCAAGATATTCAAACTCCACAAGGGCATTTTTTGGACTTCAAGCATTAGGGTTTAGTGTTTTTATCTGTTCCTAGTTCACATATAAGGCTCTATATAAAGCGATAAGTTCTCACTTGCACAACTACTTTTGGTTTTTCCTTGTTCAACTACTTGTAAATCCTCTTTTCAGTTAATGAAAGTGTGTTGAGTTTTGTTGAAGAAAGACCAAGTGCCACCCTATTTTTAGCTAGTTTATGATATTTGTTAACTGTAATTGGACCTTAAAACGTTTTTTAAACCTTGTGTAAGAAATTACACATTGGATCAAATTTTGATATTTTGCTAAGTTCTTGTTCAACCTTGGAATTCTTGGGTTATAGGGCTGATCATAGCATCCTAATTGTGATATTAAGGTGTGGTGAGGCTTATAACTTGGGGATAATCAAGTGTGGGGTAACAAGGTTGCCTTAATCAAGTTTATTTTCCAAAAAGTCACCTTTCTGTTTTGATTTTGTGCTTCTAACTTTGTTGAATAGTAACAGGGTTGTTATTGGAAGCTTGTGCTTGTTCTTGCTAGCACATAAGGTCATAAATTCGTGGGTGTGGATGTACATCCATGAGGTTTGTCTTGAAACCTTGAAAATCGGATAAAAATTGGATTTTTTGTGTATTTGTGCTCTACTGCTGTTCTTGTTGTTTTCTTGGCTTAAATTTGCTTAGTCTTGCATGATAATGTTGTTTATATGCTAGATTGATCATTGGGTAAACCGAATCACACTTTTTCTTGTTTAAAAATTGATTTGAAAAGATAAAGGGGTGTTTGGGACTACCTGTTTAAGTTTGAATCTTGTTATTGTGTTGTGGAAAGTTTGTGTTTGTGCTCTATATCTGATATATGCTTGGTTGAGATTGTTTTGCTGCAAGTTTTTGGGTTTGAAACTTCAAATCATACAATCTGCTATAACTTGTTGGATTTAACTGTTTTTGACCTAAGATTTTGGTGAAATCTAGTATTTGTGCATGCTTAGGGTTGAAAGTTGTTAAAACATCATTATTATAACTTATTTGATAGATTTTGAGGTTTGAATATGGCTTATTGGTCAAATACATCAGCAAAGTGTAAAACTGCATATTCTTGTGTTCATCAGTAACTTAAGGTGCTTGAATCTTGCTTAATACTTTGAATCATTGCATGAAACCTGTTTAGACTTGTTCATTTGAGTTTATAATAGCTTGTGTATGCATTTGGTTGAGTTTGGCTGGCTGAATATTTCTCTAAGTGCTTATTGAACCTGTTCTGCTTATTTGTTCAAGTCTGTGCTAGATCTGGTGCTTTATTGATTAAATTGTATCAATTGGGTGATTGTGGTTGTGATTTTTTGATAGTTATTGACTCCTGCTGATCCAAAGATCATTTAGGTGCCTTTGTGAAATCTGAATCTCCAAAAAAGTCACTAAAGACAAAAAGTCAAACAAGTCAAGCAGTGGAAAAAGTTTCCACTGCTCAACACCCAAAACTAGCCCCTGCTAGTGTTAATTTGTCATCAGCTTATCAATAAGCTATTTTAGCTTATCCAGACCTGCAACAACTTATTTTTTGTGATAGATCTTCATTATTTGACCCATTTGATTAGACTAGAGCTTATTGGACTTTGACTTTGACTTTTTGCTAGAAAACCAACTTATTTGACTTTTTCATAAGTGCTTATTTGCTTTTTCCAGCTTATTGAGTCAGCTTATTTGAAAACTCTTTGTTGATTTTGCTTAATTAAGTCATTTAAAAGCTTTAGAAACTTGAATCAGCTTTTGGGGTGGCCTAGAACTCAAAAACGACTATTTTGTCGTTTTCTATAGATTGCTTATTGCATTTTCAAGCTTATTCCTTGGGCTTATTTCAATATTCTTTTTACAGAAGTCTTATTTAGGACAAAAGAAGCTTGTGTGTCTAATTTGAGCTTATGGCATTGGCTTATAGCTTAATGGGCCAAAAAGCCCATTAAGAATAAGTTGTTTGGTATAAGCTAGCTTATTTCACACTTTCAGCTTTTGGGCCTTTGGAAAAAGTTGTTTAAAATCAAATTTTGAGTCAAGTAGTGCTTTTTGGGCTTATTTTGGACACTTTTTCATTTTGGGCCCAATTTAGCCCATTAAGTGATCTGTTTTAGGTTTAGCCCATTTTCTAGGCCCATTAAGGGTATTTAGGTAACTTCAAGTTCATTTTTGTATTATTTAGGTTAAATTAAGCTAGTTTGCAAGTTTTTAGAATTTTTAATGATTTTTGGATTTTTAATAATATTTTAATATTATTTTATTGTTAAAAATTAAAAGTCTGATTTTCTAAGTTTTATATTTTTCCTAGATTGTAGACACTTAATTAGGAATTTTTCCACTTTCCAAATATTTTTAGAGTCTTTTAATTATTTTCTAGAATTAATTTAAGTTTTATTAGTTTTTAATAGTTTTAAATTGTTTAAAAATAGTTTTTAGTGGTTTTAAAATTTTGAAAAATAGTTTTTAGCTTAATTAGGTTATTTTAAAGGTTTACAAACTTTAAGATCTTGTTTTGGACTTTTTAATAGTTAATTTTGATTTTTAGGGCTTTAATTAGCATTAAAAAGTCATTATTTAATTAATTAAAAGGTTTTGGCAAGTTTGGATTTTTTTGTAAACTCTTAGAATATTTTTGTGGATTTTTAGTGATTTTTGGGAATTTTTAGGGTAAAATTTTAATTTTAGTGCTTTTTACGGTTTTACGTGTACACCTTTTTCGTCTTAGTTTAATTCGACATCGTAACCGTCATTCTCTTCTTATACCATTTCTATTTTTCACAAATATAATCACAAAGATAATCAATTCATTACACACACACTAAGCCTCCTTGAGAATGAACTCATTTTAGGGTCATTTGTACACGGTTTTCCTAAATCGTCGTGCTTACCCTATTTTGGTACTCTTTTCCTAAAGGGTACACAAAAACACTACATCAATTTTGGCACCGCTGCCGGGGAGGCGTGTTGTGTCTTTATTTGGAATTGTTGTTTTTATATACTAACCAAAATAGTATTTGTATTATTAGCACTCTACTAATACGTATTATCTGTTTTCGATTTTTGTGTGAATACTATTACTATATTGTATACGTAAAACAATAAATTCACAAGTACTCCAAATACGTGAGAAATCACAACCTTGACTTGGGAGGTCATTACCCAATCATTGTATTCGAATCTCAAACCAAAGAAAAAGGTAAAAATAGATATATACTTTCGTGAAGCTCAATTTTGAAAAATACAAACTATAAGGTGGGTATAAGGCGGATATTATAAAATATATCCTAAGGAAAAAGGCTGTTAAGTGCTTCGCGCCGCCTCGTTTCCCCGCTTGCTTGTGAGTATTTGGTTTTGAGAGCTAATCGAGGGTTTTGCCGCCCAAAGTATTACTAAGTATCATATATATTTTCTTGGTTTCATTGATTAAACCCTCTTGAACGTTTTGCTGTTCCACCAACGTTCTAAAGTCATCAAAGGCGTTCACTTCACGTGATCGTTTTCATACCTTGAGGCTTCTTTAATCAAGAGATTTGATTAAGGAGGAGATTTGTAGATTTTTGTCTACTTAATACATTCACCAAAATCCAAAAAGGTTGATACAATCAAAAACCACAAAAAAAATTGAAAAATACAGACCACCAAAAATAATCTTCTTTGGTCGTCCCCTCGTTGTACGTGACGTTTATGCTAACTCGTAATCAAGCAATACGTGCACATAAACGAAAGAACAAAACTCCCACTCCGAATCTTTCTAGTGAGGAGTCTCCCATTGACGAACCCATTGTAAGAGAAGCACCAACCATGGCGAATCGAACTATGATGGAGTTACTTCAAGCACCCACCAAGGGTTATGGAGAGGCTATTGTGATTCCCGCTATCCTTGCGGAGAATTTTAAGGTGAAAACGGGTTTGTTGTCGATGATCCAAAACAACAAATTCCGTGGTGATGAGAAGGACAATCCACACAACCATATCCGCCAATTCAATCGTCTTACCGCCACTTGCAAGTTTAAGGATGTCTCGAATGACTCGATTAAGATGATGCTTTTTCGGTATTCCTTAGCGGGGCCCGCTAAAATTTGGTTAGAGAAAGAGCCACCCAATTCTATATTGACGTGGAAGGATCTCGTGTCTAAGTTTGTGAACCAATTTCTTCCGCCCTCTAAGACTACGCACTTGAAAAACGAGATTTCAAAATTTTCACAAGAGTTTAATGAAAGTTTTTTAACGGCTTGGAATAGGTTTAAGGAGATGTTACATGAATGTCCTCATCACGGTTTTTCCGATTTGCATCAAATTGACACGTTTTACAATGGACTTAATGATCATGAAAGGGGTTATCTTAATGCCGCCGCGGGTGGTAATTTTTTTTGTAAAACGATTGACGAAGCTTTGGTGATAATTGAGAATAGATCTAAGGTGTATAGTCCTCGTAGCACGTCTAGTGTTCGTAAGCTTCGTCTTTGGCTTCACCTTCTTTGTCTACTACCATCGATGCTTGCCAAATTGAGGGGAACTTGGAAAACAAGATTTTTGATAAGCTAAAAGGACTTTTGATTGAGTTTAAAGTTGGTGAATCAAGTGCTCCCGCTACGGCTAAAGTGGTTGAGGTTTCATGCATGTATTGTGGTGGAGGTCATGATTTCTCCGAGTGCATTACCAACTGTGGTAAAACTTCGAGTGCCTACACGGCCACGGGAACTTACAACCAAAACGGTCAAGTTACCCGCTCTAATCAATTGACTCCACCGGATTTTGGGTCAAATCAAAATGCTAACAACAACTATCGCAACAATCAAGTTGGTTTCAAAAACAATTTCAACAAAGGAAACTATGGTAATCAAGGGGCTAATAATCAAGTTTCAAACAAAAATCAAAATGATTTTCAAAACAACAACAAATGTTTGCAAACGTTGAAAGATCTTCCAAATGAATTTATTGAATACGCTAATGGGAATGCTGCTAGGTTTGACAATATTCAAAGAGAAATCATTAGCCTAAGATCCGAGTTTAAGAACGACTTGAAGAAAGAGTTGAAAAATGAGTTAGCTAATGAACTTAAGATCCATACCAACAAAATGGAAGGAACCGTAACTAGGTTACAACAAAACCAACAAAAAAATGAACAAGGGCAACATGAGATTAAACAAGAAATGGTCAAAGCCGAGAAGAGGCAATCCAAGTTTGAAGATAAAATCTCGTCTATGTTTGAGGCAATAATGTGTAAACCGTCTTCGAGTAGTCTTCCTAGCAACACCGTGTCAAACCCTAAGGGTGAGATGAAAGTGATTACCACACGTAGTGGTAAGACACTTAAGGAACCGACTCCTCAACCAATTGCTCCTACGGAGGAAGCAATTGAGGAAGAACCCGAGGTGGTGGTCCAAAAGGAGCATGTCCCAATCCCACGAAGTACCGCTCATGCCACACCTACGGTTGACCCTTTACCAACATTGGAACCCGAGATTCCAAAGGCTATGCCTATGCCTCAACCCACACCACCTTTGCCCTATCCATCGAGACTTAGAAAGGAGAAACGTCAAGAGCGCGACAATTACCAATTTGAGCTTTTTATGAAAATGTTTCATGATTTTCACTTTAATGTAAGTTTCACCGATGCTTTGGTCATGATGCCTCGATTTGCCGCTAACTTTAAGAGTATGTTGAATAACAAGGAGAATATGCACCAATTGTCTAGTTGTTCGTCGGTTTATCTTAATCGCATACCTCAAAAAGTCAGTGATCCCGGTAAATTTTTTATCCCTTGTGCAATCCAAGATATGGAGGAATGCTTCGCCTTGGCCGATCTTGGTGCTAGCATTAACTTGATGCCACTTGCAATCTTCAAGTCGCTCAATCTTCCTAATCTTACTCCTTCACTAATGTCTATCGAGCTGGTCGTCCATTCCACGATTCCCGCATGTGGATTGGCGGAAGACATTTTTGTGAAAGTGGGGAAGTTCTACTATCCCGTAGACTTTATCGTTGTTGATATTCCCACGGAACCTCAAGTTCCTCTCATTTTAGGTCGTTCGTTTTTAGATACGTCTATGGCTTTGATCGATGTTCATGCTAGAAAGATCACCTTACGTTTCAACGACGAGGAACTTGTTATAAACGCAACTCAAAACTCTCAAATTTTTCATGTTTATTCCGTTGCAACCATAAACCTCGTTGATATGATTGACGTGGTTTGCGAGGAATTTTCACAAGAAGTTCTAGGTTTTGGTGATGAAGAAACTAGTGGCAATCCCACTATGTTAGATCCTATCCTTGATAATTCGACACCAACCTTCGCTCCATTTGAAGGTGGTGGTTTTACGTTGGAAGAATTCGATGTTCCACGTACTTGTAACGAAGACCTCGACAACGATGAGGACTTCTCGATTATCAAGGATTTTCTTAATGATTTCCCATTTCCTCCACCCGAGGAGGTTATGAGTATCGAGCCCAAATGTTCACTTGAGGAACCACCTATCCTCGAGTTGAAAGATTTACCTCCTCATCTCGAATATGTCTATTTGGAGGAGGGCGACAAGTTGCCGGTTATTATTGTGAAGGAACTTTCGAATGATGAAAAACCGCACTTGTCGTTGTTCTAAAGGATCACAAAGGGGCAATTGCGTGGAAGTTATCCGACATTAAGGGGATCGATCCTAAATTTTGTACCCACAAAATCTTAATGGAGGAGGATTACAAGCCCGCAATCCAATGTCAAAGGAGGGTGAACCCCAAAATTCATGACGTCATCAAAAAGGAGGTCCTTAAACTCCTTGACGCGGGAATGATTTACCCTATTTCCGATAGCCCTTGGGTGAGTCCTATCCATTGTGTCCCTAAAAAGGGAGGAATGACCGTTGTGCCAAACGATGCCAACGAGTTGATTCCCACTAGACTCGTGACCGGATGGAGAGTGTGCATTGACTATCGTAAGTTAAATGAAGCCACTCGAAAAGACCATTTTCCCTTGCCCTTCATGGACCAAATGTTGGAGCGTCTTGCGGGAAACGATTTTTATTGCTTTTTAGATGGGTTTTCAGGTTACTTCCAAATTCCCATCGATCCTCGTGATCAAGAAAAAACTACGTTTACGTGTCCATATGGAACGTTTGCCTATCATAGAATGCCATTCGGACTTTGCAATGCACCGGGAACCTTTCAAAGGTGCATGATGGCTATTTTTCATGACATGATCGAGAAGACGATGGAAGTCTTCATGGATGACTTTTCCGTGTTTGGTAATTCGTTCACTTCGTGTTTGTCGAATCTTGAGAGAATGTTGAAACGTTGTGAGGAAACCAACCTTGTGCTCAATTGGGAAAAGTGTCATTTTATGGTAAAAAGTGGAATCGTCTTAGGGCACAAGGTCTCGAAAGAGGGGATTGAGGTAGATCAAGCTAAGGTAGACGTCATCGCCAAATTACCTCATCCCAAAACCGTTAAGGGAGTTAGGAGTTTCCTAGGCCACGCGGGCTTTTATCGTCGATTCATCAAGGGTTTTTCAAAGATCTCTCGACCATTACACATATTCTTGAAAAAGAGGCACGTTTTGTCTTTGACGAAGATTGTGTACGAGCCTTTGAAATCCTTAAGAGGAAACTTACCGAAGCTCCCATTCTTGTTGCTCCCAATTGGAACCTCCCCTTTGAGCTCATGTGTGATGCTAGTGATTATGCTATTGGGGCCGTATTGGGGCAACGTCATGAAAAGCACTTCTTGCCTATTCACTATGCTAGCAAGACGATGACCGAGGCTCAACTTAAATACACTACAACGGAGAAGGAGTTCCTTACCATGGTGTATGCATTTGAGAAATTCCGACCTTATCTCGTCTTGACGAAATGCATAGTGTATACGAATCATTCGGCTATCAATTATCTTCTGGCTTAACAAGATGCAAAGCCGAGATTACTTCGTTGGATTCTCCTGCTTCAAGAATTTGACCACAAAATTGTTGACAAAAAAGGAGCCGAGAATCTAGCGGCCGATCATCTTTCTCGTTTGGAAGATCCTCACCAAAGTGTTTACGAGCCCAAGGAAATCACCGAAACATTTCCGCTCGAGACACTTGGTGTAGTGAATTCTAAGCTTGATTCTTCTACCCCATGGTTTGTGGACTTTGCAAATTACCATGCGGGTAACTTCATCATCAAGGGTATGACGACTCAAGAAAAACGAAAATTCTTTCGTGACGTCAAGTTCTACTTTTGGAACGACCCTTACTTGTTTCGAACTTGTGCGGATCAAATCATCCGACGTTGTGTATTTGGCACCGAAGCTTCTAACATTCTTAGAGCTTGCCATGAGGGACCCACGGGTGGTCACCACGATGCTAATCTCACGGCTAAGAAGGTGTTTGATGCCAGCTTCTTTTGGCCTACTATTTACCGAGATGCACAAGATCTTGTGAAGTTATGTGACTCATGTCAACGACAAGGAAAAGCCTCACAAAAAGATGAAATGCCACAAAATATCATCCAAGTGTGTGAGATCTTTGACGTTTGGGGTATAGACTTTATGGGGCCGTTCCCATCATCTCGTGGTAATAAGTACATCCTCGTTGCGGTTGACTACCTATCTAAGTGGGTGGAAGCTAAGGCTTTGCCCACCAATGATGCTCGTGTGGTAGTCAAGTTTTTGAAAAGCTTGTTTTCTCGGTTTGGAACCCCTCGTGCGATCATAAGCGATCGTGGAACCCATTTTTGTAACGACCAATTCGAAAGGGTCCTAAGGAAATATGGGGTTACACATCGGCTTTCTACGGCTTATCACCCACAAACGAGTGGGCAAGTCGAGGTTTCAAACCGAGCGTCGAAGAGGATCTTGGAGAGATCCGTTGGGGAAAACCGATAATCTTGTTCGGATAAGTTAGACGATGCTTTATGGGCCTTTAGGACCGCTCATAAGACGCCCATTGGGTGCACTCCCTATAAGCTTGTGTATGGGAAAAATTGTCATTTTCCAATTGAATTAGAATACAAGGCTTATTGGGCCCTAAGCATTGTAATGATGATATGGAGACCTCGGGAAAACACCAGAAAATGCAATTAAATGAATTGGATGAATTAAGTGACATTGCTTATGAAAATTCATTGATTTATAAAGAAAAAACTAAAAAGTTGCATGATTCTAAAATTAAAAACCGGGTTTTTAACATTGGGGATCAAGTTTTGCTTTTTAATTCTCGCTTGAAAATCTTTTCCGGTAAGTTGAAATCCCGTTGGTCCGGTCCATTCACCGTGACCCAAGTTTTTCCATATGGGACCATCGAGCTAGCTCGAAATGATGGCCCCAATTTCAAGGTGAATGGACATAGGTTGAAGCACTACTTTGGCGGGGAAGTTCCATCCTTGAACTACCTCGACCAAGTCACCTTCCCCAATGATAATTAGTATTGAGGGGATCGAGTCGAGCTCATGACTCGGTAATCAAAAAACGAGGTGCCTCGTGGGGGAGTCTCATGCTTATCCTATGTATATATTATCGCTTTCTAATGTAGTAAAGTGTAGGGATTTGTGCCCTTCCAACCTTTGTTCCGTGGTTGTTTGTGAATTGTGGACTTTAGATGATCATGATCTCCACGATTGGAGCCTCTCGTGTTCGTTTTATGGGAGCACTCGATTGTTTGCTTTGAAGACTTTCTCAATATCCATGATATATCCTTTGATGTTCTAACCTTAGATTTTTAGCACACTTCATAAATGGCTATTAATTTAATGGTTACACCCTTTCCATGCTAGATTAAGCATTCGACTACGTCTCTAGTATGGGGGTGTTTGCACCCCTAGACTCGAAACATTGAGGAAAATGTTTTATAAGTGTTTGAAGACACGAATGTAGGTTTTCCGATGGCGAGAATAAGAGTAATTTTTGACTCGACCGTGCGTGTTGAGCACTTAGCTTTGATTCCTTAACTTCACATTAGGCTAAGTCTCTTAAATGAGGACGAGAGATGATAGGGTTAATTATAAGTTATTATGATAAACGTAGAGTACTCGTATTCTTTCAAAAACTCATGTGTTCTCATTGTTTGCTTATTCTCCCTTCGCATGTAACTATTTTTTGCTTAATAAATATTGACTTAGCAGTTTAGTTGGGATTGTTGGGTTTCTAGTCTTTTCTAGTAGCTACCGTGTAATTAAATTGGGAAGACATTAAGGTATCGCCAGCGTCACGGTTTTGAAGTATTGGCACCCGAATAATCAAAAGCTTCACCCAATAATAAGATTTCAAGTGCTCACCTAAATCTAGCAAACAATTTGAAGCCCCACAAGGCCGAAAAATCTATGCAAAATTGAAAGTGAATCAAGCCTTAATCTTCGAAGCTTTAAAGATCCAAAATTCGCCTTAGCGTGAGGATATACGTCTTTGGCTAATAAAACTACCGATGAGGTGGATAATAAAAGGCAAGGAAAGACCGAAGTCATAATAAAAGCATCATGGCGAAGTTGAATAAAAGATGGAGGTAAACCAAAGATAATAAGGCCCTTCCGTTAGGGGGCGTATAAAAGTCTTGGTAATAAGGCCCTTCTTGTTGACTTAATTTTTTGACATCGTTGTCTATTGGGAGGGGTTATTGATTTGATGGTCTTGGTTACACCGTTAGGACTCTATTTTTAGACCTAAATCTTTATTATCGCATAAGTCAAACAATGTATCCTCGTGAAACATTCAAGACAAAATAAAATATAAGAGATACAACTTAGCAAATTGGGAGGATAAGTACGTGATTAGGGCATATGAGTAGTGTTAGCATTACTAACTTATAATAACAATGATCTCGTTGCACGCTTGGCATGGAATTAGGGTGAAAATCGAGGACGATGAAATTATTTCTAACGAAGCATTCACGTGTTCTTATTCTATGAACCTAAACGTCCCATTTTGCGATGAAAATCATACATTATGTCTAAAACGCAAGTAGTAGTAGCAATAGTAGTAGTGTAGCTATTTTATCGTTCAATAAAGTGAATAAAAATGAATTTTGGAGGTGCTACGATACCTTAATCTAGCATTGTGTGAGGGCACGGCAATGGTTTAGTATGGGGGAGTGATGAGACTGCTTTTATACATAGTCTCATCGTCCAAAAAGGGCTTAAAATGCATTAAATATCATCAAAATACCCATATATATGCTTGTGTTTGTTGCTTGTGTATTTTAGGTACGGATATTGAGAAAATGACAAAAGATCACAAGAATCATGCAAAAACGAACACGGGAAACGAAGCCGGACAATGAACCATGTGTTGGAGTATGCTCGTGTCATAATAAATAATTATACGGCTAGACACATGTGAGCCTATGGGGTCACACACATATACACAGAGGTGCCACTTATTATACCGTGTCTATTGTATTTACGGTATATACATAACCTACGTAACTCGGGATCAATAACGGACTCACAATTAATAAGTTAAGACTTATTTTATTGGAGTGTACCATACCAAATAACAAGCCCACTCTTGGAGTCCATTGGTAGGACACATACGAATATATATGTAAAACATTTTCAAATTTTAAATGTGATTTTAAAACTTTGTCAATTTTACTTATTTATGGATGATTATAATCATTAAATATATGTAATGATAAAGACGTTTAATCTTTGACATTTTGTTAGTAGAAATATACAACACAAAATAGTAGAATGGATGGTTATTTTTGATTCCATGATCATCTTGTATCTTATGGCAAGAATGAGTCACCGTAGCAAATACTATATGAAAGGGGTTTTATATTTTATTTGATCTTCAATCTTGAATCATGATTATTCAAGGCTTGGTGATATGTTACGGGTTATTGGACTAGCATCGATTTGGTATACGATGATGTGTAGTGTGTTTCTACATAGAGGTGATCTACTTTGATCACATGGGTTTCTTGGTTAGATCGTTTGTTGGTGATTGTTTCCGTTCGACCTACCGAATCACGCTACAAAGGTATAACTTTTATCTCTCTTTTTATTGATTAATCATATGACTCTATGGATCCGTTAATAGGTGATCTTTCCGCTGCGTTTATTATTTATTCATATCATGTTAATTTGAATAATCACCTCTAGTGGTATCACGAGCCATCATATGATGTCATATGATTATCGGGTATGCGTAAAAGTGGCTAAAACGCGTGTTTTTGATGGATTAATAAAGATAAAAATAAAACAGCCCATAGGGCTTAATTTTCGTGATAAAACAGACCTAAGATGGTATTATGATCTTTGATTTTTTATTCCATACCCACGGGTTACGCATATCTTAATTGGTATTGTTACCGGTACGTGTAAAATGACCTAAAAACGCGTGTTTTGGCACGATTTGTGAAACTGTTTTAGAACAGCCCCATGGACATGATTTCTGTAATTATATGATAATTATAAGGTGTTCAAAATGTGGTTACAATATCCTACGGTCATTGGTTACACGTACCAATCGGGGGTTTAATTAATTGTTGATTATTTCTTCGATTTCGTTGGCTAACAAGTGTTTCTTGTTGTTTAATTTTATTTCCATGGCAAAATACATGCATGTTTGGCCATGGACTTAGCCAGCACCTTTTTATATTCATAATATTATGGTATTATTATGTTTCGTATGCAAAGCCGATGAAAACCTAGACCAAATGTGACATGTTGTGTGTTGATTTGCATTTAATTTCAGTTTTGGGGATTTGCCATTGTTTCGACTTCATTAATATGTTTTTGATGTTGGTTATAGCCATTGTTTGGGCATTTTACAGTTGGTTAATGATAGGTTAAATGTTTTTAGTCATAAATCATTTGTAACCGATGCTTGGATGGGAATGGCCAAAGAATTAAAGACATATTGTGAAATTCGGAGCTGCTGAGTGACCTGCACTAAAATGTGATTTCCCGGAGTTCTATAAGGAGATAGAAGCCCAAATTTGGTGTGCTAATTCAAAACTCATAGGCCTTCAAAAGTCTCAACTGGAGCTCAGGCTAGGGAAGACTCCTTCTATGGGTTTTGGGCCCTTGAAGTCGACTGAAAGTTTTAGGCAGATTTGGGCCTCATGTTCATTTTGGTTTCTACTTGCTCTTGATGGTCTTGGAGCAAGTGGGAGCCCACTTTGTGGTTATGTTGACTTACGCTTAGTTGACTTCTTGGTCCTCGTGATGGCTCACGAGATCAAGCATAGGTTTTTCATCGGTTTGAGGCTTTGCATACTTGTGGTTGTGTGGTTGCTTATTTGCTTGATATCTTGCTATAACTTGCAAATGTTTTTATAAAACTTGATACCAATCATAAACCATTTATAAAACTAAATATTTGATTTAGTTTAAAGTTTAAATACGATTTAAAACAAAAATCTTGTTTTCATAAATAATTCATAATATGTTATGAAGGTTATTTATTTTATGCATTGTCTAAACTAATAATACATCCACTTAGGTTTTATATTAGTCTTTAACTTGGACAACTTGACACGCATAAATAAAAACAAGATTAGACTTAAGTTAAGAAATGTTTTTAACTTGTGCTACGATGGATGAATGCATGCTTCCTCGTACACACTTTTGATTTGTAAATCAAACTTTTATACCCGTCTCAAATTTAAGTCATGCCGTCCAATCGTTTGAGATCACTTGCAATTACTTTTTGCATCTTGTGAGACGGATGTGAATTGTAACCCAAGGTGATTATTATCTATGAGTGAGACCTAGACTTATTCTCGCATGTTCTCAAATTGGATGACTTAATTGGTATAATGGTGAGACCTTGACCGAGGCAAGGATGGGACTAAACATGCCAGATTGACATTTAGTGAAATGTTTGCTTGTGTCATGAGTCCCATAAGGATCTAAGAATTGCAAAAGATTTGCAATTGATGAACGTCATCTACCTGTTGAATCTATCATTACTAGCAGATCAACTGATGTGGTGGTGGAACCTCAATGAGGATCTTAGCCTTTTCGTAAAGTTAATTATTTTTATAAACTTGGGTAGTTAATTTAAAAAGGATAATTATCGAAAATACTAAATATGAACTTTGTATTTCTATTAATGATTTTGTGCAACATAAACCGTAAACAAAGTTTGTTTCCTTTTGTGCTAGAGGAAAACAAACTAAGTCTTCTTTCCTTGTAAGAATAAGACTCGTTCCCATCCTTTCTCCTTGTATGAGAAAGCTGTAATAGGAACACTTGAATCTTCTCAATTCTAATCAATCTTAATACACACCTACTCAAGAAATCCCATTGTCTTGTAAGTCAAAATGATTAAGTATGGTTGCACATCTTAAAGTGTTAAGATATTGTAAGAGACTTGATTAGAAATTGAAGTCTCAATAAACCGCCAGGGGAAAGGAAATTACTAGCATGTTTTTCTAGTATATTTTCCTTACTCAAAAAAAAGTTCCATAAGAATCTACACACCTTTGAGGTAAAGTAGAAAGAGGAATTGCATGCAATACTTTCAAATTAATGGCATCGATGAAAAGCTCATCACAAATATAGTAGGGCTTGATACTTTTCTTTGAATATCTATGTACTTGTTTACTAGTCTACGAGACTCACATTGGCTATAATGTGTAGACATTCAAAGAACTAGGAAGTATACAAATTGCTACTTGCTTTTTCACTAGTATAGATACATTAAAAATGTTGTCTTAACTAATGGGAGCAATGTATTTTTTAACCATATGACACACTTGTAATGTTGTCTTATTCAGTGGGAGCTACGAGCTTATCACCTTGTAAGTGACCCACTTAATTTCTTGATTGTCTCGAAATAACGTCATTGTTTTCTAAGCCTTATTGCATATTATTTTAAAAGATAACTAGTCGCTTTTCTAATGTCGCTTCCCGAAATGTTATCTAAAAATAATTATGCATGATTGCTTATTAAACATGAAGTTCTACATAACCCTTCTATACAAGCTTGATTTGAGTATGACTTAAATCTTATTATGTCTGTGATATTTTTATTCATATATGATGTTGTGCCATGCTCAAGTGGGAGAAATATTAGAGTGTGCAAGGTACAACACAATATGACTTATAATATTCTATTAGGACTTATACATATTGATGTATGTTTTCTAATAGAGAACTAATGTCAAGAAATAATAAAAACTACTTCATCACATTACCTATATGTTTTAGCTAATAAGCATATGTTTTCTTGTAAAGACATAAATATGAAGTATGTAAATTAACTTGAAAATACTATTGAAGCCAAAAGTAGGCATTCAATAATAGTTTATTTGTAATATGTTTATGTTTTCAAGTAAAGACATAAACATGAACTTCCATGAATTGTTCAAAGACTTATAAAAAAGTAAGTACTTCACTTGTTGTGTCTTCCTGTTAGGGCATATACAATAAAGTTATTGAATTGTTCAATATCTTATAAAGTATATTTAGCGACCAACATGTTATGTTTTCTTGTTAAAACATGAACATAAAGTTCTTGAACTACTAAAATAATCATACTTTATAGCATGCAACCGGCTTGAATATATTGTTTATACAATTTGGTTTGACCAAATTATAAAATATGTGCGCCAAAGAGTATTATGTTATCAAAGGAATTGTGATACTGTCTCATAATTGCAACACTATGTCTCATGTGTAAAAACAAATACTATTGTTATTATTTGATCCTTGATAACATTAACTACTCTCTCTCTCTTGTATCTTATTAAGGTTAACAAAAATTTGAATATGCCCGTGCTTATTCAATATGGTTCCAAACAAGAAGGTAACTAAGAAACCATCAATTTATGGAATGGGATGACTCCCAGTAAGTCTTAGTTGAAGTCTTGAATTTGTTAAAATCATGTTAGACGTGTTATTAACAAAACTTGAATCAAGAAAGTTCAGTGTATTTTATACATCCCAAACGAGAACAATTTATTGTTGCTCGACATGCTGTGTACTTGGAGAATGTATCCTCTTACAAGAAGCAAGTAGGAGCCTTTGTGCATCTTTGTAGAAAGCAAGAAATAAAATACAACCTTCTAAATACACTAGTGAACGACATAATGAGGCTGAGCATGTAAATGCAAAATCCACAAATTGTTGTAACTCCCATTCGCATATCCACAAGGATACCTCAAGCACCTGAAGATATGAATGTCATGTCAATGTTGAGGAATATGAGTTAGAGGATCATATTGAACCTCATAACTATCGAGACTCATTTTAAAATCTAATGAATGACTCAAACTATGAATGGTTAGATGTAGTCCATAAAAGAAAATCAATTTTGTAAATTGATTAGCTTTCACTAATCAGTAAGACTGATAGGTTATAAATGGTCTTCTATGAGAAGATAGATATGGACACGATTGTACACATTTATCGACACTCTCTTTGAATAGAGTTTAAGGCATGCTCAAGAAATTGATCATGATTTAAGCCTTTCTTTTCTTTACGAGTGTTAAATTAATAAAGATATTAATTACCATACTTGATTTCATGAATATGAAATATGATAATTGGTGTACAAACTCTAGAAATCCAAGTGTGGATTAGAGCATGCATCTAGGAGCTGGAATCTTAAGTTTGAATCAAGGATATGATCATGATTAAAACAAAGATTACTCTCGAGTACCCTTAAAGCTAATAGGAGCATATTATTTTGTTTGTTTTAAATCTCATATGTTGTTAACATATTGGAAATATTATTCCATCAAAGCTAGTTTTTAATCCTTGACTTGGAATATATTTCAACTGAGAGATAAAAGAAGTAAACCATATAACCTTGGGAAAATGCTTATTATAATAAGACATAGGCGGTTAATAAGTCTAAATATGACACATCATTGAGAAAGTCTCAAAGTTCAATCTGACGTGATAAGATTGATTATGTACATGGAAACCTTTAGTTTACCTAGTGGATTCATTACATATGATATGTGATGTATTAAGACTAATGTTGATACTTGCATGAATGCAAGATGAACTGATCACAAAGTATCTAAGTGAAAGTCATTAGAATACTATATACTTGATCATCGTTTACGGATTTTAGCTAAGAAGATTAATGTTGAGTTTATACACTAATGCTTACTTTGATTGAGATGGTACTCAATACTAGTGATAGTAGGATTTCATCTTCAATGATAATACTACTACTTAGACGTGCTTGATGAAAAGCATTCTTGCACTACTCATTAGTAAAATAAGAATACTTTACAGTTTGGGAAGCTGTTAAGAAGATTGTCTTAAATAGGTGTTCTACTTGCTTCAAACAACCTATGTAATGTACTATGGCGATGATAGTATTACTATATTAGCACTTGAGCGCACATATACGAAATGACAATCATCGTATTATTCAAAATCTTCACTATTTGTGAGTTTCTGAAATAAGTATTCTCAAAGTTCATTCAGATGACAACTCAACAGGTCCTTGTGTAAATTCAATGTCTTGTAGTCAAACATGTTCATCATGCTTGGAACATTGGACTTTGACCTTAGAGTAGTCTCATGTATATCTGTTTTTTTAGTATTTGGATAATGGAACGTTAAGCAGTTTTCCTAAATAATGAATTGATATACTTTGTAGATCGTCTTCATTTGTAATACTGTGTTCTATATTAGCATGTTTAATCCATGAATAATTTAGTTATTCTAAATTATCCATTGTCAGTTGACGATACGGGAGTATTGTCGAATTAAGACAAATGTGAGTTGGTCATATTCATTAGGAATGATTATTAATTGATGATGCCGCCAAACTCATATGTGTTCATTGGATGAACATTGGATTGACCCAACCTATGAGAATTCACTGCATGGATCGACGTCAATAGTGAATCTCGGAAGTGGTTGAATCTCTCATCCTTAGACTTGAGATGCAAGTAGGTTTTGTATGTGTGGAATGTGAATCTTTGATATGGTTCAACGTTGTCCTGAACAAGGCTGCCATAAAGACCATTTTCAAGTACGATGTGAAACACATGAACGACACGTGCAGTCAAAATAGGATTTGTTCCTCCACACGTATTGGAGTTAGATACTACTGGGCCCCTCGATGAATTGTATAGATGTATGTGTGGCCACACCCAAATGTAATTAAGATGACACTTGATTAATTTGGTAATCTAGTTCAATTTCAATATCGAGAAACAGAATAGTTAAAATTAAGAATGACTTATGATCCATGTCTAAAGTTTAACAGAGTATCTGAAACAAAAGGATGACTGATATCTAAACCATTTAAATGAGATGTTTGAGAAACTATCCTCATATGTTTCTAGGGGCATTGGCGTGTTGCTAGACGCTAACCTATGCTTGTATAACTACTTGAGAATTATGACGTGCGCAAGTGGGAGCTGTTGGAGTATGCTCGTGTCATAATAAATAATTATACGGCTAGACACATGTGAGCCTATGGGGTCACACACATATACACAGAGGTACCACTTATTATACCGTGTCTATTGTATTTACGGTATATACATAACCTACGTAACTCGGGATCAATAACGGACTCACAATTAATAAGTTAAGACTTATTTTATTGGAGTGTACCATACCAAATAACAAGCCCACTCTTGGAGTCAATTGGTAGGACACATACGAATATATATGTAAAACATTTTCAAATTTTAAATGTGATTTTAAAACTTTTTCAGTTATACTTAATTATGGATGATTATAATCATTAAATATATGTAATGATAAAGACGTTTCATCTTTGACATTTTGTTAGTAGAAATATACGACACAAAATAGTAGAATGGATGGTTATTTTTGATTCCATGATCATCTTGTATCTTATGGCAATAATGAGTCACCGTAGCAAATACTATATGAAAGGGGTTTTATATTTTATTTGATCTTCAATCTTGAATCATGATTATTCAAGGCTTGGTGATATGTTACGGGTTATTGGACTAGCATCGATTTGGTATACGATGATGTGTAGTGTGTTTCTACATAGAGGTGATCTACTTTGGTCACATGGGTTTCTTGGTTAGATCGTTTGTTGGTGATTGTTTCCGTTCGACCTACCGAATCACGCTACAAAGGTATACTTTTATCTCTCTTTTTATTGATTAATCATATGACTCTATGGATCCGTTAATAGGTGATCTTTCCGCTGCGTTTATTATTTATTCATATCATGTTAATATGAATAATCACCTATACCATGCCCTAATGAAGACTTTCCCAAGAAAAACCCTTGAAGATTTGAAGAATTATGAATAAGGGTCCTCCAATATGAAAGAATTGACACTTTATACCCTTGTATCTTCATAATTACAAGTTTGGTCCCTAAAGTGTCAAAATTACAAAAAGGGCCCTCCACTTTGAAAAATTGACAAGTTTAGACCCTCAACAAAGCTAAATTGTCAACCGTTATCCTCCACAAAGTCAAATATATCATGGAGTCCTTCAAAGTACAAGAAATTACCAGTTTGGTCCTTTGAAAATCCCAAAATTACAAAAAGGACCCTTGACTTTCAACATTTGCAAGAATGGTCCCTCATAAATGAAGACTTGGCAAATTCAGTCATCCAAAATGCCTATCATACAAGTAAAGAGCATAATCCATCAACAATATGCCAAATCAGTCCTTCAAAAATCACAAAATGGCAAGAATTACCCTTGAATTCACTTTGTAAAACATTTTGGGGCAAAAGTGTGAAAACACAAAAGTTGTTAAAGAAGGAAATGAGCGTTGACAAGGTTTTAAAGTGAAAAGACAAGAGAAGAAGAGAAGGAGGGTTATTCTTGGCAGACAGCCAAACTTACCTTAACCAACCACATGCTGCCACCTCACCCCACTCACCACTTCCACCAATCACAACACTCCACCCCTCCACATCAGATTCCACTCACCCTATTTATTAACAAATCTTAACTGATTAGTTTAAATTGGCGCCTAAACACATGGTTTTAAAACCAAAACAGATCAAAACCACCACTATTCACATGAAGAACACGTTTGGGTATTTCTTAATTACCATGAATTAACCCTTAAACCTTTCCAGAATAGTGATTAGGGTGCTAATAAACACAACCCAAACCTTAAACATGACACCCCACCAACCAACAGCCCCACACAAGATTCCCCTGCTACACTTTGGGAGAAAATGACAAAGGCTGCCAGTCATCCACCGACCAAGCTTCTTGCTTCAAACTTACGCATCTTGTGAGCCCTTGATCAACTTCACATGCTTGCCAGCTCCACAAACAGCCAAGAATACGGAACATGATTCCAAGATATTCAAACTCCACAAGGTTATTTTTGGGACTTCAAGCATTAGGGTTTAGTGTTTTTATCTGTTCCTAGTTCACATGTAAGGCTCTATATAAAGCCATAAGGTCTCATTTGCACAACTGCTTTTGGTTTTTCCTTGTTCAACTACTTATAAATCCTCTTTTCAGTTAATGAAAGTGTGTTGAGTTTTATTGAAGAAAGACCAAGGGCCACCTTATTTTAAGCTTGTTTATGATATTTGTTAACTGTAATTGGACCTTAAAACATTTTTTAAACCTTGTGTTAGAAATTACACATTGGATCAAAATTTGATATTTTGCTAAGTTCTTGTTCAAACCTTGGAATTCTTGGGTTATAGGGCTGATCATAGCATCCTAATTGTGATATTAAGGTGTGGTGAGGCTTATAACTTGGGGATAATCAAGTGTGGGGTAACAAGGTTGCATTAATCAAGTTTATTTTCCAAAAAGTCACCTTTCTGTTTTGATTTTGTGCTTCTAACCTTGTTGAATCTTAGCAGGGTTGTTATTGGAAGCTTGTGCTTGTTCTTGCTAGCACATAAGCTCATAAATTCGTGGGTGTGGATGTACATCCATGAGGTTTGTCTTGAAACCTTGAAATTCTGATAAAATTTGGATTTGTGCTCTACTGCTGTTCTTGTTGTTTTCTTGGCTTAAATCTGCTTAGTCTTGCATGATAATGTTGTTTATATGCTAGATTGATCATTAGGTAAACTGAATCACACTTTTTCTTGTTTAAAATTTGATTTGAAAAGATAAAGGGGTGTTTGGGACTACCTGTTTAAGTTTGAATCTTGTTATTGTGTTGTGTAAAGTTTGTGTTTGTGCTCTATATCAGATATATGCTTGGTTGAGAGTGTTTTGCTGCAAGTTTTTGGGTTTGAAACTTTAAATCATACAATCTGCTATAACTTGTTGGATTTAACTGTTTTTGACCTAAGATTTTGGTGAAATCTAGTATTTGTGCATGCTTAGGGTTGAAAGTTGTTAAAACATCATTATTATAACTTATTTGATAGATCTTGAGGTTTGAATCTGGCTTATTGGTCAAATACATCAGCAAAGTGTAAAACTACATGTTCTTGTGTTCATCAGTAACTTAAGGTGCTTGAATCTTGCTTAATACTTTGAATCATTGCATGAAACCTGTTTAGACTTGTTAATTTGTGTTTATAATAGCTTGTGTATGCATTTGGTTGAGTTTGGCTGGCTGAATATTGCTCTAAGTGCTTATTGAACCTGTTCTGCTTATTTGTTCAAGTCTGTGCTAGAGCTGGTGCTTTATTGATTAAACTGTATCAATAGGGTGATTGTGGTTGTGATTTTTTGATTGTTATTGACTCCTTTTGATCCAAAGATCATTTGGGTGCCTTTGTGAAATCTGAATCTCCAAAAAAGTCACTAAAGACAAAAAGTCAAACAAGTCAAGTAGTGGAAAAAGTTTCCATTGCTCAACACCCAAAACTAGCCCCTGCTAGTGTTAAATTGTCATCAGCTTACAATAAGCTATTTTATCTTATCCAGACCTACAACAACTTATTTTTTGTGAGAGATCTTCATTATTTGACCCATTTGATTAGACTGGAGCTTATTGGACTTTGACTTTTACTTTTTGCTAGAAAACCAACTTATTTGGCTTTTTCATAAGTGCTTATTTGCTTTTTCCAGCTTATTGAGTCAGCTTATTTGAAAACTCTTTGTTGATTTTGCTTAATTAAGTCATTTAAAAGCTTTAGAAACTTGAATCAGCTTTTGGGGTGGCCTAGGACTCAAAAACGACTATTTTGTCGTTTTCTATAGATTGGTTATTGCATTTTCAGGCTTATTCCTTGGGCTTATTTCAAATTTCTTTTTATAGAAGTCTTATTTAGGACAAAAGAAGCTTGTGTGTCTAATTTGAGCTTATGGCATTGGCTTATTGCTTAATGGGCCAAAAAGCCCATTAAGAATAAGCTGTTTGGTATAAGCTAGCTTATTTCACACTTTCAGCTTTTAGGCCTTTGGAAAAAGTTGTTTAAAATCAAATTTTGAGTCAAGTAGTGCTTTTTGGGCTTATTTTGGACACTTTTTCATTTTGGGCCCAATTTAGCCCATTAAGTGATATGTTTTGGGTTTAGCCCATTTTCTAGGCCCATTAAGGGTATTTAGGTAACTTCAAGTTCATTTCTGTATTATTTAGGTTAAATTAAGCTAGTTTGCAAGTTTTTAGAATTTTTTATGATTTTTGGATTTTTAATAATATTTTAATATTATTTTATTGTTAAAAATTAAAAGTCTGATTTTCTAAGTTTTATATTTTTCTTAGATTATAGACACTTAATTAGGAATTTTGCCACTTTCCAAATATTTTTAGAGTCTTTTAATTATTTTCTAGAATTAATTTAAGTTTTATTAGTTTTTAATAGTTTTTAATTGTTTAAAAATAGTTTTAGTGGTTTTAAAATTTTGAAAAATACTTTTTAGCTTAATTAGGTTATTTTAAAGGTTTAAAAACTTTAAGATCTTATTTTGGCTTTTTTATAGTTAATTTTGATTTTTAGGGCTTTAATTAGCATTAAAAAGTCATTATTTAAGGTTTTGGCATGTTTGGATTTTTTTGTAAACTCTTAGAATATTTTTGTGGATTTTTAGTGATTTTTGGGAATTTTTAGGGTAAAATTTTAATTTTAGTGCCTTTTACGGTTTTACGTGTACACCTTTTTCGTCTTAGTTTAATTCGACATCGTAACCGTCATTCTCTTCTTATCCCATTTCTATTTTTCACAAATATAATCACAAAGATAATCAATTCATTACACACACACTAAGCCTCCTTGAGAACGAACTCATTTTAGGGTCATTTGTACACGGTTTTCCTAAATCGTCGTTCCTACCCTATTTTGGTACTCTTTTCCTAAAGGTTATACAAAAACACTACATCATCACCCCTCCACGTAGTCATGCACAGTGGATTTTCATGACCTATATTGGCTAATGGTAAAACATGTTAAACAATTTTCATAAGATAAACATAAGACTTTTCAAACTATAAAACCAGTTTTACTAAGAAATAACTAGGTTTTCCAGGACATATAAATTTTCGCTGCTATATGTTATTCATACTTATATTATTCATTTCATGCTTGTATATCCGTGCACTGAGCGTTATGCTCAGCCGTTACTTTCCTTTCCATGTCCCAAAACGGCAGGTACCCAAGGACGGACTCGAGCATTTTGGAGGACTTGCATAGGATGGAAGCTGCCATAGACTTCTTCTCCTTTTGCCTTCATATATTTATGCTTGTTTAAGTCTTTCATTCATTTCATTTACTTTATTATGTTTTGGGCTTATGTTTAGGGACCGATGTTTGATTCCGGTTATCCCTATGGTCATGTAATGTTTTAGACATTTATCCTTGTATGCTTTGATGACATGCCATAATTACGCGTGACATTCCCATTTATCAAAATTGGGTGTCACAATTATGGTATCAGAGCCAAGGCTTCGACCTGTAGGCTCTAAAACTTGACCTGTGACTAGTGGGTAGTCACCAGGATCTTCCTAAGCCAAAATTTGTTATTCTACGTATTGATCTTTTCAGCGCATTGTTGTTTTAACCATGATGTTTTCAGCACCTTGAGGTTTTAACCTTGATGTTTTCATAGATATTGTTTTACTAATATGGATGGACAATCGTCATTCATACTTAGTTATGTGTCATTGGTTCATGCATAATGTTCCTCGTGAATTGTGGCTATGTAGACTGAACCCCAGTAGTTCATAATTAGTCACATAAATTTTTTCTGATAAGTTTTGACAGATGAGTTTCATTTATTTATGTTTCATGTATTATTGTTGCAGGGATTATGACTAAGTAATGGTTGGTACAAGACTACCCTATTTAGTCGCATGTGCTTTTATCGAAACTTTTAACTTTGGGACCGACCTATAGGCGTCCCCTCGCCATGTCTTTTGTTTTGGGACCGACCCATAGGCGTCCCCTCGCACATATAAAGGTTTCTATAAACTACATTACACATTCATGCACTGTTTTTCATGCATAAAATTTTTCTCATGATTTATTAGCATAATTTTTTTTTATGTCCCCTCATAAGTTACTATGTTTTTATGTCAAGTATGTTTTCATACTGTCATGGTTAACTTCACTTCATGCTGATTATGTTATACACTCCTACATGTTGAATTGTTCATGTTTCTTCATGATAATTCCGTCTTCATGTTGATTTACGTCTTACGCCTCTTTTGTTATTCATGTTTTCATGCAAGGCATTGTTGAATTTCATTGAATCCTGCTTTTATGATAGTCATGGTTGGTTTTCATTGATCATGTTGTCAAGCAAATCATCGTTGGATTTTGTGTAACAACACTTTAACGTTTCTCGATATAACCAAAATGATGTCTATGCTAATACTGCCAGGTTATCATGATGGTTTTCCTAACCGTTTAACCGATATACTTTCCTTAAATCATGATAAATGATCGACCCCATACCAATCATTTCACGTGTATTCCACGTGTACTCCACGTACCGTATTTCATGTGTATTACACGTACCTTAATCCATGTGTATTCCACTTGCAACACTTCACGAGTATTCGCTAGTCGATTCTGAATCATCTCAGGCGTATTTTCAGTTACTAATATTCTACAAGATTGCTGATGCCGCCCATAACTTGGAGCTGTTACTAAAGGTTGATGCTGCTGACGTTCGGAGACGCTACGAGATGTGGATGCTGTTCACAACCTAGAGATCCTACCAAACGAAGACAAAGGCGTCAGAGCAAAGCAATTGGACGAGAAGATGCTTCACCATCAGACGATTTCCATCAATCATTTTCCCTAATTCTTGTTACATGTCACACGTCATTCGGTTGTCATTTCAGCCATATGAGTGCAAACCAGTACCAGCCGGCCACTCAGCTGAATAGTTACATGAATCACGATCATGAGAATGACTGTCATGGAACTGACAGACAGGACGATAGTAACCACTACTATGACAGAAACTATCCTAGAAATCGCAACCGAGGCTCCGGCCGCGGACGTGATCAGACATACAAAGGATCAGTAGCCCAACCAATCCGCCAAGTCTGACATAATAACCTAATACTGTAGTTCTATGGTTTTACGTCTCGAGACACATGTCAAGACATCAGTCAAGACACATGTATCACGTATACTTTCTGAAGACACATGTCAAGACATCAGTCAAGACACATGTCTCACGTATACTTTCTGAAGACACATGTCAAGACATCAGTCAAGACACATGTCTCATGTATACTTTCTAAAGACACATGTCAAGACACCAGTCAAGACATATGTCATGCTTATAGTTCCAAGACACGAGTCAAGACACATGACTCACGTCCAACTATGGAACATTTCTAAGAAATTCAGGGTACCCTCCAAGGGTATATCCATTTTGTTGTGCCATGTATTAATCAGGCCACAAGAATTTCAATACCATTACCGGCGCATCAGTGAGAACTGTCACGTTGCCGATGTCACTTTCATTTCTTTCAACATATTTCATATATCCATGAACATGAAGGACGCCTTTCGTATTCCCACGTATACGAAGGTTTTCCTTCAGCTTAATGATGAGATCCAAGCTGCTAACGCATTTCCTCGGACAGACACGAGATGAATTTTATCCTAATTATGGACTATGAACAGCACACCATGCTACGATTCATAATTATGTACAGTAATGTTCAGGCTCCTGAATACATCCAGCTTGATTTTCCATCAGGAAAATCTGTACAAATTATCTATGCTTACAAGCATGTGCGTTGTTAGCCATGGTCGCTAAAATTTTCTAGTTGTCAGTAAGACACGACTACTTAAGTCCTTTTTCGCATAGCCAGTTGATTATTCTAAAATCTTCCCATATATTCCAGAAGAACCCTCAAGGAGAAGGACGATACCATGAGATTATGTGTCGACTACCGTCGATTTAAACAAATCACCATTCATGACCGTTATTCTCCTCCACGTATTGACAACATGTCCAATCGACCTTATAGTGTTAATCACTTTTCCAAGATCGAACTCATGATCATGCTGCCAACTGTGACGAGTGAAGGAGCAGGACATGTCCATGACTGCTATTCGTACACGACTCGGTCATGCTAGATTTATGATTTTGATTTAGTCTCATCAATGCTCCAACGGTATTATAAGAATGAGTTTCCATGAACTCATAGCAAATTCATTAGTGTTTTCATTGAGGATAACCTGATTTCCTCTAAGCCTAGAGAAGAACAGGAAGACCATATCTGCACCATGTTGCAAATTCTATGACAAGAGAAATTTCACCCTGGAAAATTTTCCAGTATCAATTCTGGTTGATTACAGTGACACGCATCACATAGATTTGCATGGTTAATTTTACCATGACTCAGCTTATGTGAAAAGATGAGAACCCTACATTACATAAGGTGTTCTAGAAAATCTTACGCTAAGAGAAGTCTAGATTCATTGACTCAGAGTTTCGCAAACTCCTATGCATCAAGTTCGATGAAGCAAGATACAGTTACGTTCATATCTTCATACCTGTCATACAAACAGGCTAAGATAGGACACCAACAGACTGGGATGTTTTCATCATCTGAAATTTTGAACAGATTGGGACAAGATCTCCATGGATTTTGGTTACCAGATTAACGTAAACTCAGAAGAAGTAAGATGCTATCTGTGTTATTGCCAACAGTTTGATCAAGTCTGCAGAATCCTTACATCCGTACGGATTTCAGAACCAACAGATTGACCAGACGCATTCCACGCCAAGGCTCATCCTATCACTTGGTAATCCCTCAGTTATCGGGTCAGACAAAGGTTCGCATTTGTGCTCCTTGTTTACGTCCACGACCTTGTTCTAATTTCACGGCTTGCTTTCGCGCTCGCGTTCATGACACTATTCACGTTCATGATGGCATCTCGGCTTACGATTTTATGTTCATTTTCCTCATTCTGGGAAGTTTTGCAAGAACTTGAGAGACCAGACCCAAGTTTAGTATAACTCCCTATCCTCAGATAGACGTTTCTCGACATATTCTATGTCTCGCCTTGTAGCGTTTGGCGTTACCGCCATTATATTCTATGTTCACGATTATGTTTCACATGTCATGTACATTCCACGTTCCTCATATCATGATCAAGATATGTTAAACGTATCATGGATCACGATATGTTTACTCATATTACACTCATCATAACCCCACGTATTACGTTCAAAATTTTTTCACGTATTACGTTCAAAATTTTCCACGTACTACGTTTCCTTATGTCTTGCACATCGTTGCTAATTATCAGTTAAGTTAGAAATGTTTTGCACGATAACATTTTAGTTGCCCTTACACGTAAATTCTTATTCACTCGATCAAATTTACGGGATCTGTTGATCCCAAACTTAGATCGATTAGCTTTGTGTATACGAGATTAGATCAAGAATAACACGTAGAGAAACCTTTGTTATATGCTTTGTGAATCTAAGTGTTATGCGGAATTTAACACTTAAACAAGAACACAAGATGTAAACAAAACTTTCACTTTGATTATAAATGTCGAACTGGCTTACAATGAAAGATGTTTACGAATGAAAACTTATATAAAACTTGATATTAAACATTAACCTAAAGGCCTTCTTTTATAGACTAAGAAGCCTTGTACAATAAGCTACGTATCAACTATTCTAGGTAAAGATAAACATAGAAAATACATTGTCGTTTCTATCTTTACTAGAAGTATTCTAGAACATAATAAACGTGTAGCTTATATCCTCCATCAGTGCTTGTCTTCAATGTGTCAACGCTTGACTTTAACTTGTCAACGCTTGAGCTGTCAGCGCTTGTTTTGTTCCTGTCAACGCTTGATTTGTTCTTGTCAGCGCTCAAGTGATCTGGCCTTAATTTATTCCCAACAATCCTCCCCTAAACTTGATATCCACTCGTATGATCAAGTTTCTGAATAAACATTAAGAACTTGGAGGAGTCTGACAAACCTTCTCATATTGGTAATAAATAAATCTGATCAAATTCTTTGCCACGTCACTTGTATAATCTATCTCCAGCTGGGTGTCCTTCATCTTTTCCAAAACAGCCTTGGATATGAAATACTGAGCATCCACAAGTAGATACTCAGCAAACTTTGTAGAACTCAAATGGTATACACCAGCAGCTGAATATAACCTCCATTGAAGACCACTGAGGTCATCTTCAAGATCCTTCCATATTTGAGGATCTTCCTCATTTGTCCCACACATTCTTTTAAATGTGGTCCAAAGTTTTATTCCGATAGCTGAAGTTGGTGCTTCAGCCTCATACTTGGTCTCTAGTAACCTCCAAAGGTCCACCAAGTCTTCTCTATCACAACTTGCAAATAAAGATATGAGAGTGGTAAAAGTGTGTACCTCCTTGCCAAATCTTCCAATCTTCCAGAATCCACATTCATCCTCATCATAACTCACAATTGGATTCCTGGAATCTAATGGTAACACTTGCACCATATCTGAAGCTTCTAATGGGGAGAGCTTGAGGCTCTTTCTAATAACTGCTTCACTTGGATATAGTGGATTCATATCTTTTGGAAACTCAAGTTTAAATCCCTTCTTTACTGGCCTGGGAATCATCATAGCTTTCTTGATTTCCATTTCTTCTGCAAGTTTCTCCTTTCTTTCATCTGAAAGAAGTCTAAAAGTGTTTTCTTCCTGCACTTTCACCCAAATAGGATAAGCCCTATGTTCCAACTCATCAAATGTCAAAGCCTTCAACTTCTGATGTGTCCATCCAACTCCATGACATCTGAGCAACATAAAGTAGAGCTCCCTTCTATCCCTTTTCAATTCTGAGAGAATATTGCTTGCCTTGTGCTTCAAAATCACCTTACAATCCTTCTGAACTCTAAGAAGAAGCTCCAAACCCCATATTTGATCTGAAATGGTCAAGTCTGGATTATCCATGCAGCTTTCTTCCCAAGAATTGTACATCTGAACCACCTCTGGCATGTCAAAGTCAACCTGCAATTTTAAATCTCTCAACTTTTCCCTAGCAAGCTCATCACCATACTCAAGCCTTTCTGGTTCTATAATCATCACACTTGAGTCTGAGCTAGCTCCATCACTTTCTTCTTCAGAAGTCACAACAAATGGTGACTTTTCCTTTTCACCTTGTTCCATCATTTGTTCAGCCAATCTTCTATCAAATTCAACTTGGGCTGCATTCTTTGGAACAATTTCTTCTACCAATTTACCCTTACCCTTATCTGATGGTGCAATGGTTGGTAAGGTAAATGGTAATACCTGAGTAGAAACTTCTTTGATGATAGATGATGACTGGAATACATCACCTTCATGTGCAGGTCTGTCAACGCCCAAATTTCCTCTATCAGCGCCCAAAATACTTCTATCAGCGTCCAAATTTGTCTTGTCAACGCTCAAATATTTTCCCTCAGCGCCTTGTGTAACCTCTCTCAACATAGCTGTAAATGATAAATTTAGATTGGTTGGAGAGATTAAGGACGTATCAAAACCTGTTTGTTCCTTCAAAGTTGTAAGGGCTCCAGCAACATCCATTGATTGACCATCTTGGCTGCCCTTATCACTCAGATTTCTTTGATCTTCTTCCCCTTTGGAAGACTCCCCCATACCCCTCCTAGCATGATCACTCTCCAAAACAACAATCCTCTCCCTCAATTGCTTGAGTTCAAGGCCTTGTGAGCTGACAATTTGTACTAAGTCTACATTTTGCTTTTGTAAGCTAATGCAGACTGCCGTCAATTCCAAAAGAGTCATTGGTTCCAGACTGCCCTCTTCTGAAATGGGGATTTGACCTCCCAAGATAGGTTCATTGGGCAAGGATGAGGACTTAATGATGGTGGGATTGCCTTGGCCAGCATCTAAGCCAGAACCAATAGTCCCAGCCTCATCCAGGTCACCAGCCACACTTGTGGTGGTGGTTCTCTCTGCTTCATGGCTAGGACCACCAGAGGAGAACACTCCAGTAGTCCTTTGGCGTTTTATCAACCTATATTCAGGTGGGGTGGAAGATGGTGTGGAAGAATGGGTAGATGTGGGTTGGTTAAGGGGTGTTTGGGATTGTGATGGTTGTGTATCAGCGTTGGAAATAGGCACATCAACGCCAACATTTGATGTGTCAGCGTCAAAGGGTTCTTGGTCAATTTGCATTTGTTCAGGTGAGGGTAAAGGTTCAGGAATGGGTTCAAGTTGTGGTTGAGGGTCAATGTGAGGTTGAGGGTCTGGTTGGGGTTGTGCTGCTGCAATAACAGCAAGCATGGCTGGGGTTAAAGGTAAGTCTCTATGAGGTGGTGAATCCATCTTCGTAAAAATAGCTTTCTTTTGTTCAGGGATCTTATAAAAATCATTGTGATCCCTTGAACAATAACCTTGATCATCAAAAATCATTTGCAGAAAACGGGGATAAGCTAAAGTCATTTTTGTCCCCTTGTTTTTACACATCCCTTCAAAAATCATTTTAGAATAGTTATATTTTTGCCCTGTTGCAATGCACACAATAGCACTGGCAATGGATCTATTGATCTCATTGTGTGCAGTACATTTGAGACTCAAACATTGAAGGAGAATGTGAATGAGGTACTTCCAGGCTGGGGGAAATTCCTGCTTATGATACTTATTAAGAGTACCTTCATCAGGAAAAGGGTATCCCAAAGCCCTAAGCCCTTGTTCTATTTCATTTATGGGAAGGATGGCTACACCATCAGCATCATCAAGATGCAAGGCCTGGCGTACCAAGGCCTCAGTAACCACCCAAGATCTCTCATGAACAATAGAAGTTAATGTGGTCACTCCATTAACTGTTGAGGAACTGACAGTGTTCCAAAACTGCTTAATGTGTGTGACTGGAATGAGTGGTGCATGAGAAAGAGCATACCTTAAAGGGGATGCGTTCAAATACGCCACCATTTGTGTGTATTGAGGAAACAAATCATTATCAGCAACAAGATAAGCAATCATGTTGTGTTGAGACTTGAACCCCAAATCCAATTCTGCTGAGTTAAACTTTGGTGCCATTGATGAAAGCTGTTAATATGAAGTGTAGAAGATGAAAGTTGATAAGAGAAAAGTGTTAGACAAGAATTATAGATACCCTGTTTTAAAATAGGAGCCAAATTTATAGGAGATAAAGAATGCATGTGATTGGCCCAAAAATAGGCAAAGATTTTCAAAAACTAATCATGAAAATATTGAAAAAGTTATAAGTTATCTCATGCATTTAATGAAAGTAACAACTCCTAAAATTACGGCTTGAAAATATGTCAAAAAGTAACAACTGGGTAGGTCCCATTGAGTGTCAACGGTCAAAAATAACCCATCAACGCCCAACGGCTATAATCTTGTCAACGTTCACCTAAAGCCATGTCAGCGTCCAATTTGGTCACAACAACGCTTGGAAAAATCTTGTCAGCGTCCAAAAATAAAATTGTTTTAAAAAGTGAAAAATGACCTTAACAAGTAATTTATCCTAGAGAAGATAACCAAAAGCTGATAATTATCATAGGGCGGCAAGCACTGTCCAGTTATGCACACTTGCATAAGCAAGATAGACATAACAGTCCTCTAGTGTCCCTTGCTAACCAAAATTCTTAACAACCAAGTTACCTTATAAAATCCTTGTTACTCCCAGGTAAATCCCATATCAAAATCATTCCCAAGTCTCCCAACAGACCACAACCAATTCTAGGCCAAAAATGTCTTGGCAGCATGCAAAGTTGATATACTATGCATGCTATAGTGCCTCATGGTTTAGTAAAACTAACCCATACTCACCTGTGGACACAATCTAGAATTGTGATAAGAGTATCATATGAATACCCAAAAATCCTAAAGGTTCCTAAAACCTCCCCTTAAACAATGATACAAAAAGTTTGCTAAAATCATGCATGAACATAAAAAATTTATGTCAAGATAGGAATGAAACATTCCAACCATCATCCATAAATAAAAACTTGTCCAAATGCTATTCCATTGATCCATAAGCAACTCTGTATCCAATGGTATACTGCTAACACCATCTGCACATTTAGATTGAAAACCACAAAACTAACATTGTTGCTGACAACGCCCCGATAACACACAACAGTGTTGAAGGAAGCTTTGTCAGCGTTAGACAATTATATTGCTGACAACGTTGCAAAAACACTTATCAGTGTTCAAACAACCTTTGTCAGTGTTAGAAAAATATAGTGGAAAATCTAAATCATCAATAAGACCAATAATAATAATGCATCATCCTGTACATACTTTTACAAAAAGAATCCAAAACACATATTAAGTGAGATTAACCATTCCAATACTTGTTACCAAGTATTGAAATCTTCCAGTATCAAAACGTTTAGTTAATAAATCTGACACATTTTCCTCAGTGTCAACCCTATCTGGTTGTATTAAACCTTTCTCAAAGCAATCTCTTATAAAATGGTGTCTAATTTCTATGTGTTTAGTTTTAGAATGATGTACAGGATTCTTAATGATGCATAAAGTACTATTATTGTCAACAAATATCTTAGTATGCATGAAATTATACCCATAGTCCAACAGCTGGTTCTGAATCCACAACACTTGACCACAACATGCTGCTGCAGCCACATACTCTGCTTCAGTTGTAGAGTTAGCCACCACTGTTTGTTTCTTGCATTGCCAAGATATTAATCTGCTCCCAAGAAACTGACATCCACCAGTTATGGATTTCCTATCAAACTTATCACCTCCATAATCACTATCTGAATATGCAATCAGCTCCAATGGTGAATCCTTTGGGTACCACAAGCCAAGACTTAGGAAGCATCTTAGGTACCTAAAGATCCTCTTCACAGCATAAAGGTGACATTCTTTGGGAGTCACTTGATGGCGTGCACAAGCACACACAGCAAACATGATATCAGGTCTGGAAGCAGTAAGATACATCAAGGATCCAATCATGGATCTATAATGCCTGACATCAACATCTTTCCCATCTCCAATCTTTCCCCAAGGGTGTTCTCTATCCATAGGAGTAGTAGCCCTCTTTTCATGTGGAGAAAAGCCAAACTTCTTCAAGATCTCAGCAACATATTTGTCCTGGGAGATGAAGATACGATCTTCTTTCTGCTGAACTTGTAACCCAAGAAAGAAGTTCATCTCCCCCATAGCACTCATCTTGAATTTGTCTGTCATAAGCTTGGAGAAATCCTCACTCATCTTTGGATCAGTAGACCCAAAAATGATATCATCAACATAGACCTGCACAAGCAACACATGTTTGCCTTTCTTCTTTGTAAATAGTGTCTGATCTATGGTGCCCCTCTTGAATCCATTGTCCACCAAATAGGTAGACAAAGTAACATACCATGCTCTAGGGGCTTGATGAAGACCATACATAGCCTTTTTGACTCTATACACTTTATCTGGATGCTCTGGATCCTCAAAACCAGGAGGTTGCATGACATAAACTTCCTCAACAATGGTGCCATACAAGAATGCAGTTTTGACATCCATTTGATAGACTGTAAAGCCCATGCAAGATGCATAGGCTAGAAAAATCCTAATAGCTTCAATCCTTGCAACTGGTGCAAAGACTTCCTCATAGTCTATCCCCTCCTCTTGTGTATAACCTTGAGCCACTAACCTTGCCTTGTTTCTGACCATAATACCTCTTTCATCTCTTTTGTTCCTGAGAACCCATCTTGTCCCTATAGGTCTGACATATCTAGGACAATCAACCAGCTCCCAAACATCCTGAATTGCAAATTGGTGAAGCTCATCCTGCATTGCTTCTACCCAACTTGGTTCTTTGAGAGCATCAAATATCTTCTTGGGTTCTTCTTGTGACAGAAAACATGCAAACAAACATGCTTGCACAAGAGGGGTATCAACCTTCTTGTGTATATTGGCAATAAATCCACCAAGACCTTGATGGGATCTTCTTGTCTGAACTGGAGTCATAATATCACCAATGATCTGAGATGTGGGGTGATTCTTCATTGTGGAGGTGAGAACCCCTCCTTCAAAAAATCTGGTGTCCTCAACCTCATGCTCCATGTTGCCAATATCTTCTTCATCAGACTCTCTTTGAGCAACAGGAATCTCTTCACGAACATTGGAAGGTCCACCTTGTTCAAAACTGGAAGAGAAAAGATGCCCATAAGTGTTGTCAACGTTTGAATCTTGGTTGTCAGCGTCTGGGCTGACAGTGCTTGAAATGTTGTTGTTAATGTCTGAATTGGTCTTGTCAGCGCTAGATTTGCCTTTGTCAGCACCTGAAGAACCATGCATGTTTGTATCTGGTGGTATTTGGAGACCACCATTATCTTGTCCAGCAGCAGCAGCAGCAAAAGCATCTGTCCAAATGGGAATTGTGACATATTCAAATGTAGGAGATGCCTTTTCTGCTTGTGATCCAACCCTCTCATCAACCTGTGTACCTGAAACATCAACAACTTGTTCCTCCACAACATTTGAAGTTACCTTCACAATGTCTGGATTAGTGACAGGCATATAATTTAAAGTTCTAGATAAGGGTTCCAAATAAAACAACCAATTTGGACCACTTTCAGGATCACTAGGTTTATTCTCTAAGAACCTAACATGTACTCTCTCAACAATACGTTTGTCTTCTTTAAGATAAACCCTATAACCCTTGCTCTGCACTGAATACCCCATGAAGTAACCTTCATCACCTTTTGCACTAAATTTCCCTAAGGCATCACTAGTGTCCAAAACTACTACATGACAACCAAAAGGTCTGAGAAAACCAATATTAGGTTTTCTTCCCCAAAGTAACTCATAAGGTGTTTTGTTCTGAATTTTGTTAACCAATGCTCTATTTTGCACATAGCATGCTGTATTAACAGCCTCAGCCCAAAAGGCTATAGGAAAGTGAGCATCAGCCAACATTGTTCTGGCTGCTTCATTTAGGGTTCTATTTTTCCTTTCAGCAACCCCATTTTGTTGTGGGGTTCTAGCAATACTGAATTGCCTAGTAATTCCCTTCCTGGCACAAAAATCATCTAGCTTCTTGTTCCTAAATTCTCCACCATTATCACTCCTAAGCATTTTAACCTCATTGCCAGACCTTTTCTCAATTTGAGTGATAAATTCAATAAGAACATCAGCTGTGTCACTCTTCATAGCTAGAAAGAATATCCAAGTAAACCTAGAAAAGTCATCAGTGACAACAAAACAATATGACTTGCCATTCAAACTCTCTATATTTCTTGGACCAAAGAGGTCCATGTGAAGCATATGAAGAGGTCTGGAACTAGTATGCACCTGCTTGGACTTGAATGAGACCTTGTGCTGTTTGCCTTTAAGACATGCAACACAAGAGTGGTCATTGTGGAAGGCCTTCTCAGGCAAACCATCAACTAAACCAAGCCTCACAAGTCTATTTATATTTTTAAAATTTATGTGCCCTAGTCTCCTGTGCCACAAATTACTTTCATCAACTGAGGCCTTAGCATAAAAACAAGACATATTTGTATTCACTTTAATCCCATTTAAATTCACATTGTATATGTCCTTATGCCTAGGTGTTCTATACTCAATATACTTCTCATCAGGGATCTTAAAATCCTTGCTTAACACCAAACACTCAGTATCAGTGAAAAGAACCTTATTTTTGTTATCACACACTTGTGATACACTAAACAGATTATAATCCAGTTCTTTTACCAGGAAGACGTTCTCAAAACGTAGATTATTGGTAAGAAGGGTTCCTTTGCCTGTAATGGTGCCGTAGCCCCCTCCAAAGTATACCTTATCACCATCTTTAATAGGAGTGAAGTTCGTCAGATAGTCTTCCTTCCCTGTCATGTGCCTTGAGCATCCACTATCCTAATATCCATAGTCATTGATCTGTCTTTGAATGCCCTGCACATAAAGAAAACAAATTAGTTTTCTTTGGGAACCCAAGTGTCAGAAGACTTGGATTCATCTGGTTGTTCAATAAGAACAGACTTAGTTCTCACAACAACCCCATTCTCATCCCTTTTAGGATGAAATACCCAGTTAACCCCAATTGGTTTTGTAATGACCTTTGAAATGTAATTAAATCTATTGCAAGTCATTGAAATTCCATTATTATTAGGGTTTTGATCTTTCTTGGGTCTCCATGTTAAGCTTGAAGAAGCTTTTGACCCCTTACCTTGTGGCTGCAAATATTTAGGTCTGGTCACGTTTCTGTCAGCGTTGGATTTTGTCCTGTCAACGCTGAAATTACCCTTATCAGCGTTGAACCTAGGGTTTGCTACAGGAACCCATTGCCTATTTGACCAGGTGTTTGTCTTTTGAAAAGGTCTTTGTCCATGAGTGTTAGACATTCTAGAGAAGAATGGGGCAGGTCTAATCACTTGTGGACTTTGCTGCACACAAGGTTTGGGTCTGACAACGTTTGACTTCCTAAAAACGTTGTCTTTCTTCCTATCAGCGCTGAAATTTTTCCTATCAGCGCTGGCTTTGGGAGCGTTGACACACTTGTATGCCAAATGTGAAAAGCTACCACAAGTATAACAGGCTTTCTTAGACACACTCTTAGGTCTAGAAGAGAAGAAACCTGTTCCATGATTGTTAACTTGGCTCTTGGGTGACCTATTATTTCTATACATCTCTGCATATTTAATGGTAGGTCTTCTAACAGTGTTGGAGCCTAGGTCAACAGCTTTACCAGTAACTGGGTGAGTAACCTTAATGGGTGGTGATTCATTGGGACTTTCACATAGCAAACCTCCCTTAACAAACAAAGTAGGGTTAGCTTTCTTCCACTCATTTAGGTCAGTCAATTTTTGTTGATACTCTTCTACTGGAGTGACAACTCTTGGTGGAGGAGAGAATTCCTCTTCTTGGCATTCTGGTATACCAGTCCAAGACAAATCCTTTCTAAGGACACCATAGAAGTCACCAGCTGGTGGTGGAACCAGAGAGTAATCATTCATCCTAATCCCAGTCATGTCCTTAGGATCCCTTTGTTTAGCTACACAGTCTCCTAGGGTTTGGGTTGCTCTATCAAATCTTTGAATCTTAAGGTCAACATTATCTTTATTCTTAATGGCCTCATCTAACTTAGCCTGTAGGTCTCCATTGACCTTTGTCATGATATTTCTAATATCCATACTACCCTCTAGCTCATGTTTTAAGATATTTATCTTATCTTTTAAATCAAATTCCATTTTCTTGTATTCAGAAACGGTTTTCTCAGTTTCAGTAAGAGCTAGTTGGTAATTGGATAATTTACACCTTTCAGTGCTCATATCATCTTTTAGTTTTAACACCTCTTTGTTAAGTCTATCAGTGTTTAACCTACAACCTTTGCTACAAAAAGCATCATCATATACCTCATTATCAGATGAAGAGGAGGAGTGTGCCATGAGAGCATATTCAACATGCTCTTCTTCTTCAATATCAGCAATCAAAGCTTTGTCCTCTTCAGCATTCTTAGCCAGATAGCTCCAATCCCATCCAGTACCATCAATTCCTTGAACTGCAACCATGGCCTTGGAATCTTGAGCTTTAACAACCTGACTTGAGGGTTTACCAGCATCAGATCTTCTAGGAGATCTGCATTCCCTCATGAAGTGCCCCATACGATGACAGTTGTAGCATTCAACTTTGGATTTATCAAATCCAGCTGTGTCTTTAGCATTGAAGGTCATCTTCTTCTTGAACCTTCTATTCCACCTATTTGCTCTTATACTAGCAAGAGCCATGTTCCATTTGATGTCCATCTCTTCCAAGTGCTCATCACTTATCTACTCAAGGTCCTCATATGTAATCACTGAACCATTGGGCAAAGAAGCAATGTAAGCACACACAGTATCCAAATCCAAACCAGCAGGTTTAACTCTTGGGGAGTCATTCATGAATGTGTCAGCGTCTGAAAAGGAGACGTTGACAGGACTTGTTCCAGCGCTGACAAATGATGATCCAGTAACTAGATGCATAAAAGAGTCCTTCTGATTGAATTGACCTTCACTATGAGAGAAGAAGGCCATGTTGCTGGTGCTAGGTTTGCTTCCATGTGCTGAAAGAGTTTCATCTTCCAATAGTCTTAGTTTGTTGTAGATGTCATCAAACGAGGAGCTCTTGTAAGTATTATTGGCAAGAATAGATCTTGCCTCAATCTTCCATGCCTCAGCAAGACTTTTAAGAAAGGTAGCATTGGTGTCAACATCACCAACTTGTGTCCCCATGAAGGACAACTTGCTTGTGATGTCAAGCAATCTGCTTCTCACACTACTCAGTTTCTCATTGGGTTGAGCTTTGAAGACAGCATAGTCATGCAGAAGTTGCTTTTTCTTTTCTTACTTAGTGTCTGCATTGCCACCATATGCAACTTCAAGTGCTTCCCAATGATCCTTAGCAGATTTATAGCCTCTATATTTGTGCTGGTTTTCTTGTCCCAAAGAGACTTTCAGAATATTTAGGGCTTTCATGTCAACCCTTTTCTTTGCAATATCTTCAGCACCTACAGCTCTACCATCTCCAGGTTTTTCTTTCTTATCCTCTTCAGGGCATCCTTCAACAGCTGTTCTTTGACTAATGGCATCAAGAATCGTTTGAGCCTTATTGAATGAGTTTCCATATTCAATAATCTCCCAGAGTGTGTAGTCATAGATCCCCAGATATTGTTCAAAGTTGAACTTCCATAAGTCAAAGTTGGTTGCATCAAGCATGGGAATCCTGATGTTTGGTAAGGGTGAATTGGAGGTGGTTATTGCTTCAGACATGATGTTGTTAGGGTTTTGGTGTTTTTAGGGTTTCTGAGAAAATTAGGGTTTTGGTGTTCGTGTATCGTTCTGGTGTTCTTCAAAGATAGAAAGTTCCTCAACAAGCTCTGATACCACTTGTTGATCCCAAACTTAGATCGATTAGCTTTGTGTATACGAGATTAGATCAAGCATAACACGTAGAGAAACCTTTGTTATATGCTTTGTGAATCTAAGTGTTATGCGGAATTTAACACTTAAACAAGAACACAAGATGTAAACAAAACTTTCACTTTGATTATGAATGTCGAACTTGCTTACAATGAAAGATGTTTACGAATGAAAACTTATATAAAACTTGATATTAAACATTAACCTAAAGGCCTTCTTTTATAGACTAAGAAGCCTTGTATAATAAGCTACGTATCAACTATTCTAGGTAAAGATAAACATAGAAAATACATTGTCGTTTCTATCTTTACTAGAAGTATTATAGAACATAATAAACGTGTAGCTTATATCCTCCATCAGTGCTTGTCTTCAATGTGTCAACGCTTGACTTTAACTTGTCAACGCTTGAGCTGTCAGCGCTTGTTTTGTTCCTGTCAACGCTTGATTTGTACTTGTCAGCGCTCAAGTGATCTGGCCTTAATTTATTCCCAATAGGATCTACCTTAAGTTGATAACCAAGAACTTCTTCGTATTTCAAGTCAAGGTCAGGAGGACCAAGATTTATCATTTGTGTCAAGATCTGTGAAGGAACCGTTCCAAGAGGGAAGCCACTTGGAAACGGACAAGTTCATCCGGACTTTTATCCGTTTTTCTCTTATCAATTAGATATGTCCTTTCAGTCACATCACGTTCCATGTCCTTTTCAAGACATGTCACGTTCGTGTTCCTTCTGCCAGGAAACCTGCACGTTCATTTATCTTACATACCCTCTCAGTTTGATTTGGGTATGTTTCTCTTTTAGTTACGTTATCTATAGTTCGGGGACGAATTATTCTTTTTAGGGGGGAAGAGTTGTAAAACCCGCATGCTTTTACCATGAATAGTACCTTAAGATCGTACGTATATGATTAGAACTTTCCTTTCATTAACATATTTACGTTTCACGTATAAGTATTACGAGTATTACGTACGTGTTAGAACACGATAAGTATTTATTACGTATGAACACACAATAATTATTCAAATAATTATTATAATCACGAGTATACGAACATGAAATCATGAACGTAAATTAATCACAAACTAATATTACGTATGTATATATATAATTATTACGAACACGAATAAATATATTAAGTCACGATCGATAACTAATTAAAACACGTAAAACACGAACACGAGAACACACTTATTAATTAGATACGGAAAATGATCGGGTTACCCCATGTGGGCCCATATACCACGAAATTAGGAAGGAAAAGGGCTTACCTCATCCATTTTTACTAAACAAGAAAAATTAGGAAAACACATTCATTCATCAAAAATCAAGAAAATAAGAAAAAAACCCTAGCCGCCTTTTCTCTTTGGCCGCCGGTATGGATCATCACCACAAGGGTGTTTGGGTTGATTTTGGGGTTGATTATTTACAAAGAGCATTAGTGTGTTCATCCTCCTTGATTCACGCATTCGGTAAACCTTAAAACCCTTTTCTTTTAATCTTTTAATTTATTTTTACACATGAACTTATAAGGGTTTTGTTTTAATATGATTATCATGTTAATTAAATCAAGGGGGGGGGGGGGTAAATGTTTTGATGTTTTAGGGTTGTTGTTTGTGGCCGACGCAAGAACCGAGCCCCATAGGGGTCTCTACTTGATTTAATCCACACCACCGAGACTACAAGGTCTCGGTATGGTGATGGTGGTCCCATGGCAGCAGCCAAAACAAGGGAACCCCGACTTGGTTCGGGGTATGGTTTTGATTACGGGTCCGGTTCATGGTTTCTAGTCACGATCCGGTTCATTGATTATGTTAAGGTTTATGATTTTAATAGTTATATGTTAAAAATTAAATTAATAAAACATGACATAATTAATTTAATTAACATGACTTAGGTTATAAATTTAATTATTAGATCATGAATTTTTACCTAAGTATTTATTTTAATTAGACTTTATAATTAATTAATTATTAAAAATCATGACTATAATTAATTAATCAACATGACTTAGGTTATTTATTAACAGTAATTAATAATACATGTTTTAACCTAAGTATTTTAACTTATTTAATTAAAAACATGATATATTTAATTAAATACTTTTAACCTATAGTTTAATTAATTTACATGTAATAATTAATAAACTATACCTTATATCAATATGACTTAGAAAATAATCAGAAAACACTTAAGCTTATATAATTAGCTTATTTAACCAGCTTATATCTAATTATGGAAACTTTCTATTTTTAGAAACTTATTTAATTAAGGCAGCTAATCTATTTATGGAAACTTTCTATTTTTAGAAACTTATCTATTTTAAGCAATATTTCTATTTTTTTAAATTTTCTATTTTTGGAAACTTTCTATTTTTGGAAAATTTCTATTTTTGGAAACTTTTTATTTTTGGAAACTTTCTATTTTTGGAAACTTTCTATTTTTGGTAACTTTCTATTTTTGGAAACTTTCTATTTTAGGAAACCTGCTATTTTTAGAAAGTTACTTATTATACAGTAAGTATAATAATACATGAAATACAAGTAATACTTAATCAGAATAGACAGAATATAAGATAAACACAGCTTAAAGCTTAAAACAGTAAAACATGACATGAACGTATAAAATAAGCTAAGACAGGACATGAAACCAGTTACGTATTTAGTAATCAGATACTTATACACGTATGTATTTATGTAGCATTAGTGATACGGAAGTAGGACTCTCTTCCATTCTTCTTCTTCGTTCACTGGACATAAGATACGAATTCCCGTCCTTTCAGTATGGACATTCTTTCCTTATTAGGATTCCCCGTATGCAGCCAACTGTTTTCCCGTAGTATAAGTTTATATGTTTGATTTGCTTATGTTTAATTTAGAATACCTATAGCCATATACATGCATGACCAGTTTCACCTAGTTATGGAGGTACCATAACCATAACACTAGAGGCACTGGTGTTATGACTTCACCACGGTGGAGTGATTGCTCGTGGCGTCCCTTCAGCTTTTGGCCATATTATTATATTTATCATGTGGGGCGTATGGGTGCATCCTAGTTACATGTTTTTCAGCAGATTACTCAGTGTGAATGTGGTGTGTGCCTTGCATCCTTCACAAGGAGCTGCTCCCTCCTACCCAGACCAGTATATTAAATTTGAGGCAGCCCCTCTAGTTTGCATGATGAGGTCACCCCTCCAAGTATTCATGCACGGTGGATTTTCATGACCCCTATATTGGCTAATGGTAAAACATGTTAAACAGTTTTCATAAGATAAACATAAGGCTTTTCAAACTATAAAACTAGTTTTACTAAGAAATAACCAGGTTTTCCAGGACATATACATTTCCGCTGCTATATGTTATTCATACTTATATTATTCATTTCATGCTTGTATATCCGTGCACTGAGTGTTATGCTCATCCGTTACTTTCCTTTCCATGTCCCAAAACGGTAGGTACCCAAGGACGGACTCGAGCATTTTGGAGGACTTGCATAGGATGGAAGCTGCCATAGACTTCTTCTCCTTTTGCCTTCATATATTTATGCTTGTTTAAGTCTTTCATTCATTTCATTTACTTTATTATGTTTTGGGCTTATGTTTGGGGACCGATGTTTGATACTGGTTATCCCTATGGTCATGTAATGTTTTAGACATTTATCCTTGTATGCTTTGATGACACGCCATAATTACGCGTGACATTCCATTTATCAATGATGAGATGGCATTTATACATGATCTCATCGTTCTTTTTGGTCTTTAAATGCATTAAAATGTCATAAAATACCATATATATGCTTGTGTTTGTTTAATTGTGTATTTTAGGTATGGATATCGTGAAAAAGACAAAAGATCACAAGAAACAAGGAATAACGGACACGAGAAACGAAGTTGTACAAAGAACCGGGCCCTAGTTCATGAATTATCCAAGATTAAACCTTGAAGACTTGAAGATGTACAAGATTGATCCTCAATGAATGAAGAAATGACACTTAAAACCCTTGTATATTCATAATTACAAGTTTGGTCCCTTAAGTTTGTCAAAACTACAAAACTTGTCCTTCAACTTTGAAGATTTGGCAAGATTAGTCCCTCATCAATTCTAATTTGTCAAAAATGGTCCCTCATGGAGTCAAAGATACATTGAAGACCTTTGAAGAACAAGACTATCCAAAATCAGTCCCTCAAATATTCAAACATGGCAAAAATTACCCTTGAAAAACTTTTGCCAAAGTTTTAGGGCAAAAGTGTGAAAATCAGAACTTGGATAACAAAGGAAAACGTGTTTGATGGATGAAATACTTGTTTTATCCATTTCACCAAAACACAAGGGCCAAAGTTGGGCAAATGAAACATTCAAAAAGAATTTGCGCCAAAAACTTTTCACTTCCACAAAAAACGGATCAAAAGTGTTACTATTCACCTTTTACCCCCAGTTACCATTCCACTTAAACCAAAGGGTAAATCCCAATTACCCACACCCACGTGTGATTCACATATGTAGAAACCCATCCCACACACAAAACCCTCATCCCCACTCACCAAAGGGTCCCACCCATTCACACGTCAACCAATCAAAACACAACTTTCTCTCCAAGTAATCTGACATGTCAAGATCAACAGCCTAGAGTCACAGCTTAACTCCAAAGCTAAAATGAACGTCCATGATGCACTTGAACAGCTCACACACATCAAACGGCATCAAGCACTCAAGGGAAATTTTAAGAATTCATAGCTAGGGTTTTTAGCATTCTAGAACCATCTGTTAGGCCTATAAAAGGAGACCTCAACTTGTGAGAGTCCCCTTTTAAACATTGTAATTCCTTTTTGAAATTTATAAAAGTTGGTATTTTGAGAAAATTGTAATTTCTTTTTATGTTTTTGAAAGTTGATATTGTTTAAAGGTGATTCTGAGTTCCATTTGATGTTATAAGTGTGCTTGAATCATTTGGTTCAGGGACGTTTATGTTTGGTAAGGTTTTCAAGTTTGAAAAAAGCTTGAAAAGAGGTTTCTAATTTTGCTATTTTTATTGTACTAATCCTTAACCAAAAGCTATAAGCTATTGCAAGCTTGTTGACACCAAGCTTGTGAAGAGATTTAAGCTCTTGGTTGAGTTGTTTGTTCATTTGTGTTGAAGAATCATAATCATCAAAACCTTGTTCTACTTTGAACATCAGCAGGTTTTGATCCTCTTGTTAAAGTACCTTGGTCTTGTTCTAGTTGTTGAACAAGGTCCAAGGAGCATAGCTAGTCCTCCTAGGATGTTGTGGATGACAGGTATAAGCTCTTGTTTAAGTTTCCCCTAAAAAATTTATGTTATTGCCTGTTTTTGATTTTGGACTTTGATTTTGTGTTCTTGTGTTTGAGGTTGTGATTTTTGTGTTTGAATCTGTTAGTTGTCATCTAGGAAGTGTGTTTGAATCATAAAATCAGTAGTTTGTTAGTTGGAATCACAAGTTGCTTTGATAAGTTGTGGATTAAGGGTTGTTTGTGTTTGCTGGTTCAAAGGCCTTAGGGCCTTGGAGCTTGGATCCTTTTGGTTTTTATCTATTTGTTTGCTGATATAAAAGTTGTTTTAAGTGTTGAATAGGTCTAAAACAAGGTATAACTAAAAATCATTAGGTTTCTAGTTTCTGAACACTTTTTGCAGTCAAACTCATCAGCAGGTCTAATTTGTTTGTTTGTTTGAATTAAGGTGTGAAACTTGGTTTGCTTATAGATTTGTTGGTTGTGCAACTTTGCATCATCTGGTATTAGAGTTTGGTTGCTTATTGAGTAGTCTATAGCTTATTGAATTTCAGCTTTTGGTCATTTAGATCAGCAAATGCATGCTATGAGATTTTGATGCTATTGGTTTGATTCCTGTTGTTTTATGCTAGTATTTGGTTCCTTCTGCATTACTTGGTTTGTACTTTTTGCTTGCTGCTTATCTCACAAGCTTATAAGCCCATTGGCTTATTGAGTTATTTGTGCTGAAACTCATCAAGTCTACCCAACTGGTAGACCTTGATTCCCAAGGTTTGCACTCAAGCCTTGACTAGCAGGGTGAAATCAAAGTCTCAACACTTCATTAAGTCTGTCAACGTCCAAATTGTGCTTGTCAGCGTTTGATTTTCTCTTGTCAGCATTTGACTTTTCGTCAAACTTGGTCATATAGCTTATTGAATCTGTTTTGCTTATTGGTACATGCAATAACTTGGTTTTTGTAATAGAACTCATTTTTCTTAGCTTAATAACAGGTCGGGAAGGTTACAACTCTTTTGGTTAAGCTTTTGCTAGAAAACTAGCTTATTTGGCTTTTTCAGCCAACTTATTGGTTCCTACAGCTTATTCTACTTGGCTTTTTGTGATTTTCTTGATTGATTATTCTTAGTTAAGCTATTTGTGAGCTTTTGCAACAAACTAGAGCTTCTGAAACGCCCTAGAACTCTAACCCGACTATTTTGTCGTTTTGTGGAATTGTTCTTGGCTTATTTCTGGCTTATTTAGTGTGCTTTTTCAAAATTTCTTTTTACAGATCTCTTTAGTTTCCCAAAAGAAGGTTGTGTGTCAAATTAGAGCTTATGGCATTGGCTTATTGCTTAATGGGCTTATTGGCCCAATAAGAATAAGTTGTTTGTTCATTAAGCTGTGATAAGCTCACTTTCAGCTTTTGGGCCTTCAGAGTTTTGTGTTTAGAATTAAATTTTGAGTCAGATTGGGCTTTTCCAAGTCATTTGGGCTTATTTTGACTTTTTGGGCTAAAAAGCCCATTAAACTTGACTGTTTGATTTTAGCCCATTTGGGGGCCCATTAGGGGCAATTTGGTAATTTCACTTTCTTTTCTATTTATTTAGGTTAAAATAAACTAGTTTGCAAGTTTTTAGAATTTTTATAATTTTTGGATTTTTAATATTATTTTAATTTATTTTATTATTATTATTCAAATTTCACATTTTTGCACTTTTTATATTTTTCTTAGCTTAAATACAATATAATAGGATTTTTGCAACTCTTAGATTAATTTTATCATCTTTAGATTAATTTTTATAATCTTTTTTAAGTTTTAATAGTTTTTAAATCATTTTAAATAGTTTTTCTTAGTTTAAAAATTTATAAAAATAGTTTTTAATCTTTTTAGGTCATTTTAGAGGTTTACCAATTGAAAAATCTTTATTTGAGCTTTTTGATAATTAATTTGATTTTTAGGGCTTTAATTAGCATTTAAAAATTAACATTTAATTAATTAAAAGGTTTGAAAAAGTTTTGATCATTGGTAAACTCTTAGTTCATTTATTTTGATTTTTGGTGAATTTTTGGTAATTTTTAGAATTAATTTTTATTTTTGCTCATTTTACGGTTTTACGTTTAGTCGTAGTAGTAATTAATTTCACGTCTTCGTCATCCTCTTTTCTCATCCCCTTATATCCAATATTAATCTCAAACCTTGCTACATTTTAGTCACACACATATACCTCCTTGGGAAACGAACTTCATTGGGTCATTAGTGTTTGATTTTCCTAAATCATCACTTAATACTTACCGCTCATTTACGCTCTTTTGTTTTCCTAAACAAGAGACGTAATTTACCACAATCATTTCGGCGCCGCTGCCGGGGAGGTGTGTCGTGATTAATTTGTCTTGTTGTTTTTAATATTAACCATAAATAGTATTTGTATTAGTAGAAATCTACTAATACGTATTATCGGTTTTTTGGTTTTTCTTGTGAAATTATTATTACTATATTGTATTAAGTATCACAATAAATACAAAATATCTCCAAAAGTGTGAAAACGCAACCTTAATTGGAATTTGAACTCCTAATTATTGTATTCGAATCTCAAACAAAAGAAAAAGGTAAAAATAGATAAATACTTTCGTGAAGTTCGATTTTTAAAAATACGAACTATAAGGTGGGTATAAGGCGGGTATTATAAAATATACCCTAAGGAAAAAGGCTCTTAAGTGCTTCGCGCCGCCTCGTTTCCCCGCTTGCTTGTGAGTATTTTGAGATTGAAGGCTAATCGAAGGTTTTGCCGCCCAAAGTATTATTACGTTTAATATATTTGCTTGGTTTTCTTTGTGATTAAACCCTCTTGAACAATTTGGTTTTCACCAAAGTTCTAAAGTCATTCGAAGACGTTCACTCCACGTGATCGTTTTCATTCTTTTGAGGCTTCTTTAATCAAGAGTTTGATTCGAGGAGAGATTTGGTAGATTGTTGTCTACGAAGATACACCAAAATCCAAAAAAATTAAAAACAATCAAAAACACAAAAAAATTGAAAATTCACAAAACACCCAAAAAGAATCTTCTTTGCTCACCTCCCATTCTTCATGAAGTTTATGATCACTCGTAATCAAGCAAAACGAGCTCGTAAACGTCTTCAAAATCAAGCAAATCAAGAGACGTTGATTGAAGAACAAACTCCAATTGTTGAACCTATTGTAGAACAAGAAGTCGTCATGGCTAATCGTACTATGATGGAGTTGCTACAAGCACCCACCGAGGGTTTTGGAGAGGCCATTGTGATTCCCGCTATCCTTGCGGAGAATTTCGAGATTAAGACGGGTTTAATGCCGATGTTGTAAGCTAATAAGTTTAGAGGTCATGAGAAAGACAACCCGCATTACCACATAAGGAATTTTAATCGTCTCACCGCTACTAGCAAGTTTAAGGATGTTCCACATGACGCCATTAAGATGATGTTGTTACCATACTCGTTAGATGGATCCGCAAAAATTTGGCTTGAGAAAGAACCGCCAAATTTAATTTTGACATGGGGTGATCTCGTTTCTAAGTTTGTGAACAAATTTTTTCCACCATCTAAAAGAAAACATTTGAAAAATGAGATTTCAAGATTTGTACAACGAAATAATGAAAGTTTTTCAATGGCATGGGAACGATTTAAACAAATGTTTCATGAATGTCCACACCATGATTTTTTGGAATTGCATCAAGTTGATATTTTTTATAATGGGCTTAATGATCATGAACGAGATTACTTGAATTCCGCCGCGGGTGGTAATCTTTTGTGCAAAACGACCGATGAAGCTTTAAAGATTATCGAGAATAGATCTAAGGTTTATAGCCCTCGTAACACACCGAGTGTTTCCAATATGGGTTCGTCATCGTCGTCATCGTCTCGTAGCATTAATGCCTTACATGATGAAGCTAATGAGGAAAATCGGTTTTTTGATAGATTTGCTAAACTTATGACTTATTGGAAAGCACAAGAGGCTTTGATATCCGCTTCGGTTAAAGCGGTTGAAAAGAGTTGTTTGTCTTATGGTGGAGCTCATGATCTTTCCGAGTGCATTACCGTCGGTGGTAACACTTCGAGTGCTTACGTAGCAACGGGAACTTACAACCAAAACGGCAAAGGTTCCCGCCCAAATCAAGCTCCACCAAATCAAAATGCTAATAACTATCGAAACAACAATCAAGGTGGTAATTATCAAGGAAATTCACGTAACTACAACAAAGGAAATTATCAAAGTGGGAATGGACAAGTCACTAATCAAAACCAAAACCGTGATTTTCAAAACACTACACAAGGTTTTCAAAATGCTCACACTAAAAATCTTCAAGGAGAATTTTTGGATTATGCTAAAGCAAATGATGCTAAGTTTGATAACATGCAATGTGAGATGATTAGCTTAAGATCCGAGTTGAAAAACGAGCTTAAAAACGAACTTGCTAATGAACTTAAAACTCATGAAAATAAAATGGAAGGAAATGTCCAACGTCTTCAACAAAATCAACAAAAGATGGAACAAGGACAACATGAGATTAAGCAAGAATTGTTAAAAGCGGATGCTAGGCAATCAAAATTTGAAGACCGAATGGCAAAAATGTTTGAAGCAATCATGTGTAAACCCTCTTCCTCGGGTGGTCTTCCTAGTGATACCATTGCAAACACGAAGGGAGAAATGAAGGTTATTACTACACGAAGTGGTAAAACTTTCAAGGAACCAATCTCTCGTCCAAGTACTTCTACGGAGAAGGAAATCGAGAAAGAGCCCGAGGTGATGGTCGAAAAGGAGCATATTACAATCCCACGAAGTACCGCTCATACCACACCTACGGTTGAACCAATACCAATCATGGAACCTGAGATTCCAAGGCCGTTGCCTAATGTCCAACCCACACCACCCTTACCTTACCCTTCGAGACGAAACAAAGAGAAATTGCAAGAACGTAACAAACAACAAATCGATATTTTTATAAAAATGTTTCAACAAGTGCATTTTGATGTGCGTTTAGCCGACGCGTTGTTATATATGCCTCGTTTCGCTTCCACTTTTAAAAGTATGATGAGCGATAAGGAAAAGCTTTCGATGCTTGCTAATTGTTCTTCGGTTTATCTTAACCGCATACCGGAAAAAGTTGGTGACCCCAGAAAGTTTCTCATTCCTTGTGACATACAAGATATGAAAGAATGCCTCGCCTTGGCCGATCTTGGTGCGAGCATTAATTTGATGCCATTTTCCATTTGGAAATCACTTTCTCTTCCGGCTATTACTCCTTCGAACATGTCTATCGAGATGGCCGATCATTCTACGATTTTAGCTTGTGGAGTAGCCGAAGATGTTTTCGTAAAAGTGGGGAAGTTCTACTACCCCGTTGATTTTATAGTAGTTGACATCCCCGCGGATCCTCAAGTTCCTCTAATTTTAGGTCGTCCATTTTTAGACACCTCGAGATCGCTTATCGACGTTCATGCAAGAACTATCACTTTGAGATTCAACGAAGAGGAACTTGATATAAACGCTACTCAAAACTCAAAACCTTCTCATGTTTATGCAATAGCTACCATCAATCACATTGACTTAGTTGATGTGGTTTGCGATGAGTTTTCACAAGAAGTGTTAGGTTTTTCCGATAGCTCTTCAAGTGGCAATCCCACTATTTTGGATCCGATTCTTGCTAATTCCACACCAAATATCACTCCATTCCAAGGAGGCGATTTCACTTCAAATGAAATCGACAATGAGGATGAGGTGTTTATTAGTGATGATACTTCTATTCCACCATTACTTCCGCCGATGGAAGTTAAGAGTGTTGAGCCAAAATCTTCAATCGAGGAACCACCTATCCTTGAATTGAAAGATCTTCCTTCTCACCTTGAATACGCATTCTTGGAAGGTGATGACAAGTTGCCGGTTACTATTGCAAGAGGTCTTGCTAATGATGAAAAAACCGAGCTCTTGAAAGTTCTTAAAGCTCATAAAGGGGCAATTGCATGGAAAATTTCCGACATTAAGGGTATTGACCCAAAATTTTGTACTCACAAGATTTTAATGGAGGAGGACTACAAACTCGCAATTCAAAGTCAAAGAAGGGTAAACCCCAAAATTCACGATGTCATAAAAAGGAAGTTTTAAAACTCCTTGACGCGGGAATGATTTATCCTATCTCCGATAACCCATGGGTGAGCCCAATCCATTGTGTCCCTAAAAAGGGAGGAATGACCGTTGTGCCTAATGAAAACAACGAGTTAATTCCCACTCGTGTTGTGACCGGTTGGAGGGTGTGTATTGACTACCGAAAGTTAAATGACACCACTCGTAAAGACCACTTTCTCTTTCCCTTCATGGATCAAATGTTGGAGCGACTCGCGGGAAATGAATTCTATTGCTTTTAGATGGTTTTTTCGGTTACTTTCAAATCCCTATCGACCCTCGTGATCAAGATAATACTACGTTTACGTGTCCTTATGGAACGTTTGCTTATCGTAGGATGCCTTTCGGACTTTGTAATGCACCGGGTACGTTTCAACGGTGTATGATGGCCATTTTTCACGATATGATCGAGAAGTCGATGGAAGTGTTTATGGATGACTTTTCGGTGTTTGGCAATTCGTTCACGTCGTGTTTATCTAAACTCGAGCAAATGTTAAAACATTGTGAAGAAACTGATCTTGTGCTTAATTGGGAAAAATGTCATTTCATGTGTAAACAAGGAGTCGTCTTAGGACATAAGGTCTCGAAAGCGAGGATTAAGGTCGATAAAGCTAAGGTAGACGTCATCGCCAAGTTACCTCATCCCAAAACCGTTAAGGGAGTTAGGAGTTTCCTAGGCCACGCGGGCTTTTATCGTCGTTTCATCAAAGACTTCTCGAAAATCTCTCGACCTATGACACACCTTCTCGAGAAGGATGCTCCTTTTAATTTCAATGAGGATTGTGTTAGAGCTTTCGAAACTTTTAAAAGGAAACTTACCGAAGCTCCCATTCTTGGTGCTCCTAATTAGGAATTACCCTTTGAAATCATGTGCGATGCAAGTGATTATGCTATAGGGGCCGTCTTAGGGAAACGTTATGAAAAGCATTTCCGTCCTATCCATTATGCTAGTAAGACGATGACCGAGGCTAAATTAAAGTACACCACAACGGAAAAGGAATTCCTTGCCGTGGTCTATGCTTTTGAGAAATTCCGACCTTATCTCGTCTTAACTAAAAGCATCGTGTATACCGACCATTCGGCTATCAATTATATCTTAGCTAAGCAAGATGCTAAGCCGAGATTGCTTCGTTGGATGCTCCTCCTCCAAGAATGTGATGTCACCGTGCTTGACAAAAAAGGAGCCGAGAATCTAGCGGCTGATCATCTCTCTCGTCTAGAAGATCCTCACAAAGATGTTTTCGAGAACAAGGAAATCACCGAAACATTTCCTCTTGATACTCTCGGTGTAGTGAATTCTAAAGACACCACCCCATGGTTTGCCGACATTGCAAATTACCATGCGGGGAATTTCATAATCAAGGGTATGACGACACAACAAAAGCGAAAATTCTTTCGTGACGTCAAGTTCTATTTTTGGGACGAACCTTATCTCTTTCGGGTTTGTGCGGATCAACTCGTTCGACGTTGTGTTTTTGGTGCCGAAGCTTCTAATATCCTTAGAGCTTGTCAAGAGGGACCCACGGGTGGTCACCATGGTGCTAATCTCACGGCTAAGAAAGTGTTCGATGTCGGCTTCTTTTGGCCTTCTATCTATCGTGATGCACACGCACTTGTGAAGTCGTGTGATTCGTGCCAACGTCAAGGAAAATCGTCTCAACGTGATGAAATGCCGCAAAGCATAATTCAAGTGTGTGAGATTTTCGACATTTGGGGCATAGACTTTATGGGGCGGTTCCCATCGTCTCATGGTAACAAGTATATCCTCGTCGCGGTGGACTACCTTTCTAAGTGGGTGGAAGCTAAGGCTTTACCTACTAATGATGCTCGTGTGGTAGTGAAGTTTTTGAAGCAACTATTCTCTCGGTTCGGAACCCCTCGTGCTATTATAAGCGATCGTGGAACCCATTTTTGTAATGACCAATTCGAGAAGGTCTTAAAGAAATAGGGAGTTACTCATCGTCTTTCTACGGCTTATCACCCGCAAACGAGTGGGCAAGTCGAGGTTTCGAACCGAGCTTTGAAGAGGATTTTAGAGAGGTCGATTGGAGAAAACCGTGCTTCATGGTCCGACAAACTCGATGACGCTTTATGGGCCTTTAGAATCGCTTATAAGACACCTATCGGTTGTACTCCTTATAAGTTAGTCTATGGGAAGAATTGTCATTTGCCCATTGAATTAGAGCACAAGGCATATTGGGCCCTTAAGCATGAAAAATTTGACTTAAAGACCACGGGAGATCACCGGAAAATACAATTGAATGAATTGGATGAACTAAGAGATAATGCTTATGAAAATTCATTGATTTTCAAAGAAAAGACTAAAAAGTTTCATGATGCAAAGATTAAAAACCGGGTTTTTAACGTTGGTGATCAAGTGTTACTTTATAACTCTAGACTTATGATATTTTCCAGGAAATTGAAATCTCATTGGTCGGGTCCTTTCACCGTTACACAAGTGTTTCCTTATGGGACCATCGAGCTAGCTCAAGATGATGGTCCTAACTTCAAGGTGAACAGACATAGGCTTAAGCACTACTTTGGTGGGGAAATTCCTTCAATGGTTGACCTCGACCAAGTCACCTTCCCCAATGATAATTAGCATTGAGGGGATCGAGTCGAGCTCATGACTCGGTAATAAAAATGAGGTTCCTCGTGGGGGAGATCCCATGCTTATCTTTTTATGCTTACTAATAACTAATGAGAGGGGATTTGTGCCCTTCCAACTCGTTGTCTCGTGGTTGTTTGTAATTGTGTTATCTAGATCATCATCATCTACGATTGAAGAATCTCGTGTTTGTTTACGTGAGCCTCCATCGTATGCTTGAAGAAGTTTTTCACGAATCCATTTACATATCCTTTATTGTTCTAACAATTATCTTTTAGCATAATCCATAAACGGCTTTAGATATATTGTAGATCACCCTTTCCATGCTAGATCCTAAGCATTCGATTCTTCGTCTCTAGTATGGGGGTGCTCCACCTTTAGACTCGAAACATTGAGGATAATGTTTACTTTTAGTATGGGGGGTGAATATGTACTTGCTTTGCTACGCCCTCACGTTTACCAACTTTTAATGTTTTGTTTTGTTGCTAATAAGGCTAAAAATGGCCAAATTTTAAAATTTTTCTTAGTTTTCATAAGTGTTTTTAAGACACGAATGTATATTTTCCGATGGGTAGAATAAGAGCTAATTTTTGACTTGATGGGAATTTGGAGCCATTTACATTCCTTAACCCGCTCAATTCAATTTTTGCTAGACTTTTATACAGGGAACTTTAAAACGCGAAAGTCTTATCTCATTCGGGTTAAGAACAAGAACTTTTCGCAAGTTCCTATAATTGATCCTAGAAAGTCACTTATCAAGGGAACTATAAAATGCATTCTCTAAACTTGAAAAAGTCTAAGAAAGTGCAAGATCCTATAGGTGGCTTGAAAACCCAAAACTTTGATTTGATATATTCTTAATGAAAGCTAATCCAAATTTGGCTTAATTCTGACTTGCATGGCTAAGTATTCACGAGTCTCTTCAATTAGAGGTCTTTATATAGTGAAGAACGAGAAGTGATAGAGTTAGACAAGTGATCATACTAAACGTAGAACATGAAAATGTTCTTTCAAAAACTCATATGTTTTTAATTGTGGCTTTTTCTTCCCATAAGATCAATGCATTAGGAATAAAAATAATTGCAATAAGTAAGGTCGTACGATTTAAAAGGTTACTTAGCCTCTAGCGCAAGATCGTTTAAAAGTTGCTCGGGGTTGAATAGAGTTCATAGCCAAGGCATAACTTATTGAAGCGGGACGCGAAGATTGGTGAAGATCCAAAAGGCCCTAACAAGGCATGAGGAGCTCTATTTTGTTGCTAAAGATCCAAGATGATGTGAAGTATAATTATTCCAAAATCAATATGAAGGATCAAGACACACGACGAAAAGCAATTACTTCCCTAAAGATCATGGAGAAAGTCTATCAGAAAAGACCCTTACAAGGTATGAGGATAAATATATCCAAGTCCGAAAAGGAGGCGGATCGTTGTATATCAAATTCCAAAATAAAGATTGAAGAAAAATGATGAAGTCGTGGTCCAAATATGAAGAATCTCTCAAAAACGTCAAGTGAAGAAATTCCAAATATATGAAGAGAAGACCATAATTTCAAGAACGTCTTCCCAAGATTTGAAGTATGAAGTACATGCCAAATATCGGTCCGAGAAAGGTCTCGAATCGTGAAACGAGTTATGCCAAGATATGAACTTAAGGAGATACACGAGAAGCCGTTTTAAAAGATTTTGTCCTTCGGCTAACTATCGATTAAATCGTGCTACTTTGCTTTCGGACTAATAAATATTCAAATAAGTCAATATGAATCACTTGTGATCAATGACAAATAGATAAAAAAATGCTAGTAACCCATTTCCCTTTATAATAACTAGGATTGCGGGGAGAAAAAGTATTACACAATTTGGACGTATGAGTAGTGTTAGCATTGTGACTTGTACCAAAAATGATCTCGTTTTTGCACTTAGCATGGAATGTATGACAATCAAGGATGACGAAATTTACTCTAAGGGACATTTACTTATTTCTATTCATTGACCCTAAAAGTCACATTCTGATGAAAATCATACACTATGACTTTACACATCTACGTAGTATTGTTGCAAGTCTTTTACTTTTCAATAAAGGTTATAAAATTGAACTTTGGTGATGCTTAGATACTTTATTCTAGCATTGCGTGAGGGCACGACAATGGCTTAGTATGGGGGAGTGATGAGATGGCATTTATACATGATCTCATCGTTCTTTTTGGGCTTTAAATGCATTAAAATGTCATAAAATACCATATATATGCTTGTGTTTGTTTACTTGTGTATTTTAGGTATGGATATCGTGAAAAAGACAAAAGATCACAAGAAACAAGGAAAAACAGACACGATAAACGAAGCCGTACAAAGAACCAGGCCCTAATTCATGAATTATCCAAGATTAAACCTTGAAGACTTGAAGATGTACAAGATTGATCCTCAATGAATGAATAAATGACACTTAAAACCCTTGTATATTCATAATTACAAGTTTGGTCCCTTAAGTTTGTCAAAATTACAAAAATGGTCCTTCAACTTTGAAGATTTGGCAAGATTAGTCCCTCATCAATTATAATTTGTCAAAATGGTCCCTCATGGAGTCAAAGATACATTGAAGACCTTTGAAGATCAAGAATGTCCAAAATCAGTCCCTTAAATATTCAAACATGGCAAAAATTACCCTTGAAACACTTTTGCCAAAATTTTGGGGCAAAAGTCTGAAAATCAGAACTTGGATAACAAAGGAAAACGTGTTTGATGGCTGAAATACTTGTTTTATCCATTTCACCAAAACACAAGGGCCAAAGTTGGGCAAATGAAACATTCAAAAAGAATTTGTGCCAAACACTTTTCACTTCCACAAAAAACAGATCAAAAGTGTTACTATTCACCTTTCACCCCAGTTACCATTCCACTTAAACCAAAGCGTAAATCCCAATTACCCACACCCACGTGTGATTCACACATGCAGAAACCCATCCCACACACAAAACCCTCATCCCCACTCACCAAAGGGTCCCACCTATTCACATGTCAACCAATCAAAACACAACTTTCTCTCCAAGTAATCTGACGTGTCAAGATCGACAGCCTAGAGTCATAGCTTAACTCCAAAGCTAAAATGAACGTCCATGATGCATTTGGACAACTCACACACATCAAAGGACATCAAGCACTCAAGGGCAATTTTGAGAATTCATATCTAGGGTTTTTAGCATTCTAGAACCATCTGTTAGGCCTATAAAAGGAGACCTCAACTTGTGAGAGTCCCTTTGTTCCAGTTTTACCTTTTAAACATTGTAATTCCTTTTTGAAATTTATAAAAGTTGGTATTTTGAGAAAATTGAAATTCCTTTTTATGTTTTTGAAAGTTGGTATTATTTAAAGGTGATTCTGAGTTTCATTTGATGTTATAAGTGTGCTTGAATCATTTGGTTCAAGGACGTTTATGTTTGGTAAGGTTTTCAAGTTTGAAAAAAGCTTGAAAAGAGGTTTCTGATTTTGCTATTTTTGTTGTACTAATCCTTAACCAAAAGCTATAAGCTCTTGCAAGCTTGTTGACACCAAGCTTGTGAAGAGATTTAAGCTCTTGGTTGAGTTGTTTGTTCATTTTTGTTGAAGAATCATAATCATCAAAACCTTGTTCTACTTTGAACATCAGCAGGTTTTGATCCTCTTGTTGAAGTACCTTGGTCTTGTTCTAGTTGTTGAACAAGGTCCAAGGAGCATAGCTGGTCCTCCTAGGATGTTGTAGAGGACAAGTATAAGCTCTTGTTTAAGTTTCCCCTAAAATTTTTATGTTATTGCCTGTTTTTGATTTTGGACTTTGATTTTGTGTTCTTGTGTTTGAGGTTGTGATTTTTATGTTTGAATCTGTTAGTTGTCATCTAGGAAGTGTGTTTGAATCATAAAATCAGTAGGTTGTTAGTTGGAATCACAAGTTGCTTTGATAAGTTGTGGATTAAGGGTTGTTTGTGTTTGCTGGTTCAAAGGCCTTAGGGCCTTGGAGCTTGGCTCCTTTTTGTTTTTATCTATTTGTTTGCTGATATAAAAGTTGTTTCAAGTGTTGAATAGGTCTAAAACAAGGTATAACTAAAAATCATTAGGTTGCTAGTTTCTGAATACTTTTGCAGTCAAACACATCAGCAGGTCTAATTTTTTTGTTTGTTTGAATTAAGGCGTGAAACTTGGTTTGCTTATAGACTTTTTGGTTGTGCAACTCTACATCATCTGGTTTTTGAGTTTGGTTGCTTATTGAGTAGTCTATAGCTTATTGAATTTCAGCTTTTGGTCATTTAGATCAGCAAATGCATGCTATGAGATTTTGATGCTATTGGTTTGATTCCTGTTGTTTTATGTTAGTATTTGGTTCCTTGTGCATTACTTGGTTTGTGCTTTTTGCTTGCTGCTTATCTCACAAGCTTATAAGCCCACTGGCTTATTAGCTTATTTGTGCCAAAACTCATCAAGTCTACCCAACTGGTAGACCTTGATTCCCAAGGTTTGCACTCAAGCCTTGACTAGCAGGGTGAAATCAAAGTCTCAACACTTCAATAAGTCTATCAACGTCCAAATTGTGCTTGTCAGCGTTTGATTTTCTCTTGTCAGTGTTTGACTTTTGGTCAAACTTGATTATATAGCTTATTGAATCTGTTTTGCTTATTGGTACATGCAACAACTTGGTTTTTGTAATAGAACTCATTTTTCTCAGCTTAATAACAGGTCTAGAAGGTTACAAGTCTTTTGGTTAAGCTTTTGCTAGAAAACTAGCTTATTTGGCTTTTTCAGCCAGCTTATTGGTTCTTACAGCTTATTCTACTTGACTTTTTGTGATTTTCTTGATTGATTATTCTTAGTTAAGCTATTTGTGAGCTTTTGCAACAAACTAGAGCTTCTGAAACGCCCTAGAACTCTAACTTGACTATTTTGTCTTTTTGTAGAATTGCTCTTTGCTTATTTCTGGCTTATTAATTGTGCTTTTTCAAAATTTCTTTTTATAGATCTCTTTAGTTTCCCAAAGAAGGTTGTGTGTCAAATTAGAGCTTATGGCATTGGCTTTTTGCTTAATGGGCTTATTGGCCCAATAAGAATAAGCTGTTTGTTCATTAAGCTATGATAAGCTCACTTTTAGCTTTTGGGCCTTCAGAGTTTTGTGTTTAGAATTAAATTTTGAGTCAGATTGGGCTTTTCCTGTTGGGAATAAAATATGGGTCAGTTCACTAAACGCTGATAAGAAGAATGTCAACGCTGATAAGAAGACATTAGACGCTGACAGCCAAGCGTTGACAAAGAAGAAGTCAACGCTGACAGCCTTGAAGATTGACACTGATGGAATATCTTCATACGAATCTTTTGTTTATTTGTTTCTTTATTGTGTATGGTAAAGATAAGCTCGACATTGTATTTTCTATTATTATCTTTACCTAGAATAGTTGATTCGTAGCTTATTGTACAAGACTTCTTGTTCTATAAAAAGAAGATCTTTTAGGTTAAAGTTAATTATTCAGTTTTCATAAGTATTCGCAAGTAAAACCTCTTTCATTGTAATCAAGTACGATCATTCTAATACAAGTGAAAGTTTGTTTAACATCTTTGTGTTTTAGATCAAGTGTTAATTCCGCATAACACTTTGTTACTTTATTCATAAGCAAAGGTTTCTCTACGTGTAGTACTTGATCTAATCTCGTATACACAAAGCTTAATCGATCTAAGTTTGGGATCAACAAGTGGTATCAGAGCCTGTTGAGAAACTTTTGCTCTTTAAGTAACGCAAGAACCCTAAAACACCAAAAACCCTAAAAACCCTAAAATTCTCAAAACCCTAAAAACATCATGTCTGGCACAGATCAACCTGCGGCTTTGCTACAAAACAACTCCTCAAATCCTAGTATCAAAATTCCCATGTTTGATGCCAGGAACTTTGAGCTTTGGAAGTCAAATTTTGAGCAATATATAGCTATTCATGACTACACTCTTTGGGAGATTGTCGAATATGGGAACACATTCGACAAAGCACAAAAGATTGCTGCTGCTATTGCCACAAGGACAACTGTTCCTAATTGTCCTGAAGCTGATAAGAAGGAAAAGCCTGGAGATGGAAGAGCTGTAGCTGTTGAAGATATAGCCAAGAAGAGGGTGGACATGAAAATCTTGAACATCATGAAACACGCCCTAGGTCATGAGAATCAGCACAAGTACAAACGCTTTGAGTCTGCAAAAGAGATTTGGGAAGCTCTTGAAGTAGCACATGGTGGCAATGCTGACACAAAAGAAGAAAAGAAGAAGCAACTCCTGCATGAGTATGCTGTTTTTAAAGCTCAACCCAATGAGAATCTCAGCAGTGTGAGAAGTAGACTTCTTGACATAACAAGTCAACTTTCCTTCATGGGAACTCAGATTGATGACCCTGAATTGAATGCTACTTTTCTCAAAAGCCTTGGTGATGTATGGAAGATTGAGACAAGATCCATTCTTGTCAATAACACCCACAAGACCTCTAGGTTTGATGACATCTTCAACAAACTAAGACTGTTGGAGAATGAATGGCTTTTGGATAGTGATAATAAATCTTCCAGTAGTAACATGGCCTTCTTCTCACAAAGTGAAGGCCAATTTGATTCCATGAACTTCTATGGACATCCAGCCACTGGATCTCAAGGTGTCAGCGCTGGATGTCAGTCTGTCAGCGCTGGATCATATCCTGTCAACGCTTTATACTTAAGCGCTGACACACACAACTTTGGCGCTGATAGAATTAAACCTGCTGGTTTAGATCTAGATACTGTGTGTGCATTCATTGTTTCTTTGCCCAGTGATTCAAGGATTACTTATGAAGATCTTGAGCAGATAAGTGATGAGCAACTGGAAGAGATGGATATCAAGTGGACCATGGCTCTTGTAAGTTTAAGAGCAAACAGGTTTAATAAAAGGTTCAAGAAGAAGATGACCTTTAATGCTAAGGATGTTGCTGGCTTTGACAAGTCCAAGGTTGAGTGCTACAACTGTCATAGGATGGGGCACTTTATGAGGGAATGTAGATCTCCAAGAAGATCTGATGCTGGTAAGCCTTCAAGCCAAATGGTTAAGAGCCAAGATCCCAAGGCCATGGTTGCTGTTCAACAAATTGATGGTGTTGGAGGATGGGACTGGAGCTGGAACTTTATGGCTAAGGATGAGGAAGAGGACAGAGCTTTGGTTGCTGAAGTTAAAGAAGAGCATGTTGAATATGCTCTCATGGCACACTCCTCCTCTTCATTAGATAATGAGGTATATGATGATGCTTTCTGTTCTAAGGGTTGTCGTTTAAATACTGAAAAATTAAATCAAGAGATAGTAAAATTATTAGATGAGGCAAGTACTGAAAGATGCAAAGTATCTAATTATCAACTTGCTCTTACCCAAACAGAAAAGACAGTAGCTGAGTATAAGAAAATGGAGTTTGATTTAAAGGATCAAATAAATATCTTAAAACATGAGTTACATCAAAGTAAAGATGTTCAAGATATAGTAAACAGGGTTAATCTTGATTTGATAGCTCAGTTAGAGGAGGCTAACAAAAATAAAGATAATGTGAGTCTTAAAATCCAGAGATTTGATAAGGCCACACAATCCCTAGGAGAGTGTGTTAGTAAACAAAGAGACTCTAAGGACATGAGTCGGATTGGGATGAATAATTATACTGGTGTTCCACCACCAGCTGGGGATTTCTATGGTGTCCAATCAAAGGACTTATCTTGGACTGGCTTGCCAGAACTTCAAGAGAAGGAATTCATTCCTCCACCTAGAGTGACTTCCCCAGTTGAGGAATACAAGCAAAAACTGACTGACCTAGATGAGTGGAAGAAAGCTAACCACACTTTGTTTGTTAAGGGAGGGTTGTTGTGTGAAAGTCCAAATGAGCCCACACCAAACATGATACCAATTGTGGAGTCCAATGATCCTACACCTATTAAAATCACACACCCTACTACTGGCAAAGCTGTTGACCTTGGCCCACAAACTGTTAGAAAACCTAGTGTTAAATATGCAGAGATGTATAGGAATACTAGGTCACCAAAAAGCCAAGTTAGTAACCATGGAACAGGCTTCTTTGCTTCTAGACCTAAGACTATGTCTAGAAAAGCTTGTTACACATGTGGTAGCTTCTCACATTTGGCATACAAATGTGTCAACGCTTTCAATGTCAACGCTGATAGGAACCATTTCAGCGCTGACAAAAGTCAACATAGGTCAAACACTGTCAGACCCAATACCCTTGTGAACAAAAGTTCACAAGTTGTTAGACCAGCCCCATTCTTTTCTAGAGGGTCTAACACACAAGGCCTAAGACCTTTTCAAAAGTCAAACACTTGGTCCAATAGGCAATGGATTCCTGTAGCAAACCCTAGGTTCAACGCTGATAAAGGCAATCGGGGCGCTGACAAGAGCAATTTCAGCGCTGACAGACACACTGCCAAACCTAGGTATTTGCAACCACAGGGAAATAGGTCTAAAGCTTCTACTAGCTTAACATGGAGACCAAAACAAGACCAAAACTCTAATTCTACTGGTGTTTCTATGACATGCAACAGGTTTCATTATATTTCAAAAGCAATGTCAACACCAATTGGGGTTAACTGGGAATTTCATTCAAAAAGGGATGAAAATGGGGTTGTTATGAGAACCAAGTCTGTTCTTGTTGAACAACCAGATGAATCCAAGTCTTCCAAGGCTTGGGTTCCCAAAGAAAACTAATGTGTTTTCTTTATGTGCAGGGCATTCAGAAGAAGATCAATGATTATGGATATTGGGATAGTGGATGCTCAAGGCACATGACAGGGAAGGAAGACTATCTGACTAATTTCTCTCCTATTCAAGATGGTGATAAGGTATACTTTGGAGGGGGCTATGGCACCATCACAGGAAAAGGAACCCTTGTCACCAACAATCTACGATTTGAGAATGTCTTCCTGGTAAAAGAACTGGATTATAATTTGTTTAGTGTATCACAAGTGTGTGATAACAAAAATAAGGTTCTTTTCACAGATACTGAGTGCTTGGTGTTAAGCAGATTATAAGCTCCCTGAGGAAAAATACATAGATTTTAGAACACCAAGGCATAAAGACATATATAATGTGAATCTTAATGGAATTAAGATAAATAATAAAATGTCATGTTTGTATGCTAAAGCCTCAGTAGATGAAAGTAATCTTTGGCACAGGAGATTGGGGCACATAAACTTTAAGAATATCAATAGACTTGTGAGGCTTGGTTTAGTTGATGGTTTGCCTGAAAAGGCTTTCCACAATGACCACTCTTGTGTTGCATGTCTTAAGGGAAAGCAGCACAAGGTCTCATTCAGGTCTAAACAGGTGCACTCTAGTTCTAAACCACTTCACTTATTGCATATGGACCTCTTTGGTCCAACTAATATAGAAAGTTTGAAGGGTAAATCATATTGTTTTGTTATCACTGATGATTATTCCAGGTTTACATGGACTTTCTTTTTAGCCAAGAAAAGTGAAACTGCCCAAAGTCTGATTAATTTCATTACCCAGATTGAAAAGAAGAATGGTAATGAGGTCAAAATTATTAGAAGTGACAATGGGGGTGAGTTTAGAAATCAGTTGTTAGATGACTTTTGTGCCAAGAAAGGGATTACTAGGCAGTTTAGCATAGCTAGAACCCCACAGCAAAATGGGGTTGCTGAAAGGAAGAATAGAACCCTTATTGAAGCAGCCAGAACTATGTTGGCTGATGCCCACTTTCCTATAGCCTTTTGGGCTGAAGCTGTTAACACAGCTTGTTATGTTCAAAATAGGGCATTGGTCAACAAAATACATAATAAGACACCTTATGAGTTACTTTGGGGAAGGAAGCCAAATATTGGCTTTCTCAAGCCTTTTGGATGTCATGTAGTTGTTTTAGAAACTAGTGAGGCCCTAGGTAAATTTGACTCAAAAGGTGATGAAGGCTACTTCATGGGTTATTCAGTGCAGAGCAAAGGATATAGGGTTTACATTAAAAAGGAAAAACGTATACTTGAAAAAGTACATGTTAGGTTTTTAGAGAGTAAACCTAGTGATCCTGAAAGTGGTCCAAATTGGTTGTTTGACTTAGAACCTTTATCTAGAGCTTTAAATTATATGCCTGTTACTGATCCAGACATTGTGAAGGTAACTTCAAGTGTTTTGGAAAAGAGAATTGGTAATGTTTCAGGTATACAGGTTGCTAAGGAGGATGGACCACCAACAGTTGAGTCATCTCCCACACCAGAATATGTTACACTTCCTATATGGACAGATGAGTATTATGCTGCTGCTGCTGCTGCTAGAAAAGATAATGGTGGTCTCCAAGTACCACCAAATACAAACATGCATGGTTCTTCAGGTGCTGACAAAGGGAAATCAAGCGCTGACAAGACCAATTCAGACGCTGATGGCTTAGACGCTGACAACAACAGTTCAAGCGCTGTTAGCCCAAGCGCTGACAAACAAGGATCAGACTTTGGTGACACCTTTACACAGCTTTTCTCTTCCCATTTTGAACAAGGTGGACCTTCCAATGTCCATGAAGAGATTCATGTTGATCAAAGAGAGTCTGATGAAGAAGATATTGGCAACATGGAGCGTGAAGTTAAGGACACCAGACTTTTTGAAGGAGGAGTTCTCACTTCCACAGCAAAGGATCACCCCACATCTCAGATCATTGGTGATGTTATGGCTCCAGTTCAGACAAGAAGATCCCATCAAAGTCTTGGTGGATTTATTGCCAATATACACAAGAAGGTTGATACCCCTCTTGTACAAGCATGTTTGTTTGCCTGTTTTCTGTCACAGGAAGAACCCAAGAAAATTTTTGATGCTCTCAAAGAACCAAGTTGGGTGGAAGCAATGCAGGATGAGCTTCACCAATTTGCTATACAAGATGTTTGGGAGCTGGTTGATTGTCCTAGATATGTGAGACCAATTGGGACAAGATGGGTTCTAAGAAACAAGAAAGATGAAAGAGGCATTGTGGTAAGAAACAAGGCACGTTTGGTAGCTCAGGGATATACACAAGAGGAAGGTATAGATTATGAAGAAGTTTTTGCTCCAGTAGCAAGAATTGAAGCTATCAGAATTTTCTTAGCTTATGCCTCTTGCATGAACTTCACTGTTTATCAAATGGATGTGAAGAGTGCTTTCCTCTATGGGAAAATTGTTGAGGAAGTATATGTCATACAACCTCCTGGTTTTGAAGATCCTGAGAATCCAGACAAGGTTTATAGAGTGAAGAAAGCTATTTATGGACTTCATCAAGCCCCTAGAGCATGGTATGGTACCTTGTCTACATATTTGGTGGACAATGGATTCAAGAGGGGCACCATAGATCAGACACTATTTACAAAGAAGAAAGGAAAACATGTGTTGCTTGTGCAAGTCTATGTTGATGACATCATTTTTGGGTCTACTGATCCAAAAATGAGTGAGGACTTTTCCAAGCTCATGACAGATAAATTCAAGATGAGTGCAATGGGTGAGATGAACTTCTTTCTAGGATTGCAAGTTCAGCAGAAAGAAGATGGTATCTTCATCTCCCAAGACAAGTATGTAGCTGAAATCTTGAAGAAATATGGTTTTTCTCCACATGAAAAGGATGCTTCCACTCCTATGGATAGGGAACACCCTTGGGGAAAGATTGGAGCTGGAAAGGATGTGGATGTTAGGCACTATAGGTCAATGATTGGTTCATTGATGTATCTTACAGCTTCAAGACCTGACATCATGTTTGCTGTGTGTGCATGTGCACGCCATCAAGTGACTCCCAAAGAATGTCACCTTTTTGCTGTGAAAAGAATTTTTAGGTACCTAAGGTGTTATCCAGATCTTGGATTATGGTACCCAAAAGATTCTCCATTGGATCTTATTGCATATTCAGACAGTGACTATGGTGGTGACAAGTTTGATAGGAAATCCACAACTGGTGGATGTCAATTTCTTGGGAGCAGATTAATATCTTGGCAATGCAAGAAACAAACAGTGGTGGCTAATTCTACAACTGAAGCAGAATATGTGGCTGCAGCTGCTTGTTGTGGACAAGTCTTATGGATTCAGAACCAGCTGTTGGATTATGGGTATAATTTTATGCATACCAAGATTTTTGTAGACAATAACAGTACTTTATGCATTATTAAAAATCCTGTACATCATTCTAAAACCAAACACATAGAAATTAGGCATCATTTTATAAGAGATTGCTTTGAGAAAGGTTTAATACAACCAGATAGGGTAGCCACAGAAGATAATGTGGCTGATTTATTAACTAAACCTTTTGATGCTGGAAGATTTCAATATTTGGTAACAAATATTGGAATGGTTAATCTCACTTAATATGTGTTTTGGAACCTTTTTGTAAAAGTATGTACAGGATAATGCATTGTTATTGGTCTTTGTGATGATTTAGATTTTCCACTTTATTTTTCTAACACTGACAAAGGTACATGTAACGCTGATAAGTGTTATTTTGCCGTTGTTAGAGATATTATTGTCTAACGCTGACAAGAGTTCCTTCAACGCTGATAAGTGTTGTCGGGACGCTGTCAGCAACAAATGTTAGTTTTGTGGTTTTCATCTAAATGTGTAGGTAGGTGGTAGCTTTATGCCATTGGATACAGAGTTGCTTATGGATCTTTGAAGAGCTATTTGGACATGTTTTTGTTTATGGATGATGGTTGGAATATTTATATTCCTATCTTGACATAAATTTTTTAATGTTCATATATATTTTGAGAACTCATGTATCATAGTTTAAGGGGAGGTTTAAGGAACCTTTAGGACTCTTGGGTATTCTTAGAATACTCTCATCACAATTCTAGATTGTGTCCACAGGTGAGTATGGGTTAGTTTTACTAAACCATGAGGCACTGTAGCATGCAAAGTTGATAAACTATGCATGCTGCCAAGACATTTTTGGCCTAGAATTGGTTGTGGTCTGATGGGAGACTTGGGAATAATTTTGTTATGGGTTTACCTGGGAGTTACAAAGAATTTTATGAAATAAATTTGTTGGTAAGTATTTTGGTTAGCAAGGGACTCTAGAGGACATTTGTGTCTATCTTGCTTAAGCAAGTGTGCATAAATGGACAGTGCTTGCCGCCCAGTAATTATTATCAACTTGTAAGATATTTCCCTTAGGATAAATTACTTTGTTAAGGTCTTTTTCTTTTTAAAATATTTTTTTATTTTTTAGACGCTGACAAGTTTTTCTCCAAACGCTGTTACGTCCAATCGTGACGCTGACAAGGCATTAGGCAAACGCTGACAAGAAAATATAGCCGTTGGGCGCTGATGGACTATTTTTGACCGTTGACACCTAGTGGGCCCTACCCAGTTGTTATTTTTGACTAATCTTTGGCCGTAATTTTGGGGAGTTGTTACTTTTAATTAATGCATGAGATAAGTTATATTTGATTCAATATTTTCATCATTGCTCTTTGAATATAACCGCCTCATTTTTGACCAATCAAAATCATGCATCTCTCCTATAAATTTGGTTAATCTTTTTATTCTGGGTATTCATATTTTCTTGTCTAACACTTTTCTCCTAGATTTTTCCCATATCCCATAACCTAAACAACTTTCACCATGGCACCCAAGTTCAACTCAAAGAATTTAACATTGGAGTTCAAGAGCCAACATAATATGGTGGCTTACTTGACTGCTGATAATGATTTGTTTCCTCAGTATTCACAAATGGTGGCATTTTTAAATGCATCCTCATTAAGGTATGCACTTTCTCATACACTATTAGTCCCTGTCGCACACATTAGACAGTTTTGGAACACTGCTAGTTCCACAACAGCTAATGGAGTGACCACATTAACATCTACTGTTCATGAAAGAACATGGGTGGTCACTGAAGCCTTGGTTCGCCAAGCTTTGCGTCTTGATGACGCTGATGGTGTGACTACCCTTGCCATTGCAACAATAGAACAAGGTCTTAGGGAATTGGGTTATCCTATTCCTGCTGATGTCACTTTAAATAAATATCATAAGCAGGAATTTCCCTCTGACTGGAAATATTTGATACATGTCCTTTTACAATGCTTAAGTCCAAAATGTACTTCTTTTAATGAAATAAACAGGTCAATTGCAAGTGCCTTGGTTTGTATAACACGTGGGCTTAAGTATAATTTTTCAAAAATGATTTTTGAAGGGATGTGTAAAAATAAGGGAAGTAAAATGACTTTGACTTACCCTAGATTTTTGCAAATGGTCTTTGATTTACAAGAATATTGTTCTAGGGATCATGACACTTTTTATGAGATACCTAAACAACAGAAAACCATTTTTGCTAAAATGAGCTCCACAAACAGATCCATACCTCTTACCCAACCCATGCTTGAAGTAATTCAGGCTGCTCAACCACAACCACAACCAGACCCTGAACCTCAACTTGAGCCAATTCATGAACCTTTACCTTCACCAGAAAACATGGACATTGACCAACCCAGCGCTGACACTCAAAATGTTGGCGCTGACACAGCCAATCCCAACGCTGATACCATTCCTGAACAATCCCAAACACCCCTTAACCAACCAACACCCACACAATCTACTTCATCTTCCACCCCATTACAATCTAGGTTGACTAAACGCCAAAGGACTACTGGAGTGTTCTCCTCTAGTGGTCCTAGCCTTGTAGCAGAGAGAACCACCTCCACAAGTGTGGCTGGTGACATGGATGAGGCTGGGGCTATTGACACAGGCTTAGATGCTGGTCAAGACAGTCCCAACATCATTAAGACCTCATCCACGCCCCATGATTCTATTTTGGGAGGTCAAATCCCCATTCTAGCTGAGGGCAGATTGGAACCTATGACAATAATTGAATTGACGGCTGCTGTCATTAGCTTGCAAAAGCAAAATGTCAGCCTTGTACAAATTGTCAACAAACAGGGACGTGAACTCCAAGTATTGAGGGAGCGGGTAACTGTTTTGGAGAATCCAAGTAGCAGGAGTCTAATGGAGGAATCTTCCAAAGGGGAGGATGAAGAGGATGAAGAGGATGAGCTGATTCATACAGCTAGTGAGAAGAGTTCAGAGAAGAGTTCACAATTTAGTGAATCTTTACAGGTTGCTGAAGCACTCACCAACTTGAAGAAGCACCCAGTTATTGATACATCCAAGGTGACACCATTAAACTTGGAAGGATCTTTCAAAGAAACAATGGGCGCTGATACAGGTTTGAACGCTGACACATCCAGCGCTGACAAAGGTAATCGTGGCGCTGATAGAGGTAACTTGAACGCTGATAAAGTTGCAGGTGGTGTTGATGTATTCCAGCCATCAACAATCATCAAAGATGTGTCCACACAGGTTTCTTCTTCTACTTTACCTACTATTGATCCAAAAGACAAAGGTAAAGGAAAATTGGTTGAAGAGGATGTTCCAAAGAAAGATGCAGCACAAATTGCATTTGATGAACAGTTAGCTGCACAACTTTTGGAAAGAGATTTGAAGAGGAGTGGTAGATCACCATTTGTTGTTTCTGAGAGTGAGGAAGAAAGTGGTGATGGAAAAGAAGATGATAGCTCAGATTCAAGTGTTCAAATTATTGAAGATCCAGAAAGGCTTGAATATGGGGATGAGCTAGCAAAGGAAAGGTTGAGTGATTTGAAGAATCAGATTGATTGGGACCTTCCTGAAATCACCAGAATGTACCATGCTTGGGAAGACAAGGTTATGGACAACCCAGGGATGAGTTTGTCAGATCAAATTTGGGGGTTGGAAGTTCTTCTCAGGGTACAAGATGATATAAAGGTGATTTTGAAGTATAATGCACAGGAGGTCAAGACTTGGCTCAAAAGAGATAGAAGGCAGTTGTACTACAAGTTGCTTAGATGTCATCAACCTAACTGGACATCCAAGAAGTTGCTGGCTTTATCTTTTGAGGAGCTAGAGTATAGGGCACATCCTATTTGGAGGAGTGTGCAAGAAAATAATGTCTACCAGTTTCTTTCAGAAGAAAGGAAACAAGAGCTTGCTGAGGAAATGCAGATTCAAAAGGAAATGAGGATTGCTCAAAGACCAGTGAAGAAAGGAGATCCTTTCCAATTTCCTAAAGATATGGATGTGTATTTTCCAACTGAAGGTGTCATAAGGAAGCATCTCAAGCTTTCTCCATTGGAAGCTTCAGATTTAGTTAATGTAGTACCTCTAGATGACAGAAATCCAATCATCAGTTTTGATGAAGATGAGTGTGGATTTTGGAAGATTGGCAGATTTGGAAAGGAGGTACATACTTTCACTTCAGTTATTTCTATTTTTGCAAGCATAGACAGAGAAGACTTGGTGCATCTATGGAGATTGATAGAGGCCAAGTATACAGCTGAAGCACCTACTTCAGCAAATGGAATAAGACTTTGGAACACATTTTTGACTTTGTGTGGTCCAAGAGAAGCAGATCCTGCCATATGGAAGGATCTTGAAGATGATCTCAGTAATCTTCATTGGAGGCTTTATTCTACTTGTGGTGTATTTCATTTGAGCTCTACAAAGTTTTCAGAGTATTTACTTGTGGATGCTGACTATTTCTTGTCCAAAGAAGTGTTGGAAAAGATGCTAGAGACACCCTTGGAGATTGATTATACTAGTGACGTGGCCAAGGACTTGATTATATATGTTTATCACCAACATAAGAAGTTTTTGCAAGATTCCTCCTAAGCCTTAAGTATTTATTCAGAAACTTGATCATTGGAATGGATATCAAGTTTAGGGGAGGATTGTTGGGAAAAAAATATGGGTCAGTTCACTAAACGCTGATAAGAAGAATGTCAACGCTGATAAGAAGACATTGGACGCTGACAGCCAAGCGTTGACAAAGAAGAAGTCAACGCTGACAGCCTTGAAGATTGACACTGATGGAATATCTTCATACGAATCTTTTGTTTATTTGTTTCTTTATTGTGTATGGTAAAGATAAGCTCGACATTGTATTTTCTATTATTATCTTTACCTAGAATAGTTGATTCGTAGCTTATTGTACAAGACTTCTTGTTCTATAAAAAGAAGATCTTTTAGGCTAAAGTTAATTATTCAGTTTTCATAAGTATTCGCAAGTAAAACCTCTTTCATTGTAATCAAGTACGATCATTCTAATACAAGTGAAAGTTTGTTTAACATCTTTGTGTTTTAGATCAAGTGTTAATTCCGCATAACACTTTGTTACTTTATTCATAAGCAAAGGTTTCTCTACGTGTAGTACTTGATCTAATCTCGTATACACAAAGCTTAATCGATCTAAGTTTGGGATCAACATTTCCAAGTCATTTGGGCTTATTTTGACTTTTTGGGCTAAAAAGCCCATTAAGCTTGACTGTTTTTTATTTTAGCCCATTTGGGGGCCCATTAGGGGTAATTTGGTAATTCACTTTCATTTTCTATTTATTTAGGTTAAAATAAACTAGTTTGCAAGTTTTTAGAATTTTTTATAATTTTTGGATTTTTAATATTATTTTAATATTATTTTATTACTATTTTTCAAATTTCACATTTTTACACTTTTTATATTTTTCTTAGCATAAATACATTACAGTAGGATTTTTGCAACTCATAGATTAATTTTATCATCTTTAGATTACTTTTTATAATTATTTTAAGTTTTAATAGTTTTTAAATCATTTTAAATAGTTTTTCGTAGTTTAAAAATTTATAAAAATAGTTTTTAATATTTTTAGGTCATTTTAAAGGTTTACCAATTAAAATATCTTTATTTTGGCTTTTTGATAATTAATTTGATTTTTAGGGCTTTAATTAGCATTTAAAAATTAATATTTAATTAATTAAAATGTTTGAAAAAGTTTTGATCATTGGTAAACTCTTAGTTCATTTATTTTGATTCCCAACAATCTCCCCTATTTAAACATAAATATAGCTAGATCTATCTAAGTTAAGGTAAGTGAGATAATAGCTTCTTCTTACTCATAACAGATCTAAACAAACATACCTCATGATTTTATTCATACTTAAAGAAAATTACAAGTATATTACAAAAGTGAAATAAAATGTGAAGATAAAAATGAGCTGTGAAATTCTTCAATAGTCATCATTTTTGATCTTTTCTTCAGCTTCAGCTATGTCTGTTCTAGTATCCAATTCTGCCTGCAAAGCTTTTGCAAAAACTTTGGAATACTCTGAGTTAATCTTGAGTCCCTTTTTGAGACAAAGCAGCTGAATTGTTGATGCTAAGCCAAGCTCTTCTTCTCTTTGGAATGCATACTGGCAAGCTCTATTCATGAAGGCCATACCTCTTTCAGGCTCTGTGTAGGTCTGACCATCAACAAGACCAACGATTCCATTTGGTAGTATCAAATCCCTGTGCATTCCATCCACTTGAACATCATCTGTGAGAAAGGTTTCCTTAACAAGTTGAGAAAACCTTCTTCTTTTCTTGCCAGACTTTGGGGGTTCTTGTTCAAATAGCTGTGGTGGGGGATCTATTTTGAGTTTGGATGCTGTTTCTTTGATCCAGGTGAACTTAGCCTTAAGAGTTTTAAGCAGAAGGAAATTTGCCTGACCAGTTCTTTTGGCAGCCAAGGCTTCAAGTTCAAACCATTCAGATAACCCAAGTTGCTTTAACCTGAAGTCCTCAAATACATTCATATTACCCTGTTGGTTGTCTCTCCACAAAATCATTTGTGGTGTGTTGGTGGACTTGTGAATTGTGTATTTGAACTTGGTTATCTTGCCAGGTGCATACCTGTTGTTAACGCAGGCATCATAATCAGCTTTATCTTTTCTTAGTGCCTCTGTGCGTTTAGCTTCCATTTCCCTCAACCTTTGTCTCTACTTCTCCCTTTCAGGTGGAGTCATCTTCCTTAGAGCTGCCTCATTTAGCTCCTTGTCTTTCTTGATTTCATTTAGCCTTTTGAATTCCTCATCCTGTTTCTCTATCTCTTTAGGTGTTAAGGGATTCTCATTGAAAGGTGTGAAGGTTGAAAATTGGGAAAGGTCTGTGGTGGATCCTCCTGTCTCTAGCATCGCAGCTATCTTCTTTAGTTTGGTATCTGTGTAAACCAAAACTATCTCCTTTCCTTTCTTTGAGACAGAGGATTTCATACTCATGTTTTTCAGCTCCTCAGCTCTTTTGATAAATATTGTCTGAGCTTGAGTTTGTATTGCCTTGGGTAGGGAGTTAACAGTAAACTTTAGCTTCTTGGCAGGTGGTTCACCATCATCCCCAAACTTACTGGTGTTAACCAAAGTCAGGGACTTTGATGAATCAACTCCATCATTATTCTGTTGCTCCCCCTTAGTTTCATCCTCATCATCGGTTATGATTACAGGTGTGATGACTTGGAGGGGGACAGGTGACGAAATAGTGTTATCAGCAGAGGTTGAGCCCTGTTTGGCAGATTCAAGGTAAAGCACCTTTTCCTTCTCCCCCTCACGTTCAGCCTGTCTCTTCAGACGTTTGGATAAACGTGCCTGAAAGTGCCTTGCAATCTGTTCAACAGAGGCAGCCATATCACGTTGCCTTGTCCTTGAAGCTCTGGCAATCTTCAGCAGGAGGTTGCAATTTCCATTTGTGTTGCGCTGAACACAATTAATGATGAAGTTTGTATGACGATATTGCCTGCTACGAACAGCTTCAAACTCTCTAAGCATTGTTAACTCATGTTCATAAAAGAGAGCAGGGACCTCTGTGACAATAGCATCCTTGATTCTTGTGGACAAATGACTAAGTCCTTGGGCCACTCCTTTTCTTGCACCATCTTTGATGGGTTCAGTGACTGCATCCTTAACCGCCTGATGGATGATCCCTGGAATTGTGATAGTGAAATTATGCATCTCAGACTTGATAACATCCAGCTTTCTTGATAGGCGTTCAATATCTGATTGATGATGAACAGGCTGAATATTATGGATGTTCAGGCTTTGTTGTGCATAATCATCCCCCCTTGGCAAAAGATCAAAGTTGGTTTGGGCAGGATGACCAAACATAAGGAATTCAGCAGTTGGATCATAAGTAGGTCTTTGGAAGACTGTTGTGGTGGAGGTAGTTGAGGTGGGAGTGACAACAGCTTCCTTGGGAGGAGGAGTGAGATTATCATCTGGTGTGGACAAAGCTATTTCCTTGGGAGGAGACACAGATTGTTGATCATCTTCTTCTTCTTCTTCCTCCTCCTCAAACATCTCCTTAGGGATTTCGTCCTCAGGCGTCGATTCAGGTTTAGAGAAATCATCAACTAATGAAAGCACTTCTTCTTCAATATCAAGCAGAGGCTCTTCTTCATTTGGTTGATCCTGAATGATTGTATCAGCTTCTTTGTCTTGTTGCTCCAGGGATTCTGTGATTGGCTATACAATATCAGCCTACAAATTGTTTGTATTAGTAACAGGGAAATAAGGAAGGGTAATGGTCGCTATTTCGTTGTCCCAGAGAGGCTGAGGGTTATTACCCAGCCACTCCAAAGGATAAATCCTTGGGATTCTTTTAAAGGGTGAAAAGTATAAGGTTAATGATCGCCATTCGCTGCCCCTAGGAAAGCTGAGTGTGATTATTCAGCCCCCCAAAAGGTTAAAACCTTTGGGACTCTTTTGATTGTGAAACATATGTTGTTAAGGATCGCCATTTGCTGCCCCTAGGAAGGCTGAGGGTGATTATTCAGCCCCCCCAAAAGGTTAAGAAACCTTTGGGACTCTTTTAATGATGAAACATATGTGGGTGAAGGTCGCCTGTTACGCTGTCCCTAGGAAAGCTGAGGGTGATGATTCAGCTCCCCCTGAAAAGGATAAATCCTTTGGGATTCTTTTAAGGTGAAAAAGATATGGGTTAAGATCGTCTTATTACGCTGTCCCTAGAAGAGCTGAGGATGATTATTCAGCCCATCTAAAAGTAAAACTTTTGGGATTCTTTTTCTGAGGAAACCAAGAGGCTGTGTGAGGTATAGCTGGTCAAGGTCGAGACATATATGTATTCAGGTTGTTGTTTGCCTGAATACTGTCTAGAGGGTGCAGGGTCATCAGGGTGCTTTATGAACACAAATGAATCATTCCCTGGTGCATAGACAGGGTGTACAGAAGTTTTAAAGAGTTCTAAGTGCATATACTGACTTCTATGGGTCGAGGATTACCCTAACTTCACCACTCTAACCTACAGACATTTGAGAGTGGTTGCTTGTGGACCTCTAAAAATTTACACTAATTACCTGTGTGATATCAATAGAATTAGGCTGGTTCCCTGTTGTCTCGGCTGACATCGAGACACTAGACCCTTGTTGTTGGTCAGCAGAAGTCTTTGATTCCACAGGAGTCTCTGGAACAGAGGAGGTTTCGAGGTTCACATTCTTCTTTCCCATGGCCTTTGCAACAGATTTGGTGTGGGAAGAAGATGGGTTTTTCTTCTTCTTAGGTTGTTGGCCAGTTGTTGCCTTGGACGTCGTAGTGTGCTGCCCAGAGGTCAAAGACGTAGACTTTCCAGACACACCAGAGGTAATCAGCTTCTCAAAGGAAGGGAGCAAGGACTTCTCAGCAGATGGTTGTTGGTTTGCTATGTTCATCATATGACAGGTGAAAGGGACATCTTCAGCTCCAATTTCCTTGTAAATGGCACCAGTGATGCGATAGGGCTTCAGCGAAGTGAGTGCAGAGTTGTGATAGTTGTCACCCAACAGGCTTTCGAAGATCAGAGATAGAAAGCTAACGTAGCATATGTTTTTCTCCCTGACCTGGTTACGTCCCTTTAGTTGTGCTACAAGGTTGGAGAAAAGGATAGTTACCACATCAACATCTGTGCCCCAAATCAGCCCATATGCAATAGATTGGTGGTTGAAGGACATCGGATCTTGGGATCCCTGCATTCCTCTAGGGATTTGACTATGTGGGTGAAGAGGACACACCACATAGGGGAAAACTACTTAATCTTCAAAGGAGACTTGGAGAGGACCTCAGCGGGTTAAGAGCAGGGTTTACATCATGAAAGGGTTTTAGTGTGGCAAGGGCGTCCTTAACAGCCTTTTTGTCAATCACCTTCAGGCATTCATCACCATGTCTTAACCCAGCCACACTAGAAAAATCTTTTAGAGAGAAGGCAAATGGGTGTTCGTTGCATGAGAGGCTAAAGGTAATGGTGTCTTCAATGACTTCAGCAGAGTACCAGAATTCCCTAAGGTATTCTTGGTAGAAGGTGGTTGGGGATTTTGTGAATGCTTCACTTGCATCACAATGTTTCATGAAGTTTACCAGATCTGAGTAGGATTCGTTTGGAGCCTTGAGCCATCCAATGGAGTTGTTCGATGCAAAAATGCTTTCATTAAGTTCAAAGTTGACGTTTGCTGCCTTGGGAACTGGAATGCCATGGATTCAAGGTCGAAGAAGAACGAAAATGGAGGATGGGTTTAGAGAGAGAAAGCTTAGAGAGAGATAGAGATATTTGTGAAATGAGAATAGTGGTAGGCGAGGAGAGACGTGAGACAATATATATATTCAAATATGAAAACAGTTATTCAACCGCATTTAATGCAAAGTGGGAAAATGACTGCTCATGTGGGTCCCTTGACCTTTCAAAACTATTTGTCTCCTTGTTTTTCAAAAATAAATGATTAAATATTGAAAATATTTTTTTAGCATTTACTTGGAAAGTAACTACCTAGTTTCATGTGAAAAACATTTAATATAGAATCAGATATTTAATGAACACATTTATTATCAAGCCACATGCTTTGAGATATTGAGCATCCCTAGCTCAGCAACTAGCCTGTTGAACGAAGGTTCAGCCAAAGGCTTTGTGAAAATATCAGCTAGTTGCAACTCAGTGGGAACAAAGTGCAGCTTAATATCTCCCTTCATTATGTGATCCCTGATAAAATGATACCTGATATCAATGTGTTTGGTACGAGAGTGAAGAACAGGGTTGTTGGAGATGGAAATGGAGCTGGTGTTGTCACAAAAGATTGGCACTTTGTCATATAAGATTTCATAGTCAGCCAATTGACTTTTCATCCAGAGCACCTGAGCACAACAGCTTGCAGCAACGACATATTCTGTTTCAGCTGATGACATGGCCACAGAGTTTTGCTTCTTAGCACTCCATCCAACCAATTTTCCTCCTAGAATTTGACAGCTACCAGAGGTGCTTTTCCTGTCAATACAGCATCTAGCATAGTCTGAATCTGAATAGGCCTTGAGATCAAAGCCTGATTCTTTGGGATACCATAGACCTAGGGAGGGTGTTCCTTTGAGATACCTGAAAATTTTCTTAATAGCCACTAGATGGGATTCTTTTGGGTTAGTGATATGAGTGATTTTACTCATATCATTTGTATCTTAAAACGAACAATAAATGCATATTATCAATGAAAAATGCCTTGTATATGCTTGTTTTGTGTTTCATGTGTGTAGGTACCAAGATCACGAAAAACCGGCAAAAACGACACGAGTTTGAAGAAAAAGATCGAGGAAGCCAAAAACAAGCTCGACTTTAGCGGATTTGATATTTATGAAGATGTATGAGCTTGTGGGCCCCACATTTAGGAAATGGGCTTAAAAACCCATTTAAAGAAGTTTTATTCACTTTTAATGGCAACATGCCCAACTTGCTTGAAAATACAAGACGGATGAAGCCCAAAGCAAAAACAAGTTCTTAATTTGCTATCAACAGTCCAGCAGGCCTAAGAGTGATATAAAATGAGATATGTGGGACGTTATTTGGGCCTTTCAAAACCAATTAGGGTTAAACATGGAGAAAGATTATAAAGCCTCAACATATTTACACGTTTTTGGTAAATGAAAAGTTATTTTAACTTTTCAGTCATTCCCCCACCCACTCACCTTTATTTTCGTTTATTAACATCACCACACTCTACTTTTCGATAAAACCAAAGTAAAAAAACCTATTATCTTTCTTCCCCACTCCCAAATAACCAGTACTGTTACTCTTAACCCTAATTTTACCACACTATTAAATCACCAAATAAAATAGGGCTTTTGATTCACACGAGTGATTCACACGTGGGGGAAATAAATCCCCCATTCTTTTCAGATATAGAAGATGGAATGAGCATGGTACGTGGCATCTGATTACTGGTTGTGACAAAACATCATTCTCAATCAACCAATCATTGGAAGCCAAATCAGCTACAAACTAGCACAACTAGCACAAGGGATTGCCACATTGGCAATCCGTGTGCTAGTGTGCGGATATCCACCCTTGGATGATAACAAGAAAGAGAGAGAAGATCAAGATGCTGATCTAAGGGCCAAAATTGAAGATGCTTCTCAACAAATTCTCATCAGCAAGGCCAAGGGGTTGCCTATAAAAACCCTGTTGGAAATACGTTTTTACGTATTTAGGAAGATTCGGTCACTCCGACAATATATTAAGTAGTAGCTCGTAGTCTAGATATCTTTTAATTAACTAAACAAGGAAAAGCCCGGTCCATGCTTTTATGGCCGGCCCAAATGTAAGCCCAAGCCCATCTTATGGGCTTGGTATATCAACCCTCTCCATTGATGGAGATGGTGGTGATTTCATTTTGAATAACACATAGTTCTCTTAAACTTTCTCTCTCTAGAAGTGTGAAATCCACCATCTTTCTATCTCTTCCTCTCTCTAAAACATAAGCAAGATTTACATATTCTACAAATGGTATCAAGAGCCATGGGATGATTGCTTAGTTTTTGTGTTTGTGTTCTTGATTTATACGGCTATTTTGATCCGATTTCACACGTCCAAATTTTTTTTGTGTTTTTTATGGTTTTTTCTTGATACAAATCATCTACATAGTTTTGGTAGTGATTTGGTATTGTTTCTTTGGTTAAAAACGCAAAATTTTGTGGTGTTAGGATCATTTTTTGGCTTAAAATCTTGAATTTGGGGTGTTTTGTCCAAGAAAAGTGGAAAAAGTAGCATACTGTTTGTACCATTGCGACAACCTCTCCATTGCAATATCTAGGGTTTAAACATTGCGATCCACATTGCGATTGGGATTGCGATTTGTGTGTTTTCTGTCATTGCGATCCAGATTGCGATCGGAGTTCTTGTTATTGTGATCCATATCGCGACACATATTGCGACAGAATTGTTTTTGTAATATTGCGACAGGGGGTATTGCGACAGGGGATTGCGACAGGGGTATTACGATTGGATTATTGCGATTGTATATTGCGATAGGACTTATTGCGATTGGAACATTGCGATAGGATTTATTGCGATTGGATTATTGTGATAGGAATTATTGCGATTGGACATTGCGACAGCATTCCTCTAGGCATTGCGATAGGGCAACAAGTATTCCACGATTTTTCAAAAACGTGTTTTTGAAAATTTTTATGTGTGCAATTTCATCTTGGAATTTTTGGTTTATCGAGAACATATTTTAGGTGATTTTAACATTATTTCTCGGTTTCTACACACAACAACAAACACATTTACTTTCTTTCATTGATCGATCAACTTTGTAAATCTTAACTTATTGAAATGGAGTACACATCTCTTACGGATAAGTCCATCCTCTCAAGTACGGATAATCGTCCACAATGTTGGTGAAGACTATGTATGAGGAATGGGCTTCCCGAATGGAACTTTACATGTTGAACAAAGAGAATGGACATCTCATTTGGGCATCGGTGCTCAATGTACCATTAGATTATGGTACAGCGACGGAAGGTACGACTACTCGTCCTCGCACAACGGGTGAGTTGACTGGAGCTATGAAGATTCAAGATAAATGTGATAAGTATGCTACAAACATCATTCTTCAAGCCCTTCCTCCAGATGTCTACAAACTCGTCAGCAAACATAAAGTTTCCAAAGAGCTATGGGATAGAATTCGTGTTCTAATGCAAGGCACCTCGTTAACTAAACAAGAACGAGAGTGTAAGCTTTATGATACTTTTGATAAGTTTGCCTGTGTGCCAGGGGAGACTCTCAATGACTACTATCTGAGATTTACCCTATTGTTGAATGAGCTCAATATCTATGGCATGGCAATTCCTACCTTTCAATTGAACACCAAGTATTTGAACACTCTTCCTCCAGAATGGAAAAAATACGTGACGGATGTTAAATTGGCTAAGGACTTGCATAACACCAATGTGGATCAACTTCAAGCTTTTCTTCAACAACATGAATGCCATGTGATCGATGCTCGGTTGTCTACACCTCAAGTTCATGATCCACTTGCAATGTATGCTTCTCAACAAAACATGGCTTATACTTATCAACAACCATCATACTTGCAGCAACCACCACCACACACCTATCGGCAACCACAACAACCATCTTATCAATCACCAATGATGCCACATCAAGAATATCAACAAAGTGTTCATCAACAATCTTTTCCACAGCAACCACAATATCAGACATCACCATCACAAGCCAACACTTCTCCAATGGGCTATACTCCTCAGCAATAATATTTTCCAATAGAAGCACAACCAGCACAAGCTTTCTACTCTAATAAACTTCCACCAATCCAAGCACTGGTCTTTACTCCAAATGATACACCAGATGATGTACTAAACCATCTCACCGCCTACTTGTCAAAACTTGTTGCAACTAGAGGATTTCCACCAACAAACAATCTGCTCCGCACCTCTTCAAATCCTCGACAACAAGCTACTGTTCAAGATGGTAAAGTAATAGTGCAACCTATTCAGGGAAGGCAAAATTCATATGGACCTCCTACAAGGACTGTGAATGCTCAAGCTGTGAATTCTCAAGATAATGGAAATGGAAGCCCTATTGGTCCTCAAAAGGTTGTGACTTGCTACAATTGCCGAGGACAAGGTCATATGGCTAGGCAATGCACTCAGCCGAAGAGGAGAAGGGATGATGCATGGTTCCGTGAGAAGATGTATTTGGTTGATGCTAAGTCTAAGGGGAAGATTTTGGAATCAGAGGAGTTAGCATTTCTTGCAGACCCAGGGGCAGCAGATACTAAAGGCATTGCAGTCGTTTCTACTTCTAATGCAGCTTATCAAGCAGATGATCTTGACGCATATGATTCAGATTGTGATGACATTCACTCTGCCCAAGCTGCTCTCGTTGCTAATCTCTCTCACTACGGTTCTGATGTCGTCAGTGAGGTACCAACCACATCTAATAATATTGATGATCACCAACATCAAGTTGGGCATGAAAATGACAACCTCAAACAGCATTCAGGGACTAGTAACTCAAATGATGTGGTACCCAATCCTACACATTTGAGTGAACCTCAACCAAATGCTACGACGGGTATGGAATCTTACGCTCAACATGATTTGGTCATGGTGCCTAAATATATTATTGATCAAATGCATATGTCCCTCAGACAATCCGTAGATACGAATTCCACCCTAACTGCTAAGCTTGTGTTGCATAAAGAAAAGGTCAAAACTTTTGAAATGGTCCCTCAAGCAGAGAAAATAACATGTTCCGAATTTGACCAATTTCGTTTTGAAAAGATTGAACACTTGAAAGAAATAGAATTATTAAAAGCTAATCTTTCAAATGAATTAAATGAAAAACAGTCGGTTGTCAATGATTTTCAGAAACTTAAAATGGATTTCGAAACTCTCGAGTCTAAAAAGTTTGAATCGGAAATTAATGCTACCAAACTTCTTAAATTCAAAGAACAACAGCTTTTAAAACAATACGCTTCCACAGAAAAGGTTCATCTTTTAACTAAATCATTTAAAGAACTCGAACTTAAGCGTCTTCAAGATTTACCACCTAATCCCGGTTATGCAAAACAAGCTCAGGAACATATTCCCGGTCTTTATGATATGACCATAATTGGCAAATCGAAAGAAGCACCTTTTGTTCGTAGTACTGAGGAGACACAGTCACTTACGGATGAAACTCATTCTAAAATGCTTTCAAAATTCCATACAATTGATTATGATCAACATGACAAAGATCAATTTTCGAAAAAGACACACATTCGCTTACAAAAGGAATTAGCAGAATTGACAGTTCTTGTGCCCCAAAGTTTGTCTAAGGAAAACCTTCCTAGTACGTCTCCTACACTTGTCAAAACAGATTTAACAAAGTTATATCCAACGGTAAGCAAGGCGTCCGTTAACTTAAATGCGGTTCACCAACACTTAGCCGATTTTGACAAGGTCATTTTCGAACGTACGACGGCCTCGGCCATAACGGAAGGTGAATGGAACTTTGAGCACACTAGAGCTGCGTTTCGAGACGAAATTGTTCCGTTTGTAAAGAATGTTAAAACTTGTCTTAGTAATCTTGATCAAGATTTGCTTTTGGAAATAGAAGAAGTTAGACGTGTTTTCAATAAAATGGATGATGCTTATGAAAACAGTTTACTTGAAATAGAACGGGTTTCACGGCAAAATGATCAGCTTCTGAAGCAAGTGATGTCTCATGATATAGTTTCTGTCTGTGTGAATAAAAGTGTTGATAATGATTCTATTGTGCATAATGTTGAATCTGTGGATAATGTGGTAGATAGTACTTGTCACGAATCTGATGCTGAATTTTTAAAGCTTCAAGATTCATATTCTTTGCTTTCAAAAAGTTTTGATAAGATTCAAACACATTGTATTTCGCTTGAATGCAAGCAACAATTTATTCAATAAATCTTTGAAACGTCATTCGAAGGTGTTAATATAGATGATGCAAACTTTGAAAAGAATTTTCGATTGAATTTACAATCCAAACAGCGTCAGCCAAGTGACAAGGTTGCTCAATCTTTGCCGATAGACATAGAGAAATCTAAGGAGCTTAACTGTGTGAACGTACTTGAGGCCGCTGAGAATTTAAAACTTGATCTAGATAATCGAGTTTCCAAGATTTTGTCCAAAGTTGATAACTTAAAACAGAAAAATACACGATTCTTCGATTCAGTAAAGCCCGCATGTGTTAATACCACTACACATAATCAATCTTTGATTGAACAATTGAATCGAAAGTCAGTGGAAATATCTGATTTGAGGGAAAAATGTTTTGATAAAAATATGGTCTTGGCTGAGTTAAAGGAAACACTTTGTACTCTAAAAGGTAAGAATGTTGTGGATAACGCAGCCACTATCTCAGCATCGTCCTCTAGTGCAATCAAAAGGAACCTTATACCCGTCACACCATTACTAAGGCTCAAAGATCTAAGCTTAAAAGAAACAAGAAGAATGATAGGATCTTGCCCCCATCTAGTAGTCAAGTGAAGAACAAAGTAGAAGCCCATCATAGGAATATTATTTCTGTTTTGAATAAAAAGAATCATGTAGCTAAACCTAAAGGCTCTGCGGTTGTGCAGCGTTCTAAGCCTAGTGTGAATTCTAATTTGAAATGTTGGAATTGCAATGAATGTATGTTTTCTAGTCGTCATGATTCTTGCCTTATTGACCATGTGAATGAGATGTATGTACGGAAAAATGGATTAGAATGGAAACCGACTGGGAAAGTGTTAACCCAAGTTGGTTGGATGTGGCGCCCCACTGGTAGAACTTTCACTATAGTAGGAAATATGTGCCCTTTAACTAGGATCACTCCCACTAAAGCGAAGAAATCGTGCCCTTTAACTAGGAGTACCAAGGCTACCAAAACACAAGCGTGTCCTTTAACTAGGAACACCGACACTACTATAGGAACCAAGTGCCCTTTAAATAGGTCTACTCCCACTGTAGTGCCCGCGAATAATCCAAAACCTAAGAAAGTTGGAACAGTAAAACCTGTTAGTGCTAAAACTCACATTAGAAAACGCAGGAAATCTAAGGGTCTAAAAAATGCAAGCAATTCTGATAATCTTATATCTCTATCTGCTAACACTCTGGAACCAATAGTTTCCAATGCATTGTCTACTGTTGTTATTGAAAACAGGTGGTCCAAATTATTCTCTGGTATTTGGACTCTGGTTGCTCCAAGCATATAACCGGAGATCGCTCTCAGCTCAGAAATTTCGTCATCAAGTTTCTTGGTACGGTTCGATTTGGTAATGATCATATTGTAAAGATAATGGGTTATGGTGAATATCATATTGGGAATGTTATAATTTCAAGAGTGTATTACGTGGAAGGTCTCGGTCACAACTTATTTTCTGTGGGACAATTTTGTGATGCAAACCTAGAAGTTGCTTTTCGAGAGCATGCCTGCTTCATTCGCAATTTGGAAGGGGTTGATTTATTGAAAGGTACTCAAGGGAATAATTTGTACACTTTGTCTCTACAAGACATGATGGCCGCTTCTCCCGTGTGTCTTCTCTCCAAAGCATCGAAGACTAAGTCATGGTTATGGCATCGACGATTATCTCATCTTAACTTTGACGCTATTAATTACTTGGCGAAAAACGAACTTGTTCGTGGTCTTCCTAAACTATCATTTCACAATGATCACTTGTGTTCCGCGTGTACAATGGGGAAAAGCACTAAGAAGTCTTACAAACCCAAGACTGAAGACACCAACCAAGAGAAACTTTATCTTTTGCATATGGATCTTTGTGGTCCAATGCGTGTTGAAAGTCTTAGTGGCAAAAAGTACATCCTCGTCATTGTCGATGATTACTCTCGGTTTACATGGGTGAAATTTCTTAAAGCAAAAAATGAGGCACCTAAATTCATCATCGGATTTCTCAAGATGATTCAAGTGCGTCTCAACACTACTGTCCGACGCATTCGTACAGATAATGGAACCGAATTTGTGAATCAAAATTTGCGTGATTATTATGAAGAAGTTGGCATTTCTCATGAAACATCCGTTGCTCGCACTCCACAACAAAACGGTGTTGTTGAAAGGCGAAATCGCACACTTATGGAAGCTGATCGAACGATGTTAATTTACGCAAAGGCTCCATTGTTTTTATGGGCAGAAGCAGTATCTACCGCAGTGTACACCTAAAACCGGTCACTAATTCGTAAACGCCATGGTAAAACACCTTATGAGCTTCTCCATAGAAAAGTACCAGATTTATCATATCTTCATGTATTTGGTTCTCTTTGCTATCCAAATAATGATGGTGACAATTTGGGAAAACTTCAACCAAAGGCTGATATTGGTATTTTTATTGGTTACGCACCCGCAAAGAAGGCATACCGAATCTACAACCGTAACTCTGCAAGATCCTTGAAACTATGAATGTTGATTTTGATGAGCTGACAGCAATGGCTTCTGAGCAAAGCAGCTCTGAACCCGCACTTCATGAAATGGGACCCAGTAACATTAGCTCTGGTCTTGTCCCAAACAACCCTACTTCATCATCATTTACACCACCTTCTAGGACTGAATGGGTGTGACAATCCGTCAATTTCAGGTCGTTATTTTAATCTCGACTATTAAGTATTATATATTTATTTTAATGAGAATTTTAAATTATCGGCTAACCGAGAAGGTTATGATTTGAAACTTAACGTAAGAATGTCGTTTAGATGAAAAACGACAAGAAATACATTAGGTATCGATATTATATTCTCAAATTATTATATGAATGATTGTATTGTATTTATTTTTATTTCTTGTGTTTTAGGTTTTAACGAATGACGAGAACTATTAGTAATCGCGATACCGATGGATGCCCAAATATTTATGTTTTATTATCGATTGTCTCGATATTTTATATTTTCGACGTTTTCGATTTAATTACGTTTTAATTCGTGTCGAAGTGATATTATTATTTTTAAGAAGCGTTTTAACTTTTAAAAAGTATTTTTACGAAACCCGAGTCCCGTAAATATTTTCAAAATTTATATTTACATTTTCTACCCTCACAACTATTTAATTTCATTTTCGACCAAAACTATCGCAAATTGGCAAAAACTACCCCTCCACCCCACTATATATAATTTTTCCACTAGCAACTTTTAATATAAAACTCATTTCAACAAAAAAATTCATCGCTCTTCTTTCTCTCTTGCCATTTCCGCCACCCCCCTAACCCAAAATCATTTGATTTTTCAAAATCTACTTTGAATCTATGAAACTAATCAATATCCCATGTGGAAATTTGATGCTGATCATTTTGGTGTAATTTTTAACAACATGCAAGAACTTTAAATTTTTGATGATGATCCATGAAGGTTTGATCCATTTTTATAATTGTATATTGTTGTTAGTGATGTTATATACATATTTTAATTATTGCATGTTTGAATTTTTGAGTGGGTAAATTTTTAAATGATTATTCAAGGGTGATTGAGGTTAGATGAGTTGTTTAAAATGATATTATGAGGATATTAGATGTATAAAAGTGGTGAAAATGGGTCAAAATATTTATTTGACATGATTTCTAAAAATGTATTTTGGGACAGCAGCTTATAACAGATTATTTCGTGGGTTTAAGTTCTGAGATAGGCTTTTATTATTTGATATTGTTGTAGTAATATTCAAGACGCTCGTTTTGCCGCTTGAATGAGCTTCTAACTCATTACGAGCGAAAAGTTATGCTAGTTTTAGTATTTGTGTACCGGGAGACGAGTATTGGCACAATCCGAAAGTTGTTGTCGATATTTGATCGAATCTCGGGGACTTTAGAATGAGTTTTAAAAATGTTCAAGGACTGATGTAAGTTGCTAAACCTCAGGTCATGAGTCTATTTTCAAACCCGAGTGTCAGTTTTGTAAATGGAGTTGTTTAGATATGTCAAAATGGTTTTACAAGTAAAAGGCGTAAAACTGTCCGGTTTTTACAACACGAAGATGTGTCGGGCAGAAGGTCTTAGAAGTAATATTTATGAATGAAACTTGAACTGTGCCTTCTTCATATTATATGTGAGTTTGTGACCAAGTTTCGTCGAAAACGGACAAGTGTAGATAGGGTAGATTGGTGTGTACATTTGGAGTGTACATGCTGATTGGTATTTTGGACATGTAGTTCAATAATCATGTGGCGTGAGTTGAGTATTCGCCATTGGACATGGGGATTTACTCAAGAGTTAAGTCATTACATAAATGACTTAGCTACTGGTCCGAGGGAAGTAAAATGATAAGTTGACTTGGTGTCTTAAGACCGGTCAATATCGACAGTGCAAGTGTTTAAAAAAAATAAGTGTTGAATAAAAGGGTATAGTAATAACACTTTTATTATTAAATTTTTCGGGATTGTCTTGGTTTTGTAATTTTGATTTTTATATTATTTGAGTATGATTTGTACTTAAGTCGATTTTTAACGAACGCGCCTTATTTGGTAGGTTGTGGTTTTCGTGTTTAAACAGGCATCACTAATCGTCGCCGATCGTCTCATTACCACTATTGGCTAAGGTGAGTCTATAGCCTCGCTTTTTAACATGTTTACTTGTTTTATAAAACCCACGAGGGGGATAATATGCTTGTTTTATTAAAATAAAAGGGTACAACGAGAAGTTGTGTAAACCCTACTTATTGGAAAAGTATGGGTGCAACGAGAAGTTGTGGGAACCCTATTTACTTGAAAAGTAATTATTGAAATTGAAATGCACAACTATAAGTTGTCGTAAACTCGTGACTGTTTTAAAATTCAACACAAAGAACTAAATTGTATGTTTAGATGGAAGTTATTACATAAGTTTGTTTAGCCTTAAAAGACCCATGAATCGTGAATTGTTAATCGAAGTAACGCTAATTCTATGGATAGATCTATCGGGGTGACGCCCAGTCCGGTCGCGATTAGCTCTCGCGTGGTGTTGTGATGCACTAGTAATGAAACATCGGATGCATTGTATAAGAGAAATATACACACTTGACTAGGTGTGTTGGGCTGAAATAATATATGTTAACGTTCAATGTCACGAGACTTATGTAATGACACGATAATTATGTCCGTACAACATTATTGTGTTTGATAAATTATTAACCATGGAAGGTTATTTTGAATACTTGTGTTCTCTTTATTTAAATTAAACTCTATAGATTCACTCGGCAAATTTTGCTGACTTTTTAACATGTTTTATCTCAGGTCCATTGGGAAGGCACTCGAGGAAGGCGGTTTCGTGAAGCTTGCTTATTTGAAAAGTTTGGTCCACTTTTATAAATTATATCCATTCAAATAATTTTTAACATTTACTAAGTTTTGTAAACTTGAAGTTAATTGGGACCGTGTATGAAATTGTACTTTTATTGAATGAAAATGAATGGATGTTTATTAAAACGACTCATTTTGAGCCGTTTTCTATGATTATGAGATTGAACCATGATAGTAACACCCAATGACCCATCCGCTGTTATGACCAAAATTTGGGGGTGTTACAGATTCGCATCAGAAATCAAGTTATAGAGAACGAAAAGATTTTCCAAAAATAAATTTTTGAAATCTTTTAACTATAACTGTTGCAAGCGAAACCTCCGAGTTACCAATGGACGAGAATGAAAGTATTTATATATATATATGGGATTATATATATGTTGTAATCTTTATCGATTATTTGAACTTGTGAATTACAAGGTATGATTTCATTTATTTAATTATAAATGATAATTTTATATTTATACGAGATATTTATACGACGTCGATTGTCACGAAGCCACCCTAGTCATTTTTATGCTAGCGCCGAAGCTATTCCTGAAATGAATCATGTTATTCTCGAGATTAACTAAGTTGTGGATAGACATGATCCCAACGAAGGTTAATATTCTTGCTGATATTCTTTTGGTTACAAGGATTTTGATTTCCTTGGTTCTTATTCTTGATTTATCGATTCGTTCATTTCGTTTAGCAAATTTAATTTGCATTTTCATTAATCTTCGACATTATACTGTTTTGATAAAAACAAGTTTGTCTGAGATGGTACTCTTGATTGTTAGTAATTGAGATTGATTTGTATGGTATTCACATGCCAACCAAGATTCCATATCATATCACTGATCATTTTCTGTTAAATCAGTTTCTCATTTGTTTCGATCTTGATCTTTCGCGTTGAGCTGGCGATGCTTGAATAAAGTGATTTATAATCGTTGAAATAAATTGGCCATTTATTTGAACAAGGAAATTATAAATTGTTGAACTACAAATTTCTGAATCTTATTTGGAAGGACTTGATCAATCCATGGAATAATGATTCATAAAGGTGTGGGCTTAAGCATATAGCATCTGCGTGATTAAACTCTTATTGACTCATAATTCGTTAGCTCGATTCATTCTTTGATTTTATTCCTTTAATTCCTTAATCGTGAAATGGTTTTATTGGGGTTGTTCCAAAAGCACCAATTGAGGAGGATATCAAGCATCTCTGAAAGACATTGAATAAATCTTCTTCTTTTGGGACCGAGGAGCTTTCTTAGCCATGTGAAATACCTAGTAACTCTTAAGGTGTGTTTCTTTTTCCACTAAATTGCATAAGTGGGGAAAGAAGTGGGTCCAAACATTATTTTAATATTAAAATCTTACTAAATCTTCCATATGTACAAGTCATATAAAACTTAACTCTCCCCATTATGATGTTTTAGTGGATATGGGGTCCACCTTCTATATGAAGAAGGAAAAAAAGAAACAAACCCTTAGTAGATTAGTTTATCAATTGTAGTATCTTCTCATTAATCCCTAACTAAAATGTGACAACCGTTAGTAGGACTAGTCTTTTAAGTTGTATGGCATTAGAAGATGATTATCTATAATGTTTGACAATATGACTTGTACTAGTTTGTGATCAATGGAATGACTATCTTTTGATTCCTAATTCTACATCGTTCTATTAATTATCTTTCTTTGCTTTTCTCTTGTAAATTCATGTGGTATAAGGCAATTATTGAATGAGTACTCTTTATGATTTGATTTGCGTTACACATGAATCATGCAGTCAATGAAAGCTATGACTGAAGCACGAATGCGCCAAGTTATTAGTGAATAAGTTGTTGTATCCTAGTTGAATTCATGGCCAACATGAATGATGGATCTGGAACTGGAGCTGAAGTTAAAACTGGTGGAACTAGAACCGGTGGAGCTGAAGCTGGAGTTGATAATGTTCGTGGTACGGGTGAAACAAATGTGCCCGAAGTTAGAGACTATATCTACACTTCGTTCATTAAGTGCAAACCGTAGACTCTTAAGGGGACTAAAGATGATGGAGGATTGTGTCAGTTATTGAAATATGGCGTCAGTCTTTCGAAGCAGTGACCCTAATCAGGAGGATAAGGTGCAGTTTGAAATCGCTACTCTCCAAGGTCGTGCATTAATTTGGTGGAATGGCAGACTTGCTTCCATAGGTATCGTTACTTATGGGACACCATGGACTAAGGTGAGAAAATGGTTAACTGAGGAGCTTGTCCTCGAAGCATTCCTAAAGTTTGGAGCAAGTGTTATACAACTTGAAACTGAAGGGAACTAACATTGGTAGATATATCAAGTGTTTCCATAAGTTGACTCCTTTATGTCCAAGAATTATGGAACCCGAACCGTCAAGGTCAAGCAGTATAATCACGGCTGACTATGAATAAATGTGGTGATGTGACTTCTTCTAAGCCAATTGCTATTTGTGAAGCTGTCTGCAGGGCTGATTAGCTCATGGGACACATAATCCAAGGCAAGTCTGATGAGGTTACTGAAGGAAAAAATAATTCCAAATTGAAAATTCTTTTCGTGCATTAGAGCTCGTAAGTATATCGAAAAAGGTTATGGATTATTCATGGCTTAAGTATCGTAGAAGGAATCGTAAGAAAAGTAAGTAGAATTACTCTAGTCATTTGTGACTATTCTGAAGTGTTTCTGGAAGATTTGCCAGGGCTTCCGCCTCCAAGGCAAATAGAATTCCTAATTGATCTAATTACTGGTGTTGCAATTGTGGCACATGAGCCATATTTATTAGCACCATCCGAGTTGAAGTAATTATTTGTGTATTTTTAAGAACTATCTGATAGATGTTTTATTCGACCGAGCTCGTTAGTTTGTAGAACCCCTATTCTATTCGCTAAGAAGAAAGATGATTCGTTTCATATGTGTATCGATTACCGAGAGCTGCATAGGTTAACGATCAAGAATCGTTACCCATTTCTATAAATTGATGATCTATTTGGTCAACTTCAAAACTCTCGTGTTTTCCCCAAGATTCTGGTGTTTTCTCCAATATTGATCTTTGTTTTGCTTATCATCAACTTCGCATACGCGAGGAAGATATTCCTATTACGGTGTTTAGAACTTGTGATGATCATTATGAGTTTAGGGTTATGCCTTCTGGTTTGACCAGTACACCTGCTATATTCATTGACTTAATGAACCATAGGTGTAAGCCGTTTCTCGATAAATTCGTGATTGATTTCTTTGATGATATTCTAATCTGCCCGAAGAGAAAGAAAGAACATGCCGAACACTTAGGGATTATCTTGAACTTGTTAAAGAACGAAAAGATGTACCCAAAAATTTTAAAGTGTGAATTTTTGGCTTTGTTCTGTACAATTTCTCTGTCATGTGATTGACAAACGTGGCATACATGTTGATTATGCGAAAATTGAAGCCATCGAAAATTTGAATGTTCCAACTATTCCAACTGAAGTACGACAAAATCTAGGTTTGGCTGGTTATTACTGAAGGTTTATTGAAAGGATCCTCTTTGATATCAAAACCATTAACTAAGCTAACAAAAATGAAAAGAATGAACCATATGTGTCGGTCGTTGATGAAGAGAAAGCTTTTCAGACCATGCAAAGAAAACTCTGCGACACGCCGATCTTATCGTTACCTGAAAGAATTAAAGGTTTTGTTGTTGATTTTGATATATCTCTTGAAGGATTTAGAAATGTTTGATTTGTATATGCTTGTAGGAAACCTAGGAAGAATGAGGAAACTGCACAACCCATGACTTGTAACTGGGTGCGGTGATTTTACTCTTCGTCTATTGAGACATTAATTGTATGGCACTAATGTATGGTATCCACCGATAGTAAGAGCCTATAGTGTATTCTGGAATAAAAGAGGCAACTTAGCCTTTAAGTGATTACATTGGATTCATTGTTAAGCTCTCGAAAACTCAGTCTAAATATGACTCAATTTATGTCAATGTTGATTGATTGACTCTGCTCATTTTATTTTGATAAATAAATCGATCGTGCTAATTAAGAATCGTTTGTTAACTGCTCGTAGTAGACATGAAAGATATGATGATGTGAAATGAAAACCTTTGAAATTCGAGGTAGCTGAAAAAGTTATGCCAAAGCTATCACCCTGAAAAGGTGTTGTGTATTTTTGAAAACGTGGGAAGTTAAGTCCCCGTTAGTTTGGACCATTCGAGATGATATCGATGGTCGGTCCGGCGACATGAAAATTTAAATTACCTCGAGAGCTACAAGGAATTCACAATACTTTTCATATATCGAACCTAAGAAATTTCTTTCCGATGAAGATCTTATTATCTCTCTTGATGAAGTATGAATTGACATTAAGTTGCATTTCATCTAAGTACTTGTTGATATTATCGATAAGGAAGTCAGGTAACCGAAGCAAAGTCGAATTCCTATTGTCATGTGTGATGGAACTCAGGACGAGGACCACAATTCCTTTAACCCTTTGATTTCAACGAGCGATCGAGGAAGAACGCAAGTTGATCTTCGAGACGAAGATCCCAATTTGGTGGGGATAATGTGACAATCCGTCAATTTCAGGTCGTTATTTTAATCTCGACTATTAAGTATTATATATTTATTTTAATGAGAATTTTAAATTATCGGCTAACCGAGAAGGTTATGATTTGAAACTTAACGTAAGAATGTCGTTTAGATGAAAACGTACAAGAAATACATTAAGTATCGATATTATATTCTCAAATTATTATATGAATGATTGTATTGTATTTATTTTTATTTCTTGTGTTTTACGTTTTAACGAATGACGGGAACTATTAGTGATCGGGATACCGACGGATGCCCAAATATTTATGTTTTATTATCGATTGTATCGATATTTTATATTTTCGACGTTTTCGATTTAATTACGTTTTAAGTCGTGTCGAAGTGATATTATTATTTTTAAGAAGTGTTTTAACTTTTAAAAAGTATTTTTACGAAACCCGAGTCCCGTAAATATTTTCAAAATTTATATTTACATTTTCTACCCTTACAACTATTTAATTTCATTTTGGACCAAAACTATCACAAATTGGCAAAAACCACCCCTCCACCCCACTATATATAATTTTTCCACTAGCAACTTTTAATATAAAATTCATTTCAACAAAAAAATTCATCTCTCTTCTTTCTCTCTTGCCATTTCTGCCACCCCCCTAACCCAAAATCATTTGATTTTTCAAAATCTACTTTGAATCTATGAAATCTAATCAATATCCTATGTTGGAAATTTGATGGTGATCATTTTGGTGTAATTTTAACAACATGCAAGAACTTTAAATTTTTGATGATGATCCATGAAGGTTTGATCCATTTTTATAATTGTATATTGTTGTTAGTGATGTTATATACATATTTTAATTATTGCATGTTTGAATTTTTGAGTGGGTAAATTTTTAAATAATTATTCAAGGATGATTGAGGTTAGATGAGTTGTTTAAAATGATATTAGGAGGATATTAAATGTATAAAAGTGGTGAAAATGGGTCAAAATATTTATTTGACATGTTCTAAAAATGTATTTTGGGACAACAGCTTATAACAGATTATTTCGTGGGTTTAAGTTCTGAGATAGTCTTATATTATTTGATATTGTTGTAGTAATCTTCAATACGCTCGTTTTGCCCCTTGAATGAGCTTCTAACTCATTACGAGCGAAAAGCTATGCTAGTTTTAGTATTTGTGTACCGGGAGACGAGTATTGGCACAATCCGAAAATTGTTGTCGATATTTGGATCGAATCTCGGGGACTATAGAATGAGTTTTAAAAATGTTCAAGGACTGATGTAAGTTTCTAAACCTCAGTTCATGAGTCTATTTTCAAACCCGAGTGTCGGTTTTGTAGATGGAGTTGTTTAGATATGTCAAAATGGTTTTACAAGTAAAAGGCGTAAAACTGTCCATTTTTTACAACACGAAGATGTGTCGGGCAGAAGGTCTTAGAAGTAATATTTTTGAATGAAACTTGAACTGAGTCTTCTTCATATTGTATGTGAGTTTGTGACCAAGTTTCGTCGAAAACGGACAAGTGTAGATAGGGTAGATTGGTGTGTACATTTGGAGTGTACATGCTGATTGGTATTTTGGACATGTAGTTCAATAATCATGTGGCGTGAGTTGAGTATTCGCCATTGGACATGGGGATTTACTCTAGAGTTAAGTCATTATATAAATGACTTAGCTACTGGTCCGAGGGAAGTAAAATGATAAGTTGACTTAGCGTCTTAAGACGGGTCAATATCGAGAGTGCAAGTGTTTAAAAGAATAAGTGTTGAATAAAAGGTATAGTAATAACACTTGTATTATTAAATTTTTCGGGATTGTCTTGGTTTTGTAATTTTGATTTTTATATTATTTAAGTATGATTTGTACTTAAGTCGATTTTTAACGAACGCGCCTTATTTGGTAGGTTGCGGTTTTCGTGTTTAAACGGGCATCACTAATCGTCGGTGATCGTCTCATTACCACTATTGGCTAAGGTGAGTCTATAGCCTCGCTTTTCAACATGTTTACTTGTTTTATAAAAACCGTGAGGGGGATAACATGCTTGTTTTATTAAAATAAAAGGGTACAACGAGAAGTTTTGGAAACTCTACTTATTGGAAAAGTATGGGTGCAGCGAGAAGTTGTGGGAACTCTATTTACTTGAAAAGTAATTATTGAAATTGAAATGCACAACTATAAGTTGTCGTAAACTCATGACTGTTTTGAAATTGAACACAAAGAACTAAATTGTATGTTTAGATGGAAGTTATTACATAAGTTTGTTTAGCCTTAAAAGACCCATGAATCGTGAATTGTTAATCGAAGTAACGCTAATGCTATGGATAGATCTATCGTGGTGACGCCCAGTCCGGTCGCGATTAGCTCTCGCGTGGTGTTATGATGCACTAGTAATGAAACATCGGATGCATTGTATAAGAGAAATATACGCACTTGACTAGGTGTGTTGGGCTGAAATAATATATGTTAACGTTCAATGTCACGAGACTTATGTAATGACACGATAATTATGTCCGTACAATATAATTGTCTTTGATAAATTATTAACCATGGAAGGTTATTTTGAATACTTGTGTTCTCTTTATTTAAATTAAACTCTATAGATTCACTCGGCAAATTTTGCTGACTTTTTAACATGTTTTATCTCAGGTCCATTGGGAAGGCACTCGAGGAAGGCGGTTTCGTGAGCTTGCTTATTTGAAAAGTTTGGTCCGCTTTTATAAATTATATCCATTCAAATAATTTTTAACATTTACTAAGTTTTGTAAACTTGAAGTTAATTGGGACCGTGTATGAAATTGTACTTTTATTGAATGAAAATGAATGGATGTTTATTAAAACGACTCGTTTTGAGCCGTTTTCTATGATTATGATATTGAACCATGATAGTAACACCCAATGACCCTTCCGCTGTTATGACCAAAATTTTGGGGTGTTACAATGGGATACGTTGTTTCAACCGTTCTTTGTTGAATTCTTTACTCCTCTAAGTATTGTTGTTACAGAACCTGAGGTAATAGCTCCGGTAACCGAAGTTGTCGCTCCAGCAACCGTTGCACAATCAGATACGTCTGCACCCACAATCAGACAAGATATACCATCAACAAGTAATTCTCAACCAACACCTGTTTCAACTACCCATGTCATGCCTATTGATGATGAAGAGGATGATGATGATCACGATTTGGAATTCGCTCAAATGCGTGAACTTCCATTCTTTGGTGTACCAATTCCCGACCCTAATCAAGCCGGGTCGTCCACCTCAGAGGAAGCGCCTTCTACAGTTTACTCCAATCCACGGATTCGTGAACATGACAACAAGTGGACAAAGGATCATCCTATAGATTCTATTATTGGTGACCCTAATCGTCCGGTATCCACACGAAGTCAGCTACAAGAAAATGCAATGTTTTGTCACTTTGATGCTTTTCGCACTGAAGTTGAACCTAAGACATGGCAACAAGCTTTTACTCAATCATGTTGGATAGAAGCTATGCAAGAAGAACTTAATGAATTTATACGTCTTGAAGTATGGGAACTTGTCCCATGCCCGGATCAAGTGTAGTTACTCACTTTGAAATAGGTTTACAAGGTGAAACTCGACGAGTTAGGCGGAATATTGAATAACAAAGCTAGACTAGTAGCTCGTGGATACAAGCAATTATTGGGAATCGACTTTATGAAATCCTTTGAGCATGTTGCCCGTTTGGAAGCTATTCGACTATTCCTTGCTTATGTCGCCCATATGAATATGATCGTCTATCAGATGGATGTGAAGACGGCATTTCTTAATGGTGAAATCAAGGAAGAGGTCTATGTTCAACAACCGGATGGTTTTGTGAATCCTAAATATCCTAATCATGTGTACAAGCTTAAGAAGGCTCTCAATGGGTTGAAGCAAGCTCCACGCGCATGGTATGATCTATTGTCACAATTCCTTATCACACAAGGCTTCGCTAAAGCCAAGGTGGATCTCACGCTGTTCATTCAGAAATGAGGTACAGATATGATTATGGTACAAATATATGTTGATGATATTATACTTGCAGCCTCGACCCAAACATTATCGGATGAGTTCGGGACACTCATGTCTTCCAAGTTTAAGATGTCAATGATGGGCAAGGTATCATTCTTCTTAGGTCTTCAGATATCTCAGAGTCCCAGAGGCATCTTTATCAATCAATCCAAGTATGCCCTTGAATCGCTAAAGAAGTATAAGATGGAATCTTGCAACCCCGTGGATACTCCAATGGTGGAACGAACTAAGCTTGATGCAGATCCACATGGAGTTGCCATTGATCCGCAACTTTATCGTGGAATGATCGGTACTCTTCTGTATATTACAGCTAGTCGACCTGATCTTCAGTTTGCTATATGTATGTGTGCTCGGTATCAAACTCGACCTACTGAGTTACACTTGGCTACTGTGAAACGGATCTTTCGATATCTTAAAGGAACCATTAATCGGGGACTTTTGTATTTGAAGGACTCTTCAATTGCACTCATGGCATATGCAGATGCGGATCACGCGGGTTGTCAAGATACAAGGTTGCTGTGCTCAAATTATTTGGATGAGATCGCAATTAACTGACTATGGTCTAGGTTTCAACAAGATTCCGATGTACTGCGACAACAAAAGTGCAATTGCCTTATGCTGCAACAATGTTCAATTCTCCCGGTCGAAGCATATTGACATTCGCTACCACTTCATCAAGGAGCAAGTGGAAAATGGAGTGATCGAACTTTACTTTGTCCGATCTGAGTATCAATTGGCGGATATTTTCACGAAGGCTTTAGATCGCGCTCGAATTGAATTTTTGGCCGACAAGCTAGGAATGAGAACCTTCTCGCCTGAGACTCTTAAGGAACTAGCAGATGAAGCGAAAGAATAGTGATGGCAAACTATTCTCCGTATCCTTGGTGATCATTTGTATATATTGTTTATATTTTTATCCACAAAAGCAAAATACAAAAATATAAAACCATATAAAAAACGATAAAAATTGAAAAATTAAGAAAAATCCAAAAATATTTTTACTTTATTTTTCAAAGGCATGTCTTTTGGTACGATAATATTTACGGCCTTAGAAATGTTGATTAATATTGACACGGCGCCATAAATAGAGTTCGTACAAACGTTGTAAATATTTCATAAAACATGCCTAAATGGCTTGTAGTTATTTCAGACTACAACCCGGTTTTCACATTAAAGTCAAGTATTTCTTATGAAAGCTTTGGCTCACAACGGGAATTAATTTTCTCGGGCAATGTTTACTTTAAAACCTTGTAAGGGTTCAAGTTTACTTTATAACTTGGTCTAATACAAATCTCTGTGTGTTTCAGTGCATTTATTTGTTAAAACAAGAGAAGTCTTGTTTTTATGAAGATATCATCTCTACAACCATAGCAATCTACAATTGGTATCTACATACTCGACGATGCGACTACTCAATAGAAGACTACAACTCTTTCAATAGAACACGGGTCAACAATTGAGGGGGAGCAATTGTCAAGCATTCAACATCTTCGACGCCGAACGTGCCAAGTTCACAAGTTGGTGTCAAGACAACAATACCAATCGTACACGTGGTGTCAAGAGATGACTTCAGACGTGACGAGGCGACCAACTTATGCTGACAAGAACCATTTGATCTTATCATATGATGTTCTCATCTATCAGGTCCAACCTTGTCAATTCTTTTCTAATATGGTGAATATGTGATCATGTTACAAATCGGTATCATATCTCATTTAATATTATTAAGATAAAACGGACTCGCATTTTTCTTCCCAAAACCTTTGTTAAAACATCATTAAATCAGTTGATATTAAAAACATCGATTGGGTTAATATTTTTAATATGGGGGAGAAAATGTGATTTAATATGGGATATTATCACAAATGGTTTGACTTAAAGTGATGGCTCATCCCGACATGTGCGAAATGTTTTCGAATATCGTGGCATATGTTAAGGGGGAGCAAAACAGATTTGCATATCAAAATGGATTTTCATGGTGACATATACTTACCCAGAATCCATTTATTTCACGACGATGAAGATTGTGGGGACATAAGGATGGTAGGATAGGTTAAATCCAATGATTCTTCTAGAACCGGAGGAATCTTCCCAAGGACATTCCATAGCTAGAAATAGCAGTCCTTAGGAAAGATGGAGAAAAGATTGTGAATGTAGCTGAATGCCGACCAAGTACTTAAGTTAGCACTGGAACAATCACAACAAGGTGCTAGTTATGACGTATTGGTAAGCATTGAAGGGGTTGAAGAATGAAAAAGAATTGTAAAGATAAAGGGTGTAAAGAAAGAAGCCCTCCTTACAACTTTAGGCAGAAACCGGGTCAACACATATGCTATTGAGATCATTTTTAATGATTCTTGATATTGAAGATAAGACATAATGGACCCAGTGATGCAATGCACAACCCATCCCAGCTAACTCAGATTTCTCTCAAAAGGTATTTGATTTAATCACACGGAGACAACACGTTATCTATCGATTTATTCACTCCGAATAAATTGGTATTGAAATAGTGGCACTCCTCTCCAGCCTCCGATCACTAAAATCCAAAGTGCACGATTAAGTCTAGAGCCATTTGAGATCATCAAATATCTCATTAGGACACACTTTCATTATTCCTTGCTTGTTCACACAATATGAAAAGTAAGAAAGATATTAAGAGTCCTACGCAAAATCTTCATGATCTTGCCTGAACATCCGAGTAATACGAAAGTATTTACAATGAAGATGGAAATCCTTCTTGAGCGAACGTCAAAAAGCTCATGGTAGGTGCTTGTGCGATTCTTTATGAATGAAACTTGTGATAACTGGAAAGCAACAGTGGTTTAATTCTTAAATGAATTTAAACACGTTCCAGGCCTCTACGCAATATCTTAGTGATCTTGCCAGAATACTCAGAGTGATACCTTAGTGTTCACAGTGATGAGTGGAAATCCTTCTAGTGTTAACCTCAAACAGCACTTGGTAGGTAACTTGCAAGATTCGATACGAATCAAGCTCGTGACAACTGGAAAGCAACGATGGTACGATTCTTTAATAAATCAAACTTATTCCAGGAATCAGAATTGACGGCTTTAATCATGCGGATAATCTTATCCAAATGATTCACTCTTTACGTTCGCAGTCAGCTTTGGACGGTCGAGTAAAGAGAACGGTTTACCCGCGAAATCTTGTCAAGGAGATTTTTAATTAAATCTACCTGCCACAAGTACGATATTTTATATCGTCCAACGGTCTTCACCGACCGGAGGTAAAATGCTACCGAATTAGAATGAAATGTTCAAAGCCATTTTGTTTGTGTCTACTTATGTTGCGGCATTTGAAGACGGTGGCGTTGTGGAATCCAAGAAGAAGTCTTCCCCGCATGCTTATACTTTATGGACTTAATACTTCATATAATTCAAGAAAGCCTAAAATTTAAGTCTTCCGCTGTATCGAACTCTGAAGCTTTTAAGAATTACAAAGGTATAAGTATGTGGGACATGGTGTCACGAAGAGGCGGAGATCACAAGTGATGGATGCACGAGATCAAGGCAAGAGATTAATGCTCAAGATTGATATCAAAGATCATATCAGCATGTTCACCAGAAAAGAAAAAGGAAAAGAAAGATGAAGACTACGAGCTCAAGACAAGCATAGTATGCTAGGTTTATTTCATTATTGTAACTCGGTTAACGCCCATGTTTGGAGTGACCTCCCTTAGGGGGAGATTGTTGGAAATACGTTTTTACGTATTTAGGAAGATTCGGTCACTCCGACAATATATTAAGTAGTAGCTCGTAGTCTAGATATCTTTTAATTAACTAAACAAGGAAAAGCCCGGTCCATGCTTGTATGGCCGACCCAAATGTAAGCCCAAGCCCATCTTATGGGCTTGGTATATAAACCCTCTCCATTGATGGAGAGGGTGGTGATTTCATTTTGAATAACACATAGTTCTCTTAAACTTTCTCTCTCTAGAAGTGTGAAATCCACCATCTTTCTATCTCTTCCTCTCTCTAAAACATAAGCAAGATTTACGTATCCTACAAACCCCTAATTATTCTATAATTTTTCATTCTAATTTTACTTAATGTTATAATGTTAGATTAGAGTTAGGAAATTTGTATTTTCATTTTTAATAGTTCTGTATCTTTCTCTTTCGATTAATAAAATTTTTATTCTGTCAAATTTATCTTTGAAGTTATTTACTGTTTAAGTTCCATACATTTTTCTTTATCAATCTGATTTAATATCATTAACATAAAAGATATTTGATTAAACTTCTTAATAGTTTAATGAAATATCTAAGTAAATTGTGAATTAAATCAAACCCCATTGGTTTGATCTAAAAAAGTACTGTTCAAGATTTATTTCGATGAGGGTGGTTCGATTAATGACGTTAGATGGTGTTGATTCGATTTGTTAGCCAGCTCAGCGCTGCGTTACTTCCCAAAGGATTTCTACAAATGGTATGTTATTCAGTTAAATTTGTGTTATTTTATATGTTTTACTTTTAGTCTGTTTATGAGAAATATTATATGTGAAATAGGATTGTTTGGATCAGTTCTTGATTAATCTGCTTAGATTGATGCATGATTGCAGTTTGATTGGATATTACTTGCATAACATTGGTTTGGTTGTTTAAATAATCTGTTTATGTAGCCGTTCGATTTGGTTTAGATTGATTGTTTTTACTTGCTAGTCAGTAATTACTTATTAATAGTGGTTTTAATTTTCATTTTTCTTATTTGATTTAAGATTTTGCTTGTAATCTGTTTGCCTGCTAGTTAGTATCTGCTTAAACTAGTGTTTGCTGATATAAGTGGATGATTTGCTAGAGTTTTGAACTTGGCTGAGTCTTGGCTATGCTTATTATATGCTTAATCTGAACATGTTTAGGATGAATTAAATCTGAGTTAGATTTCTTATTGTTTTTTTATTTTTGATTAATGCTTTATCAGATCAAGTTTAGCTGTTATAAGAATTCTATTTTGCTAAATATAATTGGAGTGCTGAGTAAATCTGTTTTGACAAATCAGTTTTGATTTTACTGATGTCTGTGAGGCTTATTGTTGTCGATTTGAGTAGTCTGTATGTATTGGTAGATATAGCTGTTATGAATATGACTGTTAATTTGAGTAGTTTGTTTTAGTTGGGATTTGCTAAATTGTTGGTCTGCTGTATACTTGTGACTAACAGATCCATTTGATCTGTTAAAACTCATTGACTGATTCCTATCAGTTTCAGAAAAATAGCTTTAAAAATAAATCACTCCTATGATTTAGTTTGATTCTTTGTCTAAAATAAAAATAATCTCAAAAATGAGTCCCTTGCAGGATTCGAACCTGCGACCTCGCGGTTCAAAGCCTCACGCTTTAACCAATTGAGCTACAAGCTCTTTTGAGTTTATTTTTAGATAATTAATTAATATAGTGTATTGTAGTTAGCTGTCAGCTTTTTACTTACTTTAATTTACATTTGCAAACGTTTTATATTTTTATTTTCTTTTATAAAATTCTTAGATATTAAACAAATTAAAAAAACATTTTATTTTTAGGAATTAAAGTAGTAGATTTTAATATAGTTAGTTTTTAAATAAATTTAAGTTGATTAATTTTTAGAAGTAAATTAGTTTTGTCTAGACGTAAAAGTTAATTTTATTTTAATAGTTAAGTTTTATTAGATTATATTTAAATTGTTTAAATTTTATATTAGTGTTAATTTTTAAGTAATTGATTTAGATTAAAATAATTCGGGGTTTACGATTCATGCACTTTAGGATAAAATAAAATAGTTTTAAAATTTGTAGGATAAATTTTAGTTTAAAAACCGAAAAACAATTCAAATCGATTATCCTAATCAAAGCAAAACGTCTCAAATTCATAAGATCTTCGTGTACAACGAAATTGGTTCATCACGTGTTTAATTGAATTCGTCTTTGGTAATTTTAGTCTATTACTTTTTCCTAAAGGTAATTTACTAATTTACCCTATAACGTATCTAATTATCACTATACTATCACGATCACATCAAAAATTTTGGCGCCGCTGCCGGGGATCTTGTGTACGATTCGTTTTTGTTGAGATTTGTTGATCGTTGATTTGAAGACCCTTTCCGTCCTCGGAAAGTTTTGTTATTTTTCTATTATATAATATGTGTAACACCCCCAAATTTATACAACTCAATACAGCGGAAGACTAGTTGGTGTTACGGGATAGCACATTACTCACATCATAGACAACGCATAAAAATCGCGTCGTTTAATAATAAATCATTTCCATTCATAAACATCAAAGTTACATCGGTCCCAAGTCATATTATTTCATACAAAGTTTTAAAAAGTATTTGAATGGAAAATATTGTTTAAGTGCGGGCCATGAATTCTTGTCGTCTTCCCGAGAATTACCTTCAAGTACCTGAGATAAAACATGTTAAAAGAAAAGGTCAACGATAACGCCGAGTGAATGCATAGAGTTTAATAAATTCCATCAATATAACTTTGGTATAAAATTAGTACCAAAAATCATTTCGTACAAATCATTGTAATAGGCCATGAAATAGCCAAAATCATTTTATACAAATCTTTATCAAAATCATAATATAGGCGTTTGCCTTAAAAATCAATATACGAGCCAATGTCGTAAAAACGTCATACAATACGTCTTATGACGTTGTATGAAAATAAAAACCGTTATATGAATATGGTTATGAAAACCAAAACACAAACATAATATCAATAGTATGACCCAATATTGCTAGTCAGGCAATACATCGTAATTAGGAGCGTCTAGTAGTATTTTGTTAGTTTTGGATTATTATAAGCCGCATGACATTGTTACCTTACTAAACCAACAACGGGTAGCTAACCCGATACCAATTTTGCCCATCTAAAGTAGCGTGTCGTCACAAAGGTCACGCTATGGAAATCTTCTCATACATAAATTCGCTTACCAATCAATGTGGCACGATGGGGATCAACCGTCAAGGCGCGAACTGGGGTGATCGTCCCCAAATAGTACTATTAAATGCATAAGCGTCTACCAAATCCCGGTAGTTCACAATTCATGCTAATGGGACTTTTAGTGACATAACCTAACTTTAATAATCCATTTACTTTCATCTATCGGGTCCTTTAATCATTTATCGGGTCATACAATCGGGTCATTCAATCATTCGGGTCCAAATCAATAAACAAGCAATCAGGACAAATGGTGTCCTATTATATAAAAACTAACATGTTATCTCCCTCGCGGGTTTATAAAACATTTATAAAAGCATTTAAAAGAGTGCGAGGCTATGAACTCACGTTGACGTGGGAAGGCGGGTTATCGGCAATTCGGACATACGGTACGTGCTTCAATCACGGAAACCTAGACAAATAATACTCGGTCTTAGACGTTTGTCCAATGACTTTATAAAAATAACAATTATGTATACATATGATGATTATATATATATGATGATCAAGTGGGTTTACATATTCTCGTTTACTCATTTTAGAGTTAAGTGTCGATAACTTTTATACTAGTTTTCTCGTTTTACCTATTTACGTGTTTTAAGTCCAATAAACTTATTATAAGTTCTTTAACTTGTTTTAATCCATGTTATACTTATATTATCAGTTATCTACACTTTACAAATTGGTCATAAATGGGTTAAGTCCAATAAGTTCTTTTTATAAGTGTTTAACTTATTTAGTCCAATTATTAGTCCAATATGTTTACATAGCTCGTTAATGTCCGTATGCCCTATAGTTCAGGTTTTATCGGTTTTTACTTGTTATTTATGTTTATATATCAGTATATGAGTTTTATAAAGTTTACATTAGACGGGTCCAACCGTCTAAGTTTTATTTAACAAAAACGTTAATTTTACGGTAATAGCCGAAAAAGTCGTAAATATCATGTTTATAGTTTTTATAACTTATAAAACTTAACAAGTTACCATTTTTATAAAATGTCCACTTATTTACCCTTTAACATATTTATATAAATAAAATTCATGAGTTATTGGGTTTTAACTTTACATTTATACAATATAATTTTGAGTGCTTATATAATAGTATTATACTTTATTTTCCAAAAATCTGATTTTTATCTTCACTTTCACCAAAACTGCCATATCTTGAGTTCTATATCGAGATAGAAGCTCAAATTTTTATCACATAAACTACATGATATGTGCTACATTTAACTGTTCTATAGCTACTGTTGAATCATCTTCTAATATTTTCTAAAAATCGTCCAAAACAGTAACCTCAGATTTATACCTTAAACTTGTTTTGATCATATCTCACTCACTTTGATTCCATTGCATGGCCAACTCTCACATGTGTACAAGACATATAGATTACTGTAAATGGATTCTACTTCATCATTTTATCAGTCCATTACCTATTTCTTTACTGTTTTATACAACCAACAAATTTAACCAAGATTTTAACCTTGTTTCTTATGGGTTTTCACCTTTTTAATCATGTTTATCAACACCAAATCCCCACATAACATTTTTATCATCATATAATCATCATATACATATACAATAGGAAATAAAATACATGTTTACATAATCAAAATAACAAGAAGATGAGGAGTACAATCTTTATACTACCATGATGATGTAGGTTGTGATCAAAACATGGATTTTGATGGAGAAACTTGTGCATAGCCAAGACCATCTTCAAGACCACCATCCTTCATAAACACTTTGTGGAAAATCAGCCCTACTACTGCATGAAAACTCCTCCTTGGATGTTATAAGGACCACCAATCAATAGGGTTTCAAAAGGGCTTCAACATATGTGTATATAACATAAGATTTCATGGTTGATTTTGATCAAATTTGGTGTTTAAGGGGAAAATGGGACGGCATCAATGGAGGATGGGAGAGAGATTTTGAGTTGTTTGCATGGTAAAAAATGGTATGTGTGAGTAGTTTGATGGTTTTGACTAGTTAGTGGGGTGGAAGTAGCTTAAAGAGTAAGCATGGCTTACACATGTAGTAAGCTAGCTAACATGATGCCACATCTTATTGTGTGGTGTCATGTGTGTCGTCCACCTTAGCTAGTGGGGTGGGACAATGTATTTTGTCCCATCTCACTAGTTTACGGGTATTTCTCGATTCTAGTTTCCTCGATTTGCGTGCCCTCGGGTCGTTTTACGAAAAATGTTTTTATAAATTATGAATCAACGTCACAAAACGAATCCAATAAAAATTGTCTCATCAAAAACGGAGTTCAAAAACGTAAATACGTAATCCTAGGGTTTCCGGTTTAGTCGTAAAGGACGTTAAAATAAAATCGTAAGTCCTAATCTCTTCTCGTAAATTTGTGAGTTTATGAACCAACATAAATTTAAAACTCCAAAATAATATTCATGGACAAATTTATTTTCTGAAATGTCAGACTGCCACCAAAGACGGTGTATGTAAACGTAAGCACGTAACGTTGAATCCTCCGGTTTAGATGTAGTCGATGCTACTTCAAGACGTAAATCCAAATTACTTCCCAAAAATAAGTGAGTTCATATTGTAACATTAAAATAATGTTTTCAAATAAATATTGAGAATAAAATATCGACCATAAATTGACGGATTGTCACAGCATTTACCCCTAAACAGGATCTTTGTCCTCAAAGATCATCTTACTACTCGCTTCTTATAGAGTTAAAGCCATGTGGGTATTTCCTCCACATTCGGTCTTTTCTCACAAGTACAATTCATTACAATACGCGAGTTCTATCAAACATAACTACGGGAATAAGATCAGGCTTAATGTTGACTTACTTTCTCTATCCATGATGTTCACGGGTTTTTGATGAATGCAACTTTTCGCCGATCTAAACATTACTAAGAAACAATCAGATTCTCACTTGATAGTCATTTTATCAAGTTCGATATATGAAACATAATTCACGCAGTCCTTAAAATCCTAGGGTAGATCCAGCTTATATGCCTTTCAAACCAACTTTTTCATCATCTCAATGGTCCCATATAACGGGGACTTATATCCCATGATTTGTCAGATCATGAATTCATTTTTCCAAGTTTAAAAATTGTGGCATAACTTCGCTACCCATTTGGCACTTCAAGATCTACATTTCACATTCACATAGCCTCTTGCCAACTACCGGCAGTCAATAATCAAATCCTAATTTCAATAATCATTTCAGATCTCGCGGGTCGGGTATTTTGTAAGGTTAGGTTTGCCATCATAGGAAACCTTAAACCTAAAAGACATGTCCAACTCACAGTGGGTGTATGTCGGATGTCTTCATCTCAACTCTTGCTTACAGATGCTCTAATATTTAGATCCTAACAAGATTCGATCTCAATCCTAATACGATGATTATCAATTATAATCTTTTCAAAGGAAAACGATTATACAGTCTATTACCAAAGGTCAATCATTCAAACATAAAACAACACTTATATTACTTTGTATCGTTACTTTACCTCGTCCCTTCGATTGGGGTGGTACATAGTACTCTCATCAAGGTTCGTTCTCAATGACTTCTGAGCAAATCTCTAGAAATTCGATGCGAAGCGAGGATCTTGTTATATAGATGATCGATACAGGCACACTATGTTTAAATAATTCTTTTAAATAAAAGAGTCTATTTCTTCATCAAGATTCTATCATTAACGAGAATGATATTAGTAGATTTGGTCAGTCTGTCGACGATGACCCAAATCGAATCAAATTCAGATGATGACCTTTGCAATAGCTAGATGTTTACTAATGTATGAGGCGATGTCTGCCTTCATAATTTGTCATTAGTACAATTTCCTCAGACAAAGATACTTCTAGTCATAAATGACATACATATAATACTTATACTTACAAATTCCAACATAACTATATCTCACAATCCTCTATATTTAGGCAACCACAAGTGGCCTTTTATAAATTTAACGCCATCGGCTTCTCAATCTTAATGATTCATATTAGTCGTGAATCCCTTTTTATTATCTATATCATCCTTTTTACAATCATCGGCTATTTTTAAATTGTTCGACAATTTATTTTGCACTTTCATTATTAAGGAACGTGTCCTAATTGGTTCTTTATCGTTTCTACATAATGCGTCAGTAATTACGTTCACTTTCCAGATGAAATAAATATCATAACCGTATTTATTAAAAATTCTTTCTTCATATCTTCTATGTTTTAGTTTCATCCTTACTATTATCTTTATCTGTTTTACTCAATCCGACGTCTAAAACGTCGATAATTATCACAATTAAATTAATAATAATCATAAAATTTTTATGAAATGTAAGCGTAAAAATTTTAAATTTCTTGGTTCGACCAATTATATAAAATGTTCAAAATAAATTTGAATTTAATTAACAAGATTTTTGTTGATTTATCGAAAATAATTAAAATAATTAATAAGATCTGAAAATGTTCGAAAAATATTTGGTTATACTTTGGTCAAAAATTTTCTTAGTTGAAAAGCAAAGATTGTCGTTTCGAATTTCAAGTCATGATTTAAAAGATTTCCTCAATTCCTCTTAAGTTATCTTGAGGCATACACAAACATTTACCCCTAAACAGAAGTTTAGTTAAATGGTTTGTGTATAAGGGAATAATCCCTAAAAATCCTTTGTTAAAACATTTGTCAAAATATATTTGCACTTTCTTTTTAGTATAACTCAAAGTCTTAAATGACTTCTAAATTTTGAAGAGTCAATTTATACTCCATTATCTATTACTCACACGGTTAAATCATGTAAATTATTAAGTCTTAAATCTCATGTTAAATATTCAAGATACAGGTTTTAATTGTTCGGCCAATTCAGGGCAATCTATAAGTAATTATTAACTCATTCTTATTCGTATTAACAAACAAATAGTCCTTAATGATCGCAAGCATGAATTTATCAAATTACAGACTACACACGTGATTCACCAAATTTATGAATGCTACATGTGCATTGGTCAATCCAAACGACATCACGTGGAACTCATAATGTTCATTACAAGCACCGGATGTAGTGATTGGAATAGATAATCTCTTTCGCAGATGCGAAGTTGATGATAACCATGCTATGGATCAAATTTTGCTAGAACCTTGTAAATGATCGAACAATTCTTCCATTTCGAGTTATGGTTATCGTTTTCGATTGTCAATTTACTCAATTCACAGTAATCTATAAATATAAGGAATGACAACACCATAGCTCACCAGGATGACAGGCTTGGTATAATAAAATCTTTCTCCGACAACTCTCTCAGTTGTACGGTAATTCCTTTAATTTAGATGGTGCTGACGTACAGTGCACAAGCCACAAGTGCAGCACCGGAAATATAATCAATACCAATTTCAACTTGCCTTAATGGCAAAAGTCTAGGTAATTTATTAACAAATACCTCCTAAAGTTTAGATAACATAAACATCTTTTAATAAATTCATATTAAGTTCTTTCTAGATTATAATATCTATAACTAGTTCACAACCATTCACGGTATAATTTCAAGTCTAAACGCAGGATATGGTCATCCATCAAGAATTATTTAGATCACTTTTGATAATCAACATCTTATCATTTAGGGGAATTCTACTCGAGTTCCCATCAATTAAGACAATGTCGTCATGTCATAATCAATCAATCCATTCTACTGGCACTATCAACTTTCCAGTTTCATTGCCGTCGATAAGATGTGAACTTCTCAAAAGACTAATAACAACTCATAATCCTTCACAAATTCAAGGATATCAGGAGACATAACTACCATTAATAGAGTAAGGTCAACGCATAATCTATGCGAGAGAATTTCAAATCAGATACAGACGAAAACATTTAACGAATATGAATATATCCCATGTTTTCATAATTTGAGTACACATTCGAAATCTCCTCGGATCGTTACCCAGGTTATTCAAATGAAATCAAATCATAAGAAATGATAAGAACGTCAATACATCCAGTCGGGTATCAACACTCGGTAATCAAATACTTTTCCTAAGAATCTCACTACGGGAGAATTGGACAAGAAAGAATTGTCAATTGTCAAATAAGACAACTTCCACAAATGAGTAAATTCGACTCAGAAGAATAGGTGTTACAGGCACATATGTAGGTGTCCCTAACACTATGTCCTTATCTTTCACTTCTTGCAGATCTCATAAAATTTAATCTTTCACAATCTTCAAAGAAAATGTAGTGTTTATTCATTAGTTTTATGGTGACTACTAATCAGCCTTGCATAGTCCATTCCAAATTGTATGTAGGCGCACAACTATATACAATTTCAAGATCAACGATGCAATACTCAGTTCGTCAAAATGTTATCATCATGTTTATAATAAAATCATTTTCATGCTTAATTCTTAGATAAGAATCAAGAATAAATTTACAAAGATTTTCTTTATTATGAAAACAATTAAGTTTTTCCAAAGTGTTTTATAAACAACTTCATTTCGATAACGATCACTTACAAAATTTCACTTTAAATAATCCTTATAGTGATGAAAATTCAATTTTCTCAAAGGATACCGTTTTAACGTTATAAAAACAATGTGTGATCTGCAAAGGAGTGATGAAGAGTGGTTCACCAAGAATTAACTACAATATGATAGGGAATGAGCTTAGCCAAATAATCATGAGGTTCATGACCTTGATGGCACTCAGGAATACAAAGAGAATAATCCACAACGTAACTCAATTCAAGATGAGTACTTGTTCAATGGTTGCATCACTAATGCGAACATTAGGATGAAGCAATAAGAGATAGATAACATCGATACATGTAGAATTTAGCAATCAAAGGTAGTCTTTTCATTAATCACAAACAAGTCAAAATTGTACCGTAATACATTACGTGTCACTTTGTCATACAATTCTCAGAACTCATCCTACCAACTGATGTCTCAGTTAAGTTAGGGATTTTTAAAAGATACCACAATGAATACTAATCTACAAGAGTCGTTAGGTGTTCCATATGTCCCGGAAGATCCATTGGTCCTAATTCAGAAGAAGATTTCTTCAATTTATTTCTTGGACACTGGGCATCCTCGTCAGTGGACAATGGCCTAGGAACAACACTTAACATGAATCAACAATCAATTAAAACCTTATAATTCAATCACAAAACTTAACGATTCCCTCTTAACAATCTCATATTCCAATACAAGTTAAATTTTACTTTATTCAAGTTTTCAATCAGCTTATACTCAATTCGATATCCTACCTCATATTCCAATACTTTCAATCTTATTCTTACACCTTTAAAGGGCAACATAAGTTCGATATTATCAACACTTAATTTCCAATCCTATAGCTCTTACAACAACAATTATCAAATGAGTCTCTAGTATGAGATGACTCATACATTCAATTAGACTTCTCGGAAAGGTATTAGTGGCATGAGTCTTTTGGGTAATGGTTCCAAATGACAGCCTCAAGTGCAACATTCACCCTTTCAATTTCAATTTAAGAATTTGATGACAACGAATCAGATGACATCTTTCTAGGTGGTAACGTTTTGTCAAACTCCACTCTATAAGGAAAGATCGTCATGACATCGATATCAGATTTAATCTCGCCAATTCTTTTTCAATATCACAATCAACTAATATCTACATTTCTACGAATATCAACCATTTGTTGGGATCATAAATATCCACAACTTGGTTCAGATCTAGGATAGCTAGAATTCCTAGGAGAATAGCTTCGACTAATTTACTAGGGGAGTTAGGGTTATTTGTGACAATCTACGTCGTATAAATACCTCGTATAAATATCAAAATAATCGTCAAACAATCATGTAATAAAATTACATCATATATATATATAATCTAAGTTATATATATATATTAAAATAACACTTCTCAGTCTTGGCCTTGTCGGTAACTCGGGAATTCTTTGGCACCGTTATAGTCAAAAGATTTTTAGACATTTTTAGAAAAATGTTTATAGTTAAAAGATTTTGAAAAGTTTTATTCAAAACCTTAGTTTTAAAAATCTTTCGTTCTCTATAACTAGAGCTCTGATACCAAACTGTAACACCCCCAAATTTATAAACTCAATACAGCGGAAGACTAGTTGGTGTTACGGGATAACACATTACTCACATCATAGACAACGCATAAAAATCGCGTCGTTTAATAATAAATCATTTCCATTCTTAAACATCAAAGTTACATCGGTCCCAAGTCATATTATTTCATACAAAGTTTTACAAAGTATTTGAATGGAAAATATTGTTTAAGTGCGGGCCATGAATTCTTGTCGTCTTCCCGAGAATTACCTTCAAGTACCTGAGATAAAACATGTTAAAAGAAAAGGTCAGCGATAACGCCGAGGGAATTCATAGAGTTTAATAAATTCCATCAATATAACTTTGGTATAAAATTAGTACCAAAAATCATTTCGTACAAATCATTGTAATAGGCCATGAAATAGCCAAAATCATTTTATACAAATCTTTATCAAAATCATAATATAGGCGTTTGCCTTAAAAATCAATATACGAGCCAATGTCGTAAAAACGTCATACAATACGTCTTATGACGTTGTATGAAAATAAAAACCGTTATATGAATATGGTTATGAAAACCAAAACACAAACATAATATCAATAGTATGACCCAATATTGCTAGTCAGGCAATACATCGTAATTCGGAGCGTCTAGTAGTATTTCGTTAGTTTTGGATTATTATAAGCCGCATGACATTGTTACCTTACTAAACCAACAACGGGTAGCTAACCCGATACCAATTTTGCCCATATAAAGTAGCGTGTCGTCACAAAGGTCACGCTATGGAAATCTTCTCATACATAAATTCGCTTACCAATCAATGTGGCACGACGGGGATCAACCGTCAAGGCGCGAACTAGGGTGATCGTCCCAAAATAGTACTATTAAATGCATAAGCGTCTACCAAATCCCGGTAGTTTACAATTCATGCTAATGGGACTTTTAGTGACATAACCTAACTTTAATAATCCATTTAATTTCATCTATCGGGTCCTTTAATCATTTATCGGGTCATACAATCGGGTCATTCAATCATTCGGGTCCAAATCAATAAACAAGCAATCAGGACAAATGGTGTCCTATTTTATAAAAACTAACATGTTATCTCCCTCGCGGGTTTATAAAACATTTATAAAAGCATTTAAAAGAGTACGAGGCTATGAACTCACGTTGACGTGGGAAGGCGGGTTATCGGCAATTCGGACGTACGGTACGTGCTTCAATCACGGAAACCTAGACAAATAATACTCGGTCTTAGACGTTTGTCCAATGACTTTATAAAAATAACAATTATGTATACATATGATGATTATATATATATGATGATCAAGTGGGTTTACATATTCTCGTTTACTCATTTTAGAGTTAAGTGTCGATAACTTTTATACTAGTTTTCTCGTTTTACCTATTTACGTGTTTTAAGTCCAATAAACTTATTATAAGTTCTTTAACTTGTTTTAATCCATGTTATGCTTATATTATCAGTTATCTACACTTTACAAATTGGGCCTAAATGGGTTAAGTCTAATAAGTTCTTTTTATAAGTGTTTAACTTATTTAGTCCAATTATTAGTCCAATATGTTTACTTAGCTCGTTAATGTCCGTATGCCCTATAGTTCGGGTTTTATCGGTTTTTACTTGTTATTTATGTTTATATATCAGTATATGAGTTTTATAAAGTTTACATTAGACGGGTCCAACCGTCTAAGTTTTATTTAACAAAAACGTTAATTTTACGGTAATAGCCGAAAAAGTCGTAAATATCATGTGTATAGTTTTTATAACTTATAAAACTTAACAAGTTACCATTTTTATAAAATGTCCACTTATTTACCCTTTAACATATTTATATAAATAAAATTCATGAGTTAGTGGGTTTTAACTTTACATTTTATACAATATAATTTTGAGTGCTTATATAATAGTATTATACTTTATTTTCCAAAAATCTGATTTTTATCTTCACTTTCACCAAAACTGCCATATCTTAAGTTCTATATGGAGATAGAAGCTCCAATTTTCATCACATAAACTACATGATATGTGCTACATTTAACTCTTCTATAGATACTGTTGAAGCATCTTCTAAGTATTTTCTAAAAATCGTCCAAAACAGTAACCTCAGATTTATACCTTAAACTTGTTTTGATCATATCTCACTCATTACTTTGATTCCATTGCATGGCCAACTCTCACATGTGTACAAGACATATAGCTTACTGTGAATGGATTCTACTTCATCATTTTATCAGTACATGACCTATTTCTTTACTGTTTTATACAGCCAACAAATTTAACCAAGATTTTAACCTTGTTTCTTATGGTTTTTCACCTTTTTAATCATGTTTATCAACACCAAATCCCCACATAACATTTTTATCATCATATAATCATCATATACATATACAATAGAAAATAAAATACATGTTTACATAATCAAAATAACAAGAAGATGAGGAGGACAATCTTTAGACCACCATGATGATGTAGGTTGTGATCAAAACATGGATTTTGATGGAGAAACTTGTGCATAGCCAAGAACATCTTCAAGACCACCATCCTTCATAAACACTTTGTGGAAAATCAGCCCTACTAATCCATGAAAACTCCTCCTTGGATGTTATAAGGACCACCAATCAATAGGGTTTCAAAAGGGCTTCAACATATGTGTATATAACATAAGATTTCATGGTTGATTTTGATCAAATTTGGTGTTTAAGGGGAGAAACAGGACGGCATCAATGGAGGATGGGAGAGAGATTTTGAGTTTTTTGCATGGTGAAAAATGGTATGTGTGAGTAGTTTGATGGTTTTGACTAGTTAGTGGGGTGGAAGTAGCTTAAAGAGTAAGCATGGCTTACACATGTAGTAAGCTAGCTAACATGATGCCACATCTTATGGTGTGGTGTCATGTGTGCCGTCCACCTTAGCTAGTGGGGTGGGACAATGTATTTTGTCCCATCTCACTAGTTTACGGGTATTTCTCGATTCTAGTTTCCTCGATTTGCGTGCCCTCGGGTCGTTTTACGAAAAACGTTTTTATAAATTATGAATCAACATCACAAAACGAATCCAATAAAAATTGTCTCATCAAAAACGGAGTTCGAAAACGTAAATACGTAATCCTAGGGTTTCCGGTTTAGTCGTAAAGGACGTTAAAATAAAATCGTAAGTCCTAATCTCTTCTCGTAAATTTGTGAGTTTATGAACCAACATAAATTTAAAACTCCAAAATAATATTCATGGACAAATTTATTTTCTGAAATGTCGGACTGCCACCAAAGACGGTGTATGTAAACGTAAGCACGTAACGTTGAATCCTCCGGTTTAGACGTAGTCGATGCTACTTCAAGACGTAAATCCAAATTACTTCCCAAAAATAAGTGAGTTCATATTGTAACATTAAAATAATGTTTTCAAATAAATATTGAGAATAAAATATCGACCATAAATTAACGGATTGTCACAGTATGTATCGTTTTTCTCGTTTTTTGTGATTAATATATTGTATTACGTAGAATAATAAATTTACATACTTTTCAAATAAGGCATTAGTTGGGATTTCATCACCTAGCTATTGTAGTCGAATCCAAAACAAAAATAAAAGGCAACATAGATAAATACTAATAAGAAGTTTGAACTCGATTTATACAAACTATAAGGTGGGTATAAGGCGACGTGCTATAAAAGGCCGTCTAAGGAAAAAGGTTTTTAAATGCTTTGTGCCACCTCGTTTCCCCGCTTGCTTGTGCGTATATTGAGAGGAACGACCTATTATTGGTTTGCCGACTCAAGTAGTAATAAATCTTATTTTTTTAGTTTACTTATTGAACCTCGAGACGTTTAGGTTTTCACCTATCGTTTCAAAGTCGACCGAGGGTAATTTACTTCCATAGTAGTTATCCTTATTCCTTGTTTTTATCGATCATTTTTTATTGAGCAATACCAAATAAAATACCAAAAATAATCTTCTTCTTGTCTAATTTCTTTTCTTCATTCCTCTAAATTCTTGTCTTTGTAGTGTATGCAATTACGTTCTTCTCGACTTGTGATTGATTTTAATAGGCTTGAAAATATTCCTCGTAGAAATAGAAATCGTCAACAACGAATAGTGGAACCCGAGCTTCCACCTATTGTTGTAGAGATGGCCGATAACCGAACAATGGAGGAATTGCTCCGTGCACCCACCGAAGGGTATGGGGAAGCAATCGTTGTGCCGGCTATTTTGGCGGATCATTTTGAGATTAAGACGGGTCTTTTATCGATCATTCGTGCCGACCAATTTCGTGGCAACGAGACCGATAGCCCGCATTCTCACATTCGGAATTTTCATCGAATTACCTCGACTCTCAAGTTTAGAGATGTGTTGAATGATGCGATTAAGCTCATGCTTTTTCCGCACTCGCTCGAGGGTAATGCTAAGATTTGGTCACCGGGTTCAATTTTTACATGGGATGATTTAGTATCTAAGTTCATGAATTATTTCTTTCCACCATCTAACACAACACACTTTAACAACGAGATCACTAAATTTGAACAAAAAGTACATGAATCGTTTGGGGTTGCTTGGGAAAGATTTAAAGATTTGTTAAGACAATGTCCACACCACGGTTTCTCGGAATTGCATCAAATAAATACTCTTTATAATGGGCTTAATATGATTGAACAAGATTCGTTAAAAGCCGCCGCGGGTGGTAATCGTTTAAGAAAAACTCCGAGAGACGCGTGGGGAATAATTGAGAATAAATCTAGAGCACAATATTCACGAAACACACCGGGTGTTTCCAATGTGAATTCATTTAATCCCGAGATTGCTAGATTGGACTCTAAGATTGACACGATTTTGAATGAGCTTAGGAAGAATCCTCATGGATCGATTAATATGGTTGAGAATATTTGTGTATCATGTGGTGGAGCACATCCTAATTATGCTTGTTCAACCACGGGGTTTGATCAAGCTAGTTCTTTTGCCGCGACGGGAACTTATGGCTCCAACGGTCAAGTTCCTCGTCAAAATCATGTTGCTCCACCGAGTTTTCCACCGGTTCAAAATAGGTACAACAATGGAAACAATGGGAATAATGTTAACCGTGGTAACCAAGGGAATTACAATCAAGGAAATGGGTTTAATGCTAATCAAAACAATCAAGGTTTTAACAATAACCAAAATGAGTTGTCAAGCTATATCAAGTCAAATGAGGCAAATTTGAAGGCTTTTCAAAACAACATTCAATGGCAAATTAATATTTTGAAACTCAATTTTCAAAATACGATTAAAGGGCAAAACAATAAGATTGAGCTTAATCGACAAAGGATAGAGCAAAACCAAAATCGTATGCCACAAAGTATGGAACAAAGTCAAAATAAATTGCTTTCGATGTTTGAATCTTTTATGAGTCAACCTTCCTCGTCTTCGGGTTGCTTACCTAGCAACACCATTCCAAACCCGAAGGGTGAGATGAAAGCTATAACCACACGTAGTGGGAAAGCTTTAGACGGACCTTTGCTTCCACATGTGAGTGCCTCTCCGGTGAGGGAAGTGGAGCAAGAATCCGAGGTGGTTAAACAAAAGGAAATTCCTATTCCACCAAAGGTAGACCAATTGCCTATTTCGGAACCCGAGCTTCCGAAGACTAAACCCACACTACCCTACCCATCGAGACTTAACCAAGAGAAGCTCCTCGAAAAGTCCAATGCTCAAAGGACTACTTTTTTAGAGATGTTTAAGAATCTTTATATTAATGTTAGTTTCGCGGATGCATTGCTTTACATGCCTAAGTTTGCTTCGACTATTAAGAAATTGATGAACGATAAAGGGAAATTGGTTGAAGTGTCTACATCTGTAGATGCTAATTGTTCCGCGGTTCTTATACAAAAGCTTCCCAAAAAGCTTGGAGACCCGGGCAAGTTTGTGATACCATGTGATTTCCCTAATATGGAAGAATGCTTAGCTTTAGCCGATCTTGGTGCTAGCATTAATTTGATGCCTTTTTCCGTGTGGAAAAGGTTATCACTTCCCGAGCTTACACCTACTAAAATGACTCTCGAGCTAGCGGATCGATCGATCGCCTTACCAAAAGGTATAGCCGAGGATGTGTTTGTCAAAGTAGGGAAACTCGTCTTTCCAACGGACTTTGTAGTTTGAGATTATCCCGAAGATTCTCGTGTACCACTTATTTTGGGAAGACCGTTTTTTATGACGGCTAGTGCTTTAGTTGACATAAAAGTGGGGAAATTGACTTTAAGAGTTGATGATGAAAATATCACGTTTGATATTGGTCATATCTCTAAATATTCTTCCAAGTATTACGAGGAATCAATTAATCAAATCGATGTGATTGATGTTACTTGTGAAGAATATTCTCAAGAAGTGCTTGGATTCTTGACTTCTTCTAAAAATGGCAATCCCACCTCTTCGAATCCTATTATCTCTTCGGCTAAACCTCCACTCACTCCATTTGAGGGAGGTGACTTCATTCTTGAAGAGCTTGAGAATAATGGTTATTCAAAAATCGATAAGGAAATTGATGATTACCTTATCACACCATTTGATCCTAGTGAGTTTGATAGTGAGAATTTTGATCCTGTAACACCCCCAAATTTATACAACTCAATACAGCGGAAGACTAGTTGGTGTTACGGGATAGCATTACTCACATCATAGACAACGCTTAAAAATCGCGTCGTTTAATAATAAAACATTTCCATTCATAAATATAAATTTTACATAGGTCCTAAGTCATATTATTTCATACAAATTTTACAAAGCATTTAAATGGAAATAGTTATTTAAGTGAGGGCCATAAATTCTTATCGTCTTCCCGAGAATTACCTTCAAGTACCTGAGATAAAACATGTTAAAAGAAAAGGTCAGCGATAACGCCGAGTGAATTCATAGAGTTTAATAAAATCCGTAAATATAACATCGGTATAAAATTATTACCGAAAATCATTTTGTACAAATTATTGTAATAGGCCATAAAATAGCCAAATTCATTTTTATACAAATCCTTATCAAAATCATAATATAGGCTTTCGCCTTTAAAATCATTATACGAACCATTGTTGTTAAAAACATCATACAATACGTTTTATAACGTTGTATAAATTAAATAAAAACCGTTATATGAATATGGTTATATAAAACCAAAACACGAACATAATATCAATAGTATGACCCCGTATTGCTAGTCAGGCAATACCTCGTAATTCAGTGCGTATAGTAGTATTTTGTTAATCTGGATTATTATAAGCCGCATGACATTGTTACCTTACTACAACAAACAACGGGTAGCTAGCCCGAAACTCAATTTGCCCATCTAAATTAGCGTGTCGTCACAAAGGTCACGCTATGGAAATCTTCTCATACATAAATTCACTTACCAATCAATGTGGCACGACGGGGATCAACCGTCAAGGCGCGAACTGGGGTGATCGTCCCCAAATAGTACTATTATATGCATAAGCGTCTACCAAATCCCGGTAGTTCACAATTCATGCTAATGGGACTTTTAGTGACACAACCTAACTTTAATAATCCATTTAATTTCATCTATCGGGTCATTTAATCATTTATCGGGTCATATAATCATTCTGGTCCAAATCAATAAACAAACAATCGGGACAAATGATGTCCTATTTTATTAAAAAAAACTAACATGTTATCTCCCTCGCGGGTGTATAAAACATTTCATAAAAACATTTAAAAGAGCGCGAGGCTATGAACTCACGTGGATGTGGGAATGCGGGTTATCGGCAATTCGGATGTACGGTACGTGCTTCAATCACGGAAACCTAGACAAATAATACTCGTCGTAGACTCTTGTCCAATGACTTTATAAAAATAACAACTATGTATACATATGATGATTTTATATATATGATGATCAAGTGGGTTTACATATTCTCATTTACTCATTTTAGTGTTATGTGTCGGTAATTTCTTACTAGCTTACTAGTTTTACCTATTTACGTGTTTTAGGTCCAATAAGCCTATTATAAGTTCATTAACTTGTAATAATCCATTTCATACTTGTATTATCAGTATTTATACTTTATATGTTGGACCCAAATGGTTTAAGCCCAATAAATAAGTTTATAAGTGTTTTAGCCAATTTTGTTGTATTATTAGTCCAATAACGTTAACTTAGCCCGTTAATGTCCGTATGTTATATAGTTCGGGTTTTATCGGTTTTTACTTGTTATATATGCTTATATATCAGTATATGAGTTTATAAAAGTTTACATTAGACGGGTCCAACCGTCTAAGTTTTATTTAACAAAAACGTTAATTTTACGGTAATAGCCGAAAAAGTCGTAAAAATCATGTTTATAATTTTATAACTTATAAAGCTTATCAAACTACCATTTTTATAAAATGTCCATTTGTTTAACCTTATACATGTTTATATAATGTATTATATAAGTTAGTGGGTTTTAATTCACATTTTATACTATAGTTACTTGAGTGCTTATATAATACTATTATACTTTAATTTAAAAAATGTGATTTTTATTTTCATGTTCACCAATATCTAGAGTTCTATATGGAGATAGAAGCTCAAATTTTTATGACATAAAATACATGATATGTGCTCCATTTAACTCTGCTATAGCTACTGTTGAATCAGCCTCTAAGTATTCTCTAAAAATCGTCCAAAACAGTGAACTCAGATTTGTACTTTAAACTTGTTTTGATCATATCTCACTCATCCTAATGATTCCATTGCATGGCCAACTCTCACATGTGTATGATATCTTATACTTACTGTAAATGGATTCTACTTCATCATTTTATCAGTCTAACATGTGGTTAGTTACTGTTTTTATACAGCCTACCATTTAAACAAGATTTACCCATTTTACATGTAGTTTGTCCATCTTTTTACCCATGTTTATCACATCTATCAACACCAAATCCCCACATAATATTTTTAATCATCATTCATCGTCATATACATATACATAAGTAAAAGAAATACAAAATTACATAATCAAAATAACAAGAGGATGGGGAGAACATTCTTTATACCACCATGATGATGTAGGTTGTGATCAAAACATGGATTTTGATGGAGAAACTTGTGAATAACCAAGACCATCTTCAAGACCACCATTCTTCATAAACACCTTGTGAAAAATCAGCCCCAAGACTCCATGGAAACTCCTCCTTGGATGTTAAAATCACCTCCAATCTTCAAGGCTTCAAAGGGGCATCATCATATGTATGAATAACACATGATTTTATGGTCAGACTAGATCAAATGAGGGTTGTTGTTGGTGATTTTGGGACGAAATTAGAGAGAGTTTTGAGAGAGATTGGTGGTTTTGCATGTAAGATAAATGAACAAATGGTTTGGGTGTGAGTGGTTTTAGTATTGATGCTAGTTTGGTGAAGTGGCTAAGACATGTGTCTTAGCTTACTTCTTAAGCTTGACACATCATGGTGTTGTGGCTTATTTTAGCCATCCATGAGTGGGGGTGGGGCAAAAGTGGTTTTTTCTCATCCCCATTTATTTACGGGTACTCCTCGATTCTAGTTTCCTCGATTTGCGTGCCCTCGGGTCATTTTCCGAAAAACGTTTTTATAAATTATGAATCAACGACACAAAATGGATCTAATAAAAATTGTCTCATAAAAAACGGAGCGAAAACGTAAATACGTAATCCTAAGGTTTCCGGTTTAGTCGTATAGGACGTTAAATTAAAATCGTAAGTCCTAATCTCTTCTCGTAAATTTGTGAGTTTATGAACCAACACAAATTTAAAATTCCAAAATAATATTCACGGATAAATTTATTTTTTGAAATGTCGGACTGTCACCAAAGACGGTGTATGTAAACGTAAGCACGTAATGTAGAATCCTCCGGTTTAGACGTAGTCGATGCTACTTCAAGGTGTAAATCCAAATTTCTTCCCAAAAATAAGTGAGTTCATAATATAACATTAAAATAATATTTTCAAATAAATATTTAGAATGAAATATCAACCATAAATTGACGGATTGTCACAGCATTTACCCCTAAACAGGATCTTTGTCCTCAAAGATCATCTTATCTTACTACTTGCTTCTTATAGAGTTAAAGCCATGTGGGTATTTCCTCCACATTCGGTCTTTTCTCACAAGCGTAATCCATTACAATACACGAGTTTCATCAAACATAACTACGGGAATAAGATCAGGCTTAATGTTGACTTACTTTCTCTATCCATGATGTTCACGGGTTTTTGATGAATGCAACTTTTCGCCGATCTAAACATTACTAAGAAACAATCAGATTCTCACTTGATAGTCATTTTATCAAGTTCGATATATGAAACATAATTCACGCAGTCCTTAAAATCCTAGGGTAGATCTAGCTTATATGCCTTTCAAACCAACTTTTTCATCATCTCAATGGTCCCATATAACGGGGACTTATATCCCATGATCTTTCAGATCATCAATTCATTTTTCCATAGTTAAAATTTTTGGCATAACTTCGCTACCCATCTGGCACTTCAAGATCTACATTTCATATTCACATAACCTCTTGCCCACTACCGGCAATCAATAATCAGATCCTAATTTCAACAATCATTTCAGGTCTCGCGGGTCGAGTAATTTGTAAGGTTAGGTTCGCCATCATAGGAAACCTTAAACCCAAAAGACATGTCCAACTCACAATGGGTGTATGTCGGGTGTCTTCATTCCAACTCTTGATTATAGATGCTCTAATATAGATCCTAACAAGATTAGATCTCGATCCTAATACAATAATTATCAAGGATAATCTCTCCAAAGGGAAACGATTTTACAGTCTATTACCAAAGGTCAATCATTCAAACCTAGTACAACATTTATAGTATTTTGTATCGTTACTTTACCTCGTCCCTTCGATTGGGGTGGTACATAGTAATCTCATCAAGATTCGTTCTCAATGACTTCTGAGCAAATCTCTAGAAATTCGATGCAAAGCGAGGATCTTGATAGAGATGATCTATACAGGCACACCATGTTTACACAACTCCTTTAAATACAAAAGAGTCAATTTCTTCATCAAGAATCTATAATTAACAGGAATGATATTAGCAGATTTGGTCAGTCTATCAACGATGACCCAAATTGAATCAAATTCAGATGATGACCTTTGCAATAGCTAGACGTTTACTAATGTATGAGGCGATGTCTGCCTTCATAATTTTCCATTAGTACAACTTCTTCAGCTAAAGATACATTAAATCGGAAATGACAGGAACAGAATACTTATACTTACGGGATTCCAACATAACTAAATCTCAAAATCTCCATATTTAGACAACCACAAGTGGCCTTTTATACATTTTAACGCCATCGACTTCTCAATTATTAATGGTTCACATTAGCCGCGAACCCCTTTTTATTATCTATATTATCCTTTTTATAAGCCTCAGCTATATTTTAAATTTCTCAGTAATTTATTTGCACAGTCATTATTAAGAAACACATCCTAATTGATTTTTTTTTCTATATAATGTGTCAGTATCTATATTCACCTTTCCTGGTGAAATAATTATCATGACCGTATTCATTCAAAATTTCTTTCTTCATATTTTCTAAGTTTCAGTTTCGTCTCAACTATTATTTTTATCTGTTTTACTCAATCCGATGTCTAAAGCGTTGATAATTATTACAACTAATTAAATATTAAATATTCAATTGTTATGAAACATAAACGTAAAGATTTTAAATTTCTTAGTCCATCCAATTATATGATAATGTTCAAAATAATTTTAAATTTAATTAACACGATTTTTGTTGATTTATCGAAAATAATTAATAGGATTCGTATATGTTCAAAAAAATCTTTGTTTATATTTTGGTCAGAATTTTCTTAGTTGAAAAGCAAAAATTATCATTTCAAAATTTAAGTCATGGTTTAACGGTTTCCTCAATCCCTCTTATGTTGTTTTGAGGTATACACAAACATTTACCCCTAAAGATGAGTTTAGTTAAATGTTGTGGGTATAAGGGAATAATCCCTCAAAAGTTCTTTTCGATAAAACATTTGTCAAAACACATTTACGCTTTCTTTTTGGTATAACCCAAAGTCTAAGAGTCAATATATTCCATTATCTATTAATCACACGGTTAAATCATGTAAAGGATTAAGTCTTAAATCACCTGTTAATTATTCAAGGTATAGGTTTTTATTGTTCGGTCAATTCAGGGCAATATATAATTAATCATTAACTCATTCTTATTCTTATAAACAAACATATGGTTCTTAATGATCACAAGCATGAATTTATCAAATTACAGCCTACAAACATGATACACCAAATTTATGAATACTACATGTGCATTGTCAATCCAAACGACATCACGTGAAACTCATAATGTTCATTACAAGTTCTGGATGTAGTGATTGGAATAGATAATCTTTTTCGCAGATGAGAAGTTTATGATAATCATGCCGTGGATCAAAATTTCCTGAATATACACTAGAACCTTGTAAATGATCGAACAAATCTTCCATTTCGAGTTATGGATATCGTTTTCGATTGTCAATTTACTCAGTTCACAGTAATCTATAAATATAAGGAATGATAACACCATAGCTCTTCATAATGACGAGCTCGGTAGAATAAAATCTTTCTCCGACAACTCTCTCAGTTGTACGGTAATTCCTTCAATTCAGATGGTGCTGATGTATAGTGCACATGCCAGAGGTGCAGCACCAGGAATATAATCAATACCAATTTCAACTTGCCTTAATGGCGAAAGTCTAGGTAATTTACCAGCAATTACCTCCTAAAATTTCAGATACTGGAAACATCTTTTAATATATTTATTTTAAGTTCTTCTAGATTACAATATCTATAACTAGTTCACAACCATTCACGGTATAATTTCAAGTCTAAATGCAGGATATGGTCATCCGTCAAGAATTATTTAGATCACTTTTGATAATCAACATCTTATCATTTAGGGGAATTCAATTTGAGTTCCCATCAATTAAGACAATGTCGTCATGTCATAATCAATCAATCCATTCTACTGGCACTATCAACTTTCTAGTTCATTACCGTCAATAAGATGTGAACTTCTCAAAAGACTAATAATAACTCATAATCCTTCACAAGTTCAAGGATATCTGGAGACATAACTAACCTTAAAAGAGTAAGGTCAGCGCATAACTATGCGAGAGAATTTCAAATCAGATACAGACGAAAACATTTGACGAATATGAATATATCCCATGTTTTTATAATTTGAGTACGCATTCGAAAGCTCCTCGGATCATTACCTAGGTCATTCAAATGAAATCAAATCAAAAGAAATGATAGGAACGTCGATACATCCAGTCGGGTATCAACACTCGGTAATCAGATACTTTTCCTAAGAATCTCACTACGGGAGAATTGGACAAGAAAGAATTGTCAATTGTTAAATAAGACAATTTTCACAGATGAGTAAATTTGACTCAGAAGAATAAATAGTACGGGCCCATATGTAGGTGTCCCTATCAATATGTACCTGTTTTTCACTTCTTGCAGATCTCATAAAATTTAATCTTTCATAATCTTTAAAGAGAATGTAGTATTTATTAATCATTTTTATGGTGACTACTAATCAGCCTTGCATGGTCCATTCCAAATTGTATGTAGGCGCGCAACTATATACAATTTTAAGATTAACGATGCAATACTCAGTTCGTCAAAATTTTATCATCATGTTTATAATAAAAACATTTTCATGCTTAACTCTTAAATAAGAATGAAAAATAAATTTACAAAGGTTTTCTTTATTATGAAAACAATTATGTTTTCCAAGGTGTTTTATAAACAACTTCATTTCGTTAACAATCACTTATAAATCTTATTTTAAATAATCCTTATGGTGATGTAAATTCAATTTTTCTGAAGGGATACTGTTTTATCTTATAAAAACAATGAGTGATCTGCAGAAGAGTGATAAAAGCTTGTTCACCAAGAATTAACTACGATATGGTAGGAAATGAGCTTAGCCAATTAATCATGAGGTTCATGACCTTGATGGCACTCAGGAAGAATAATTCACAACGTAACTCAATTCGAGATGAGTACTTGTTCAATTGTTGCATCACTAATGCGAACATTAGGATGAAGCAATAAAAGATAGATAACATCGATACATGTAGAATTTAGCAATCAATGGTAGTCTTTTCATCAATCACAAACAAGTCAAAATTGTACCGTAACACATTATGTGTCACTATGTCACACAATTTCATGAACTCATCCTACCAACTGATGTCTCAGTTAAGTTAGGGATTATTTTTGAAAGATACCACAGTGAATACTAATATACAAGAGTTATGGGGGTTCCACCTGTCCCGGAAGATCCATCGGTCCCAATTCAGAAGAAGATTTCTTCACTTTATTTATTGGACACTGGACATCCTCGTCATTGGAAATGGCCTAGGAACAACCCTTAACACAAACTAACAATCAATTAAAGCCTTATAATTCAATCACAAGACTTAACGACTTCCTCTTAACAATCTCATATTCCATATAGGTTAAGTTTCACTTTATTCAAGTCTCAACCAACTTATTCTCAATTCGATATCCTACCTTATTCTCCAATACTTTCAACCTCATTCGTATACCTTGAAGGGCAATAAAAGCTCGATATGAATCAACACTTAATTTTCAATCCTATAGCTCTTACAACAATAGCTAACAAATGAGTCACTAGTATGAAATGACTCACACATTCAATTAGACTTCTCGGAAAGGTATTAGTGGCATGAGGCTTTTGGGTAATGGTTCCAATGACAGCCTCAAGTGCAACATTCACCCTTTCGATTTCCAAATTTAAGAATTGGGTGACAACGAATCAGATGACATCTTTCTAGGTGGTAACGTTTTGTCAAACTCCACTCTATAAGAAAAGATCGTCATGACATCGATATCAGATTTAATCTCGCCAATTCTTTTTCAATATCACAATAAACTAATATCTACATTTCTACGAGTATCAACCATTTGTTGGGATCATAAATATCCACAACTTGATTTAGATCTAGGATAGCTAGAATTCCTACGAGAATAGCTTCGATTAATTTACTAGGGGATTTAGGGTTCCTTGTGACAATCTACGTCGTATAAATACCTCGTATAAATATCAAAATAATCATCAAACAATCATGAAATAAAATTAAATCATATATATATAATCCAAGTTATATATATATTAAAATAACACTTCTCAGTCTGGCCTTATCGGTAACTCGGGAATTTTTCAGCACCGTTATAGTCAAAAGATTTTTAGACATTTTTAGAAAAATGTTTATAGTTAAAAGATTTTGAAACGTTTTATTCAAAACCTTAGTTTAAAAATCTTTCGTTCTCTATAACGAGAGCTCTGGTACCAAACTGTAACACCCCCAAATTTATACAACTCAATACAGCGGAAGACTAGTTGGTGTTACGGGATAGCACATTACTCACATCATAGACAACGCTTAAAAATCGCGTCGTTTAATAATAAAACATTTCCATTCATAAATATAATTTTTACATAGGTCCCAAGTCATATTATTTCATACAAATTTTACAAAGCATTTGAATGGAAATTGTTATTTAAGTGCGGGCCATAAATTCTTATCGTCTTCCCGAGAATTACCTTCAAGTACCTGAGATAAAACATGTTAAAAGAAAAGGTCAGCGATAACGCCGAGTGAATTCATAGAGTTTAATAAAATCCATCAATATAACATCGGTATAAAATTATTACCGAAAATCATTTTGTACAAATTATTGTAATAGGCCATAAAATAGCCAAAGTCATTTTTATACAATTCCTTATCAAAATCATAATATAGGCTTTCGCATTTAAAATCATTATACGAACCATTGTTGTTAAAAACATCATACAATACGTTTTATAACGTTGTATAGATTAAATAAAAACCGTTATATGAATATGGTTATATAAAACCAAAACACGAACACAATATCAATAGTATGACCCCGTATTGCTAGTCAGGCAATACATCGTAATTCGGTGCATATAGTAGTATTTCGTTAATTTGGATTATTATAAGCCGCATGACATTGTTACCTTACTACAACAAGCAACGGGTAGCTAGCCCGAAACTCAATTTGCCCATCTAAATTAGCGTGTCGTCACAAAGGTCACGCTATGGAAATCTTCTCATACATAAATTCGCTTACCAATCAATGTGGCACGACGGGGATCAACCGTCAAGGCGCGAACTGGGGTGATCGTCCCCAAATTGTACTATTATATGCATAAGCGTCTACCAAATCCCGGTAGTTCACAATTCATGCTAATGGGACTTTTAGTGACATAACCTAACTTTAATAATCCATTTAATTTCATCTATCGGGTCATTTAATCATGTATCAGGTCATACAATCGGGTCATACAATCATTCGGGTCCAAATCAATAAACAAACAATCGGGACAAATGATGTCCTATTTTATTAAAAAAACTAATATGTTATCTCCCTCGCGGGTGTATAAAACATTTCATAAAAACATTTAAAAGAGTGCGAGGCTATGAACTCATGTGGATGTGGGAAAGCGGGTTATCGGCAATTCGGATGTACGGTACGTGCTTCAATCACGAAAACCTAGACAAATAATACTCGTCTTAGACTCTTGTCCAATGGCTTTATAAAAATAACAATTATGTATACATATGATGATTTTATATATATGATGATCAAGTGAGTTTACATATTCTCATTTACTCATTTTAGTGTTATGTGTCGGTAATTTCTTACTAGCTTACTAGTTTTACCTATTTACGTATTTTAGGTCCAATAAGCCTATTATAAGTTCATTAACTTGTATTAATCCATTTCATACTTGTATTATCAGTATTTATACTTTATATGTTGGGCCCAAATGGTTTAAGCCCAATAAATAAGTTTATAAGTGTTTTAGCCCATTTTGTTGTATTATTAGTCCAATAACGTTAACTTAGCCCGTTAATGTCCGTATGTTATATAGTTCGGGTTTTATCGGTTTTTACTTGTTATATATGCTTATATATCAGTATATGAGTTCATAAATGTTTACATTAGACGGGTCCAACCGTCTAAGTTTTATTTAACAAAAACGTTAATTTTACGGTAATAGCCGAAAAAGTCGTAAAAATCATGTTTATAGTTTTATAACTTATAAAACTTATCAAACTACCATTTTTATAAAATGTCCATTTATTTATCCTTATACATGTTTATATAAATGTATTATATAAGCTAGTGGGTTTTAATTCACATTTTATACTATATTTACTTGAGTGCTTATATAATACTATTATACTTTAATTTACAAAATGTGATTTTTATTATCATGTTCACCAAAACTGCCATATCTAGAGTTCTATATGGAGATAGAAGCTCAAATTTTTATCACATAAAATACATGATATGTGCTCCATTTAACTCTACTATAGCTACTGTGGAATTAGCCTCTAAGTATTTTCTAAAAATCGTCCAAAACAGTGAACTCAGATTTGTACTTTAAACTTGTTTTGATTATATCTCACTCATCCTAATGATTCTATTGCATGGCCAACTCTCACATGTGTATGATATCTTATACTTACTGTAAATGGATTCTACTTCATCATTTTATCAGTCTAACATGTGGTTAGTTACTGTTTTTATACAGCCTACCATTTAAACAAGATTTACCCATTTTACATGTATTTTGTCCATCTTTTTACCCATGTTTATCCAATCTATCAACACCAAATCCCCACATAACATTTTTAATCATCATTCATCATCATATACATATACATAAGTAAAAGAAATACAAAATTACATAATCAAAATAACAACAGGATGGGGAGAACATTCTTTATACCACCATGATGATGTAGGTTGTGATCAAAACATGGATTTTGATGGAGAAACTTGTGAATAACCAAGACCATCTTCAAGACCACCATTCTTCATTAAAACCTTGTGGAAAATAAGCCTCAAGACTCCATGGAAAGTTCTCCTTGGATGTTAAAATCACCTCCAATCTTCAAGGCTTTAAAGGGGCATCATCATATGTATGAATAACACATGATTTTATGGTCAAACTAGATCAAATGAGGGTTGTTGGTGGTAATTTTTGGACGAAATTAGAGAGAGTTTTGAGAGAGATTGGTGGTTTTGCATGTAAGATAAATGAACAAATGGTTTGGGTGTGAGTGGTTTTAGTATTGATGCTAGTTTGGTGAAGTGGCTAAGACATGTGTCTTAGCTTACTTCTTAAGCTTGACACATCATGGTGTTGTGGATTATTTTAGCCATCCATGAGTGGGGGTGGGGCAAAAGTTGTTTTGTCTCATCCCCATTTATTTACGGGTACTCCTCGATTCTAGTTTCCTCGATTTGCGTGCCCTCGGGTCGTTTTCCGAAAAACGTTTTTATAAATTATGAATCAACGGCACAAAACGAATATAATAAAAATTGTCTCATCAAAAACGGAGTTCAAAAACGTAAATACGTAATCCTAAGGTTTCCGGTTTAGTCGTAAAGGACGTTAAATTAAAATCGTAAGTCCTAATCTCTTCTCGTAAATTTGTGAGTTTATGAACCAACACAAATTTAAAATTCCAAAATAATATTCACGGATAAATTTATTTTCTGAAATGTCGGACTGTCACCAAAGACGGTGTATGTAAACGTAAGTACGTAACGTAGAATCCTCCGGTTTAGACGTAGTCGAAGCTACTTCAAGGTGTAAATCCAAATTTCTTCCCAAAAATAAGTGAGTTCATAATATAACATTAAAATAATATTTTCAAATAAATATTGAGAATGAAATATCAACCATAAATTGACGGATTGTCACAGATCCCGAGCGAGATATTGCTTTAATTGAAAAATTGTTGAATATGGATCCTTTTGAATCACCACCTATGGAATTGAAAGTTGTGAGTGAAAATGAAACTAAAGTGAAAACATCTATTGAGGAAGCACCCGAATTAGAACTTAAGGAATTACCCACTCATTTGGAGTATGCTTTTCTTGAGGGAACAGATAAGTTACCGGTGATTATTGCTAAGGGATTAAAGGAAAATGAAAAGGATGAACTTATCAAAGTGCTTAAGAAATATAAACGGGCCATTGCATGGAAAATCTCTGACATTAAGGGTATAGATCCAAAATTTTGTACTCAAAAAATTCTAATGGAGGATGATTATAAACCCGCTATCCAAAGTCAAAGAAGGGTCAATCCAAATATTCATGAGGTGATCAAAAAGGAAGTCACTAAACTTCTAGATGCCAGAATGATCTACCCTATCTCGGATAGTCCATGGGTTAGCCCCGTGCATTGTGTTCCAAAGAAAGGAGGAATGGCGGTTGTTACTAATGAGGATAATGAATTGATTCCTACTAGACTTGTGTCCGGTTGGCGTGTTTTTATTGACTATAGGAAACTTAATGATGCCACTAGGAAGGATCATTTTCCATTAGCTTTTATGTATCAAATGTTAGAGAGACTAGCGGGGAATGAATTCTATTGCTTTTTGGATGGATTTTCCGGCTATTTCCAAATCCCCATTGACCCTCGTGATCAAGAAAAAACCACATTCACTTGTCCTTATGGAACATTTGCCTATCGTCACATGCCTTTTGGACTATGCAATGCTCTGGGGACGTTCCAAAGGTGTATGATGGCCATTTTCCATGATATGATCGAGAAGACAATGGAAGTCTTCATGGATGACTTTTCGGTTTTTGGGGAATCTTTCACTTCATGTCTCTCTAACCTAGAAAGAATGTTGCACCGTTGTGAGGAAACGAATCTTGTGCTTAATTATGAAAAATGTCACTTCATGTGTAAAGAGGGAATTGTGTTAGGACATAAGATCTCTAAGGCCGGTATTGAGGTTGATAGGGCTAAAATCGACGTGGTTGCCAAATTACCTCCGCCCACCACCGTTAAGGGAGTTAGGAGTTTTCTCGGCCATGCCGGCTTCTATCGACGTTTTATACAAGACTTCTCTAAGATAGCTCGGCCTATGACCCATCTTTTGGAAAAAGAGACTCCTTTCATCTTTTCGGATGAGTGTATTCAAGCCTTTGAGATGCTTAAAAGGAAATTAACCGAATCTCCAATCTTAGTTGCTCCGGATTGGGACCTACCTTTTGAAATTATGTGTGATGCTAGTGATTACGCGATAGGTGCGGTTTTGGGGCAACGTAAGTCAAAACACTTCTTGCCTATACACTATGCTAGTAAGACTATGACGGATGCTCAAACAAAGTACACTACAACGGAAAAGGAGTTACTTGCCGTTGTGTATGCTTTTGAAAAGTTTAGACCATATCTCGTCTTGTCTCAAACCATAGTGTATACGGACCACTCGGATATCAAATATCTTCTTAATAAACAAGATGCTAAGCCGAGGTTGCTCCGGTGGCTTCTCCTCCTTCAAGAATTTAATGTCAAAATCTAGACAAAAAAGGAGCCGAGAATCTCGCGGACGATCATTTATCTCGACTTGAGAATCCTCACCAAAGCGATCGAGAGAACAAGGAAATCAATGAAACATTTCCTCTCGAGACGCTTGGTATGATTGCTTTTCGTGGTGATGATAGTACCCCATGGTTTTCGGATATTGCAAATTACCATGTGGGGAAGTTTATGATCAAGGGTATGTCGTCCCAACAAAAATGAAAGTTTTTCAAGGATATCTCCTATTACTTTTGGGACGACCCCTATTTATTTCGTGTGTGCGCGGATCAAGTGATTCGTAGGTGCGTGTTTTGAAAAGAAGCTCAAGATATCCTTAAATCTTGTCATGAAGGACCCACCGGGGGACATCATGGTGCCAACGCCACCGCGAAGAAAGTCTTTGATGCCGGCTTCTTTTGGCCTTCCATATATCGTGATGCCCAAGACTTGATCAGAACTTGTGATGCTTGTCAACGTCAAGGAAAGAACTCACAAAGGGATGAAATGCCTCAAAACATTATCCAAGTTTGTGAAATATTTGACATGTGGGGGATCGATTTTATGGGGCCATTTCCATCTTCGAAAGGAGATAAGTATATTCTCGTAGCCGTGGACTATTTGTCTAAATGGGTCGAAGCTAAGGCTTTACCCACGAATGATGCTCGAGTTGTGGTGAAATTTTTGAAACAACTCTTCGCTAGGTTTGGAACTCCACGGGCTATTATAAGTGATCGTGGGACGTATTTTTGTAATGAACAATTTGAAAAAGTTCTAAAGAAATATGGTGTCACTCATCGACTTTCGACGGCTTATCACCCTCAAACGAGTGGTCAAGTGGAAGTTTCAAACCGAGCTCTTAAAAGGATTTTGGAGCGTTCTATTGGAGAGAATCGCACTTCATGGTCGGATAAATTGGACGATGCATTATGGGCTTTCCGTACGGCTCACAGGACGCCAATTGGTTGCACACCATTTAGGTTGGTCTTCGAAAAAGCATGCCACTTGCCAGTTGAACTCGAACATTAGGCGTATTGGGCTCTTAAGCATTGTAACTTTGATTTGAGGACCGCGGGTGATGATCACAAGGTTCAAATGAATGAACTAAGTGAATTAAGGGATCAAGCTTGTGAAAATTCTTTGATCTATAAAGAGAAGACTAAGAGGATTCATGACTCTAAGATCAAAAACCGCATTTTCAATGTTGGTGATCAAGTCCTCTTATTCAACGCTAGACTTAAGATTTTCTCGGGCAAGCTTAAATCCCGTTGGTCCGGACCATTCACCATTGCACAAGTTTTCCCTTATGGCACCGTTGAGCTAGCTCAAAAAGACTGGCCTAACTTTAAGGTGAATGGTCATCGTGTGAAACATTACTTTGGAGGGAACATACCTACGGAGGTTGTCCCGATCTTCAAACTTTCCCTAAGGACCAATGAATGCGGGGATCGAGTCGAGCTCATGACTCGGTTAACAAAAACGAGGTGCCTTTTGGGGGAGTCCCATACTTTCTATCTTCTTTCTATTTTCTAACAACTAATAAGGCTTGATCTTTCAAGCTCGTGCTCGTGTTTTGTTGTGTTTTGAATCTTAGGTATGACCCTAATATTTGAAAACTCTCGTGTTCGGTTTTTACCGGTCCACTTGATCTTCCAATCTTTGAATGCCAAAATGGGCACACTCTTTATCCCTTGATTTTTATCGACTAACGTTTTATCTTGAGGCATAATTAATAAACGACTTATAGATTTGTGTGATCTTTCCATGTTAGGATTTTGCATTAGACTCTTCGTGTTTTAGCAAGGGGGTGTTACTCTTGAGCTAAGAAACATTGAGGACAATGTTTGGTTTTAGCATGGGGGAGTCAATCGATATAATCACTTGCAATTGCTTTTGTCGTGTCCAAACGTAATTCTTTTTCTCATTTTTCATTAAAATTTTAAATTTTTAGTGTTATTTTTAAGTTTTAATAAAAGAAAATAAGTGCTCTTGACACGAATGTAGGCTTTCCGTTGGTGAAAATAAAAATAGTTTTTGACTCGACTCGGTTTTTTAACCTTAGCTTTTCCTTAACATATTTGAATTAAGTTTTGCTAGGCTTTTATATAGGGAGCTTTAAAACGCGAAAGTCTTAATTCATACGGGTTATAAACAAGAACTTTTCGCAAGCTCCTATAATTGATCCTAGAAAGTCATTTATCAAGGGAACTTTAAAACGCAAATTCTAAAACTTGAAAAGTCTAAGAAGATGCAAGATCCTATAGATGACTTGAAAACCCAAAAATTTGATTTAATAGGCTAAGTATCCATTGATTTCACATTTTTGGAATTTTACAATATGGAGAACAAGAGATGATAGAGTTCAATCATAAGTTTCTAAGATTAATTCTTCTTTGTGCAAGTATTTTTGTGTTTGATTTAATCTCCTCGTATTTACTTTCCACACTTGAATAATAATTGCTTAATAAATGAAGTTTTTAGCGGTTTAGGCTTGATATCTTAACTCGTAACTCCTTCTTTTTCTTCCCTTGTAATTAAAGTGAGAACACATTAAGGGTGTCAGCGTCATGGACTTTTGATCATGGGATTGCGGAAATTTGGCTTACTATATATATCATATTAATAAGAAGAATAAATAAAAACATGTTCTCTAGGAGCCTTCGGGTGGGAGTCATGTAGCACTAACCTTGTCATTAGAGCCTTAGGGTGTATGGCGAGGGGACGTGTTGAATAAAAATGGCTTCATCATCATGAGCCGTAAGGTGGGATGGTGATGTCAATTCCCTTATTTTTGTCCAAGGTGCCTTCGGGTGTGGATGTTAAATAAGGAGCACAATTGCATCTTAAAGAGCCACAAGGTGTTATGATGTGATTGTTGCTAACTCCATTAATAAGGTCATAATTGACTTTGGAGGTTTTTATTATTGCTTTTAAGTAGCCGTATTAGCCAAATTTCGGGTCCGGGGATTTATCCCTCAAATCGTGTTAAGTTATCCTTGATGTGGGATTTCTTTAATGACAACGGTTTTTGAAGTCGTGGTTAGGTTTTGAGTGTTGAGTTTGCACCGTTTTTGCCTTCATTTTTTGGACTAATAAATATCAAATAAAGTCAAATGAGCCTTTGGGTGAATGACAAATAAAATCTAGAGATACAATTAGGAATAATAGGAGATTGAGTTTAACATAAATTACTTGTATGAGTTGGTTTAATTTTGGGGCTTATGATTGACAATGATCTTGTTTTTGCACTTGGCATGGAAAAGTGAAAAGTCGGGGACGATGAATCTATTGGAGTTTTATGATCCTTAAAGTTATTTTTCGAATAATGAAAGCAATACATTATGTCTTTGCAAAATAAATTGTCAAAAGTTGAATAATGGTGTAGTTAGGGTTTTATTCTATCATTGCGTAAGGACACGTCAATTGCTTAGCAAGGGGGAGTTTGATATGAGTGATTTTACTCATATCATTTGTATCTTAAAACGAACAATAAATGCATATTATCAATGAAAAATGCCTTGTATATGCTTGTTTTGTGTTTCATGTGTGTAGGTACCAAGATCACGAAAAACCGGCAAAAACGACACGAGTTTGAAGAAAGAGATCGAGGAAGCCAAAAACAAGCTCGACTTTAGCGGATTTGATATTTATGAAGATGTATGAGCTTATGGGCCCCACATTTGGGAAATGGGCTTAAAACCCCATTTAAAAAAGTTTTATTCACTTTTAATGGCAACATGCCCAATTTGCTTGAAAATACAAGACGAATGAAGCCCAAAGCAAAAACAAGTTCTTAATTTGCTATCAACAGTCCAGCAGGCCCAAGAGTGATATAAAATGAGATATGTGGGACGTTATTTGGGCCTTTCAAACCCAATTAGGGTTAAACATGGAGAACGATTATAAAGCCTCAACATATTCACACATTTTTGGTAAATGAAAAGTTATTTTAACTTTTCAGTCATTCCCCCACCCACTCACCTTTATTTTCGTTTATTAACATCACCACACTCCACTTTTCGATAAAACCAAAGTAAAAAAAACCTATTATCTATCTTCCCCACTCCCAAATAACCAGTACTGTTACTCTTAACCCTAATTTTACCACAATATTAAATCACCAAATAAAATAGGGCTTTTGATTCACACGAGTGATTCACACGTGGGGGAAATAAATCCCCCATTCTTTTCGGATATAGAAGATGGAATGAGCATGTTGCATGGCATCTGATTACTGGTTGTGACAACACATTATTCTCAATCAACCAATCATTGGAAGCTAAATCAGCTACAAACTAGCACAACTAGCACAAGGGATTGCCACGTTGGCAATCCGTGTGCTAGTGTGCGAATATCCACCCTTGGATGATAATAAGAAAGAGAGAGAAGATCAAGATGCTGATCTAAGGGCCAAAATTGAAGATGCTTCTCAACAAATTCTCATCAGCAAGGTCAAGGGGTTGCCTATAAAAACCCCTAATTATTCTGTAATTTTTCATTCCAATTTTACTTAATGTTATAATGTTAGATTAGAGTTAGGAAATTTGTATTTTCATTTTTAATAGTTATGTATCTTTCTATTTCGATTAATAAAATTTTTATTCTATCAAATTTATCCGTGAAGTTATTTACTGTTTAAGTTCCATACATTTTTCTTTATCAATCTGATTTAATATCATTAACATAAAAGATATTTAATTAAACTTCTTAATAGTTTAATGAAATATCTAAGTAAATTGTGAATTAAATCAAACCCCATTGGTTTGATCTAAAAAAGTACTGTTCAAGATTTATTTCGATGAGGGTGGTTCGATTAATGACGTTAGATGGTGTTGATTCGATTTGTTAGCCAACTCAGCGCTGCCTTACTTCCCAAAGGATTTCTACAAATGGTATGTTATTCCGTTAAATTTGTGTTATTTTATATGTTTTACTTTTAGTCTGTTTATGAGAAATATTATATGTGAAATAGGATTGTTTGGATCAATTCTTGATTAATCTGCTTAGATTGATGCCTGATTGCAGTTTGATTAGATATTACTTGTATAACACTGGTTTGGTTGTTTAAATAATCTTTTTATGTAGCCGTTCGATTTGGTTTGGATTGATTGTTTTTACTTGCTAGTCAGTAATTACTTATTAATAGTGGTTTTAATTTTCATTTTTCTTATTTGATTTAAGCTTTTGCTTGTAATTTGTTTGCCTGCTAGTTAGTATCTGCTTAAACTAGTGTTTGCTGATATAAGTGGATGATTTGCTAGAGTTTTGAACTTGGCTGAATCTTGGCTATGCTTATTATATGCTTAATCTGAACATGTTTAGGATGAATTAAATCTGAGTTAGATTTCTTATTGTTTTTTTATTTTTGATTAATGCTTTATCAGATCAAGTTTAGCTGTTATAAGAATTTTATTTTGCTAAATATAATTGGAGTGCTGAGTAAATCTGTTTTGACATATCAGTTTTGATTTTACTGATGTCTGTGAGGATTATTGTTGTCGATTTGAGTAGTCTGTATGTATTGGTAGATATAGTTGTTATGAATATGACTGTTAATTTGAGTAGTTTGTTTTAGTTGGGATTTGCTAAATTGTTGGTCCGTTGTATACTTGTGACTAACAGATCCATTTGATCTGTTAAAACTCATTGACTGATTCCTATCAGTTTCAGAAAAGTAGCTTTAGAAATAAATCACTCCTGTGATTTAGTTAGATTCTTTGTCTAAAATAAAAATAATCTCAAAAATGAGTCCCTTGCAGGATTCGAACCTGCGACCTCGCGGTTCAAAGCCTCACGCTTTAACCAATTGAGCTACAAGCTCTTTTGAGTTTATTTTCAGATAATTAATTAATATAGTGTATTGTAGTTAGGTGTCATCTTTTTACTTACTTTAATTTACATTTGCAAACGTTTTATATTTTTATTTTCTTTTATAAAATTCTTAGATATTAAACAAATTAAAAAAAACATTTTATTTTTTGGAATTAAAGTAGTAGATTTTAATATAGTTAGTTTTTAAATAAATTTAAGTTGATTAATTTTTAGAAGTAAATTAGTTTTGTCTAGACGTAAAAGTTAATTTTATTTTAATAGTTAAGTTTTATTAGATTATATTTAAATTGTTTAAATTTTATATTAGTGTTAATTTTTAAGTAATTGATTTAGATTAAAATAATTTGGGGTTTACGATTCATGCCCTTTAGGATAAAATAAAATAGTTTTAAAATTTGTAGGATAAATTTTAGTTTAAAAACCGAAAACAAATTTAAATCGATTATCCTAATCAAAGCAAAACGTCTCAAATTCATAAGATCTTCGTGTACAACGAACTTGGTTCATCACGTGTTTAATTGAATTCGTCTTTGGTAATTTTATTCTATTACTTTTTCCTAATGGTAATTTACTAATTTACCCTATAACGTATCTAATTATCACTATACTATCACGATCACATCAGTTAGCTTGGTACCTTGTACAAAGAAATGTGGAGAATTGGATATCAGGACGACTAGCTGTTAGATACATGAGTGACCCAATCATGCCTTTGTATAAAGTCTCATTAACAGAGACCCCTGACTCATCAGGACCCAAGTTGTTGGGTGGAAGCATGGGGCATTTCACTGATGCACAATTAGCTAAGTCATATTTTTAAGTAAATCTTTAACATACTTTTCTTGACAAATTGAAATTCCCTTAGCCCAATATCTATTGTGGCTAAGGATTTTCCCAAAGCAAATTCACCCATCATTGAAAGGTCACCTTAGCATAGTCATTTGGCTCGTAAGACCATTCTGTGAGTGCTCACATCGACTCTTTCTTTGATGAAGATGGTGATTTTTCTTAGATTAATCGCATAATTCAAAACCCAAAAGCCATTTTTGAGGATTCTCCTAAAATACCTCTTCATGTGGGAAGTATGATGATTTCGTGTTCGACCCGAGATTGAGGAAATTATCGAACGATAGCTTTCTCTTATGCCTCTACTTCCACCTACAAGTGACGTATATTTTACCAATCTCGATAAAGAACTTGATAAGTTGGGACGTCTTCTTCACAATGACGAACCAACTCATGTGACCACCAAAAATCCCATTCTCGAGGAGTTACCTAATCAACACTCATCATTTGAGAATGACGTTTACCACATTCGTGAGGATTTAGCTTATCAAGAATCCCCACAAAAGAATGATGGTTTCGTGCTTGACCATGATCTCTTCGAGAGAGTTCTAAAAATTTGTAATGATGGCTTTTGAAAAACTTGGTTTGATAAGCCTATTTATGATGAGGAAATCGATGAGATTAACGATCTTAAGGGTGATGCCGTTAATGTTGACCTGATAGGTGTGTAAACACCCATCATTTTACCACTTAACTACAATAATAACCAAGCCAAAACGTGTATTTTATGTCGTAAATGTCGGAATTATGCGTGGTTTGTGTTTTTGTTGTGATTTAGGATCAAAATGTGAAAAAGGAAGAAAACACGGGCTTTCACGGGCTTTTATAGAAGAAAAAGACAAAAGACGAAGTCGAAAGATCAAGAGTGCTAAAAGAACGGAAATCCAAGGCCAATTCTGAAGATTTATCGAAGAAAAAGTCTAAAGACGGAAGTTTAATAAAAGCCGAAGAACTCAAGTCTAAATTAAGGAAGAAATTTCAAGACGAGTTTATTAATCCCGAGACAAAAACGATAAAGTCGAAGAATTTAGAAGACGAGAAGTCGAGAAAGAAAGAAGAATGAACCAACACATGCTTAGTTTTCCTAATTACTATAAATAGACTCCTAATGTGTCATTAGGAGTTGTTGGCTAGTTTGACAATCTAGTTCTTCCATTTTAATTACTTGCACCTTTACTTAATTGCACCTTTAATTACTTGTCTTGCACCTTAAATTTATAAGTTTTTAATTCTTATCTTTACTTTAATTGTTGAATCTTAATCTTAATCAAGTTTTTATTTTAATCTCTCATTCTACCTTTCTTGTTCTTGATTTAATTTTCATGTTTATGTGCTTATTGTTATGCTTGTTTGATTATTGGTTATGCTTTTATGTTTTTGATCTTGTTAGCTTATTGATTTTATAGCTTATTGTGTTTTTCTTAAATTTAATCAAGTGCTTATTAGTCAATTTTTATAAAAAGTTGATTTTTAATATTTTTATTGTTTAGTGTTTTTAAAAGTTTTTAAATTTTAGCTTATTTGCATTTTCTTAAATTTGATTTGGTTAAAGTTTTAGTTAAGTGCTTATTTGTGTTTAGCTTAATTGTAGTTTATAGCTTATTTGAATTTAGTTGTTATCCAGGTTTTGGTAAACCCTCTTATTCCGAACATTGCCTCCATCCCATCATTCCGGATAGTGATAATCTGATTATTCCGGATAAGCACTTGAAGAAGTATTCCGGATAGTGGTCTGCTGATTATTCCTGATAAGGGCCAAGTTCTGAGTATTCAGGATAAGTGGTTATTCCGGATAAGGAGGATTGTTTATTCCGGATAAGCCACGAGATAGTATTCCGGATAAAGGTCCAAAGTTATTCTGGATAAGGAGTGACAGTTCTACATTCCGGATAAGCTTCGGAAGACGGATTCCGCATAATTATCATCTAGTTATTCCGGATAAAGACTCGTTTGAGATTTCGGATAAAGTTTTAAACAGATATTCCGGATAAGTGTCCGGAACTTATTCCGGATAGTGACAACTTGTTTTGGTATTCCGGATAAGGGCCAGAACGTGAATTTCGGATAAGCTTCGGTGGAATTATTCAGGATAAGGGGTCGTTGAATATTCCGGATAAGCAAGCAATAGTTATTCCGGATAAAGGTGACAACTTTATTCCGGATAAGCATACTTTGTTGGGTTTTCCGAATAGTGACAGTATTTTGGATCCCGACTCAGGCTCTGTTTACTTCCTTTTTATTTTCAAGCATTTGTTTTTCCGCCATTTTTCTTAAGTGTTATTTTTATTACTTTTTCTTAGTTTAATTTTAAAGTTTGCATTTTTATTGCATCGTCAAATTTACTTTTCGTCACGCTTTAATTTTAAGTCATTTAATTAATTTTCTTTAAAAGTTTTAATATTGCACCATTTAAGTTTAAATTAGTTTTAGATTTATTTACCCGTCCTTTACTTTAAAGTTTTGCACATTTTACTTTACAACGACCCAAAATATTGTTTCCACCAAAAGACGACTGAGTCGCCCACATTCTTCCCTTTCTCAATTCGAAAAGATCGGACGATAAATTTTCATACTGGGCAAAAGCTAGTTACTAAATGGCACCGCTGCCGACTCTTTTCGTAAAGATTAACGGTTTTCTGTGAGAGACGCGTTGCTTTTTGGGATCCGTTCATTCGTGAGCGTTATTTTTCTTGCATTAAAAATTGTTAAAAATCCATAAAAATTAGAAATTTTCAAAAATCCATAAAAAATAAAAAAATTCAAAAATACAAAAAGATTTTATTTTTATAGTGTATATATATTGTCTATTGTTTTGGTATCTTTTTCTTTTGCTTTTGCAGGTGTATGCGTACTAGATCTTCAACTTATCCAGAGCCCGAGATTCGTGAAGATTTAGCTATGGCAGGTGTGAACAACAACAATAATTCACCGCACCTCAACAATAACAACAACAATGTTCTTCCACAGCCCGATCTTCGGACAATAGAGGAGCTTTGTCAACCCACAATGTTTGGATGAGGAGGACCGATTGCGCCGATGCAAATCACGGCTCCAGAGTTTTCGTTGAAGCATTACATGATCCAACACGTGCAAACTAATCCATTTCGCGGATTGCCTGATGATGATGCCAACAAGCATCTCGAAAATTCATTAGTATTACTCAAAGCATGAAGTTGTCCGGTGTTACTATGGATGTCCTTCGCCTACAGCACTTTCCACATACTTTATCCCACCACGCCGAAAAATGGTTTGATCGTCTCCCGAAGAATTCCATTCATACTTGGGACGACATGACTCAACGATTTTTGTCGCGCTACTTTCCACCATCCATGGTCACGAGCCTTCGAAATCAAATTAGCGGTTTCATGCAAGAACCCGATGAATCTCTCTTTGATGCTTGGGAAAGATATAATGTTTTGATCGATCGATGTCCAAACCACAACATGCTTCCCGTTACGTTGATTGATACTTTCTACAATGATTTGACTTTTCGTGATCGTGATACGATTAATGCAGCCGCCGGTGGCACATTTATGAAAAGAAGACCCGAGGAGTGTAGAGAGCTTATTGAGAACATGACTACTCATCACAAAAATTGGGATTCCTCCGCTTCTTCAAGGAACAAACCGAGAGTCAATGTTTCTTCTACTTCAGCAAACCCCGATATGACCGAATTTACCCGCATGATGGCCAAAATGAACAAAAATATCTTGCTCATCGCTACAAACCAACAATAACAAGTTAAAGCTGTAGCAATTTCTTGTGAGACATGCGGCGGTCCTCACTCATACACTGATTGTCCTTCTACTCAAGGCAATCCGAAAAACGTGTATGCGGCTTATGGTAACTATTCACCGGAAAATTACCAAGCCCGACCTCAAGGGGATCGAAATTTGCTAAGTTACAGGTCTAACAACTATCTTTCACCCGGTTGTTCTCCTCAAAACCACAACCCCAACAACAATTACAATAGAAGCAACCAAATCCCACCTCGAGCTTCTAATCCTTATCCCCCACCTGCTCAACAAGCCCTACCCATTAATCAAGATGTTGAAGCTTTAATGAGAACCTAAGGAGAGCAAATCAAGAATCTACAAAGCCAAATTATCAATTTGAAAGGGCATATCACTAAGCAAGGTAATGACATTAGATCCGAGCTTCGAAATGATATACAATCCTCCTTCAACACTCAAACGAATGATTTGAAGAATATGCTGGCTAGTTTCTTACCAACCACTCAACCCTCTACTTCGGGCTCTCTACCCTCAAACACCGTCACCAACCCGAGAGCGAATGCGAGTGCTATTACTACCTGTAGTGGAGCAACTTTAGTAGGACCATCTATCCCACCCCCAGTTACACCATCTATACCTCCTCCACCACCATTTATCCCTACTACTCCCACACCTAGTATTAGTTCACCATTACTGTCTCCCCCGCTACCAGCTGAAGTAACCAAGAAGAACCCTTCACCAACCCCACCTTCCACCTATAAACCCATCATTCCTTACCCTTCTCGACTCGACAAGGCTAGAATTTTGACTAAGAATGACGTTCAAGTCTCTAACGTTTTGGACAAGATTGTTGTGACAACCGTAGTTTTGGGTTTGTCACTTGGTCTTACTTTTAGGTTATTTTATGTGTGCTTACTTGAATTTTGTGTTTACGTGTTTATTTTGTGTGAACGAGGTTGGTGTGGTTATCGTTTATGAGTATAGAGTACTCATACGTAAATCGAGGAACGGTTATTTCATGTTCATGAGCTCACAAGTGGTGACTATGAAATGAAAATGGTGATATTGTGGTGTTTACGTATACGTATAAGTATTATAGTAGTAGTATTTTTTTTAGGATTTACGGTTTAGCATTTAGAGGTATCGTGTGAGGTAATTATCCATATGAATATTTTTCGGGATGGTTTTAAGTCATTTAGGACTTAGTTATAAAGTTTATTTCAAAATTTGAGATTTTTTATAAAAGTGTATATTTTACGTCTTTTACGGTAAAACGCGTAAATTTGACTAGTTTTACGGTTTTGAGGTTTCGGAAGCTTTAGGAGCTGAAATAAATTAAGGAAAATTAAGGTAATATTATTAACATAATATTAAATAATAAAAATAAAAAAAACGAATTTATTGGGTGTTTGGGTCGGTTTAGACGCACCAAAGAAAGAGAAAAAGGGAAAAAGGGAAAAAAAAGGAAAGTTGGATGTTATACTTGGACTAGGATTTTATGTACACACTATATAAGGTTATCTAATAAATAAAAAAACATAAATCCCTGGAGACAAAGAAAAATTCGTGGGTTTCATAGAGGAGAATTAGGGTTCTTCAAAAAAATTAGGTTTTTCTTCATCTTCCATTGATTTAAGGTAAAAACCTTCATTAACCTTTTTAATTAAATTGTTTTTATGTTTAATTAATCATTCTTATGATGGATTAAGGGTTAGGGTTTATATAAAAACAGTTGACTAATGATGTATTAATCATAATATGATGATCATATAATCTAGGGCTTGTATTAGAAGGGTTATAGGTTATTAATTAGATCAATTTGTTTAAAACCCGTTTTTAAAAACTGGGCAGAATTTTGAGTCTATTGTTTTGATCATATCTCGAGTTCTAGGAACATTCAAGATGCGATCAAACTAGCCCTGGATAGGTAATTGAGTTGGCTTTCTAAATCAAGAAACGAGAACTAAACTGGAGGTCGGGAAGTGGGTCAAAAAGAGGTTACAACAGTCGAAGGTCTAAACAGTTTTGAATTCAGCCTGTTTTCTCTTTAAGTTTTGGGTTGTTTGGGGTACTTAGGGTTGCATTGGGATCTTCTCACGAATAAGAGAGATGGTTTATATATTGTAGTAAGGATCTGCACTTGGGCTAAGATTGTGGTTTAGGGTAAGACCCTCTAATGGTAATGAACTCTTCATACGTTTAAAATCAGTGAATTCTGGATAGATAGAAATATATACACATATATCTGGGCCTTAACAGTAGCTTTAAGGTTAGGGCAGGTGGGAGGTTTTAGATAACATGTATAAAAGTGTGAATATTCCTTTTACAGAAACCATGGGTATGTTTAAGTGGATGTTTGACTTAAAGTTTTGAGACCTAAAACTGGGACTTTTTTGTGTAAAATTATGAACGGGATAGCTATTAAACTTAACCAAGTTAGGGAATTGTTAAGGAAGGGTAATGGGGTGATTAGAGCTTAACAATGAGGTAATTATACGGGAATAGACTAGATGTCCATCATAGGTTGATGAGCCATCTTAGTGATTGGTTCGTGTATTGATTTCGTGTTTTTGGTTTGTTAGCTTGTTGCTAGTGCGAGGACTTGTGAAGAAGCTATCAGGTGAGTTTCATAGTCCCATGTTTACTATTGATTTTGACTTCCAGATGGGATGGAAGAGACACTGTGTTGAGTTATTTTCTAAATTGATGCTGTGAATGTGTTTGTGATTTGAGATGGACTTGTGTGTACATTATGTGATTAACTGCTATGTGATTTTTGATTGTGTATGATTTGGATCGGGGGACACGTGCCGTCTCAGTTATTGTGGTTTGACAAGGTAGTGGCCTTGAGGTTTGACAAGGTATTGGCCTTGTGGTTTGACAAGGTAGTGGCCTTGGGATAGGTACATAGTGTGATCATCTATGGTACCATGTTGTTTGGCAAGGTAGGAGCCTTGGATTTTAGTTTGGAATGATTGATCTTGAATGCTAGTTGTTAATACATAATTGTAGCACATTGTCCATATGTTATTGTGTTGATGGTTGTTATGCACAGCTTGTAACTGATTTAGCGTTGGAGTCTAAACCTATGACTCTCACGAACTTTATGTTGACGTGTTTTAGTGTCTCTTTCAGGTGATACTATGGTTAAGCATGAGAACATAAGTGGCTAGGATTGGAGAAGCTTAGGAATGCATATAGAAGGAGAAACCCCGTTTCCTTCTTAGTTTTTATTTGTTCTTTTAATAAGTGATACTGTGGCACATATATATTTGTTTGGTTATGTTATCTGTTTGTCTTGGGTAAGCGGTAGGACTGTTACCTACTTACCTAGACTCCTGAGTCTGATGAGATATTGTCATGACTTTGTGTCTCCATTTTATGACATTTCTTATTTCATATAGTTATCTCTATAGACACGCCATGTTGTGATGATATCCATACATCGTGCCCCATATACCGCCATGGTGGGGTGTGACAGAATGGTATCAGAGACAATGGTTATAGAGAATTAGGTTGCCTAGTCGTGTAGCCTAGTCTATAGCTTAAGGGTCCCTGCATATAGGCGTCATAGGAGTATGTGTGCATTTTATAGTAATTGATGTGTTTGAATATTTATTTCGCAGTATTTGTTAGGTTATGAACTACTATGGTTCATACTTAACTACATGTTATTTTCTTTACGAGTTTTGATTAGTGCGGGTGGAACCATGGTCGTATACGCTAGTCATTGTTGGATTTCGCTTAATTATGTTTTCATGTTCTTTATACATTTTGAATTTTGTCTACGCTGGTTCAGCTGGACTACGAGTTTATGTGTTTCATGCATTGGCTATGTTATTTTAATACATGGGGTTTTGGATCTTATCTTGTGTGGTTATGTGCTTGTGAGTTGTTGGATTATGTGTTATGTGTAGTATTAATTTCTTATAAGTGTCATCATAGGAGGGAGTACATTGGTGAAAGGGAACATGTATAATTATGGAGGCCTACATAATTATATATGTGCCACAACACCACTAGACTTTCAAGTATGATTGCATGAAAGATAATTAATACATGCTTGTATAGTATATGTTGGATGAATTTGAGTGTATGTACGCTTATGCCTATGTATGTAAAAATATTTTCTACTTACCGATTGTATTCTTGGGATGGTTGCTAGCTCGTTTCTCTTTGAGATGTTCAACTTCTGTAGTAGCGCATTTCTCGGGTCCTCATTTCACGTGTTTGTTTGTACGGTACTTTCGGCGTGAAGGATTTTGAGATGGTGGAGATTTCTTTTTGGGGTAACGATGTCTTTTGTTTCGAGTTATACATGGTAAAAAATAGAACTTGCAAATTGAAAAAAAAATAGTTGTTGGTAGTCGATGAAATAAGGAAGTGTCGGGATCATGTTTCAAATAAGGTGGAATATAAATTCTTTAACATATAAGCATGACTCGGTTATTTTAAGATATTTTGGTTTTGATCACCTAAAGTTATTGTTCTTAAGTTAAAATTTTTGTTCTTATTAAGTGAAATATGTTAAAATCATGTAATTAATAGAGTTTTAATTTTCTGGAATTAAAATAAATTAGGTTCTAGTTTTGGTAATTAATGGGGGGTTTTAGGGTTTAAAAATCGTTTTTTTGGTATAAATCGGAGTAGGCAGAAACTGTTGCTAAACTGTCAAAATATGTCGCTAAATGTCAGAAACTGTCGCTAATGTCTAGGTAGATTTTAAGAAAAATCGTTTTGGTCATAACTTATTCGTTTTTAAAGGTTTTTGGGTGATTCAAAAGCCTAAAATTATGTACTCGGAACATACTTTTCAAATATTCTGAAAGTTTCGTAATTGGAAGTCAGTAGTTTGGTCGAATTAATTGTAAAAGTGTTGAGTTCAAGGTTAATTTTCGGACAACATGGTTTAAACTCGTGTTTTGGGTATTTTGCGGTAATGAACACTTGGAGGGTTAACATAGAGATGAGTTAGGAAGCAATTTGAGATTTCTTTAGACCTTATTATACGTGGTTATATTTTGATGAGTTTTGATTTATGGTATTTATGAGTAAGACTGAAATTGGGGTGACAGTTTTAAACCCGTTGAGTTATGTGACGGCTCCTAGCTTGGTTTCAAGACAGTTCTTGTTTGATGAGTTGCGAGATTTAGTTAGGTTGGTTACATAACTTTATGGTTTTGATAAGTTTCCTCGCGGACGGTTAAGGCTCATGTGTTGTTGGCTGAGATTATTTTCGTGTAAACTGAGTTCACGTTTGAACGTGAAGGTTTTATCAGGGATATGCATCCTCGTTTGTTTGCTGAGAATAAGTTTGAGTTTAGGAGTGAATCTCGGGACGAGATTTCTATTAGGAGGGAGTGATGTGACAACCGTGGTTTTGGGTTTGTCACTTGGTCTTACTTTTAGGTTATTTTATGTGTGCTTACTTGAATTTGTGTTTACGTGTTTATTTTGTATGAACGAGGTTGGTGTGGTTATCGTTTATGAGTATAGAGTACTCATACGTAAATCGAGGAACGGTTATTTCATTTTCATGAGCTCACAAGTGGTGACTATGAAATGAAAATGGTGATATTGTGGTGTTTACGTATACGTATAAGTATTATAGTAGTAGTATTTTTTTTAGGATTTACGGTTTAGCATTTAGAGGTCTCGGGTGAGGTAATTATCCATATGAATATTTTTCGGGATGGTTTTAAGTCATTTAGGACTTAGTTATAAAGTTTATTTCAAAATTTGAGATTTTTTATAAAAGTGTATATTTTACGTCTTTTACCGTAAAACGCGTAAATTTGACTAGTTTTACGGTTTTGAGGTTTTGGAAGCTTTAGGAGCTGAAATAAATTAAGGAAAATTAAGGTAATATTATTAACATAATATTAAATAATAAAAATAAAAAAAACAAATTTATTGGGTGTTTGGGTCGGTTTAGACGCACAAAAGAAAGAGAAAAAGGGAAAAAGGGAAAAGAAAAGGAAAGTTGGGTGTTATACTTGGACTAGGATTTTATGTACACACTATATAAGGTTATCTAATAAATAAAAAAAAACATAAATCCCTGGAGACAAAGAAAAATTCGTGGTTTTCATAATGGAGAATTAGGGTTCTTCAAAAAAATTAGGTTTTCTTCATCTTCCATTGATTTAAGGTAAAAAACCTTCATTAGCCTTTTTAATTAAATTGTTGTTATGTTTAATTAATCATTCTTATGATGGATTAAGGGTTAGGGTTTATATAAAAACAGTAGATTAATGATGTATTAATCATAATATGATGATCATATAATTTAGGGCTTGTATTAGAAGGGTTATAGGTTATTAATTAGATCAATTTGTTTAAAACCCGTTTTTAAAAACTGGGCAGAATTTTGAGTCTATTGTTTTGATCATATCTCGAGTTCTAGGAACATTCAAGATGCGATCAAACTAGCCCTGGATAGGTGTCGATGTCGGGAAGCGGGTCAAAAACAGGTTACAACAGTCGAAGGTCTAAACAGTTTTGAATTCAGCCTGTTTTCTTTTTAAGTTTTGGGTTGTTTGGTGCACTTAGGGTTGCATTGGGATCTTCTCACGAACAAGAGAGATGGTTTATATATTGTAGTAAGGATCTGCACTTGGGCTAAGATTGTGGTTTAGGGTAAGACCCTCTAATGGTAATGAATTTTTCATACGTTTAAAATCAATGAATTCTGGATAGGTAGAAATATATACACATATATCTTGGCCTTAACAGTAGCTTTAAGGTTAGGGCAGGTGGGAGGTTTTAGCTAACATGTATAAAAGTGTGAATATTCCTTTTACAGAAACCATGGGTATGTTTAAGTGTATGTTTGGCTTAAAGTTTTGAGACCTAAAACTGGGACTGTTTTGTGTAAAATTATGAACGGGATAGCTATTAAACTTAACCAAGTTAGGGACTTGTTAAGGAAGGGTAATGGGGTGATTAGAGCTTAATAATGAGGTAATTATACGGGAATAGACTAGATGTCCATCATAGGTTGATGAGCCATCTTAGTGATTGGTTCGTGTATTGATTTCGTGTTTTTGGTTTGTTAGCTTGTTGCTAGTGCGAGGACTTGTGAAGAAGCTACCAGGTGAGTTTCATAGTCCCATGTTTACTTTTGATTTTGACTTCTAGATGGGATGGAAGAGACACTGTGTTGAGTTATTTTCTAAATGGATGCTGTGAATGTGTTTGTGATTTAAGATGGACTTGTGTGTACATTATGTGATTAACTGCTATGTGATTTTTGATTGTGTATGATTTGGATCGGGGGACACATGCCGTCTCAGTTATTGTGGTTTGACAAGGTAGTGGACTTGAGGTTTGACAAGGTAATGGCCTTGTGGTTTGACAAGGTAGTGGCCTTGGGATAGGTACATAGTGTGATCATCTATGGTACCATGTTGTTGGCAAAGTAGGAACCTTGGATTTTGGTTTGGAATGATTGATCTTGAATGCTAGTTGTTAATACATAAGTGTAGCACATTGTCAATATGTTATTGTGTTGATGGTTGTTATTCACAGCTTGTAACTTATTAGCGTTGGAGTCTAAACCTATGACTCTCACCAACTTTATGTTGACGTGGTTTAGTGTCTCTTTCAGGTGATACTATGGTTAAGCATGAGAACATAAGTGGCTAGGATTGGAGAAGCTTAGGAATGCATATAGAAGGAGAATCCCCGTTTCCTTCTTAGTTTTTATTTGTTCTTTTAATAAGTGATACTGTGGCACATATATATTTGTTTGGTTATGTTATTTGTTTGTCTTGGGTAAGCGGTAGGACTGTTACCTACTTACCTAGACTCCCGAGTCTGATGAGATATTGTCATGACTTTGTGTCTCCATTTTATGACATTTCTTATTTCATATAGTTATCTCTATAGACACGCCATGTTGTGATGATATCCATACGTCGCGCCCCATATTCCGCCATGGTGGGGTGTGACAATTGCCGGCATGACCTTCACCTTTACCCTTGTTGAAGCTCTTGCCCAAATGCCACAATTTGTCAAGATGTTTAAGGAATTGCTTAATAAGAAGGAGAAGATGGCCGAGTTTGTTAGTACTCGATTAAATGAAAATTGTTCTGCCGTCCTTCTTAAAGAACTTCCAGAAAAACTTGGCGATCCCGGTCGTTTTGTGCTACCTTGTACTTTTAACCAAACCGACGAATTTACTGCCTTAGCCGATCTCGGGGCAAGTATAAATTTGATGCCTTTTAGTGTTTGGAAAAAGTTATCATTGCCCGACCTTACACCAACTAAGATGATTCTTGAGCTTGCAAACCGCACTCTCGCTTACCCCCTTGGTATTGCCGAAGATGTGTTCATTAAAGTTGGCACATTCACTTTTCCGGTCGACTTCGTCGTTGTTGATTATGAAATGGACCCTCGTATTCCTTTAATACTTGGTCGGCCATTCTTGAGAACCGGAAAAAGCTCTTGTCGATGTTGCCGAAGGTACGTTAATCTTAAGGGTCGGGAATGATGCACAAGTGTTCGAAATGGGGAAGATCACAAACAAATCCGATGGAAGAGAATCGGCGAATATGATTAATGTGCTTGATGATTTTGTCGTCTACAACAATCCTCTATTTGACTCTTGCTATGATAATCCACTGTTCCAAGACGATGTGGATGATTCTCTCTCCAATTCTGATCCTCCACCATATTATGATTCTCCACCGATCTTGATACTTATGATGACGATTCTAGTTCTAATGGAGATGATTATGATGATTTTACTTCTGAGTATCCAGACATGCCCACTTATGATGATTTTGATGAGGTCGATCCTCTTTCGAGTGATTCTTCACATAATGAAGATCCTCCGCCAACCATGCTTAATCCTACTTTGGATGACTACTCATTTGAGGAAGACTTTGCTACTTTTCTCAACACATACTTCCCAAATGAGAGTGATGCTCCTCCTTTAGACTTTGATGATTATAGTCTTTATCCTACTTTGGATATGAAGAAACTCGCTTCAAAGGAGAAGAAGCCGGCCGACACCGATATCCGCAGCACTTATGTCTTAACTCCTCTCTACCCTCCGTCTGAGGATGAGATTGCTAGATTTATGATCAGATCTTCTTCAAGATCTGCTGAGCCTGCATGTTATTTTCCCCTAAAGGAAAAGGTGTTCGACCCTGGTATCAAAATTCTTCAGCCATCTCAGTATCCATCTGATGAAATAAAAGGAAAGATTTTTGGAAACCATGGAGATATGCTTGCACCTCTTCACCCTTACTACCACCGTGCTCCATCTTTGCTTAAGGGAACCTTGCCTATTCTTCTTTGGCTTGCCTTGTTCGCCTTAAGCTTGTGTTATTTGATGGATGAAAACCATGTATTTGATCCCGGTGGATGTGTTTCAAGTTTCTTTCCATGCTAATCACGGTCGAGTCAAGATCACGACTCGGTTAACAAAAACAAGCGCTTCTCGGAAGGCAACCCGCAGTATCTATCCTTTTTCTCTTATTTTTATAATAAGTGTAGGGGGATAACCTAGTATGTTGTTTGTTGTCTTCTTTCTAATCCTGTACAGGGATTCGAGCTTTCAAAGATCCATTCTTGATGACTTTTGACGAACCGTGATCCCGTGTTTCCGTCTTCCCGGTTCTATCCTAAACTCTTTTCGATTCACTATTTTATATTTCTCAATATTAAAATAGGAATCTCTTTAGTTGTCTCTTTCTTAGCAAGATTTAATCAACGTGTACAATGTCCTAAGTGTAGGGGAGTTTACTCCCACATGCTTAAACATTGAGGACACTGTTTATATCAAGTGTAGGGTGGACTTCTATCGAAGTTAAGTGGCATTTTCCTTGTATTTATCCTTATTTTAACCGAAAAATTGATTTTTCGACATTTTTCAAATTTTTTGATCTATTTTGGCCTATTAGTTTTACCTTTGTATAGTTATTTTCTTTCCCTGCTAGAATAAATTGTAATAAAGTGGTTTTAATTTTTAAACGTTGTGAATCTTTGACTCAACCCGAGTTTACTTATCTAAGTTTACTCTAGCTAGTATCCTTAACGTGTTTAAGTCAAGTTTTGCTAGGCTTTTATATAGGGAGCTTTAAAACGCGAAAGTCTTAACTCTCACGTGTTAAGAGCAAGAACTTTTCGCAAGTTCCTATAATTGATCCTAGAGAGTCGTTTATCAAGGGAACTTTAAAATGCGAATTCTAACTTGAAAAAGTCTAAGAATTTGCAAGATCCTATAGATGACTCGAAAACCCAAAACTTTGATTTAGTAGGCTAAGCATCCACGAGTCTCATTCCTTGAGATTTTAAATTGTGGATAACGAGAGATGATAGAGTCAATTATAAGTTTGGTATTCTTTCATGAATTTATGTGAGTTAATTATGAGCTTTTTCTCCCATCGCTTACTAATAAATTTATCTGCAATAAATAAGGTTGTACGATTTGAAAAGTTACTTAGCTTCTAGCCCAAGATCGTTTAAAAGTTGCTCGGTATTAATTAGAGTTCATAGCCAAGGCATAACTTATTTTAGCGGGACGCGAAGATTGGCGAGTCCGAAAAGGCCCTAACAAGCTATGAGGGCTACATTTTGTTGCTAAAAATCCAAAAGTGATGTGAAGAATCATTTATCAAAAATCAATATGAAGGATCGAGACACACGACGAAAAGCAAAACTCCCCTAAATATCATGGAGAAGTCTATCTAAAAAGGCCCTAACAAGGTATGAGGATAAATAGATCCAAGTCCTAAAAGGAGGCGGATCGTTGTATATCAAAATCCCAAATAAAGATTGGAGAAAAATGAAGAAGTCGTGGTCCAAGTATGAAGAATCTCTCAAAAGTTCAAGTGAAGAAATTCCTGTTATGAAGAGAAGACCATTATTTCATGGACGTCTCTCAAGATTTGAAGTATGAATACACTGCCAAATATCGGTCCGAGAAAGGTCTCAAATCGTGAAGCGAGTTATGCCAAGATATGAACTTTATGAGGTCCCGAGAAGCAGTTTTAAAAGATTTTGTCCTTTAGCTAACTATTGATTAAATTGTCCCACTTTATTTTCAGCCTTAATAACTATCGAAATAAGTCAACAATGCATCCTCGTGAGCATTTAAGACAATAATAAAATATAAGAGATACACCTAGGAATAAGGGAGTCTAAGTAAATAATTGGCCCACATGAGTTCATGTTAGTTGCTAACTTATAATAACAATGATCTCGTTTTTAAGCTTGGTATAGGGAACGTGAAACTTGAGGATGATAATCATTAATACTTCGCTTTTGGCTAGGTATAAAATCTTATCGTCCGAATCTTTTCGAATTGAAAACCGGTCTTAAGTGCGACTCAATCGTCTTTTGGTGAATCAAGAGAATGGTTTGGTTTGATTTAAACTAATAGCAAGTAATTAAAGTGTCGTTGAGTAAAATGGAAGTTAAAAGATTAATTTGAATGACGAGTAAAAATAAATGCATATAAATGTAAAGGTGACAATGGAAAAATACTAACTCACTAAATAAAACTAACACTTCGAAAATTTTCAGAAAATAAAAAGTACTATAAGAAAATGATATCGAGAGAAACCAAAACAAGCCAAAAAGACCCCCGATCGGAATGTTTTCCGATCGGCTGATCGGAAAATGGTGGAACGCACACAATCGGAATGTGTATAAAAAGGGGGTCAATCGGAATAACAAGCTTGACCACAATCGGAATATGGGAAGTACTATCAATCGGAATACTGGGGGTAAACAACCAATCGGAAAATACAAATGAGGACTTGATCGGAATATTAAGCTAGCTATCAATCTGAATACGTGCAAACACCCCAATCGGAAAAAGGGATAAATGCCCTCTTGTCGGAATATGAAGACCAATCGGAAAGTAAGATGGAGCGGCCAATCGGAAAAGGGTTTTAAGCCCTTTCCGAAAATCAAGTAAATCAGTTGGGGGGAACACCCGGTCGGAATATGCCAATCGGAAAGGGGTTTTACCACCCTTTCCGAAATTTGTGGAAATGGGGAAAAGCTAGGTAATAAGCTAAAGTAATAAGCTAACACCCAAAACTTATCAATCCAAATAAGTAACCGAATCAAATAAGCACTTTTATCAACTTATCTAACTCAAAATCAAACAACTTTTTAGATTAAACAATAAAAACATAAACTTTTTAATAAAACTTTTTAATGAGAAAAATAAGCTAATCATAAAAATAAGCCAATAAGCACAAAATTCTTAAAGCTTAATCAAATGAAAACTTATAAAATGATCAAAAGATTAACTTTTTAAGCACGAAATCAATTAGAACAACACGGATCTTATGATATACGCACCAAAATCAACCTTAAATCAAAGAAAAGTAGAATGAGATTAAGAAATAAAAGCTTAAAATAAAACTTTGATTAATGAAATAAGCAATACAAAAGTGTTTAATCTTGAAAGATTAAAAGAAAAAGATGAACTAGTGAGAGAAAGTTTAAGACTTTCTCTCTCTAAAAACTAAAAAGTGCAAAATTCACTAAAAACTCTAACCACCCTCCTAATGACTATTAGGAGGGTATTTATAGGGAAGGAGGAAGGAGTGCATGTGTTGCATATTCTTTCTTGCTTTCTTCACGTTTTCTTGACTCGACTTTAATTCTTCGTCTTTGTCGTCTCGGGATTTGAACTTGTCTTTTAATTTTCTTCTTCTATTAGACTTAAGTTCTTCGACTTCGTTAAACTTCCGTCTTTTGACTTTTTCTTCGATAAATCTTCAGAATAGGCCTTGGACTTCCGTTCTTTTTGCACTCTTGATCTTTTGACTTCGTCTTTTCCCGTTTTCTTCGATAAAAGCCCGTGAAAGCCCGTGTTTTCTTCCTTTTTCATATTTTGGTCCTAAAACACAATAAAAACACAAACCACGCATAATTCCGACTTTTACAACATAAATCACACGTTTTGGTCTTGTTATTATTGGAGATAAGTGGTAAAAGGATAAGTGTTTTCACACTTATTAAATCCCCTACACTTGACCATTGCAATGCCCTCATGCAATGCATTAATTTTAAAGCACGGTTTACATTTTCCATCATAAATAACCCACCTTGGCCTTTATTAAATACTAAACATAAAAGTTAGAAATAAGTAAAGAAATTAAAAACTTACATTGGGTTTTGGCGGCCATGAACGTTTATCATCCTCAAGTTTCACGTTCCCCATACTAAGCTTAAAAATGAGATCATTGTTATTATAAGTTAGCAAACTATCACGAACTCATGTGGGCTAATTATTCACTTAGACTCCCTTATTGCTAGGTGTATCTCTTATATTTTATTTTTGTCTTGAATGATCACGAGGGTGCATTGTTTGACTTATTTCGATAGTTATTTAGTCCGAAAATAAGGTGAACGATTTAATCAATAGTTAGCTAAAGGACCAAATCTTTTAAAACTGCTTCTCGGGATATCAAAAAGTTCATATCTTGGCATAACTTGGTTCGCGATTTGAGACCTTTCTCGGACCGATATTTGGCAGCGACTTCATACTTCGAATCTTCGAGAGACGTTTTTGAAATTATGGTCTTCTCTTCATAATAGGAGTTTCTTCACTTGAAGTTTTTTTTGAGAGATTCTTCATCTTTGGACCATGACTTCTTCATTTTTCTCCAATCTTTATTTTGGACTTTGATATACAACGATCCGCCTCCTTTTAGGACTTGGATCTATTTATCCTCATACCTTGTTAGGGTCTTTTCGGATAGACTTCTCCATGACTTTTGGGGAGTTCTTGCTTTTCGTCGTGTGTCTTGATCCCTCATATAGATTTTCGATAAATGATTCTTCACATCACTTTTGGATCTTTAGCAACAAAATGTAGCCCTCATGCCTTGTTAGGGCCTTTTTGGACTCGCCAATCTTCGCGCCCCGCTTAATAAGTTATGCCTTGGCTATGAACTCTCGTCATTACCGAGCAACTTTTAAACGATCTGGGGCTAGAAGCTAAGTAACCTTTTAAATCGTACAACCTTATTTATTAGCAGATTAATTTATTAACAGGCGGAGGGAGAATAGGCTCATAATTCACTCACATAAATTCCCGAAAGAATACCGAACTTATAATTGACTCTATCATCTCTCGTTCTCCACAGTTTAAAATCTCAAGGAATGAGACTCGTGGATGCTTAGCCAATTAAATCAAAATTTTGGGTTTTCGAGTCGCCTATAGGATCTTGCAAATTCTTAGACTTTTTCAAGTTTAGAAATCGCGTTTTAAAGTTCCCTTGATAAACGACTCTCTAGGATCAATTATAGGAACTTGCAAAAAGTTCTTGTTCTTAACCCGTGAGAGTTAAGACTTTCGCGTTTTATAGCTCCCTGTATAAAAGCCTAGCAAAACTTGACTTAAACACATTAAGGATACTAGCTAGAGTAGACTTAGGTAAGTAAACTCGGGTTGAGTCAAAATGTTCACAACTAAGAAAAATCTAAAACCACTTTATTAAAAATTTATTCTAGCAAAGGAAACATAACAAAGGCAAATACAACTATACAACTTAGGCCAAAATAGATTAAAAATTTTGAAAAATGTCGAAAAATCAAATTTTCCGGTTAAAATTAGGGCAAATTCATGGAAAAGACCACTTACTTCGATAGAAGTCCCCCCTACACTTGAGATAAACATTGTCCTCAATGTTTAAGCATGTGGGAGTAAACTCCCCTACACTTAGGACATTGTGCACTTTGTTTAAATCTCGCTAAGGAAAGGACAACTAAAGTGAATTCAATGTGAACATATAGAATATGAAATATTGAATCACAAGAGTTTCGGATAGAACCGGGAAGATGAGAAACACGGTATCACGGTTCGTCAAAAGTCATCAAGATGCTTTCTGAAGCTTTAATCCCTGCATAACACAAGAAACAAAACAACAAACATATGCGGGGCTCCCCCTACACTTATTATGAAAGCAGTAAGGGATAGAACACGGGTTGCCTCCCGAGAAGCGCTTGTTTTTGTTCACCGAGTCATGAGCCTGACTCGACCCAATTTTAGTTCATGGGGAACGTGGTGAGGGATGGAATCATCTCATGGGAGATGTCCTCACCAAAGTACAGCTTCAAACGCTGGCCATTCACCTTGAAATTGGGCCCATTTTGCTGAGAAAGCTCAATAGTCCCATACGGAAAGACTTTGGCGATGGTGAATGGACCAGTCCAGCGGCTCTTCAACTTTCTAGAGAAGATCTTCAACCGAGAGTTAAAGAGTAAGACTTGATCACCAACGTGGAACTCTCGGTTCTTGATTTTAGCATCGTGGATCATCTTTGTCTTCTCCTTGTAGATCAGCGAGTTCTCATAAGCTTCATTCCTTAGTTCATTTAGCTCGTTGAGTTGAACCTTGCGATGATCACCGGCTTTGATGATGTTGAAGTTAGCCCACTTCAAGGCCCAGTGCGCCTTATGTTCCAGCTCGATGGGTAGGTGGCAGGCTTTCCCGTACACAAGACGATAAGGTGTACAACTGATCGGGGTCTTGTAAGCAGTACGGAAAGCCCACAGAGCATCATCTAACTTATCGGCCCACGTGGCACGATGCTCTCCCACAGTTCGCTCCAAAATTCTCTTCAAGCCACGATTGGAAATTTCGGCTTGCCCATTGGTTTGGGGATGATAGGCGGTGGAAAGACGATGATTAACACCATACTTAGCCATGACTCTTGCAAATTGTTCATTGCAAAAATGAGTCCCGCGATCACTGATGATAGCACGAGGAATGCGAAATCGAGCGAAAAGCTGCTTCAAAAAGTTCACAACCACCCTCGCATCATTCGTAGGAAGAGCCTTAGCTTCAAACCATTTAGAGACGTAGTCGACAGCGACGAGGATGTACTTGTTCCCTTTGGATGATTGAAATGGCCCCATAAAGTCGATGCCCCATACGTCAAAGATTTCACATGCCTGTATGAAATTTTGAGGCATCTCATCCTTATGTGTGATCTTGCCTTGACGTTGGCAAGCAACACAATGCTTAACCATTTCGTGAGCGTCACGATAAATGGTGGGCCAGTAGAATCCAGAATCAAACACTTTCTTAGCTGTGTAGTTGGGACCAAAGTGACCACCGGTGGGTCCTTTGTGGCAAGCTTGGAGGATGTCAAAAGCTGCCGGTCCGTCAACACATCGACGAATAATCAGATCAGCACACTGTTTGAATAGATAAGGGTCATCCCAAAAGTAAGTCTTAACATCATTCAAGAACTTCTTCTTTTGTTGGGATGTTAACCCTTGGATGAGAATACCACCCGCTAAGTAGTTGGCAATGTCCGCAAACCACGGGGTGCCATCAAGATTGAGATTAATAGACATTAAGGTCTCAAGGGGGAAAGAGTCATTGATCTCTTTGTTCGGATGATCCCCCTGATATGGATCCTCAAGTCTGCTCAGATGATCCGCGGCTAGGTTTTCGGCACCCTTCTTGTCACGAATTTCAATGTTGAATTCTTGAAGGAGCAAAACCCAGCGAAGAAGTCTTGGCTTAGAATCGTTCTTAGTCATCAAGTACTTCAACGCGGAATGGTCCGTGTATACGATGGTGGTGGATAAAACAAGATAGGGGCGGAATTTTTCAAAAGCATAGACAACAGCTAAAAGCTCTTTTTCGGTTGTCGTATAATGCAATTGAGCCCCCGTCATTATTTTGCTAGCGTAGTGGATTGGTTGGAAGTGTTTATTCACTTTTTGGCCCAAAACCGCACCAATAGCAAAGTCGCTAGCATCGCACATCAATTCAAAAGGGAGCTCCCAGTTAGGGGTAACCAAGACCGGTGCCTTAGTTAGCTTATCCTTGAGAAGATTGAAGGCTTCGAGACACTCTTTAGAAAAGATAAAAGGAGTATCTTTTTCCAAGAGGTGGGTCATCGGGCGAGCGATTTTAGAGAAATCTTGAATGAATCGTCGATAGAAGCCCGCATGACCCAGAAAGCTTCTCACACCCTTCACGGTTGAAGGTGGAGGTAATTTGGCTATGACATCAACTTTAGCACGGTCGACTTCAAGACCGGCTTTTGAGATTTTGTGTCCTAGCACAATGCCTTCTTTTACCATAAAATGGCATTTTTCCCAATTCAGAACAAGGCGAGTGTCTTCGCACCGCTTGAGCATACGTTCCAAATTGGCAAGGCAAGAAGAGAAGGAATCCCCGAAGACCGAGAAATCATCCATGAAGACTTCCATGGTTTGTTCAACCATATCATGGAAGATAGCCAACATGCACCTTTGGAAAGTCCCGGGGGCATTGCATAAGCCAAAAGGCATTCTTTTATAAGCAAATGTGCCATAGGGACAAGTGAATGTTGTCTTCTCTTGATCTTGGGGATCGATGGGTATTTGAAAATAACCCGAGAAACCATCAAGAAAGCAGTAATATTCATTACCCGCTAAGCGTTCAAGCATTTGGTCCATAAAAGGTAGGGGGAAATGATCCTTTCTCGTGGCATCATTGAGTTTGCGGTAGTCTATACAAACTCTCCACCCAGTAACGAGACGGGTAGGAATTAACTCGTTGTTTGCATTGGGCACAACGGTGATTCCGCCTTTCTTAGGCACACAATGGACTGGACTAACCCACGGTGAATCCGAAATAGGGTAGATCATACCCGCATCAAGAAGTTTGATAACCTCTTTTTTGATGACTTCATGTATTTTAGGATTCACCCTTCGTTGACTTTGAATTGTGGGCTTAAAGTCGTCCTCCATGAGAATTTTATGTGTGTAGAAGTGAGGATCAATTCCACGGATGTCGGAGATTTTCCAAGCGATAGCTCGTTTATGCTTCTTCAACACAGCGACAAGTCTTGCTTTTTCGTCTTCTTTCAGATCCTTTGCGATGATGACCGGTAGCTTCTCGTCGTCTTCCAGAAAAACGTACTCAAGATGAGGAGGTAGGTCCTTAAGCTCGAGAGTAGGAGGATCCTCAATAGATGGTGAAACTAACGATGGATCATCATTAGTCACCTCTTTAGGAGCAGGAGGAGAGAATGGGTCCTCATTGAGAAGTCTCTCAATAGTACTAATGTCTTCATCCCAATTTGTGGACAAATTATCATACTTAATATCGAGAGGACCCAAGCTAGCTTCGAAATCATCCAAGTCACTTTCTCCAAAAGGAGTCAATGCTGGAGCAATTGAGGCAACAGTCTCAACCTTGGGTAGAGAAGAGAGAGTACTTTTGCAAGCATCATGAAAATGTTCTTCACAAGCCTCATCGAGAACATCAATAGCATTAACACTCTCATACGAATAAGGTTGCTTAGAAATCTTACCCATGTTGAAGACAATTTTATCGTCACCAACTCTCATGATTATTTCGCCTGCGGCTACATCAATAAGAGTGCGACCGGTCCTCAGAAATGGACGTCCAACGATTAATGGAACACGGGGATCCATTTCGTAATCAACGACGACAAAATCCGCCGGGAAGGTGAATTTATCGACGCCAACAAAGACATCTTCGACTATCCCTACTAGATAAGCAACCGTACGGTTGGCTAATTCCAAAGTCATTTTAGTGGGGACTAGCTCGGGGAGAGATAATTGCTTCCAAACACTTAAAGGCATTAAGTTTATACTGGCACCTAGATCGGCTAGGGCCATGCAATTCTCTACTCCCGGGAAATTGCAAGGAATCAAGAAGCGACCCGGGTCACCAAGTTTGGTGGGCAATTTCCTTAAGAGCACTGCGGAGCAGTTCTCATTAAGTTGGGTCTGAGCAATGTCAAGAAGCTTTTCTTTATCACTTAAAAGATCTTTAAACATCTTAGCGTATTTGGGCATGTGAGCGAGAGCCTCGGCAAAGGAGATGTTAAAATTCAATTGTTTGAACATTTTAAGGAAGTTCGAAACCTGAATATCATCCTTGCTCTTTTGCTTTTCTTTCCTCAACCTTGAAGGATAAGGTATATTGGATGAAGAAGAAGGCTTTAAGGGAGTAGGATCACTCACAACCACGGGTGGTGGGGAAATGGGGATAGAAGGTGAAGGAGGTGGGGAAAGTTGCTCTTTTTCCTTGTTCACAATCACGGGTGGAGGTGTAGGAAGCTCGGGTTCCATATAACCTTTTCCACTTCGAGTGGTGATTGCTTTCATCTCCCCTCTTGGATTCGCAACGGTATTACTCGGAAGAGTACCCGAAGAAGAGGGTTGATTACCTTGGATGAGCGAACCAATCATATCACGAAGGTGAAGAGCTTGATTGTTGAAAGAATTTTGCATGTTGGCATTAATATCATTGCTGTGTTTGGCCATGTCGTTCCTTAGCTCGGCTCGAATATCGCTCCCTTGTTTCACCATGTCATTCTTCAAGTTGACAAATTGACTCTGAAGATTCGTCACCATCTCACGATTAGTCTTCATGAACGACTCGACGTCGGGATTTACTGCCATCGGTTGATTGAGAGGTGGAGCTTGGTAAGCTTGAGAATTTCCTTGAGTTGGGTAGGTGTTTCTTTGGGATTGATATTGATTTTGAGCACGAGGTTGGGATTGGTTGTTTCGGTTAAAGCTTTGTTGTTGGTTTTGGTTTGTAGGAGGGAAACCAGGAGGAGCAAGATAATTGTTGGAATGATAACTTAGCAAGCCACGGTCTCCTTGAGGGCGGGCTTGATAACCTCCCGTGGGATAAGTGCCGTAAGCTGCGTTAACGTTTTCAGAATAATTGCTTTGGGTAGAAGGACAATCATTATAAGAGTGAGGGCCACCACATGTGTCACAAGAAATAGCGACGGCTTTAGCTTGTTGAAAGTGGTTTGTGGCCATGGCCATGAAATTCTTGTTCATTTCAGCGAGTTGTCGAGAAATTTCAGACATTTCAGGATTGGAGGAAGTAGAAGAAACATTGACTCTCGAGTTAGGTCTTGAGGATGCGGATGAATCCTAATTCTTGTGGTGAGTAGTCATGTTTTCGATCAACTCTCGACACTCCTCCGGTCTCCTTTTCATAAGAGTACCACCGGCGGCGGCATTAATCGTGTCACGATCACGAAAAGTGAGACCATTGTAGAAGGTGTCAATGAGAGTGACGGGGAGCATATTGTGATTAGGACAGCGGTCAATCAAATCATTGTAGCGTTCCTAAGCATCGAAAAGCGATTCATCATTCTCTTTCATAAATCCACTGATTTGGTTACGAAGGCTAGTGACCATGGATGGGGGAAAGTAGCGCGATAAAAAGCGTTGAGTCATGTCGTTCCACGTATGAATAGAATTCTTAGGAAGACGGTCAAACCATTTTTCGGCATGGTGAGAAAGAGAGTGTGGAAAAAGTTGAAGGCGAAGGTCATCCATAGAAACACCGGAGCACTTCATGCTTTGGGTCATGGTGATGAATTTGTCGAGGTGTTTGTTGGCATCATCATCCGGAATTCCACGAAACGGGTTCGTTTGCACTTGCTGGATCATGTGATGCTTCAACAAAAACTCCTGAGCCGTGACGTACATTGGCGCAATCGGGCCTCCTCGTCCGTTCATGGTGGGTTGGCACAATTCCTCCATGGTTCGTAAATCAGGTAGAAGGACATTGTTGTTGTTGTTGTTATTCAAATTGTTTTGAGGTGGGTGATTATTGTTGTTATTAACACCAGCCATATCTAAATCTTCAAGAGTCTCGGGCTCAGAATAGTTGGAAGATCTAGTACGCATGCACCTGCAGAAGAAAAATATACACAAAGAATATAATATTTTTGGTTTTTATAGGTTTTTATGTTTTTGTATTTTTGAAGAGTTTTATAATTTTTATGGATTTTTGAAAATTTTTATAGCAATGAAAATAACGTTCAGAGAACGGATCCCAAAATTCAATGCGTCTCTCACTAGAAACCGTTTATCTTAACGAAAAGAGCCGGCAGCGGCGCCATTTAATACTTCGCTTTTGGCTAGGTATAAAATCTTATCGTCCGAATCTTTTCGAATTGAAAACCGGTCTTAAGTGCGACTCAATCGTCTTTTGGTGAATCAAGAGAATGGTTTGGTTTGATTTAAACTAATAGCAAGTAATTAAAGTGTCGTTGAGTAAAATGGAAGTTAAAAGATTAATTTGAATGACGAGTAAAAATAAATGCATATAAATGTAAAGGTGACAATGGAAAAATACTAACTCACTAAATAAAACTAACACTTCGAAAATTTTCAGAAAATAAAAAGTACTATAAGAAAATGATATCGAGAGAAACCAAAACAAGCCAAAAAGACCCCCGATCGGAATATTTTCCGATCGGCTGATCGGAAAATGGTGGAACGCACACAATCGGAATGTGTATAAAAAGGGGGTCAATCGGAATAACAAGCTTGACCACAATCGGAATATGGGAAGTACTATCAATCGGAATACTGGGGGTAAACAACCAATCGGAAAATACAAATGAGGACTTGATCGGAATATTAAGCTAGCTATCAATCTGAATACGTGCAAACACCCCAATCGGAAAAAGGGATAAATGCCCTCTCGTCGGAATATGAAGACCAATCGGAAAGTAAGATGGAGCGGCCAATCGGAAAAGGGTTTTAAGCCCTTTCCGAAAATCAAGTAAATCAGTTGGGGGGAACACCCGGTCGGAATATGCCAATCGGAAAGGGGTTTTACCACCCTTTCCGAAATTTGTGGAAATGGGGAAAAGCTAGGTAATAAGCTAAAGTAATAAGCTAACACCCAAAACTTATCAATCCAAATAAGTAACCGAATCAAATAAGCACTTTTATCAACTTATCTAACTCAAAATCAAACAACTTTTTAGATTAAACAATAAAAACATAAACTTTTTAATAAAACTTTTTAATGAGAAAAATAAGCTAATCATAAAAATAAGCCAATAAGCACAAAAGTCTTAAAGCTTAATCAAATGAAAACTTATAAAATGATCAAAAGATTAACTTTTTAAGCACGAAATCAATTAGAACAACACGGATCTTATGATATACGCACCAAAATCAACCTTAAATCAAAGAAAAGTAGAATGAGATTAAGAAATAAAAGCTTAAAATAAAACTTTGATTAATGAAATAAGCAATACAAAAGTGTTTAATCTTGAAAGATTAAAATAAAAAGATGAACTAGTGAGAGAAAGTTTAATACTTTCTCTCTCTAAAAACTAAAAAGTGCAAAATTCACTAAAAACTCTAACCACCCTCCTAATGACTATTAGGAGGGTATTTATAGGGAAGGAGGAAGGAGTGCATGTGTTGCATCTTCTTTCTTGCTTTCTTCACGTTTTCTCGACTCGACTTTAATTCTTCGTCTTTGTCGTCTCGGGATTTGAACTTGTCTTTTAATTTTCTTCTTCTATTAGACTTAAGTTCTTCGACTTCGTTAAACTTCCGTCTTTTGACTTTTTCTTCGATAAATCTTCAGAATAGGCCTTGGACTTCCGTTCTTTTTGCACTCTTGATCTTTTGACTTCGTCTTTTCCCGTTTTCTTCGATAAAAGCCCGTGAAAGCCCGTGTTTTCTTCCTTTTTCATATTTTGGTCCTAAAACACAATAAAAACACAAACCACGCATAATTCCGACTTTTACAACATAAATCACACGTTTTGGTCTTGTTATTATTGGAGATAAGTGGTAAAAGGATAAGTGTTTTCACACTTATTAATCATTCATGACATTCCAAAACCCTAAGGTAAGTCTTTGATTTCTTTACTTGTTTTGTTATTTTCTATCTCTTTAATAAAGGCCAATGTGGATTGATTGTGATGGGAAGTGTAATCTTGCTTTGTAATTAATGCATTGCATGAGGACATTGCAATGGTCAAGTGTAGGGGATTTGATAGGTGTGTAAACACCCATTCTTTTACCACTTAACTATAATAATGACCAAGCCAAAAAGTGTATTTATGTCATAAATGTCGGAATTATGCATGGTTTGTGTTTTTGTTGTGATTTAGGATCAAAATGTGAAAAAGGAAGAAAACACGCTTTCACGGGATTTTATCGAAGAAAAAGACAAAAGACGAAGTCGAAAGATCAATAGTGCTAAAAGAACGGAAGTCCAAGGAAAATTCTGAAGATTTATCGTAGAAAAAGTCTAAAGACGGAAGTTTAATAAAAGCCGAAGAACTCAAGTCTAAATTAATGAAGAAATTACAAGACGAGTTTATTAATCCCGAGACAAAGTCGATAAAGTCGAAGAATTTAGAAGACGAGAAGTCGAGAAAGAAAGAAGAATGAACCAACACATGCTTAGTTTTCCTAATTACTATAAATAGACTCCTAATGTGTCATTAGGAGTTGTTGGCTAGTTTGACAATCTAGTTCTTCTATTTTAATTACTTGCACCTTTACTTAATTGCACCTTTAATTACTTGTCTTGAACCATAAATTTGTAAGTTTTTAATTCTTGTCTTAACTTTAATTGTTGAATCTTAATCTTAATCAAGTTTTTATTTTAATCTCTCATTCGACCTTTCTTGTTCTTGATTTAATTTTCATGTTTATGTGCTTATTGTTATGCTTGTTTGATTATTGGTTATGCTTTTATGTTTTTGATCTTGTTAGCTTATTGATTTTATAGCTTATTGTGTTTTTCTTAAATTTAATCAAGTGCTTATTAGTCAATTTTTATAAAAAGTTGATTTTTAATATTTTTATTGTTTAGTGTTTTAAAAGTTTTTAAATTTTAGCTTATTTACTTTTTCTTAAATTTGATTTGGTTAAAGTTTTAGTTAAGTGCTTATTTGTGTTTAGCTTAATTGTAGTTTATAGCTTATTTGAATTTAGTTGTTATCCGGGTTTTGGTAAACCCTCTTATTCCGAACATTGCCTCCATCCCATCATTCCGGATATTGATAATCTGATTATTCCGGATAAGCACTTGAAGAAGTATTCCGGATACTGGTCTGCTGATTATACCGGATAAGGGCCAAGTTCTGAGTATTCAGGATAAGTGGTTATTCCGGATAAGGAGGATTGTTTATTCCGGATAAGCCACGAGATAGTATTCCGGATAAGGGTCCAAACTTATTCTGGATAAGGAGTGACAATTATACATTCCGGATAAGCTTCGGAAGACGGATTCCGGATAACTATCATCTAGTTATTCCGGATAAAGACTCGTTTGAGATTTCGGATAAAGTTTTAAACGGATATTCCGGATAAGTGTCCGGAACTTATTCCGGATAGTGACAACTTGTTTGGTATTCCGGATAAGGGCCAGAACGTGGATTCCGGATAAGCTTCGGTGGAATTATTCAGGATAAGGGGTCGTTGAATATTCCGGATAAGCAAGCAGTAGTTATTCCGGATAAAGGTGACAGCTTTATTCCGGATAAGCATACTTTGTTGGGTTTTCCGAATAGTGACAGTATTTTGGATCCCGGCTCAGGTTCTGTTTACTTCCTTTTTATTTTCAAGCATTTGTTTTTCCGCCATTTATCTTAAGTGTTATTTTTATTACTTTTTCTTAGTTTGATTTTAAAGTTTACATTTTTATTGCATCGTCAAATTTACTTTTCGTCACGCTTTAATTTTAAGTCATTTAATTAATTTTCTTTAAAAGTTTTAATATTGCACCATTTAAGTTTAAATTAGTTTTAGATTTATTTACCCGTCCTTTACTTTAAAGTTTTGCACATTTTACTTTACAACGGCCAAAAATATTGTTTCCACCAAAAGACGACTGAGTCGCACATTCTTCCCTTTCTCAATTCGAAAAGATCGGACGATAAATTTTCATACTGGGCAAAAGCTAGTTATTATGACCCCGAGGGGAATGAGTTTATTATTAACCATCGTGAAAACTTGTTCAATTCCCCTCCCGCCACCCACGACATAAATGTGAGGATTTTCAGTGTGCCTAATGTCGAGTTAGAAATGCCAAATATTTTCGACATAATTAAATCGGGTTTTAAATAAGTGTGTAAACACGTATCCTTTTACCACTTAAAACAAAGAAAAACCAAACCAAAACGTGTATTTATAAACGTAAACGTCGGAATTACACGTGGTTTTGTGTTTTGTTGAGAAATAGGTACAAAAGGACAAAAATGAAGAAAACACGGGATTTCACGGACATTTATCGAAGAAAAAGTCAAAGATAAAGTCAAAGGACCAAAAGTGCCAAAAGAATGAAGTTTGAGCTAAGGATGAAGATTTAATGAAGTTTCAAGTTTAAAATCAAGAAATGCAAAAAACAAGGACAATTTCTGCCATTCTCCAAAGTTTTCCACTAACAAACCAAGTGGACCAATAGAAGAGCACAAAATTACGAATGCAAAGGTTCTGATGTAACACCCCCACAAATGCTATACGCAGCGGAACTACAACATTGGGTGCTACACAGTATTCATTGCACACAAGATATATCAAATGACGCTAAAAAGACGTCAACTTAAAACTTGAATTTAAAATTGTTAGATGATACATGTCCACGGTTTTTCCAACCCCACTTGGTACAACAGAGTTTAGCGTTTTCGGTCCCCATGAATCTCAACCCAAGAATTTCAGTTTCACAACAACATTACATTAAAATTTAAAATGTTTAAGTAGGAAAAGGGAGGAAAAACAAGCAGACTCCAAGCCATACACACAACATCCATCCCATGCACGCTCCATTCTACACTTCAGCGGTTACCTGAAACACATGCCAAAAATTTTGGTCAACGAAAACGTTGAGTGGAATTCATAGGTTTTACAATTCATTTGAACGTATATGAAATAAAAACCATTCGTGATCATTCATAGACTTGTCGATCAAACAATCTATATTCAGGATACTGACAATTGTGTTTAAGCTCATGACACTAATCCGTTAACTCAATCACCCGCGTAATAATTACCGGCGTGATTCAGATGAAACCAGTGCCCCTTCTAAAGGCATCAGTTGCAATTATACCTTATCTCTCATACAAGATAATCTACCGCAGAACTTACTCAACGTACAGCTTCTCGGCTAGCATTGGGTCGTTAGCCCCGTAGTACTACAAATTGTATAAGCGGCTATTTCCCCCTACTCGAGGGCAGGACAATAGTTAATAGTTCATGAATTTAGGGTCTTTTGCAACTTGGTACTCAACACAATTTCTAAGGCAACGTTCGGGTCTAACAATCATTCATGATATACGTTCCTTTTAAAAACTAGCATGCATTTCCCTCGCGGGTAAAACAGTTTGAAATAAATATAAGCGAGGCTATAAATTCACACCTTATATATTAAGTAGTCGGTAGTTCGAGAGATGATCACTGACGACGATACGGATGCCCGGGTAAATCAACACCTATCAACAAATAACGCGTAATGAGTAATCTCATTTTATATACCTTACGGTACTGTATAAAATACATATATACTAGTCACTTAGGACAATTATAACTCACGCCAAAACAATACAACAAGTATCACTCATTTTTACATCATTCGTTCTTACTATTTACGTTATCCATTTTTATCCATTTTCGCCGGTACTCACCGAAAGTACGGGCTGTTTTACTCTACTTAACCATTCTTATAAAATTTGACAAAATTCTCAAAAATCCTATAAGACCTGTAGATAACACATTTTTAACCCCAATAAAAGTTTTTACTTTTACGACTCGTTACTCAACGCTTTTCAAAAACTACATTTTACGGGCTGAAATTGTACTTCGACCAACTTTGACCTCTTTGACCTATATGAAATGCACCTTTGACTTCTTTGACTCCTAAGTCAACTTATAGACTCAATTACACAGGTTTGTGACCAAATTTTGACCCTTGACCATTTACCAATTCATACTTGTGGTCCTCGGGATTTGACTAAAACTATACATAAATTCGGATTATGAAAGTTCTCGTCTCCCGGTACTCGATCTTTAAAACCTCATAACTTTTAGCTCGTTTTGAGTCACGGGCTCTACCTTATACCAAATTAAAGATAAGAAGACCCTCTATAACTAAATTTAGTTATCTAGATCTGTAGGAAAAATAATTTTTATAAAAAGGCCTCAAACTTTCTGCCTAAATTTTACTACACCAAAATCATGCTTAAACTCGATTCCAAACCTACTAATCACTACTAGGCATCATCCTAAGCTTCCCTAATCACAACCAAACACAAATTTTCAGTCCTACCCCTATTGATCAACCAACCTCATAATCTAAAATCAAAGAAAACAAACATGCAACCACTTAAACCTATTTAAAACATCACTAAACACAATGCCAAACACAAGGATAATACTCAAAATCATCAACCACCATGGCTCCCCAAACACCCCCTTATGCCGTGGGGTTTGGGTGACCAAATCACCACAACCAAATTGATTTTGGTGGGTTTTATTGGTGATTATACTTCCATTGTACATGAATTTAACATGCATCCACACAATTGACCTCAAAAACGAATTTGAATGTTCTTGAAAATTTTTGGAAAATTTTTGTTAATGCATGTTTAATTAAACCATGGATTAACACTCACCAATGGATTCTAAGAGGTGGTCTAAGATTAGTTTTTGTGAAAACTCAAGAAAAATTGATGGGATGGTGGTTCTTGGTGGTTTGGCCGTCGGCCTAAGGACAAGAGAGAGAGAGTTTTGATTTTGTTTTTGGTAAATGTTTGTATGTGTTTGTGTTTGTGGCTTTTTGTGGTATTGGGAGGGACCAAAGTGCAAATAAGGGTTTCTTTTGTCCTTAAGTATAAAACGTCATCAAAACTTTGCGGGTTCGACTCACTAGTCCATTTTGAAAATTTTACGGGAGTCGGAAATCATCCCGAACACTCCAAAATATTTTTGGGATACTTTAAATGTACTCGGAAGGCTATAAAACTCACCCGACTCAACTTAACACGAATCGTAAGTAAAATTCTCGAAAAATTACATTATCGATAAATCGTCAATAATTATAGAAATTTGGGCATCCCTCGGTATCGTAGTCGTTATCGGTTCTTCTTAAATCGTCAATCGTTAAATTACGACCGTAAACGTCGGTTTCAACTTAACCCGTCAAATAATTCCACGATAAAAATTCTTAAAAATTTCAAAAATATACGTAAAATAGGATTAAATAAATAATGTTGGGCTCGGGATATCACATCCACAAGTGAGCCACAACCTAAGAGAGATGCTCATACTGAACAGCTCTTGAGACAATAACTTAGCATCATACGACACTTTCACTGGTGTTACATCCTTCCCCCCTTAAGGGAGCGACGTCCCGGCGCTCGTCTCTTCTTATGCTCGCATTATGTACTACTAGTAAGATAAAGGTACTTCTTCCTAAAGAGGTCTCCATGTTCTGTTCTGGACTTCGGTTCACGTCTGGTTTTCCATCACACCTTCACCATGAGTATTATACCTTGCTTCAATCTCTTAACATCTCGATCCTTGATCTCCACTTCAATTTCTCAAACCCTTCCTTCGGTTATTGACATGTCTCTTCTCACAGCTTCTCGCGGTTAGCAAGTGATTCTTAATCTACACCATCTCTTCCGTAGCCTCTCGAATCATTTCAAGTCCATTCAACTGTCATTTTCCTGCTTCATTCTATCCAACTGGTGATCTACCTTTTCATCTCATAATCCTTCAAATTCGACACATGAAGAGTATTGTCATTTCCACGGAGTTCATCCAGCAGTTCCAACTAGTAGGCAACCGGTCCAGCATACCTTTGGACCCACCTTTCTTATTCTTCAAAACAAATCACGCCCTTCCACGATCTCAACTTCCACCAAAATCAAACACATGCGCTCGGAGCACGTCTTCTAACTTTTGAATCGTCCTTTCACTTGGTTCATCGCCTCATAAAAACAATTAATCATAAAGAAAATCACACGGGTCGCACATAACCCCATCGGAAAACGTTCAAAATATAAAAGACGAAGTAGTTATTACTAGTCGTATGAAATCGCCTTATTCGCAATATTATGTACATACAAACCTAGTCGTCAAAAACGATTTCATCGATACAGAAATCATTCGGCGTGTACATAACTCTCTCGAAGACATCACAATCCAAACAAACACAAAAGCCGTTATGAACACATACAATCACATTACGACATGTTTGCAACATAGCCAAACCATGCCAAGTCAATCCGCTCAATCAAGTTAACCCACGCTTGCTAATCAGCCAAGCCAAGATAAAACAAGAATATTTACATAATTCTCGGATGAGTCCAGTCAAAAGAAAATTGCAAGTTAAAGAAGGTTCAAGAGCTTGCTAGCTATGGATGCATATCCAAAAGGAAATAAAATACTTACATGTGTCATCGTGGGGTGCTCACACACGGATCCATACCCAAAAGATACTACAAGAACACCATCTTACTTCCGTCCCAAACGTGGTCAAAATCTTAATAAATATCATCGTTCACAGTTAAAAAAAAAATACATCACATGGCACGTGTTCTCCATGATCGGACTTCATTGGACAATGTCGTCTCAAGTTCTCACAACTTACGATCACTCGACCAGATTACTTACCACACAAATACATAAAAGGCAAGGGTTTACCACAAAATCATCAACTAGGGATATCTATCGTTTAACCATCGAATATCAAGGATGGTTGAGTCAAGCAAAGAGGATTCCTCACTTAAATAAACGAAAACGACAATGGAATTGTCTTCCAATTACTGATGCACAGTTGGTAAACTTCAACAGTTTATCATGTGTCGTTAATCATATCAAAAGAACGAGAAAAGAAAATATATAAGGTACGATACATTCGATGTAGGAGAGATCTTCGTCATTCCCCTCAGAGTCCCTCGAACTCTGATTTCCTCTACTTCGGTATTCTTCTGCCTTCGTTAAAGTTTCTTGTCAGTGTCGGTACGAGTCCCTTTGGTAATTCATCAAACAATCCTAGTCGTACTGATGGAATTCACACGTTACAAACATCACATAAAAACATCCTTCCAAAATTACTCGGTCACAGTGACTTACTAAGTCAACGCCAAACAAAGAGAAAAGATTTCAAAGAACACAAGAAAATTCAAAGATTCTCTTTAAGAATCAAAGAAATTACGACTACTTGCAAAAATGATCCACCATTTTAAAAAAAAAAACGTTCTCATCCAAACGTTTATCAAAACACTACAAGTTTCAAGATGACCAATTTGTTTGACACGATAGTGCCCTTCCTAAACTATGCATAATTAGCTAGATCATGCATACTTAAGGATCAAGCAACAACAACCAACAAAACAGGACTCTTCCCGAATTATGCATAGTTAGCTAAGCCATGCACAATTGAGGATCGAGTGACGACACAAACATTATTATTACATACCAATATGACTACGAAAGTTTTCGACCTAATCTTCAAAATAATTAAACCATTTAAAATGAAATTTGAAATGGGAAAATATTGCTACCATCATTTTAAGAAACACATCAAACATTTTTCGTCCACTTTGGAAACATACTTTTACTTTGCCTTTTTGTTGAGAAAATAAATAAATAATTAAATAAAGGAATCGACACCATTTGCATTTGGTTCACCAAAACATTTGACACACTCATACCTATTTTCACAATAGACTATTCACAAAATGACGGTAAGGTGGTTCATGATTAAAGATCATTGCAAGCACAACAAGTAATAAAATTGAGATCAATGAGATTGAACGAGGTAAACGAGCAATATAATTGCCAACGGAAATTAACTACATTAGAAATGAAAATACTTCAAATATATGACAAAAGTCTCCGGATAACAACATCGATCTACGAATACATGGAGTAAAAATTGAATATCAACACAAGCGTCAAAAATAAAACAACGATCATAATTCCCATCGTCTCGAGTTGCACACCCATTCCACCAAGGGTATACGGGGAGAGAAGAATAACCACTTGGTTAACTATAAACAATTTTCACCAGGAAGATCGAGTTCTTTCACCTCTACAATTTGGTAAAGCGGCTTCGCCTCCTCGCTTTTGTTAAATATAAATAAACAACTACTCTAACGAAGATTTATAGCATCATACAAGTAAATACAGAATTTTAGGTTCCATTAACCGAAAGAAAAAAAAAATTACGGCGTCCATGAACATGACAAAATACACCGGGTGACATACCCTCATTTTCAAGTACTAGCGAAATAGTAGTTTTAAAATAAATATAACAATAATGGTTTCATACCATAGACAATATTAAAATGAACAATCACATGACGACTCATGTTTAGATACAGACTCACAAAATCAAAGAAGGGATGTCGGACGATCGAACCATCGTGACTCAAAACATTATATATACATCTTTATTAATTAATATACAAGTAGGCGTGTGTTGTGTAATCCAGTTGCGTATAATAATTAGTGTTACCTTGTACATTGTAAAATCGAACATTTACACATTTTCAATTTGTGTTACGCCATTAAAGAATTTATACCTTTCATTTTCCAATCTTTACAACGCTTTTATTTCTGGAAAAATTTCAATCTCTCGGAAATTTTTAACATTAGTAGATGCGGTGACTCGGTTATCATAATTGACCAATCATTAGGTTTAAAAATCTCCATACTTGTGTCAAAACCTCATTAATGTTCATATCTTAAGTACCAAAAACATACGTAGTAAGAATTTTCCAAGTTTTACGTTTTTATTATTACGACTTATATTATCACAAATATACACGTATCCAACATGACTCAAACTAGCCCAATTAACTCTTAAAATCAACCTTTGGCTTTTATTACACACATGTTTTCCCCAAAACTGTTTTGTTAAATCATATTCGCGTAATTCGACTCAAATGACAAAGAGGTTTCACGTGGTATTATCTCGGATACTTACTGATTTTAGTCGAGACTTAAATCTCAATAATAATAATATAATAAACAATCAAAATGCTTATCTCAATAATTTTAAAATATATAAAATTCAACTTTTAATCCTTAGCCCATTATCAAATGATTTTAAAATTAACACATCTCGTCGCAGAATAAAGCAAAAGATTTTTCAAACGATTTTAAACAAGCATCATCAAATTACACATATTGATTCTCTATAACGACAATTAAACAAACAAATGATTTCCAATGACGTTCCATCAATGTTTAAAATTTTATTTCAAGCATTATAATTTCATACTTAAAGTGTATATTCCGATTTTATCCCAGTTTATTTACTACAACGAGCGACGAGTTCTAGTTTACACCAATGCATACGTAAACATAACCTTATGTTTAAAATAAACCAAATTTGACAAAGTTTTTATCTCCAAAATACGTGACCAATTCTTCTACTCATGTTTTATATTACAAGATACGTCAAAAGTCTACTACGTTGACCCGAAAATTAATTCATACTAAATCCAAGTTATATATACTCGACAATCATATCGCAAATTTTATTATAAAACTCCTTTCTCGAACTAATTTAAACAAATTCTTAACAAGTCCATCACAATCTTTTAGTATCAAATTTTAATATATGAAAACAAAGATTTTACGAGTAATAATAATTACTTATTACGATTTACCAACCAAGGTTGAAGGAAAAAAAATAATAATTTCACAATGTCCATTTATTCTCTACACGAATTTTACGTGTTATAAGACACATCATACGTCATTTTTATCCGAAAGTTTCATTCACCAAATATTAAATATATAAAACACTTTATGTATAAATCATTCAATCAACAAAGTTCGATGTTTACTTAACTTGCACAAATGCCGGACCTCGTCATGTAAAATATTTACTTCAAAATAATGAAACAACAAAACAAAATGAAATAAATGGAACGAGAATACGTATGTCAACTAATTGTTGTTATCGGCCTCGGATGAGTCTCGAAATCGTACTCCACAAAATTAACACAAAAACCAACCAAATTCCAAGTTATCGCGCTTGATCACAACGCTAGTCTATTTTAAAACACATCTTTAAAATTCAAATAGAATAGTAAACAACGATTAAATGGCAACACGCCTCAACCACGTTTCATAATATACACACATGATTCGCCGCCCCAATGTACGCATCGTCGATTATACTTCGTCTAGGTTATAGTTACGTGAACTAACATATCAAACCCATAGGAATAAAGGAAATAAAGTAATACGTAAGTAAATTACGTTTCAAAAGAAAATGTCCAAAATGACACATCACGGTGCGATAACGACAATCGAGATCGACCTAGTCGATATAAAATATGTTACGAAGCATCATTTACGTATCTAGGATATCAAACGAGGTTCATATTCGGTTATTCGAACAATAAATTAATTATCAAGATTGATAATTAGCGGTAAGGCCGAACTCTCAACAAAACCGCATTTTAATGTACGATAATTACTCAAGGACCATTGCTTCACGTGCAATGCCTTTAAATACCATAGTATATACATACTTATACATACAACCATTCCTACATACACGTAGGATTACAACGCGGTGTTGCCATGTAATGCAATGTAGCCCGTTATGCCAATTACATGCAACATATAAGAAAATCTTACAAGAATTTGTAAATTACGATGATAAGTACTCAGCGTACAAAACAATATATCTCAATATATATCAAAGTATTTACTTACTAAATACTAGGGAATTCATATCAATTTCGAGGGATACATCTAAAATATAAAGCAATGCTAAAAAATTCTTACCGGAGCCGTGCAGGATAGTTTTGTGTGCTTGGACCATTTCTTACGACACCAAAAGTTATAGTTTAGGATTTTCAAAAATGACCTAGTTCTCTATAACTCATGGCTCTGATACCAATCTGTAACACCCCCACAAATGCTATGCGCAGCGGAACTACAACATTGGGTGCTACACAGTATTCATTGCACACAAGATATATCAAACGACGCTAAAAAGACGTCAACTTAAAACTTGAATTTAAAATTGTTAGATGATACATGTCCACGGTTTTTCCAACCCCACTTGGTACAACAGAGTTTAGCGTTTTCGGTCCCCATGAATCTCAACCCAAGAATTTCAGTTTCACAACAACATTACATTAAAATTTAAAATGTTTAAGTAGGAAAAGGGAGGAAAAACAAGCAGACTCCAAGCCATACACACAACATCCATCCCATGCACGCTCCATTCTACACTTCAGCGGTTACCTGAAACACATGCCAAAAATTTTGGTCAACGAAAACGTTGAGTGAAATTCATAGGTTTTACAATTCATTTGAACGTATATGAAATAAAAACCATTCGTGATCATTCATAGACTTGTCGATCAAACAATCTATATTCAGGATACTGACAATTGTGTTTAAGCTCATGACACTAATCCGTTAACTCAATCACCCGCGTAATAATTACCGGCGTGATTCAGATGAAACCAGTGCCCCTTCTAAAGGCATCAGTTGCAATTATACCTTATCTCTCATACAAGATAATCTACCGCAGAACTTACTCAACGTACAGCTTCTCGGCTAGCATTGGGTCGTTAGCCCCGTAGTACTACAAATTGTATAAGCGGCTATTTCCCCCTACTCGAGGGCAGGACAATAGTTAATAGTTCATGAATTTAGGGTCTTTTGCAACTTGGTACTCAACACAATTTCTAAGGCAACGTTCGGGTCTAACAATCATTCATGATATACGTTCCTTTTAAAAACTAGCATGCATTTCCCTCGCGGGTAAAACAGTTTGAAATAAATATAAGCGAGGCTATAAATTCACACCTTATATATTAAGTAGTCGGTAGTTCGAGAGATGATCACTGACGACGATACGGATGCCCGGGTAAATCAACACCTATCAACAAATAACGCGTAATGAGTAATCTCATTTTATATACCTTACGGTACTGTATAAAATACATATATACTAGTCACTTAGGACAATTATAACTCACGCCAAAACAATACAACAAGTATCACTCATTTTTACATCATTCGTTCTTACTATTTACGTTATCCATTTTTATCCATTTTCGCCGGTACTCACCGAAAGTACGGGCTGTTTTACTCTACTTAACCATTCTTATAAAATTTGACAAAATTCTCAAAAATCCTATAAGACCTGTAGATAACACATTTTTAACCCCAATAAAAGTTTTTACTTTTACGACTCGTTACTCAACGCTTTTCAAAAACTACATTTTACGGGCTGAAATTGTACTTCGACCAACTTTGACCTCTTTGACCTATATGAAATGCACCTTTGACTTCTTTGACTCCTAAGTCAACTTATAGACTCAATTACACAGGTTTGTGACCAAATTTTGACCCTTGACCATTTACCAATTCATACTTGTGGTCCTCGGGATTTGACTAAAACTATACATAAATTCGGATTATGAAAGTTCTCGTCTCCCGGTACTCGATCTTTAAAACCTCATAACTTTTAGCTCGTTTTGAGTCACGGGCTCTACCTTATACCAAATTAAAGATAAGAAGACCCTCTATAACTACATTTAGTTATCTAGATCTGTAGGAAAAATAATTTTTATAAAAAGGCCTCAAACTTTCTGCCTAAATTTTACTACACCAAAATCATGCTTAAACTCGATTCCAAACCTACTAATCACTACTAGGCATCATCCTAAGCTTCCCTAATCACAACCAAACACAAATTTTCAGTCCTACCCCTATTGATCAACCAACCTCATAATCTAAAATCAAAGAAAACAAACATGCAACCACTTAAACCTATTTAAAATATCACTAAACACAATGCCAAACACAAGGATAATACTCAAAATCATCAACCACCATGGCTCCCCAAACACCCCCTTATGCCGTGGGGTTTGGGTGACCAAATCACCACAACCAAATTGATTTTGGTGGGTTTTATTGGTGATTATACTTCCATTGTACATGAATTTAACATGCATCCACACAATTGACCTCAAAAACGAATTTGAATGTTCTTGAAAATTTTTGGAAAATTTTTGTTAATGCATGTTTAATTAAACCATGGATTAACACTCACCAATGGATTCTAAGAGGTGGTCTAAGGTTAGTTTTTGTGAAAACTCAAGAAAAATTGATGGGATGGTGGTTCTTGGTGGTTTGGCCGTCGGCCTAAGGACAAGAGAGAGAGAGTTTTGATTTTGTTTTTGGTAAATGTTTGTATGTGTTTGTGTTTGTGGCTTTTTGTGGTATTGGGAGGGACCAAAGTGCAAATAAGGGTTTCTTTTGGCCTTAAGTATAAAACGTCATCAAAACTTTGCGGGTTCGACTCACTAGTCCATTTTGAAAATTTTACGGGAGTCGGAAATCATCCCGAACACTCCAAAATATTTTTGGGATACTTTAAATGTACTCGGAAGGCTATAAAACTCACCCGACTCAACTTAACACGAATCGTAAGTAAAATTCTCGAAAAATTACATTATCGATAAATCGTCAATAATTATAGAAATTTGGGCATCCCTCGGTATCGTAGTCGTTATCGGTTCTTCTTAAATCGTCAATCGTTAAATTACGACCGTAAACGTCGGTTTCAACTTAACCCGTCAAATAATTCCACGATAAAAATTCTTAAAAATTTCAAAAATATACGTAAAATAGGATTAAATAAATAATGTTGGGCTCGGGATATCACATCCACAAGTGAGCCACAACCTAAGAGAGATGCTCATACTGAACAGCTCTTGAGACAATAACTTAGCATCATACGGCACTTTCACTGGTGTTACATCTGACCTCGCGTCGTAACTCCTCACGGTTTGTTTTCTACGATTTTTTTTAGTTTAATAAGTTTTTAAATTAAATAAATAGTTTTTAATAAATAAAAAATAGAAATAATATAAATATATATATTTTCAAAAACTAATAATAATAAAAATAAAATAAAGTTTTTATAAAAATTAAATTAATTTTCGTATTATAATTATTATTATTAATTTATTATTACTATTACTATTATTATTTTTGTTTTATTATTATTATTTTATTATTATTATTATTATTATTAAAATTAGCTAGTTCAAATATAAGGGGGTTAATAATTCTTCCAAGAGTCCAAACGAAAAGGGGTTATAAACAACATTTTGCATATATAAACTTGAAAGGCTGCCCAGCTCAGCTGGCAACCTCTCAACCTTTAAGAACTGAGCCACACGACCATGGTTTGATCCTTGGCATTGGCATTAAGCTGGGTATTTATATCAGCTGCCACGTCTCACTCTCTAAGTGGTCCACGCGGCGACCCGACCCGAACCAGACACGAACCAGACCCGCTGACGTCATGTTGACGTCAGCAAAACACGTGGCGGCGGCTGGCCAATTCCAGCACACCACTTATCAGTGAAAAAGTTGTCATATGTTGTAGGTACGAGGTGGCAGGTACGAGGTGGCAGACACGTCAGGGCGACTGACCAATCAGTAGCTGACACGTAGCATGCGGCGCTGACTGTTCAGTACGAGGTGGCAGACTGACACGTTAGACTGCCACCTCGTACGAGGTGGCAGGGCGGCTATCCAATCAGACAGTGCCACGTGGCACTGGGCGTGTATCAATCATATGATTAGAGGGTGCAGGCGTGTGATCTGAGGCATTCATTACCTGTATATCATGGACGAAGAAAACAAGAGAAAAAAGAGGGAAAATGACAAGATTACCCCTCTGTCTATGAGCTTATATATACTCTTTGTAAAAGGGTGTTAAGTTAGTTTTTTTTAATAGTTGTAGCTTTATTTTTTCTCTCAATGTTTTGTATTTTCCTTTCAACTTTTGTATTAGCTTATTTTTAAGCTCTCTTCAATATTAATAAAAGTTCATGTTTAGCTTATTGTTAATCTCTTTTAGCTTATTCTCATTCTACCTTTCTTAATTTTTCTTATAATCTAGCTTATATTTGGGATTAGTTTTTATAACTTTTTCCAAATAAGTTAGATTTATATAAAAGTTTGAAATAAGTTATCTTATTTCAAGCTTATTGTGGGCTTATATTTCGAGATCTAGATTATTGTGGGTGAATTTTTTTCAATTAGCTTTTTAAACTTTTTGAATCACATAAGTTTTAAGCTACAACTTATTAATAAGCTACCCTTTTAATTAATTGTGTTAATTACTACTAAGTGGAATAAACAGCTTATTTTGGGTGCCTTTTTCAACTGGCTTTTTAAGCTTTTTGAAACACATAAGTTATAAGTTTAGGCTTATAATTTATTTATAAGCTTTATTCTAAATAGTATTTTTAGCCTTTTAATTAATTACTTAATGCAATTTAATTTACTTTATTGCAAGTAGTTAATTAATTTAGTTTAAATTTATTTTTATCTTTGATTCACCTTTTAATATTGTAGATCTATTAGTGTTTAGCTTAAAAATTAAAATATTTTTATAAAACCAAAAAAAATAGTTAAGATCTATTAGGTTTTTGATAAAATAGTGTAGATCTATTTGTTTTTATCTTAAAAATTAAAAATATTAATTGTTGCTTATCATCCTAACCACTCTTGTGTTCTTTTAATCTTGGCGTATTGATTCATCACGTTTGGTGAAGAGCTTATGGGTTTAATAGATTTAGTTGATAGGTGGAATTACTTAGAGTGTTTGGTTGGTAAAAGTTGTGAAGTTCGGTTTCAATCGGTTTAGTAATTGTGTGATTTGAGTTTGATTTGAGAGGTCGTGTACTTTTGATAAGTGTGAAAACACACATCATTTATAACCTAAAAACCACTTAAAACACGGACAAATACATTATATTATACTTTTAATTGTCAGAATTACGCGTGTATTGTGTGTTTGTGTGTTTTCAGGCAAAACGGGTACAAAAGAAACAAATACAAGCTTTTACGGATTTTATCAGAAGAAAAGACGAGGAAAAGGAAAAAGTTATTTCAAGGACCAGATTTGCCCAATCTATAAAGATTAAATATTTAAAGTGCAGTTTGTTAAAAGATTAAGGTGTTCAGGTTACAAATGACCAAAAGTAAAGATTGAGGGACTTAAGAGAAAGAAAGTTTTTTTAACAATATATGGGATCATTATTCAGCTTCATCAGCAAAAGAAAGAACGACGGTTTTCTTCTTTAATACCTCTACACTATGTTCTCGAGTTATTAATAGTTAGAAAAGAAAAGAAGTAAAAGCTAGAGAAGAGAAGAGAAAGGAAGAGAAGAAGAATCATCCCAAAAGTGGAAGGAAAATTTTGTAGCTAAAATGGCTTAAATTTTCACTTCTCTTCTTTTCTTTTCTCTTATTAAAAAATCTCAAGAACGCAAATATGTTTTAGTTTATTTCCAAATCATTTCCTTTCTCTCAAAAATAAATCTTGAGAACATAGTGCTAGTGAGATTCAAGAGACATGTACAAAGTTTCAAGAGAAGATCAAAAGGCGAAAAGTGGTCATTGTATCATTATCTACAAGGACATGTGAATGAATTAGATCAAGATCAAGCAACCAAGGAACCTCTGAAATTCAGGTACTTCATCAAGAACACTAAGAAGACACGTGTTAGATGCTTATTGGTTGGAACATGTCGACACTACAACTCCTCACCCCACTCAACATCTATATACCCCTCACCCACTCACATTTGATCAGTTAGTTAGAAGGTGTAAAAACACCTAGTTAATTAGTTTAGAGTAATTATAGATTTAGGAGTAGTATAGTGTAACTCTTCTCACCATCTTTAATTCTGTGCTAATTTTGTAACGAATTCAGTTGATATCTTTCTGTTAATTCTGTTGAAATTGTAACTACTTTGACTCCATTAATGAAAGATTAAAGTTTCAGTTTTCTCAATCTTTTACTTTCTCTTATTTCTTCTTATTAACCGATCTGAATAAGGTTTTTAGTCATAAGTTGTTTCTAGCTTATGAGATTTGATTTTAAGCTGCAGTGAATCGTGTTCTTTTAGTGCTAGTGATGATTTGAGTTACTTATCAGTTATTAAGCTTGGTTTACTGTTCGAGTTACTATTCACGTCACTGTTAGGAGTAGTTTGTTTATAGTAATAATCTGTCAATTAGTTTGCTAGTTTGATTCGATAGAGATTTGGTTCTTAGTTCATTGAGAAATCTGTGTCGTTAGCTTGTTCAAGTTAATGAGATTTTCTACAAATCTTCTTTACAGTTTAATAAGCTCACAACTTATAAGTTTGTTTTTTTTTCAAAAATCTCTTACATATAATTCTTTACGATCTTTGAGTATTTCCATATCTTTATAGCTTATCCAGTTAGAATAGAATTTCGTTTTTCAAATCTTTTACAGGCTGTAGTTTTCGAGCTCCTGATATTGCTAGTTTTTTAATTTGAGCAGAGCAGTTGGTGTGTTGATTTTGATTGCAGTTCACTAGCCTAGCTCTCCGACGACGTACAAACCTATAGATGTATGTGTGATAGAAAAGTAAGCTCAACGCTTTACTTCGACAACAACGGATAAATCATCGAAGTAGCAGGTAAAGCCCATTTTAATTCTGCATTTTTAGTATTGAATAGTATTAGCTGTTAGACTTGTAGTTTGAAATGGATTACAGCATGCTTAAAGTTATTTGTTTGATCATTCGTGATATCTTTTTTAGTTCATTACTGTATTACATTTGACTTAGCTTTGTGAATTTACATTTTAGATAGTTAAGTAGTGTTAGGAAAAAGGTTTTAGCAGCCTTAGTATTGATAGAATGTGATATTTGATCTTGATCTATTTCGAGGTATTTGTAGTGCTAAGATGCTTTTGAGATCAGTTAAAATAGTGCAAATTTAAATCAGTTCATAATTAGAAAATAGTAAATCTATTTGAAGTTGCTAAGAATTGAACATGTTCTATGTTTATAAAAGTTGAGTAAAGATTTTCGTATATGTTCATGTTTAGTCCTCCGTAGTGTTAAGTCTCGTTTCAGTACCATTCCATTCCATTTAGTCAGTTAGAACTATTAGTTATTCGTTAGTAAATTTAGATAGCTGTAGGTCCTTTGTTAGAGAATTCCGTTAAAACTGTTACAATTTTAGTCCTTTCCGTTACTTACCTGTTGGGTCAGTTTTGGGTTAGATGGGCTGATTAGTCATGGGCCGTAGGATTTAATTTGAGTAGTAACAAGCATAATTACCCGCGCGTTACGGCGGGCCTTATTTATTGCGAATTATTTACATAAGTGAAGTTCTATCTTAAACATAATTAACCTCATAATATATGAGACACACTAAACCATACAGAAGTATGATTTTGATAAATCTCAAACAATTAATTTATCAGATCCTTGACATAAACTATATCCTTCTTGTCTGTGAAGTCCTTGATCCCAAACAACCACTTTAGGTTTCCGTGTTCAAACGTCGAGAACCCGCGCATTGGCAAAACGTATCCGACTCCAAATATTCAATGATAATTTGGAAACAAAAAGGAAATTTAAAAGCCACAAAAGTAAAGATACAAAATCTTAGGAAAAAGAAGCTAAATTAGTACGTATCATTCCTCTACAACACTTTTTTAGTATGGAAGGTAAGTGTCCAACTACAGTAAATAACTTAAATGTGATTGTATCATTCTTGTACAAATAATCTGTTTGAAACTTTAGTAATTTCTATAGATTAAAATCATAATGTGTTATTTGAGAAGAATCATACTTGGTGTATTAACACAATGAATTAAATTTCACCACTGTTGACTTTTTATTATTGTAGTCGTCACATTCAGGGCATCCAGAAACTTTGGCCATTACTCCGGATAATCCTCTACCAGTTAATAGTGTGAAACCAAATACATATATGAATCAATCACTGATCATTAAATTACCAAACATTGTAAAATAAACTTACCTAAACACCCCTTTAAATAATTACCAACCAAATTTTTTCTTACATTTCCAATATGTTCTAAACAAATATTCATTTTGGAGAAAAATACTGCAAGGACAATACAACACTAATACTACCATAAATCTAAGTTGCTTATAGCCATACCTGTTATTTCAATAATATAGTCATTTGATTACCTTCTGTCAAGCTCAAAATAGCAAGAGCCCCTTTGATACCAGTTCTTGATCCTTCATCATCAGCAGGCTATAATGTGTTTGCATCATTTTTACCACCAGTGGCTTGTTGTGCTATGATAGATGATGAATTGGCCTCATTTGATTCATGCCCATGAACTGTTCATCCTCGTGGGACCATCTATGTCGCTCTGCCCATGCGCTTCTTGGTATCTAACCATAACAATATGTTTAGCATCATCCATACTAAAACTCTAAAATATGTCTACGAAACAAAGTAGACTTAATATGTACCACATTATAATTAGGCATGCCTTCATTACAGTGAAGTTTCAAGAAGAGTTGTTCATGTTTGTGATATGCAAACTACCTCTTGGTGCCCTGCTTTGGAAACCAAGAACAAATTGTAAGAACTAAGACAATCTAACACCCCACCAAATGCTATGCGCAGCAGAACTACAACATTTGGGTGCTAGGCAGTTATCATCGCACACAAGATATATCGAACGAATCCAAAGAGACGTCAATTTAAAACTTAAATTAAAAATTGTTAAAAAGATACATGTCTACGGTTTTCCAACCCCAATTGATAAAACAGAGTTTTGCATTTTCGGTCCCCATGAATCTCAACCCAAAAGTTACAGTTTTCACAACAACATGACATCAAAGTTAAAAATGTTTAAGTAATGACGGGAGGAAAAACAAGTAGACTCCAAGCTCCACACACAACATCCATCCAATGCACGCTCCATGCTACACTTCAGCGGTTACCTGAAACACATGCTAAATTTGGTCAACGAAAACGTTGAGTGGAATTCATAGGTTTTACAATTCATTTTGAACATATGTGAAATAAAAACCATTCACGATCATTCATAGACTTGTCGATCAAACAATCTATATTCAAGGTACTGACAATTGTGTTTAAGCTCATGACACTAAACCGTTAACTCAATCACCCGCGTAATAATTACCGGCGTGATTCAGATGAAACCAGTGCCCCTACTAAGGCATCAGTTGCAATTATACCTTATCTCTTATCACAAATTATCCGTCCGTAGGGGGTATCAACGTACTAGCCCTCGTCTCGGATAGGGTAGTCAACCCCATAGTACTATCACTTTGTATAAGCGGCTATTTCTAATCCACGCTAGGACTAAACAATAGTTAATAGTTCATGAAATTAGGGCCTTTTGCAACTAGGTACTCAACACAATTTCAAAGGCAACATTCGGGTCCAACAATCATTCATGACATATGTTCATTTTGAAAACTAGCATGCATTTCCCTCGCGGGTAAAACAGTTTGAAATAATAATAAGCGAGACTATAAATTCACACCTTATATAACAAGTAGTCGATAGTTCGAGAGACGGTCACTGACGACGATGCGGATGCCCGGGTAAATCAACACCTATCAAACCAAATAACGCGTAATGAGTAATCTCATTTTAAAACCTTATGGTACTGTATAAAATACACAAATATTAGTCACTTGTGACAATTACAACTCACGCCAAAACAAAACGACAAGTGTTACTCGTTTTATACCATTTGTCCTTATTATTAACGTTATTCATTATTACTCATTTTCGCCGATACTTACCGAAAGTACGGACTGTTTTACTATACTTAACCATTTTTATAAAATTTGAGAAAATTCTCAAAAATACTATAAGACCTGTAGAAAACACATATTTAATCCCAACAAAAGTTTTCACTTCTACGACCCGTTACTCAACACTTTTCCAAAACTACGTTTTTCGGACTGAAATTGTACTTTGACCAAGTCGGACTCGTTTGACCCGTTTAAAATACTCCATTGACCCATTTGACACCTAAGTCCTATAATAGACTCAAATGTGCAGGTTTGACACCAAAATTCAACCCTTGACCATTTACCAAACTAAACTTATAGTCCCCGGGATTTGACCTAAAACCAAGCATAATTTCGGATTATGACGGTTTTCATCTCCCGGTACACGAATTTCAAAACGTCGTAACTTTTGACTCGTTAGGAGTCGTAAGCTCTACCTTATACCAAATCGAAGATAAGAAGATTCTCTAAAACTCTATCCTATCCAAAAGACCTGTTTTCAAAATAATATTTACGAAAATGCCTTAAACTTTCTGCCTAAAATCAACTATACCAAAATCATACTAACGCTCGTTTCCAAACCCATTTATCAACACTAGACATCATCCTAAGCATCCCTAATCACAACCAAACAACATTTTCAGTCCTAAACCCCTATTGATCATCAACCTCATAAAACCAAAATCATAAAAACAAGCATGCAAGTGATTATACCCATCTAAAACATCTAAAAACATAAGATTAAACATAAACCCAAGCTCAAAACATTAACCACCATGATCCCCAAACACCCCCCATTGAGCCGTGGGGTTTGGGTGATCAAAACCCACCAACCAAATTGATTTTGGTTGATTTGTTTGGTGTTCTAGCATCATTTTAGCATGAATTAAACATGCAAATGCCCAATTAACATCAAAAACGATTTTGAAAAATCTTGAATTTTTGGAAGAATTTTTGTTAATGAATGTTTGAAATAACCATGGATTAACACTCACTAGATGATTTTAGAAGGTGGTCTTTGATTAGAATTAATCAAAACTCAAAAAAATTTGATGTGGTGGTGGTTTTTGTGTGTTTGGCCGTCGGCCTAGAGAGAACAAGGGAGAGGGTTTGATCTTTTTTTTTGTGAAATGTTTTGTGTGTGTGTGTTAGTTCCCTTTTTGTGAAATGGGAGGGACCAATGTGCAATTTAAGCATTCTTTTGGCCTTAAGCAAAAACGACACCAAAACTTTACGGGATTGACTCACTAGTCATTTTAGAAAATTTTACGGGAGTCGGGAATCATCCCAAACACTCCAAAATACTTTTGGGATACTTTAAATGTACCCGGAAAGCAATAAAACTCACCCGACTCGACTTAACACGAACCGTAAGTAAAATTCTCGAAAAATTTCATTATCGATAAAACGTCAATAATTATAGAAATTTGGGCATCCTTCAGGATCGTATTCGTCATCTTCCTTCTTAAATCGTCAATCGTCAAAATTATAACCTCGAACATCGGTTTCAACCAAAATACTAAAATATATAGCAGTTAAAATTTATTAAAAATTTCAAAAATAAGCGTAATTTAGGGTAATGTTAGTGACCTCGGTTCTAGGGTATCACATCCACCCCTCCTTAAAGAGAGCGACGTCCCGGCGCTCGCCTCTTTTTATACTCACATTTCGTGCCGCTGGAACAGATGAGGATACCTTTCCTTGAAAAAGTCCTCACGTTCCCAAGTGTATTCCGGTCCACGCCTAGAATTCCATCGAACCTTCACGATGGGAATTCTACTACGCTTCAGCCTCTTGACCTCTCGGTCCATAATTTCCACGGGTTCTTCCACAAAATGCATTTTGTCGTCCAGTTGAATCTCGTCCAAAGGAATCACCAATTCCTTATCCGCCAAACTCTTCTTCAAGTTCGATACGTGAAACGTGTCGTGAATAGCACTAAGCTCGCTCGGCAACTCTAACTTGTACGCTACTGGTCCAATTCGTTTAACGATCTTAAATGGTCCAATATACCTCGGAATCAACTTTCCTTTCTTCCCAAAACGAATTACACCCTTCCACGGTGATACCTTAAGCATAACCATATCTCCGACTTCAAATTCCAACGGTTTCCTTCTGTTATCGGCATAACTCTTCTGTCGGCTTCTCGCAACAAGTAGTCGGTTCTTGATTTGCACAATCTTCTCGGCCGTCTCTAAAACCATTTCGGGTCCAGTCAATTGACTTTCTCCTACTTCACTCCAACACACAGGCGATCTACACTTCCTTCCATACAATGCTTCGAACGGTGCAGCCTTGAGGCTCGCATGATAACTATTGTTATACGAAAACTCCACTAAAGGCAAGTGGCGTTCCCAACTTCCTTCAAAATCAATCACGCATGCTCGGAGCATGTCCTCCATCGTCTGAATAGTTCGTTCACTCTGGCCGTCAGTCTCCGGGTGATAAGCCGTACTTAAATTCAACTCAGTGCCCATCGCACGTTGAAGCGATTTCCAAAATTCCGAAGTAAATCTACTATCGCGATCCGAAATGATCGATAACGGTACTCCATGTCTGCAAACGATCTCCTTCACGTACACACTGGCCAGCTTTTCCATACTGTCCGTCTTCTTCATAGGTAAGAAATGAGCAGATTTCGTTAATCTATCCACTATTACCCAAATCATATCACATCCACTAGGAGTTCTGGGTAAACCCGTCACGAAATCCATAGCGATTTTCTCCCATTTCCATTCTGGGATCTCTGGTTGTACCAACAACCCAGACGGTTTCTTATGTTCGGCTTTAACCTTCGCACAAGTCAAACACTTACTAACGTAACGAGCAATATCCGCCTTCATATTCGGCCACCAATAAACTTTCTTCAGATCATGATACATTTTATCCGATCCAGGATGTATCGAATACTTCGACTTATGTGACTCGTTCATAACCAAATCTCGTACTCCAGGCTTTCCTTCCTCGGATGAACACAACGGTAACCAAATCCGATTCTCAAAATATCTCAGTCCGTCTGACCTAATCACAAAAAGAGGTTTCAACATTCTTCCCAAGTTCTCAGCATCAACATTCTCTTTCATTAATCCCCTCTCTTGAGCCTTCAGTATAGTTTCGGTAAAGTCAACACTCTCAGTCATCACCAAGCTCTGACTCTCAAAGGTTTCTCTCGTTCCTTCCTACTAAGTGCATCCGCTACAACATTCGCCTTGCCAGGATGGTAGCGAATTTCACAGTCATAGTCACTCAGTAATTCTACCCATCGTCTCTGTCGCATGTTCAACTCCTTTTGATCTAAAATGTGCTGCAAACTCTTGTGGTCAGTGAATACAACACACTTCGTCCCATACAAATAATGTCTCCACAACTTCAACGCAAAAACTACAGCTCCTAATTCCAAATCGTGCGTCGTGTAGTTCTCCTCATTCTTCCTCAGTTGTCTCGACGCGTAAGCTATCACCTTTTCGCGCTGCATCAACACCGCTCCATAACCCTCTCGAGATGCGTCACAATACACTACAAAGTCTTCGGTTCCTTCAGGTAATGACAATATCGGTGCGGAACATAACTTGTCCTTGAGCGTTCTGAAAGCGAATTCTTCCTCATCTCCCCATTCATACACCCTATTCTGTTCGGTAAGCTTTGTCAATGGCTTCGCAATCAACGAAAATCCTTCAATGAATCTCCGATAATACCCAGCTAAACCAAGGAATTGCCGAACTTCAGTCGGCGTTGTCGGTGCCGACCATTCTCTGATCGCTTCGACCTTGGCAGGATCCACGTGAACTCCTTTGCTATCAATTACGTGACCAAGGAATTGCACGGACTCTAACCAAAACTCACACTTCGAGAACTTCGCATACAACTTCTCTTTCTTCAGCAGATCCAATATCTTTCTCAGGTGCTTCTCGTTCTCCTCCTTACTCTTAGAGTAAATAAGAATATCATCGATAAAAACAATGACAAACTTATCTAGATACGGCTTGCATACGCGATTCATAAGGTCCATGAATACAGCAGGCGCGTTTGTCAACCCAAACGGCATCACTCGAAATTCAAAGTGTCCATACCGCGTACGAAAGGTAGTTACAGGAATATCCTCCTCTCTTACACGTAGTTGATGATACCCTGATCTTAAATCGATCTTTGAGTATACACAGGAACCTTGCAATTGATCAAACAAATCGTCAATCCTCGGCAATGGATACCGATTCTTAACCGTCAGCTTGTTGAGTTCTCTATAGTCAATACACATCCGAAATGAACCATCTTTCTTCTTTACAAACAACACTGGCGCTCCCCATGGTGATGAGCTCGGCCTAATAAATCCTTTGTCCATCAATGTCACACTCCCAAAATATCAGAGTATAATGGCGACAAGGGAGTGGTGACGTCATGATTATCATACGCACATAGTCACAAAGAACGACCTCTAAATGAGACGTTCGGAAAATAGATCACTTGTAATTAATAAAATAAATAGTTTTAACAAAGTGCGGAAGCATAAACTGAATACGGTTACAAAACATAGTTTTCTCAAATGGTACAAATGATCGTTGTTTCAAAGAAATGACGACAATGCATGAGACCTCATTTAGCATCTTCCTTCTTAATACCTGAGAAAAACATTGCTAAAGTGTCAACATAAAGTTGGTGAGTTCATAGGTTTAGTTAAGTGGAAATGTTTAATAAACCACAAGATTTTCCCAAATGTGATGACAATATAACAGATACAAAGTCATCTCAAAAGTATTTATTACAGTCTAAGCTCGTGACACCGAAGCGTTAACATCACCGGCAGTATAATCATATAAATGTAGCCCAAACTAGATGCCTAAACCCACGACATCCTATCTCAGACTCAAATGAAACTGTGCCCACTTGTCCCCTTGTTGGACAAGACAGACAGGGACGTCAATCCCGATAGATCTATCCATTACATTTGCGCTTACACAAAGTAATTAACGGTTCACGATTCACGGGCCAAAGCAACTGGGTTTTTAGTGGGACTTAGACTAATATATAAATTAGTAATTGCACTTGTGTTCACACGTTAAAATCAAGCAATGTCTCACCCCAAAAAGTAGTGAAAAATAGTAAAGTATGGGGCTATAAACTCACCTCGTTAATTCAGCAAAGAGAACGAAGATAAAATAGCTCGAGAGTACGGTTACGCTAGCCGCGACCTAATTAATTATGAGGATCGAGTTACGATACGAAAAATTATATTATTAAAAATACGACACCCTAGTTGTGTTTGACGAAACCATATGTTTACGAAAAAGTACGATAAATAAAAGTCGGTTTATTAAATGGTCGGGTTTCACGGGTTAAATTATAACTTAAATTTACAAAATTCGTTTTGGGCTTTAACCAAACTAAATATAAATACAAAAGGCCCAAAATGGGTCCAACACTTCACTCACAACCGGCCCAAGGGTCATTAGACCCGGCCCGGCCCATGGGCGGAATAAACAAGGAACGGATGGAGTAAATACACGCGTGTTTACACACACAACTCCATAACAGAGAGTTATACTCTCTCTCATCCCTCGATAACAACTCCACCGCCCCAATCCCTTCTCTCTCTTAAATCTAGATCGGTTCACTCCTCCATGGCTAAATATCTTATCAGTTTGAATGCATTAATTAAATATGGGTGGTCTGAGGTGTTTAGATCGCGTGAGATGTGGGGTTTCATCCCCACATCAAACCGATTTGGTTTTCTGATGTGTTCATCCTTGTGGTCTCGTCAATCAATAGCCAGAAATCAAAGATAAGTTTGTTTTTCCTTTATTTCTTTTAACAAGTGATGTAGAAGATTTTGTATATACTTTATTTTAGGAAAAACAAAGCAACACAAAAAGCGGTAAGTATTAAGCGTCGGTTTAGGAAAACCAAGCACTTATGACCCTATGGATGGGAATCGTTCTCTCGAGGAGGCACGTGTGTTGTGTAATGAATGATTGATTATGTTTTTGATTATTAATGAGAAGAAAAGAAGAAAAAATGACGAAGACGAAAAAATTAGAAAAATAAGGCAAAACACTACTAGAAAGTTACGACGAAGAACGTGAAAAACACAAAATACCAAATTTTGATCTAGAAATTCCTAAAAATTACTAAAAATCCCAAAATAATATTCTAAGAGTTTACAAAAAATTCAAACTTGCCAAAACCTTTTAATTAATTTAATAATGACTTTTTAATGCTAATTAAAGCCCTAAAAATCACTTTTAAATATTAAAAAGCCCTAAACAAAATTTTATAATTTGTAAACCTCAAATATGACCTAATTAAACTAAAAACTATTTTTAAAAATTTTAAAACCAAATTAAACTATTTTTAAACTCCTAAAAACTATTAAAAACTATTAAATCTTAAATTAATTCTAAAAATTAATGGAAAAGCCTAAAAATTAAATGGAAAGTGACAAAGGTCCTATTTTACTGTCTAGAATCTAGGAAAAATGAAAAAAAGTTAAAAATAAAACTTTTTATTTTAATGAATAAAATAATAATAAAATATTCTAAAAAATTAAAAGTTCTTAAATAAATTCTAAAAAATTCTCAAAAATCCTAAATAATCTAACTAAGAAGAAAATGTAAACAAAAGTTTCTAAAACCTTTTAGTTAATTTTATATTAATTTTTAAAGTTGCCAAAAAACCCTAAAATTAAATAAAATCAAAAATTAAAGTTTTTGAAAACTTTTTTATATGTAAACCTCAAAAATATCGATTAAAACCTAAAAACTATTTTTTTGTATTTTTTAGTTACTGTTTACTATTTTTTAAAGACTTTCTAAATTAAAAACTAAAAATAATCCTATTAAATAATTTAATAAAAGGAAAAATAATATTTTTTACCAGAAAAATCCTAAAACCTATAAATGTCCTATGAAAAATGGAAAGAAGCCAAAAAACTTAATAAATAAGCTGAAACTAAGCAAATAAGCTACGGCTTGTTTAGAAAAGCCAAACTTAAACACACCTTAAATACAATTCCAAACCAAACTCATCAGTCAAAGTCCCCAGGGCGCAATGGTTAGAGCTTATGTGTGTGAGAGGAGTGGCGCAGGTTCGAGTCCTGGCCACGTCCTTTTTGGGATTTATTTTTTTTTTCTTTAGCTTTTTAAAACTTGATCAATACCACTTATAAGCTCACAAACACGAATCCAAATCCAAAATTAACCAAGATTGAGCAATTTACAAGTCAATTAGTGCCCAGGTCTGGATATGTTTCTGAAAAACAAATATGAACACCAAGAGGTCTTGGTTAATGCTATGTTTGCTGGTATTTTTGGAACAAGAGGGCACCCCTTCACTCTTTCTGAGTGAAGGGAGTCAATCAAAGCACAAATCAAGCAAAGTTTAAACACTTAGCACACAAAATTCACAAATCAAAAGCACAAATGCACATAACAAGTTTCTGATGAAAAAAATGAAGACTGGTGGTTGTTTAAACCTTTTTCTAGCACCCAAGTGAACTTCAAACAACCAAACTAAGCATACATACACAAAAGTAAATTCATTAATCCTTATAATCTAATTCTTAACAGATTTGAGATGACAAGATCCAAAACCTAGCAAAAACAAGCAGAATATGACTTATGCCAATTTCTATCTTACTTTTCCTTTTTAACACATGCAACTTGCTCAAATCTTGCACCAAATGACAACACACAAGGCAAACAATCTTTCCAAACCTTTCTTACTTACTCTAACACCTTTTTAAAATCATGAATCAAATATTATACCCTGCTAAAACCTGTTTCCAAACACCCTGTTAAAAACCTTTAAACCAAAATTTTCAATCCAAACCTTTGCAAACTTACTCAAATCAATTCTACTATCATCTAACATGTATTTTATAACACAAGAACACAAAATAAAGCAGATTAACACATTTAATCAAGTAATCATGCAAATCACCAAAAAAACTCAACTTTCTGAAAATTTCAAAGGAACAAGAAATTTTTACCTAAGGACCCCACATCCAGGGTCCTTTGTGGTTGCTATACCACCTCCCTACCAGCTGGGGCTGGTGCTGAACTGAATCAACAATCTCTCTAAAACCTGCTAAGAAGAAATCAAAGAAAAACAGAACAAATACAAAGCAAGGTATAATCTGTTAACTTTTGTCTTTCTTAAAAACTTATCCAAACTTCTTAAAACTTTCTTACACGTTTTAACAACTCTCAACCTCAGAAAAATCAAAGGGACTAGTCCACTTTCACTTCCCAATCCTTTTAAGTTTTCTGAAATTAAAGCACTTTTTAAAACTTTTTGAATTTTCAAAACTCAAACAAATCTTTCACAAATGGAACTCAGCTTTTGCATATACCTCAACACACAAACTTTTTAAAACAACATAAAAGGAATTACAATGATTTTAACAAACACCAAACTTTATATATTTTAAAAAAGGAATTACAAGAGAATTTGCAAAAAACTGGAACAAAGGATATGATGAACATGCTCATCATATTTATACATACAATGGAACTATCTAGATGCTAAAACCCTAAACATTGGATTTCCAGGAATGCCCTTGAAGTCTTTGACTGGAAAACGGGTCAAATTTGTGCATGTGAGTCTTGTACTGGATGCCATGTGATATGACAGCTATGGAAGACCATTCTTGGACGTTAGATGAAGCTTGGGGACAAGGGAGAACATCTTACACGTTAATCTGGTCGGGGCATTGGGTTGTGGGAAAAGGATGGGTGCAGGGGAGGTACGGGGAGGGGACCAGAGGACACGTGGGTTGGTTTTGTGAGGTGGGTTAGGTTTAGGAGACGGGTAATTAGGGATCTGGACAAGTTGGGTGAAAAACCCCTTGATTTGAGTGGTAATTGATCTGGGGGAGTTTAGGGTTTATATGGGATTAAGGTGGGTTTTTGATCCGGTTTGGGGTTTAATTTTAGTTTAAAAATATGTTATGGAGGGAAGTGTGGGGATTAGTGGTGGGGTTTGACTTTTTTGACCAAGTTAAATAAATAACCGGGTTGGACATGGGTATGGACGGGTAGGGTTGTGGGTTTGGGTAAGGGTAAGGGTTGGTGGGTGGGTAGGGCTGACATGTCAGGTTTTGGTTGGGTGATAAGGTTTGTGGTTTTGACAGATTAGGTCCCCAGGCTTTCCAATCTCATTCACTTTGTAAATAATTCCCATCAGCGTTTGTTTTAGCCTTATCAACTTTGGAAACTTGTCAAAACTGGCACAAAGGTTTCCAAAGACTTTTCCAAGGGTATAAAATGTATATTCTTCAAATTCCAAGGACTGATCTTGTACAATCTTCAAATATTAAGGATAATACTTGTACATTTGATAATTTGAGGGTCAAATGTGACAAGTTCTTCAAAGATGAGGGGCCATTTTTGCCAATCTTCAATTCTTCAAGGGTCATTTTGCAAATTTCCAAACTAGGGCCCGGTTCATTGTGCGGCTTCGTTTCCCGTGTTCGTTTTTGATTGATTCTTGTGTTCTTTTGCCAATTCCTCAATATCCGTACCTAAAAATACACAAGTAACAAACACGAGCATATATTTGGTCTTTTTATGATATTTTATGCAATTTAAGGCCGTTTTGGACGATGAGACCATGTATAAAAGCAGTCTCATCACTCCCCCATACTAAACCATTGCCGTGCCCTCACGCAATGCTAAGAATAAAGTATCAAAGCATCTCCAAAATTTAATTTTATTCACTTTATTGAAATGATAACTAGCTACATACTACAATTACTACTACTTGTGTTATAGACATAATGTATGATTTTCATCGCAAAATGGGACGTTTAGGTTCATAGAATAAGAACACGTGAATGCTTCGTTAGAAATAATTTCATCGTCCTCGATTTTCACCTTAATTCCATGCCAAGCGTGCAACGCGATCATTGTCATTATAAGTTAGTAATGCTAACACTACTCATATGCCCTAATCACGTACTTATTCTCCCATTATTCCTAAGTTGTATCTCTTATATTTTATTATGTCTTAATGATCACGAGGATACATCGTTGACTTATGCGATAATAGAGATTTAGGTCTAAAAATAGAGTCCTAACGGTGTAACTAAGACCATCAAATCAATAATCCCTCCTAATAGACAACGATGTTAAAAAATTAAGTTGACAAGAAGAATCGATAAACACGGTTTTATAACGGTTTTGAACATGAGACTTATTACCAAGACTTTTATACGCCCCCTAACGGAAGGACCTTATTATCTTTGGTTTACCTCCATCTTTTATTCAACTTCGCCATGAAGCTTTTATTATGACTTCGGTCTTGCCTTGCCTTTTATTATCCGCCATCATCGGTGGTTTTATTAGCCAAAGACGTATATCCTCACGCTAAAGCGAATTTTGGATCTTTAAAGCTTCGAAGATTAAGGCTTGATTCACTTTCAATTTTGCATAGATTTTAGGCCTTGTGGGGCTTCAAATTGTTTGCTTGATTTAGGTGAGCACTTGAAATCTTATTATTGGGTGAAGCTTTCGATTATTAGGGTGTCAATACTTCAAAACCGTGACGCTGGCGATATCTTAATGTCTTCCCAATTTAATTACACGGAAGCTACTAGAAAAGACTAGAAACCCAACAATCAAAACTAAACCGCTAAGTCAATATTTATTAAGCAAAAATATTTACATGCGAAGGGAGAATAAGCAAACAACGAGAACACATGAGTTTTTGAAAGAATACGAGTACTCTACGTTTAGCATAGTAACTTATAATTAACTCTATCATTTCTCGTCCTCATTTAAGAGACTTAGCCTAATGTGTAGTTAAGGAATCAAAGCTAAGTGCTCAACACGCACGGTCGAGTCAAAAATTACTCTTATTCTCGCCATCGGAAAATCTACATTCGTGTCTTCAAACACTTATGAAACATGAGAAAAAATTTTAAAATTTGGCCATTTTTAGCCTTATTTTGCAAGAAAACGATAGCAAAACGATAAACTTTGGAAAGCGTGAAGGTTTGGCAAGGCAAGTATCTATTCACCCCCCATACTAAAGTTAAACATTGTCCTCAATGTTTCGAGTCTAGGGGTGCAAACACCCCCATACTAGAGACGTAGTCGAATGCCTAATCTAGCATGGAAAGGGTGTAACCAATAAGTTTAGAAGCCGTTTATGAAGTGTGCTAAAAACCTAAGGTTAGAACAAAAAAGGATATATCATATGTGGATATTGGGAAAGGCCTCCAAAGCAAACGATCGAGTGCTCCCATGAAACGAACACGAGAGGCTCCAATCGTGAAGATGATGATCTAAAAGACACAATTCACAAACAACCACGGAAAAAAGGTTGGAAGGGCACAAATCCCCTCACATTAAACTAATTAGAAAGCAATAATATGTACATGGATAAGCATGGGTCTCCCCCACGAGGCACCTTGTTTTTGATAACCGAGTCAAAAGCTCGACTCGAATCCCCATAAATGTGATCATTTAGGGATAATCATGGTATGGTCAATTTTTGGTGGGGCTTACATGATAAACAAGGCCCAAAAGTACGTGGAGTACTTTAAAAATCCGATAAACGTATACCGGGGTCAAAGATAGCGTCCTCGTTTTCGGATGAAAGACGAGACAACACAACTCCAACACAAATCCCAATGGGATAGAAGAAAATAGGAGAGAAGAAATAGAAGGGTGGGACAATGGGTAAGTCAACAACAACTTGAGTCACTCGAGGTAAACTCGCACCAATCAAATGAAAAGATTTTCCATTTATTGCATCGGTGGAAGACCGAGATTTCCCTATATAAGCAATTCCAGGATCAAATATCTCGTCCTCGGTGGAGAAAGGGGAGGGAACATAAGGGGCTTCCCCCACACTAGGTTCACACAAAGCATCGTCAAAAGGAGAAGACGAGCTTGTAGTACTCAATACACGCGGTGATGACGGAGTTAGAATAGTAGAAAAATCTTTTAAATTAAATTCAAAATCTTTTCCTTTTTCATCTTTAAAACTCTCCTTGTGAAAACCCGATTTAATTATGTCAAAAATATTTGGTGTATCTAAAACAATGTTAGTCACACTAAAAATTATCACATTTTGAAAGCGTTTTGGTTTTGGTGGTGGCAAGTTTTCAAATCTTTTGTCAACAAAGAAAACCTCCCCATCGGGATCAACGTATTCATCATCCGAAGAATCACTCGAGATTGGAATTATCGGCTTAACACTCTTAACCTCCATCGGCGGAGGGGACGGAACTTCATTTTTCTCAACTCCTAAAACTCTATTTGAAATCCTTTGACAAATGTTTTTGATGGGATTGACATTGTACAAAGATGTGATCGAATAAACATGAGAAAGAGTGGAGTTTTGGGTTGCATTAATGACGAGTTCTTCCTCATTGAAACGAAGAGTGATTTTTCTTGCATGCACATCGATAAGTGCTCTCGAGGTATCCAAAAAAGATCGACCTAAAATTAACGGAACTTTAGGATCGATGGGAATATCAACAACAATGAAGTCCACGGGATAATAGAATTTCCCAACTTTCACAAAGACGTCCTCGGCAACTCCACAAGCTAGAATCGTAGAATGATCGGCCATTTCGATTGACATTCTTGAAGGAGTGAGATTTGGAAGATTGAGCGATTTAAAAATCTCAAGAGGCATCAAATTAATACTAGCACCAAGATCGGCCAAGGCGTAGCATTCTTCCATGTCTTGGATAGCACATGGGATTAAAAACTTTCCAGGATCACCGACTTTTTGAGGTATGCGGCTTAGAAAAACCGAAGAACAACTAGACGACTTTTGCAATTTTTCTTTGTTATTCAACATACTTTTGAAGTTCGCGGCAAATCGAGGCATCATGACTAAGGCGTCGGCAAAACTTATATTGAAATGCAAGTCACGAAACATTTTCATAAAGAGTTCAAATTGGTAATTATTTCGTTCTTGTGCCTTTTTCTTGTTTCGTCTTGATGGGTAGGGTAAAGGTGGTGTGGGTTGGGGCAAATTAGGCATAGGCATCGGCCTTGGAATCTCGGGTTCCATAATGGGTATTGGTTCAACCGTAGGTGTGGATTGAGCGGTACTTCGTGGGCTTGTAATGTGCTCCTTTTCAACCACGACCTCGGGTTCTTTCTCTTTTTCCTTCTCCATAGAAGTACTTGGACGAGAAATGGGTTCTTTGAAAGTTTTACCACTACGAGTAGTAATAACCTTCAATTCTCCTTTCGGGTTCACGATGGTATCACTAGGAAGACCACCCGAAGAAGAGGGCTTACACATGATAGCTTCAAACATTTTAGCCATTCGATCTTCAAACTTAGATTGCCTAGCATCCGCTTTCAACAACTCTTGCTTAATCTCATGTTGTCCTTGCTCCATTTTTTGTTGATTTTGTTGGAGTCGTGTGACATTTCCTTCCATTTTATTAGCATGAGTTTTAAGTTCATTAGCAAGTTCGGTTTTAAGCTCATTTTTCAATTCGGATCTTAAGCTAACCATTTCACGTTGCATGTTGTCAAACTTAGCATCATTAGCCTTAGCATAATTCAAAAATTCTCCTTGAAGATTTTTGGTGTGATCGTTTTGAAAACCTTGGGCATTAGTTTGAAAATCACGGTTTTGGTTTTGGTTTGAAATTTGCCCATTTCCACTTTGGTAATTACCTTTGTTATAATTCCTTTGATTTCCTTGGTAATTTCCACCTTGGTTGTTGTTGTTGCGATAATTATTAGCATTTTGATTGGGTTGAGCTTGATTTGAACGTGAACCTTGACCGATTTGGTTATAAGTTCCCGTGGCTACAAAAGCATTCGAAGTGTTACCATCCGCGGTAATGCACTCGGATAAATCATGAGCTCCCCCACACAAAAAACAACTTTTAGAAACCGCTTTAACCGAAGCGGTGTTGGAAGCTTCTTGAGCCTTCCAATGGGACATAAGGTTTGCAAATCTATCGAAAAATCGGTTTTCTTCATTTGCTTCATCATGTAATGCATTGATACTTTGAGACGATGATGAGCCCCTTTTGGCAACACTCGGTGTGTGACGAGGGCTATAAACCTTAGACCTATTCTCGATTATGACCAAAGCTTCTTCAACCGTTTTACACAAAAAATTACCACCCGCGGCGGCATTTAAATAATCTCTTTCATGATCGTTAAGTCCATTGTAAAACGTGTCGATTTGGTGCAAATCGGAAAATCCATGATGAGGACATTCGTGTAACATCTCCTTAAACCTATTCCAAGCCGTAGAAAAACTTTCATTTGATTCTTGTGAAAATTTAGAAATCTCGTTCTTCAAATGCGTAGTCTTAGAGGGCGGAAAAAATTGGTTCACGAACTTCGAAACGAGATCCTTCCACGTCAATATAGAATTGGGTGGCTCTTTCTCTAACCAAAATTTAGCGGGCCCCGCTAAGGAATACGGAAATAACATCATCTTAATCGAGTCATTCGAGACATCCTTGAATTTGCACGTGGCGGTAAGACGATTAAATTGGCGGATATGGTTGTGAGGATTGTCCTTCTCATCACCACGGAATTTGTTGTTTTGGATCATCGACAACAAACCCGTTTTAACTTCAAAATTCTCCGCAAGGATTGCGGGAATTACAATAGCTTCTCCATAACCCTCGGTGGGTGCTTGAAGTAACTCCATCATAGTTCGATTCGCCATGGTTGGTTCTTCTCGTACAATGGGTTCGTCAATAGGAGACTCCTCACTAGAAAGAGTGAGTGATTTGTTTCTTCGTTTACGAGCACGTCTAGCTTTAGAGCGAGTTTGCATAAACGTCACGTACAACGAGAAGGCGAGCAAAGAAGATTCTTTTTGGTATTTTGTGTTTTTTCAATTTTTTTTTTTTTTTTGTGGTTTTTGATTGTATTAACTTTTTTTTGGAATTGGTGAATATATTGAGTAGACAACAAGTCCACAAATCTCCTCACTAATCAAATCTCTTGATTAAAAAGGCCTCAAGGAATGAAAACGATCACGTGGAGTGAACGCCTTCGATGACTTTAGAACGATGGTGGAACACCAAATCGTTCAAGAGGGTTTAATCAAATGAAACCAAGAAAATATATATGATATGTAATAATACTTTGGGCGGCAAAACCCTCGATTCACTCTCAAATTCAAATACGCACAAGCAAGCGGAGGAAACGAGGCGGCGCGAAGCACTTAAGAGCCTTTTTCCTTTAGGTTGTGAAATACAACCGCCTTATACCCACCTTATAGTTTGTATTTTCAAGATTAAGCTTTACGAAAGTATTTATCTATTTTTGCCTTTTTTCTTTGGTTTGAGATTCGAATACAATGATCGAGTGATGAAATCCCGAATCAAGGTTGTGATTGCTCACGTATTTGGAGTACTTGTGTATTTATTGTTCTACGTATACAATATAGTAATAGTATTCACACAAAAACCGAAAAACGATAATACGTATTAATAGAGTGCTATTAATACAATTATATTTATGGCTAATATAGAAAAACAACAATGGTCAATCAAAACACAACACGCCTCCCCGGCAGCGGCGCCAAAAGTGATGTAGAAGATTTTGTATATACTTTATTTTAGGAAAAACAAAGCAACACAAAAAGCGGTAAGTATTAAGCGTCGGTTTAGGAAAACCAAGCACTTATGACCCTATGGATGGGAATCGTTCTCTCGAGGAGGCACGTGTGTTGTGTAATAAATGATTGATTATGTTTTTGATTATTAATGAGAAGAAAAGAAGAAAAAATGACGAAGACGAAAAAATTAGAAAAATAAGGCAAAACACTACTAGAAAGTTACGACGAAGAACGTGAAAAACACAAAATACCAAATTTTGATCTAGAAATTCCTAAAAATTACTAAAAATCCCAAAATAATATTCTAAGAGTTTACAAAAAATTCAAACTTGCCAAAACCTTTTAATTAATTTAATAATGACTTTTTAATGCTAATTAAAGCCCTAAAAATCACTTTTAAATATTAAAAAGCCCTAAACAAAATTTTATAATTTGTAAACCTCAAATATGACCTAATTAAACTAAAAACTATTTTTAAAAATTTTAAAACCAAATTAAACTATTTTTAAACTCCTAAAAACTATTAAAAACTATTAAATCTTAAATTAATTCTAAAAATTAATTGAAAAGCCTAAAAATTAAATGGAAAGTGACAAAGGTCCTATTTTACTGTCTAGAATCTAGGAAAAATGAAAAAAAGTTAAAAATAAAACTTTTTATTTTAATGAATAAAATAATAATAAAATATTCTAAAAAATTAAAAGTTCTTAAATAAATTCTAAAAAATTCTCAAAAATCCTAAATAATCTAACTAAGAAGAAAATGTAAACAAAAGTTTCTAAAACCTTTTAGTTAATTTTATATTAATTTTTAAAGTTGCCAAAAAACCCTAAAATTAAATAAAATCAAAAATTAAAGTTTTTGAAAACGTTTTTATATGTAAACCTCAAAAATATCGATTAAAACCTAAAAACTATTTTTTTGTATTTTTTAGTTACTGTTTACTATTTTTTAAAGACTTTCTAAATTAAAAACTAAAAATAATCCTATTAAATAATTTAATAAAAGGAAAAATAATATTTTTTACCAGAAAAATCCTAAAACCTATAAATGTCCTATGAAAAATGGAAAGAAGCCAAAAAACTTAATAAATAAGCTGAAACTAAGCAAATAAGCTACGGCTTGTTTAGAAAAGCCAAACTTAAACACACCTTAAATACAATTCCAAACCAAACTCATCAGTCAAAGTCCCCAGGGCGCAATGGTTAGAGCTTATGTGTGTGAGAGGAGTGGCGCAGGTTCGAGTCCTGGCCACGTCCTTTTTGGGATTTATTTTTTTTTTCTTTAGCTTTTTAAAACTTGATCAATACCACTTATAAGCTCACAAACACGAATCCAAATCCAAAATTAACCAAGATTGAGCAATTTACAAGTCAATTAGTGCCCAGGTCTGGATATGTTTCTGAAAAACAAATATGAACACCAAGAGGTCTTGGTTAATGCTATGTTTGCTGGTATTTTTGGAACAAGAGGGCACCCCTTCACTCTTTCTGAGTGAAGGGAGTCAATCAAAGCACAAATCAAGCAAAGTTTAAACACTTAGCACACAAAATTCACAAATCAAAAGCACAAATGCACATAACAAGTTTCTGATGAAAAAAATGAAGACTGGTGGTTGTTTAAACCTTTTTCTAGCACCCAAGTGAACTTCAAACAACCAAACTAAGCATACATACTCACCATATAGCACAAAAGTAAATTCATTAATCCTTATAATCTAATTCTTAACAGATTTGAGATGACAAGATCCAAAACCTAGCAAAAACAAGCAGAATATGACTTATGCCAATTTCTATCTTACTTTTCCTTTTTAACACATGCAACTTGCTCAAATCTTGCACCAAATGACAACACACAAGGCAAACAATCTTTCCAAACCTTTCTTACTTACTCTAACACCTTTTTAAAATCATGAATCAAATATTATACCCTGCTAAAACCTGTTTCCAAACACCCTGTTAAAAACCTTTAAACCAAAATTTTCAATCCAAACCTTTGCAAACTTACTCAAATCAATTCTACTATCATCTAACATGTATTTTATAACACAAGAACACAAAATAAAGCAGATTAACACATTTAATCAAGTAATCATGCAAATCACCAAAAAAACTCAACTTTCTGAAAATTTCAAAGGAACAAGAAATTTTTACCTAAGGACCCCACATCCAGGGTCCTTTGTGGTTGCTATACCACCTCCCTACCAGCTGGGGCTGGTGCTGAACTGAATCAACAATCTCTCTAAAACCTGCTAAGAAGAAATCAAAGAAAAACAGAACAAATACAAAGCAAGGTATAATCTGTTAACTTTTGTCTTTCTTAAAAACTTATCCAAACTTCTTAAAACTTTTCTACACGTTTTAACAACTCTCAACCTCAGAAAAATCAAAGGGACTAGTCCACTTTCACTTCCCAATCCTTTTAAGTTTTCTGAAATTAAAGCACTTTTTAAAACTTTTTGAATTTTCAAAACTCAAACAAATCTTTCACAAATGGAACTCAGCTTTTGCATATACCTCAACACACAAACTTTTTAAAACAACATAAAAGGAATTACAATGATTTTAACAAACACCAAACTTTATATATTTTAAAAAAGGAATTACAAGAGAATTTGCAAAAAACTGGAACAAAGGATATGATGAACATGCTCATCATATTTATACATACAATGGAACTATCTAGATGCTAAAACCCTAAACATTGGATTTCCAGGAATGCCCTTGAAGTCTTTGACTGGAAAACGGGTCAAATTTGTGCATATGAGTCTTGTACTGGATGCCATGTGATATGACAGCTATGGAAGACCATTCTTGGACGTTAGATGAAGCTTGGGGACAAGGGAGAACATCTTACACGTTAATCTGGTCGGGGCATTGGGTTGTGGGAAAAGGATGGGTGTAGGGGAGGTACGGGGAGGGGACCAGAGGACACGTGGGTTGGTTTTGTGAGGTGGGTTAGGTTTAGGAGACGGGTAATTAGGGATCTGGACAAGTTGGGTGAAAAACCCCTTGATTTGAGTGGTAATTGATCTGGGGGAGTTTAGGGTTTATATGGGATTAGGGTGGGTTTTTGATCCGGTTTGGGGTTTAATTTTAGTTTAAAAATATGTTATGGAGGGAAGTGTGGGGATTAGTGGTGGGGTTTGACTTTTTTGACCAAGTTAAATAAATAACCGGGTTGGACATGGGTATGGACGGGTAGGGTTGTGGGTTTGGGTAAGGGTAAGGGTTGGTGGGTGGGTAGGGCTGACATGTCAGGTTTTGGTTGGGTGATAAGGTTTGTGGTTTTGACAGATTAGGTCCCCAGGCTTTCCAATCTCATTCACTTTGTAAATAATTCCCATCAGCGTTTGTTTTAGCCTTATCAACTTTGGAAACTTGTCAAAACTGGCACAAAGGTTTCCAAAGACTTTTCCAAGGGTATAAAATGTATATTCTTCAAATTCCAAGGACTGATCTTGTACAATCTTCAAATATTAAGGATAATACTTGTACATTTGATAATTTGAGGGTCAAATGTGACAAGTTCTTCAAAGATGAGGGGCCATTTTTGCCAATCTTCAATTCTTCAAGGGTCATTTTGCAAATTTCCAAACTAGGGCCCGGTTCATTGTGCGGCTTCGTTTCCCATGTTCGTTTTTGATTGATTCTTGTGTTCTTTTGCCAATTCCTCAATATCCGTACCTAAAAATACACAAGTAACAAACACGAGCATATATTTGGTCTTTTTATGATATTTTATGCAATTTAAGGCCGTTTTGGACGATGAGACCATGTATAAAAGCAGTCTCATCAACAAGATTAATTGATTTTCGATTTAATAAAGATCAGTGGGTTTGATTGATTTGTATAAAGTTGTTGTGAATCATATGGTTCTCGGATTGAAATAAACGAATTTAGGGTTTTGAAATATTTGGGGGTTTTTATCAAACTCGGGTTTAAATGCAATTAATTGATGTTTTCTATTATAAAATCAAACTAGTTTCAATATATAATCAGTTTATAAAAATTAGGGTTTCGGTTAATTGGGGGTTTTTGCATAACACGTTTTCAATTAACTTAACTATGGGGTTTGGGTTTAGATTAGGTTTAATTAACGTTTTAATTAATAAAAATTCAATCTAGGGTTTTCATAAAATTGGGGGTTTTTATATTCGACTGTTACTCATGTTTATGTGATGTTTTTGTAATGTGGAAAATGTTAATTACATGTTTAAAAAGGTTTTTAAATAATTAGGGTTTCGAATTGAAATGGGGGTTTTTATACCCGCGGCATGATTAAGGGTTTTTGGGTGTTTCTGTAAAATAAAAATTGGCTAAGACATTTAGATTGGTTGGTATTGATTGTTGATAGTTTTGGCAGAAAGTAAGAACTTGGTTGGTTTGATTTGATTCTCGGTTTGGCCTTAATTGGGTCTCGGTTTGGTTCTTGATTGTGGTCTCGGTTTGGTTCTTGATTGTGGTCTTGATTGGGTCACGGTTTGGTCTAAGTCGGGGTCATCGGCTTGGTCTAAGTCGGGTCTCGGTTAGGTTGACAGAAAAGTAAAATCATAGACATGTTTGTATTAGTTATAAAGTTTGACCAATTTCAGTTTTTAGTAAAAAGAATAAGACCTTTACAATGACTAACACATTGATTTGTTTATTCTCAGGTTTGTACAAAACGAGCACAACTAGGACTTCATAAAGGAAAGACGAAAAGACGAAAGACTCACAATGGGATGCTATGTTCGGTTTGCAGGTTCGGACGGGATGGACGACAAGCTTGACTCTTTTCAGTTTTGCAGGTTGGACGCGATGGGTCGGCTGGACCTAATCTTCACTCTACCCAGAAGTTGTATTTGAATGACTTGTGCAGATTTTTGTGTTTGTAATTTGGACAGTGATAACTTGTATTTGGACATTGGATAAACTTTGGGTTTGTATATAAACATGTATTGTTAGTCTAGGGTTACCTTCAAACTGAAAATGGTAACTTGTGATATACCCAAATGGGGTAAACTAGGCATGTGTGCTGTCCTTTAGTGGGGAAATAAACTATGAAGTTTATTTGTAGTTAGACATGTGACAGAAATTTGAGACTCTTGTAAGGCAAGTTTGGTAATAAATATAAATGAAAGTTTATACCCAATATATGTACATGCTGTGACAGCTTATACGACTCGACTCGGGTTCACGATGTTAAGTTTAGACGCGACTGAATAAACACGACTCAATAACCGTTTGACACACGATCCCAAAACAAAGCAATTGTGCGAGACTTCACGTAATCTAGTAAACATATCAAATAAGCGTACGGCAAAACATAAAACGCCCACCAACTTGTGTATTCAACTTAATAATCGCGAAAATTCGAGATGTTACATATGCTCTCCCTAAAAAGGGCTTTGTCCGCAAAGCAAAATAATTAACACGTTCCTGTCGACAACTCGTCGGTAAACAGTTAAAATACTCGTACTACATGAATAAATTAAGATGGAAATTTGACGAATGTCACAGTATTCCCATGTTTTAGAGATTTCGTCACGAAATCAAGACGTTGCTGTAGTAGGTTGGTTAGCGAAAAGATGAGGATACTTGCTCTTGAATTGATCTTCACGTTCCCACGTGTATTCTGGACCTCTACGCGCGTTCCATCGGATCTTCACAATAGGTATACGGCTTTGCTTGAGTTGTTTGACTTGACGGTCCATAACTTCTACTGGTTCTTCTACGAAGTTGAGTTTGTCGTCGAGTTGAATCTCTTCTAAAGGGATAACGAGCGTCTCGTCGGCTAAGCATTTCTTCAGATTGCAAATGTGGAACACATTATGCACTCGGCTAAGTTCTTGGGGTAATTCCAAACGATAGGCTACGGGACCAATTCTCTCTATAACCTCGAAGGGTCCAATGTAACGAGGGTTTAACTTTCCACGCTTTCCAAAGCGAATCACACCCTTCCAAGGTGAGACCTTTAACATGACCTTATCACCAACCTCAAACTCAAGAGGTTTGCGTCTCATATCAGCATAACTCTTCTGTCGATCCCTTGCGGCTTGCATACGGCTCTTAATCTTAAAGATCTTCTCAGTAGTCTCGTGTATGATCTCGGGTCCAGTGAGTTGTGCTTAACCGACCTCTGCCCAACACACGGGTGAACGACACTTCCTACCATACAGTGCTTCGAACGGCGCTGCCTTAATGCTAGTGTGATAACTATTGTTGTATGAGAATTCCACCAGAGGTAGGTGTCTATCCCATCTATTTCCAAAGTCAATCACACAAGCTCTCAGCATATCTTCTAAGGTTTGAATGGTCCGTTCACTTTGACCGTCAGTTTGGGGATGGTACGCAGTGCTCATATCCAACTGCGTTCCCAATGCCTTTTGCAGTGACTTCCAAAACTGCGAAGTAAATCGGCTGTCTCGGTCGGAGATTATAGACACAGGCACACCGTGCTTAGTGACTACTTCCTCCAAGTATGTCCTTGCTAACTTATCCATTCCATCAGTCTCCTTGATGGGTAGGAAATGAGCCGATTTGGTGAGTCGGTCGACGATTACCCAAATCGTGTCGGATCCGGCTGCGGTCTTTGGTAGCTTGGTAATGAAATCCATAGTGATCCTTTCCCACTTCCATTCTGGCAGTTCGGGTTGGACCAATAATCCTGATGGTTTCATATGTTCGGCTTTGACTTTGGCACAAGTCAAACACTTGCTAACGTATGTAGCAATATCCGCCTTCATGTTCGGCCACCAATACAACATCTTCAGATCGTGATACATTTTATCAGATCCCGGATGTATGGAGTACTTTGACTTATGCGACTCATGCATAATCAAGGATCGTATGTCACCATGGCATGGTAACCAACTCCTATTATCAAGGCATAACGTTCCATCCGAACGTGCTTCCAACTTCTTTATCATTCCTTCAACATCTTCAGTCTTGAGAATTTCTTCCTCGACTGCTTCTTTCTGAGCCTTGAGAATTAAGGATGGAAGGTCTAAGTCAATGGTCATCATTAAAGCCTTCACCCTAAGAACTCTCTCTTTTCGACTCAAAGCGTCGGCCACGACATTTGCCTTGCCCGGGTGATAACGGATCTCGCAATCGTAATCACTGAGCAACTCTAGCCAACGTCGTTGTCTCATGTTGAGTTCCTTTTGATTCAAAGTGTGTTGTAGACTCTTATGATCAGTGAATACAACACACTTAGTACCATAAAGGTAGTGTCTCCAAATCTTCAAGGCAAACACCACTGCTCCCAACTCTAGGTCATGAGTTGTGTAGTTCTTCTCGTGCACTTTTAGTTGTCTTGATGCGTAAGCTATGACCTTAGTCCTTTGCATCAGTACTGCACCTAACCCTTTTATGGATGCATCACAATACACCACAAAGTCTTCATTACCCTCAGGTAGGGCTAGTATAGGTGCTTCACACAACATCTGCTTCAACGTCTGGAATGCCAAATCTTGATCCTCCTTCCACTCAAACTTCTTATCCTTTTGAGTCAATTCCGTCATTGGTTTAGCTATCTTGGAGAAACCTTCAATGAATCTCCTATAGTAACCAGCAAGACCTAAAAATTGACGGATCTCCATGGGTGTTGTTGGAGTCGCCCAATCCTTTACGCCCTCAATCTTAGCAGGATCAACGTGAATACCACTGCTGTCGATCACATGCCCAAGGAATTGCACTGTGTTTATCCAAAACTCACATTTGGAAAACTTTGCATATAACTTCTCCTTCCTTAGTAGCTCTAATATGGTCTTCAAATGTTCCTTGTGCTCTTCTTCGTTACGAGAATAGATGAGAATGTCATCGATAAATACAATCACAAACTTGTCCAAGTATGGTTTGCAAACTCGGTTCATGAGATCCATGAATACCGCAGGTGCGTTTGTCAAACCAAAAGGCATAACTTGGAACTCGTAGTGTCCGTACCGGGTTCTAAAAGCCGTTTTATGAACGTCTTCCTCTATAACCCTTAGTTGATGATATCCTGACCTTAAATCGATCTTCGAGTATATGCTAGATCCTTGCAATTGGTCGAAAAGATCGTCAATCCTCGGCAATGGGTAGCGGTTCTTTATCGTCAGCTTATTCAATTCTCGGTAATCGATACACATTCTAAAGGATCCATCTTTCTTTTTGACAAATAAGACCGGCGCTCCCCAAGGTGAGGAACTTGGTCTAATGAAACCTTTGTTAGAAAGTTCCTTTATCTGTTCAGCTAACTCTGTCATCTCGGCCGGTGCTAGACGGTATGGGGCTCTAGCAACAGGCGCGGCTCCTGGTGTAAGCTCGATGTGAAACTCCACTTGCCGTGCTGGTGGTAGTCCGGGTAAATCCTCTGGGAATACGTCCGGAAAGTCTCTAACGATCGGTACATCTTCCACCTTCTTCTCGTGATCTTCTTCTCCTTCCTTTTGTGTTACTTGAACCAAGAATACCGGACATCCCTTCTCAATGTATCTTTGGGTCCTGATACATGAGATGACTTCCAATCTTGATCCATTCTTCACTCCACTTCTTTCGCCTTGTATGATGAGTACGTCGTTTCCATAAGGAACACGGACACACTTCTCATGACATACAATCTCCGCGTGATGCTTCGACATCCAATCCATTCCAATGATGACGTCAAAACTTCCCAATTCTATAGGGAGTAGGTCGATACTAAACGAACGACCTTGTAGCCTTACACTACATCCTTTCAGAATAACGTCGGTGGTTACTGACTTCCCATCGGCTAATTCTACATTATACTTAACGTCTAACGCAGTAGGGGTAACATTTAGGCGTTCACTAAATATAGACGACACAAAAATCCTATCCGCACCAGAATCAAATAGTACTGAAGCATAGTTGTTATTGACTAGAAACGTACCAGTCACAACATTGTTGTCTTTCACAGCAGCTTCAGCACAGAGATGATACACTTTGCTGGGTGCCGTGAATCCTCCAGGAGTACTAGTTGTGGCTCGGTTATTCCCTCCTCGGTTCCCTTGATTCTGCTTCTGGTTCCCTTGGTTCTGATTTTGATTCGCTCGAATCTGGTTACTACGACCTTGGTTCCCACTGCTTGGACATTTGTTCTTGTAGTGACCTTTCTCTCCACATCCAAAGCAAGTGACATTTGCTCCTTGGCCACCTTGCGTTCCAGGTCCTCTTTGATTAGTAGAACGAGGTGGTGCTCGACATTCCTTTGCCTTATGTCCCGCCTTCCCACAATTGTAGCACGTAGGGGGACATGCTCCTTCGTGGTGTCGGCCACATTTTCCGCAGAAAGGTAGTCTTCCAGCGTTGTTCCCAGTATTTCCTTGTCCAGCAGTGAACACTCTTGCTACTTCTTGTCGCTTGTTCTGGTTGTAGTTGTTTGGGTTGTTGCTGTTGTTGGTATTGTTGTTGTAGTGGTTGCCAGACCACTTTCTTTTATCCCCAGTATTTTCTCCCAACTCCTGTACCACTTGGTACATCAGACTCTGAGCCATGTCGATTGCCTCGTGCAAATCAGTTGGCTTGGATGAAGTCACATTCCCTTTGATGCTCAAAGGTAGTCCTTCAATGTATCGCTCCAACAATCGGTCATCGTTGGGCACCATTTCAGGACATAACAAGATCAGCTCTTGAAAGCGCTGATTGTAAGCAGTAAGAGCAGTACCCTTGACCTTCAGGTTCCACAGCTCAACTTCCATCTGCTTGACTTCATTTCGTGGGCAGTATTTCCTCACAAACATAGCTTTAAATTCACTCCAGGGCGTCGCTTGGGCAACGTCAATGGTCACTGCACGAGCATAGACGTTCCACCAAGTCAAAGCACCATCCACTAACGTGCTTGACGCAAACTTCACCTTGTCGGCTTCAGCGACATTGCTAATCCCGAATTGGGATTCTAGCTTCTCAAACCATCTGGTTAATCCTACTGCTCCTTCAGTACCGCGGAAACTTACTTGCGTAACTGCACGAAATTCCTTGTAGGTACAAGTCCGTGCAATAGCATTAGTAGCTCCTTGGTTGGTCTCCTCCTGTGTGCTAGCTGTACGATTTGCTTCAGCGATCGCGAGTGCCTCGGCCACTCGTTCGGCTATCATTTGGCTTAGCATGACGGTGTCAATTCCACCGGTAGCGGCTGGTGGATTCTGCGTTTCGGATCTTCTAACTGGCGCCATAATCTAACAAGGTAATAGGATAATGAGTTTTGCCAGACATAACATGCATGACACACACAACACAATTATGAAATGCTCCAGGATATAATACACAATATATAATGATCTCACAATTTTTGCAACTCATAATATCATTCATGGAATCGTTCGATAGTACATCATAGTTTGTCATAACATAATAAAAGAAAATAAAATACCAACTAGCTAAGACAAACTTCAAAGCTTAGTGGTCATACAGGGATAGGTCGATGGTACAAGATAAATCTAACTAGTGCCCTCACGGCGCTGATGAAGCTCCTTCTCCAACTCTGCTAACCTCCTCTCAACCACGAGCTCACGAGCCTGGGAATCTCTCAGTCTAACATCGGTATCATGACAAGCGGCTCTAAACCTCTTATCCAAGTCTGCAACAGGGTCATCCACTGGTGCCTCTAGTCCACCTGTCTCCACCAATGGCTCTACTCCCCAACGAGTCATCAGGCTCCCAATCTCCTCAAGACGAGCGTTCGGCATGGATTCCATCTGATCAAGAACAGTAAGAAGCTGTCCTCGTAGACGGGTCACACATACTGTCAACACTGTCTCATCCCTAACTGGACTCTTCTTCGCCAGTGCCTCCAACTTATCCTGCACTTCATTATACTCTTCACCTAAAGCCTCTACAGCATCCTCCAACCTGTTCAATCGTGTCGTCACACATCCATCTGCCGCCCCAAGCATCACCACCGTCGACGTAGCTCTCCTAGGAAGAGGAGTCGTAGCTCTCGGTCCTGTAGAGATACCAGCGTCAGTAAGCATCTCCTGGTACACTGCAGGTACAGTCTCTAGTGGTGGTAGTAGTAATGGTGTCTCTGGGACAGAACTGGCAGGTGTGCGGGCTGCATGCCTGTCAGTGGCAGTGAAAGGTATGAGAGGTCGGTAAGGTGAAAGTGGTGGTCGAGCAGCTCTCCCCCGAAGACGTCGTCTCACATAGTAGAAAGGTAGAGTACCCGGTGCTGGAGCAGGAATAGCAGTCCTTTCTCCTTCGTCTTCAGATGAAGATGAGGAGATGTGTGCTAGGGAAACCTCAGGAGTAGCGGCATATGCAGTAGGAGGGTCCTCAGTGTCTGTGACCTCCATAGGCTCTCCTTCCCCATCTGTAAACTCCATCTCATCATCCTCTGTCTTCTCTACCGTCTCATCTCCAGTCACTGATGTCTGACCTGGTGACTGCACCACGTCAGTGTCTAAGTCATCCTCTCCTCCGCCTTCTAGGCTAAGCACATCGTCAGCTGATGCGTCAGGAATACGGATCGGTGAATGACGAACCTCCTCAGCCTCTCTCTCTGTATCGTCATCTGAAACCATCCGGTACCACGGATATCCTGACGGCGATCCTCTAGGTAGTCCTACTGATGAACTGATGGTCGACTGTGAACTACGGTTGTAGTACGCTCCTGTAGACGTGGAATCATCAGATGAAGACATCGCTGTAATCATAAACAAAATAAATGTGTGTAAATATCTTATAAAATTAGTCCGTAAAAAGGACATTAACATAACATAGCAATCATTGTTGAATCCACATGTATCCCATATAACATAATTCAGATTTCGTTGTTGCACAGGTAACCCATGTAAATATACCTCGTAATTGTTAAATCACATGTATCCCATTTATTACTTATGTATCTACATATACTTAATACTTACAATCCGTATGATAATCGATTAAACATAGAGCAGTTATAGTCTAGAGTTACTAAATGCAACCTAGTTCTCTATAACCAGTGCTCTGATACCAATCTGTCACACTCCCAAAATATCAGAGTATAATGGCGACAAGGGAGTGGTGACGTCATGATTATCATACGCACATAGTCACAAAGAACGACCTCTAAATGAGACGTTCGGAAAATAGACCACTTGTAATTAATAAAATAAATAGTTTTAACAAAGTGCGGAAGCATAAACTGAATACGGTTACAAAACATAGTTTTCTCAAATGGTACAAATGATCGTTGTTTCAAAGAAATGACGGCAATGCATGAGACCTCATTTAGCATCTTCCTTCTTAATACCTGAGAAAAACATTGCTAAAGTGTCAACATAAAGTTGGTGAGTTCATAGGTTTAGTTAAGTGGAAATGTTTAATGAACCACAAGATTTTCCCAAATGTGATGACAATATAACAGATACAAAGTCATCTCAAAAGTATTTATTACAGTCTAAGCTCGTGACACCGAAGCGTTAACAACACCGGCAGTATAATCATATAAATGTAGCCCAAACTAGATGCCTAAACCCACGACATCCTATCTCAGACTCAAATGAAACTGTGCCCACTTGTCCCCTTGTTGGACAAGACAGACAGGGACGTCAATCCCGATAGATCTATCCATTACATTCGCGCTTACACAAAGTAATTAACGGTTCACGATTCACGGGCCAAAGCAACTGGGTTTTTAGTGGGACTTAGACTAATATATAAATCAGTAATTGCACTTGTGTTCACACGTTAAAATCAAGCAATGTCTCACCCCAAAAAGTAGTGAAAAATAGTAAAGTATGGGGCTATAAACTCACCTCATTAATTCAGCAAAGAGAACGAAGATAAAATAGCTCGAGAGTACGGTTACGCTAGCCGCGACCTAATTAATTATGAGGATCGAGTTACGATACGAAAAATTATATTATTAAAAATACGACACCCTAGTTGTGTTTGACGAAACCATATGTTTACGAAAAAGTACGATAAATAAAAGTCGGTTTATTAAATGGTCGGGTTTCACGGGTTAAATTATAACTTAAATTTACAAAATTCGTTTTGGGCTTTAACCAAACTAAATATAAATACACAAGGCCCAAAATGGGTCCAACACTTCACTCACAACCGGCCCAAGGGTCATTAGACCCGGCCCGGCCCATGGGCGGAATAAACAAGGAACGGATGGAGTAAATACACGCGTGTTTACACACACAACTCCATAACAGAGAGTTATACTCTCTCTCATCCCTCGATAACAACTCCACCGCCCCAATCCCTTCTCTCTCTTAAATCTAGATCGGTTCACTCCTCCATGGCTAAATATCTTATCAGTTTGAATGCATCAATTAAATATGGGTGGTCTGAGGTGTTTAGATCGCGTGAGATGTGGGGTTTCATCCCCACATCAAACCGATTCGGTTTTCTGATGTGTTCATCCTTGTGGTCTCGTCAATCAATAGCCAGAAATCAAAGATAAGTTTGTTTTTCCTTTATTTCTTTTAACAAGATTAATTGATTTTCGATTTAATAAAGATCAGTGGGTTTGATTGATTTGTATAAAGTTGTTGTGAATCATATGGTTCTCGGATTGAAATAAACGAATTTAGGGTTTTGAAATATTGGGGGTTTTTATCAAACTCGGGTTTAAATGCAATTAATTGATGTTTTCTATTATAAAATCAAACTAGTTTCAATATATAATCAGTTTATAAAAATTAGGGTTTCGGTTAATTGGGGGTTTTTGCATAACACGTTTTCAATTAAATTAACTATGGGGTTTGGGTTTAGATTAGGTTTAATTAACGTTTTAATTAATAAAAATTCAATCTAGGGTTTTCATAAAATTGGGGGTTTTTATATTCGACTGTTACTCATGTTTATGTGATGTTTTTGTAATGTGGAAAATGTTAATTACATGTTTAAAAAGGTTTTTAAATAATTAGGGTTTCGAATTGAAATGGGGGTTTTTATACCCGCGGCATGATTAAGGGTTTTTGGGTGTTTCTGTAAAATAAAAATTGGCTAAGACATTTAGATTGGTTGGTATTGATTGTTGATAGTTTTGGTAGAAAGTAAGAACTTGGTTGGTTTGATTTGATTCTCGGTTTGGCCTTAATTGGGTCTCGGTTTGGTTCTTGATTGTGGTATCGGTTTGGTTCTTGATTGTGGTCTTGATTGGGTCACGGTTTGGTCTAAGTCGGGGTCATCGGCTTGGTCTAAGTCGGGTCTCGGTTTGGTTGACAGAAAAGTAAAATCATAGACATGTTTGTATTAGTTATAAAGTTTGACCAATTTCAGTTTTTAGTAAAAAGAATAAGACCTTTACAATGACTAACACATTGATTTGTTTATTCTCAGGTTTGTACAAAACGAGCACAACTAGGACTTCATAAAGGAAAGACGAAAAGACGAAAGACTCACAATGGGATGCTATGTTCGGTTTGCAGGTTCGGACGGGATGGACGACAAGCTTGACTCTTTTCAGTTTTGCAGGTTGGACGCGATGGGTCGGCTGGACCTAATCTTCACTCTACCCAGAAGTTGTATTTGAATGACTTGTGCAGATTTTTGTGTTTGTAATTTGGACAGTGATAACTTGTATTTGGACATTGGATAAACTTTGGGTTTGTATATAAACATGTATTGTTAGTCTAGGGTTACCTTCAAACTGAAAATGGTAACTTGTGATATACCCAAATGGGGTAAACTAGGCATGTGTGCTGTCCTTTAGTGGGGAAATAAACTATGAAGTTTATTTGTAGTTAGACATGTGACAGAAATTTGAGACTCTTGTAAGGCAAGCTTGGTAATAAATATAAATGAAAGTTTATACCCAATATATGTACATGCTGTGACAGCTTATACGACTCGACTCGGGTTCACGATGTTAAGTTTAGACGCGACTGAATAAACACGACTCAATAACCGTTTGACACACGATCCCAAAACAAAGCAATTGTGCGAGACTTCACGTAATCTAGTAAACATATCAAATAAGCGTACGGCAAAACATAAAACGCCCACCAACTTGTGTATTCAACTTAATAATCGCGAAAATTCGAGATGTTACATATGCTCTCCCTAAAAAGGGCTTTGTCCGCAAAGCAAAATAATTAACACGTTCCTGTCGACAACTCGTCGGTAAACAGTTAAAATACTCGTACTACATGAATAAATTAAGATGGAAATTTGACGAATGTCACAATCAACTCCTTCAGTTGATCCGATAACTCCTTTAACTCGGATGGTGCTAATCGATAGGGTGCACGCGCAACCGGCGCAGCTCCTGGCACCAAATCGATTCGAAACTCGACCTCACGGGTGGGTGGTAAACCCGGCAGCTCGTCTGGAAAAACTTCCGGATATTCGCAGATTACAGGTACCTCTTCAATCCTCGCCTCTAAATCACCATCACTCGAAACTTGTGCCAAAAACACATCGCATCCACTTTCTACATACTTCATCATTTTCAAACAAGAATTTACTTTCAAACGAGAAGTGCATTCGTCTCCCTTCACAGTCAAGAATTTATTCCTCAACGGGATCTGAACTAACCTCTCTCCACAGACGATCACAGCACTGTGCGCCATCAGCCAATCCATTCCCACGATTACATCAAACGATCCTAGCTCTATAGGCATCAAGTCGATTTTAAAAGCGTAATTTCCTAACTTCAAGGTACACCCTTTCAGTATAGAATTCGTACTAACGATTTTTCCCATCAGCTAATTCCACGTTATAACTAGTCGCTAACAATACCGGTTTTCTATCGATATGACGACTAAATTTAACATCTACGAAACTCTTGTCAGAACCAGAATCAAACAAAACACTAGCATAACAAGCGTCTAGCAAAAACGTATCGGTAACCACGTTAGGACCCTGTGGTTTATCAGCCGTCCCTACTTGATACACGGCAACAACATTGTTACCTCCTTGCTTGTTTCCTGCCTTCGGGCAATTTCCTTGCTTATGGCCTCTTTCTCCACATCCAAAACAACCCATCACTCTCGTAGCATTCGCCCCAGTGGCTACCCCTTTTGTTCGGCAATCAGACATCCTGTGACCCGCTTTTCCACATTTGCCGCACGCAGGCGGGCAATGCCCTACATGATACAAGTTGCATCGACCACAATGGGGATTCACCTTCGCTCCTCTGGGGTTTGTCACAGCTCTCATCCCTTCATTCCTTCGCTGGTTGAACTGCTGATTGCGGTTCTGACCATTGTTGTTTCGGTTTCCACCTCGGCTTTGACCCTGGGATTGATTGCTCTGTGCCGCTTCCCACTTCCTCTTATTTCCTTCAGAAATGAAGTTCTTCTTGTCTTGGAGTTTGACATCCATCAACGCGTGAGCCATCTGGACCGCTTCATCAAACGACCCAGGTTTAGACAAAGTTGTCTCACCCTTGATATTACTGGATAGACCTTTGATGTACTGTTTCATCTTCTTGTTATCATCGGCAAAGGTGTTTGGACACAAAAGGCTTAGTTCATTAAACCTCCTGGTGTAAGCAGTGATATCATTGTTTTTCAAAGTCAGGTGCCTCAACTCATCTTCCAATTGACATAACTTTGGTCAAAAGAGCCTTAGTAGCAGTCCATGTTCTTGCATTCGCTACTGCCAACCCAACAGTGGCTACTTGGGTGTTCCACCAACTCAATGCATCGTCAAGAAAAGTAGCAGCCGCAAACTTGACCTTGTTCGCTTCTGAGCAACCACTAATCTCGAAAGTACTTTCAACCTTTTCTAACCATCTCCTGAGTTCTAGAGCTCCACCAATTCCATGAAATTGCATGGGACCACATTTTATGAAACTAGAGTAAGTGCACTCTCTTGGGGCTTGCTGTCTCCCCACATTTCTGCCCTGGTCTGGATTCCTTCCTGCTCGATCTGCTTCTAGCGTATTCGTAATGGCTTCTTGGATCATCGTGTTCACACGGTCGGCGGTTAGTTTTGGAGGCATGGTGCGTTATCAAATACACCTCTCTCCAAAGACAGGGAAAATAGAAAAACAATGTAAGTATACACATCAAGATTAAGATGGATTTCTCTTTCAAGACATAATATAAATACAACGACACATCACTACAAAGTTACTAATATTCATCAATTCACATCACAAAAGATCAAATTAAAGACATATCACAGATCATGAAAGGTAAACATGGATTGTATTGATAATCAACCAAAATTGTGACAAGTATTGCCACTACAACCATTCACCATAAAACTTAAGTCCTCAAGTTTTTCGTCACAATGCCATCATACAAAAGTCTAAAACAGTTCTATTACAACGATCAAAGATAAAATACAAAACAAGCAACTAGGCATGTGGTGATCCACACGGCCTCTTGGATGGCGGTTCATCATTATCTTCGTCGGGTTACTCATCGCTATCATCCTCGTCCACTTCATCCATCTTTCTCTTTCCTTTGTCGTTCGGCCCACATTCAGTCGCCTTCTTCGTCCCTAACGTAGACCCACACTCAACCGCTACATGATTTCCCACAGTGATACAAGCACCTCTGGCAGGTGGCTGGATCATGAAGTCATTAACTTCCATTTCCAAATCGTCCACAAATCTCCAATCTGGGGGCAATGATGCTCTCACTCGATGCTCCCAACTCTGCATCCTAGACAGTCTCGCTTGATCTTCCCTAACACGATCAAGACTGGCGCTCAAGTTCGTGATCATCGATCTTAGACTGTTGATATCACTCTTGTTTGCATTTCCATCATACTCAATTCTTGAAGTCCTTGCCAACAATCCTTGGTGTGCCCTTTCATTCTTATCAAACCTCTTAATTACCCTGGTATCTACCACAAACCGCTCATACATCAACCTATCCATCCTCCTCAAACGACCCTCGGGATCCCAGTAGTGTCTTGGTCTCGGAAAGTAGACCCTCGCGATATTCTCATGAATAGATTGTGATTTAGATGAATTGCTGGATTCTGCACCACTCCCATTACTTACTCGAACAAACCCTGGCACTGTCCTCAGGTAGTCCTTACAATTTTCCATTGGGCGACTAAAGGGTTGCTGCTCATATCGATCGGTCGGAGGCACTTCATAACCCTTTGGCGAATTTGGGGATTGAAATAAATTAGGTTCGGTCAGACCGACAACATTCTCGGGAATTCCATCATCCATTAGTTCCTCGGGCTCTTCCTCAAAATCCTCACTCTCATCACTACTGATGCTGAAGTTGTCCACGTCACTTTCATCACTGTCATTTCCCGGCCCTATTGCTTCTTCTGGAGCGATCCATCCATTGTCATTATCCGGCGGGTTCGGAGGAAACGGTCCCCCTTCGTGACCCACGACATAATCGTTTCCATTACCATTAGGCGGTACCTCGGCCATTCCTGCAATAACAGATAATTTTGGAGGGTACGTATGATAACTATACAATATTTATAAATACATGCATGCAAATGCAATGCAAAGGTGGTACATATGCCCAAAATGCGATAATATGATGCCCATGCATGATTAATACAAGAATTACGGTGTCGGGTATTCCACGTATAATTTCAACGTTTACATATAGTAATTTCCATATTTACGTAATAAATACCCACATATATACTTCAACTCAAAAGTATACGTCAAATGCCATGAATGCAAAATAAACCTTAGCGGAGCCATGCAGGATAGTTGTGTGCGCTTGGACAATTTCTTACGACACCAAAAGTTATAGTTTAGGAATTTTCAAAACGACCTAGTTCTCTATAACTCATGGCTCTGATTACCAATCTCTAACACCCCACCAAATGCTATGCGCAGCGGAACTACAACATTTGGGTGCTAGGCAGTTATCATCGCACACAAGATATATCGAACGACTCCAAAGAGACGTCAATTTAAAACTTAAATTAAAAATTGTTAAAAAGATACATGTCTACGGTTTTCCAACCCCAATTGTTACAACAGAGTTTTGCGTTTTCGGTCCCCATGAATCTCAACCCAAAAGTTACAGTTTTCACAACAACATGACATCAAAGTTAAAAATGTTTAAGTAATGACGGGAGGAAAAACAAGTAGACTCCAAGCTCCACACACAACATCCATCAAATGCACGCTCCATGCTACACTTCAGCGGTTACCTGAAACACATGCTAAATTTGGTCAACAAAAACGTTGAGTGGAATTCATAGGTTTTACAATTCATTTTGAACATATGTGAAATAAAAACCATTCACGATCATTCATAGACTTGTCGATCAAACAATCTATATTCAAGGTACTGACAATTGTGTTTAAGCTCATGACACTAAACCGTTAACTCAATCACCCGCGTAATAATTACCGGCGTGATTCAGATGAAACCAGTGCCCCTACTAAGGCATCAGTTGCAATTATACCTTATCTCTTATCACAAATTATCCGTCCGCAGGGGGTATCAACGTACTAGCCCTCGTCTCGGATAGGGTAGTCAACCCCATAGTACTATCACTTTGTATAAGCGGCTATTTCTAATCCACGCTAGGACTAAACAATAGTTAATAGTTCATGAAATTAGGGCCTTTTGCAACTAGGTACTCAACACAATTTCAAAGGCAACATTCAGGTCCAACAATCATTCATGACATATGTTCATTTTGAAAACTAGCATGCATTTCCCTCGCAGGTAAAACAGTTTGAAATAATAATAAGCGAGGCTATAAATTCACACCTTATATAACAAGTAGTCGATAGTTCGAGAGACGGTCACTGACGACGATATGGATGCCCGGGTAAATCAACACCTATCAAACCAAATAATGCGTAATGAGTAATCTCATTTTAAAACCTTATGGTACTGTATAAAATACACAAATATTAGTCACTTGTGACAATTACAGCTCACGCAAAAACAAAACGACAAGTGTTACTCGTTTTATACCATTTGTCCTTATTATTAACGTTATTCATTATTACTCATTTTCGCCGATACTTACCGAAAGTACGGACTGTTTTACTATACTTAACCATTTTTATAAAATTTGGGAAAATTCTCAAAAATACTATAAGACCTGTAGAAACCACATATTTAATCCCAACAAAAGTTTTCACTTCTACGACCCGTTACTCAACACTTTTCCAAAACTACGTTTTTCGGACTGAAATTGTACTTTGACCAAGTCCGACTCGTTTGACCCGTTTAAAATACTCCATTGACCCATTTGACACCTAAGTCCTATAATAGACTCAAATGTGCAGGTTTGACACCAAAATTCAACCCTTGACCATTTACCAAACTAAACTTATAGTCCCCGGGATTTGACCTAAAACCAAGCATAATTTCGGATTATGACGGTTTTCATCTCCCGGTACACGAATTTCAAAACGTCGTAACTTTTGACTCGTTAGGAGTCGTAAGCTCTACCTTATACCAAATCGAAGTTAAGAAGATGCTCTACAACTCTATCCTATCGACAAGACCTGTTTTCAAAATAATTTTTACGAAAATGCCTTAAACTTTCTGCCTAAAATCAACTATACCAAAATCATACTAACGCTCGTTTCCAAACCCATTTATCAACACTAGACATCATCCTAAGTATCCCTAATCACAACCAAACAACATTTTCAGTCCTAAAACCCTATTGATCATCAACCTCATAAAACCAAAATCATAAAAACAAGCATGCAAGTGATTATACCCATCTAAAACATCTAAAAACATAAGATTAAACATAAACCCAAGCTCAAAACATTAACCACCATGATCCCCAAACACCCCCCATTGAGCCGTGGGGTTTGGGTGATCAAAACCCACCAACCAAATTGATTTTGGTTGATTTGTTTGGTGTTCTAGCATCATTTTAGCATGAATTAAACATGCAAATGCCCAATTAACATCAAAAATGATTTTGAAAAATCTTGAATTTTTGGAAGAATTTTGTTAATGCATGTTTGAAATAACCATGGATTAACACTCACTAGATGATTTTAGAAGGTGGTCTTTGACTAGAATTAATCAAAACTCAAAAAAAAATTGATGTGGTGGTGGTTTTTGTGTGTTTGGCCGTCGGCCTAGAGAGAACAAGGGAGAGGGTTTGATCTTTTTTTTTGTGAAATATTTTGTGTGTGTGTCTTAGTTCCCTTTTTGTGAAATGGGAGGGACCAATGTGCAATTTAAGCATTCTTTTGGCCTTAAGCAAAAACGACACCAAAACTTTACGGGATTGACTCACTAGTCATTTTAGAAAATTTTACGGGAGTCGGGAATCATCCCAAACACTCCAAAATACTTTTGGGATACTTTAAATGTACCCGGAAAGCAATAAAACTCACCCGACTCGACTTAACACGAACCGTAAGTAAAATTCTTGAAAAATTTCATTATCGATAAAACGTCAATAATTATAGAAATTTGGGCATCCTTCGGGATCGTATTCGTCATCGTCCTTCTTAAATCGTCAATCGTCAAAATTATAACCTCGAACATCGGTTTCAACCAAAATACTAAAATATATAGCAATTAAAATTTATTAAAAATTTCAAAAATAAGCGTAATTTAGGGTAATGTTAGTGACCTCGGTTCTAGGGTATCACAGACAAAATTAAAAAAAAAGTGTTATAAGGAAAACCCCTAAATAATCACAAATCGTAACTCAAAGTTTCAGATTTATAAGTATAAGTTGTTTTAGTACCTTTTTTGGAGTGATGGTCATACCCATATCCCATCTTCTTTCGCATCCAACTGAGACGATCATCCTCATGATGGTTTGTGATAGATATGTTTAGAACTCTAGAAGATAAGAAGGAGGATTGTATCAAACAGAAGATTGTAACAATATTTTTGGCCTACAAAAATGTCAGCCAAAAAAGGAGGTGGAAGCGTTTGTTCGCCAATTTTACGCCGTTTTTTCGAATATGTTCAGTATCTGGGATATGCTTTATAGCCATAAAGGTAGGCAACACAATGAAAGTGGCAAGAAAAACTCATCGTCAATTCCCTAATAGACTTTCGGTAGTCGTACGTGAATAAGGATATGTATAAATGAGGCGCAGATTTACGAATACATTAGCGGGGCCACACACCTGCCAAGATACGGGTATCAATAAACCAAAAATACTAAACACAGAAGTAGTCACCGGCTATAACATTTTTTCTAATATTAGGCTTATAAATATTCTTTTTCACATGTCTTTACTTACAAAAACAGTTGTATGACTATATATGTGAATGAGGTATTCGAGCAATTGGGCAAAAGGGGTTCAAATACTGACACAGCTGCAAACACTGGTTGCATTTGTCTAAATACCATCTGGGTTGCTGAAATTGTGTATTTTGAAGTTCGTTTCTCTCGATTCTTAACCAATTGAAAGTCCTAACAAAATTAGGTTTATTATCGTTTTTGGTTGATAGGGTTATTTGGATTTTCTATGTTTATTTAAGCAAGCAAGTAAAAATATGAAAAATATTAACTACGTATCCGTAAAACAATTAGCAATTACCAAGTTTTTTATTCAAATAAGGACAAAATTGTAAATCTATAAAAGTATTGTGCTAAAAATGTAAGTACTTGAAACTAAAATGCTTGAAATGTAAAAATCAGAAAGTTTAAGGACTAATTATGCAAAATGTAACAAACTACTAACAAAAGGTAACAACTTTTAAAACTACTTAACTGAAATTGACAAGTAATCAAAAGTTTTGGACTAATACCAAGCAAACCCTAAATTTATGAAAGATTAGCTAGTAATTCAAACAGTTACAAAGTAAAGGGACCAAAGTGCAATAAAGTGGGAGTTAATATCAAAAACGGGCTACAAGCACAAAGAAGCTCGTATAAGCTCTAGAATCAACCAAATAAGCTCAAACAAGTTTTAAACAGCTTAAAATCCAAATTCACTTAGGCTAGTACAAGGAATAAGCTTGAAATTCAGTAAAACTCAAATAAGCCAACTTTGATAAGCCAACAATAAGCTATCTGATAAGCTAGACATGCACAAGTATATTTTTCAACTAAATCTTGTCAAACAGCTCAAGGAGAGTCTGGAATGTCTTCTTTTAAGAAAAATGAACAAGTAATAAATGTGGAATTTGAAAATAAGCTGAAACTAGCTTATTGACTAAGTTTGACCAAAATTTTGAAAAAGCTGAAAACCTCCAGATCTACTCAAGACAACTTTCTAAACAAGATTATGAAAGAAAATGGCAAGGTTTATGAAGTAGATTTGTCAGAATGAGAAATCAGTTTGAACTTTTTTATAGAAACTTGCAATGGCTTAACAGCTTATGAAAAAGCTTATTTCTCACTTGATTCTTAAAACTATATGGTTTCCTAATAAGCACTCAAACTTTGGATGTTGTATGACACATAGAAACTGGTTTGAAAGAATTTCATCAAGAATTGAACAAACGGCAAGTATTTGAAATTGGCTACTTTTATAAGAACTAGTCAAGCAAAAACTGACCCAATCCTTTTTACAACCAATTGCCTGTTTGACTTTCTTTTTTACTTTAAAACTAGTCAACCTTGTTTACAATGACTAAAGAAATGTACATGAGCAAAGTTTAACCGCTTAACAACACTTAAACTACAATTTGACAGTAAATCCAAACACTACTTTACTGATATGAACAAAACTTTTGTGAAGAGATTTATAGCAATTGGTTGAGCTGATTCAATACTGATATCTAGCCAAACTTTATGAATAAAATGGAACACAAATGAGCTAACTATAAGCAAGATAACATACAAAGACTCAGAATGCAATAGAGAGATATAAAACTGATGAAATGAAATCAGTAACAAGTAATAAGCAGGCAAACAAGTATCAAACTAACAAGAGGCTATCTAATCATCAAAATCAATCCAAGAACAAACTAAACACACTTTATCAGATCAACAAGTAGTATTTAAGCTAGAAAGTAACATGCATTTGACTGTTTAGTGGAATTTAACTCAAGAACTAGAAACCTTTTAGCAAAATGCCTCCACTGATGGAGTAGGTAGGCTCTGAGCCTCCTAAATAGTGTTAAACCACCACCTTAACACTATTAACCACTAATCAACATCTACATTCATCATCATCACCATTTTTACAAAAATTCTGCTTCAAAATCAACTCAGCTACTTGGAATAGGATTGAACAGCTACAAGTCTTCAACAAAAGCTCCTTATGATCAAGTATGATCACAAGCAACTCATATAATCACAAGATCAACAACAATGCAGGTATTGAATTGGAGATTGAAGGAGAAATGGGGAACTTTATTGCTATGAATGTAAAAATTTGTTACAAAGTTAGGTAGGAGGTTACAACTACTATAACTAACTCAAGAGTTTGTCAGACTCTTGAGGTCGTTACACTAACAACTAACTAGCTAGGATTGAGAGAGAAAAGGGAAGTGTGTGAAATTTTCACACTTAGGCTACATACACAAATGAGAGGGCTATTCCCTATTTATAGACAAAAAGTGAGAAGTAGTTGGAGCTGATGACGTGTCCCAACCAACGCTGCCAAGTGTCCCGAATTTGTCAATTGGAACTAGCCGTTAAGAACTTGGAATTGGGCTTTTCTTCTTGGTTGATTTTCAGGTTAATCAAGTGAGTGGGTTGAATTCGTACTTCAAAAATAAGTACTTTTCATGTTTAAAGTTTTTCTTGATATGTAGTAGAACTCCAATTCGTTCCTGGGTAGCTTTGTTGAAGAAGATGATACGTGGAAGATTTGGATTGGGTGAGAGTTGGTCACACAGATCATAATCCGTTTTGGATATAATGATTATTGCATGTCCAGTTCTTATTGGCTAAAAGTTGAGTGAGTGGGATTTACTGTAGCTTGACGGTGCATTTAATTTCTTTGGTGAGGTGGCAGTAATGCTGGTGATCAGTGTATACCAATTCTTGCACTATCATTGGTTGATAACCATAGCACACGGATTGAGCCCATTTTTGATGAATTTTTGGCAAGTTTAGTCCTTGAACTTAGGCAGAATATCCAAATGAGCTAGGAACTTCATTTTAATGGCAATTTTGGTCCTTCTACTTGCAAACTTGTCTAAATTAACCCTTTGACATGGTTGACTGAAGAGTTGACCATGTCTGACTTTCATCTTGACTTTGACATATTTACACTTTGAGTCCTTCAACTTTGGAGTGTTGTCAAGATAGGTCCTTCATCTTCAAAGTCTTGTCATCTTTGACCCTTCTTTGTCTTTTTCATCCAAATAAGATTGATTTCTTCTTGTTTACTTGAAAATGTATCCTTCTTACCTATTTATTCACAAACACAAAACACACCACATAATTCCGCTTTATAGCACAAAAGTTAGGTATTTTCCTTGTGTTTTAGGGTGATTTGTTGATTAATTAATATGAGTTTTTGCTCATATCAAATCCCCTACACTTGAACATTACCATGACCCCATGCAATGCTATATTTTAAAGCACAAATTTACATTCTCCTCATACTTAACCCACCTTGGCCAATATGGAATGCTATTACACTATGCTACTTTATATGATGCATGATTTTGATTTTGAACAATCCAATGCAAAAGAAACAATTCTTTTATATCTTTTTGGATTTTTCTTGAAATGGATTTGATGGAAAAACTCATAAAGAAGTCAGTGACTTAAATTAGGGCTTTGGTACCATGGACACTTATCACCCTCAAGTTTCACTTTCCCCATACCAAGCTTAAAAATGGGATCATTGCATTCACAAGTAAAAAGTGCATCAACTTATTCATGACAATTAAATGTGGAACCGGTTATTATTTGAGCAAATTGCTTTTGGGCAAATTTGTCATTATTTAAAGCGTGAAATATAAGAAATGTAAAATCCAAAAATAAGGAAGCACGGTTTTAATCCTAAGTAATCCTCTCATCCATTACTTGAAAAACCACTCACAATTAATATAAGTCCGTTTCAAGAGTAATAAGTCATTCGCCTTATGTGTAAAATCCTCATGTCATGCATTAATAAGTAGCTACACACTCGCTAAGGAAAGAAAAATAAAAGTCACGCAACAATTTACATCCTCCATCTTTTTGAGACTTTGGATCTTCAATCCCGCAACCCGTCAAGGTAATATTGGATTGGAGCAACTATTAAATCCCCGCAACCCGTCAAGGTAATATTGGAATCTAATAGTTACTATAACTAACACATCACTGCCCCTCTTGGGAGTCTTGTATAATTATTTTTTCTTTTCTTTTTTTCTTTTTTTTCTAGCCACTCAGTTTTTTGTAAGCCACTCTTATTTTTCTTTATTCCTCACAAAGAAAGTTGAAAAGAATAAAAGGAAAAAACACCCGCTAAGTATTAAGCATGACATAAGTCTAGTACACATAAAACGTTCTAACTTAGAATCTTAAGACGTACTTATACCAACCATGAATGATTAGCCAAAAATGCATAAGAGATTACAAATCAATTAAAACCGTTCTTGATTATTTATTAACATATACATGCGAAGAAAATAGAGGTAAAGAAGAGAAGGGTTTAGCCACAAGTAACTATCATGAAGTTTATCTAGCCCTTTTACACTTGCTTCAACTCTATCATTTCCCATTCTCCACAAAGTTAAAATCTCAATTAATGAGATTGGTGGATGCTTAGACTAATAGACCAATGAAAGACTACATGGTTAAGGATACTAGCTAGAGAATGCTTGGATAAGCAAACTCGGGTTGAGTCAAAATATCTATGGCGGGCCTAATATGTCAAAGAAGTCTAAATTTGTTAAACCATGTCCTTATTATATTTTTTTTCCTTTTATGTGTTTTTGATGAAAAATAAAAGAAGAAATATATACAATGCAAATGTGTTATGCAAATGAAAAATGATTAATGCAAAAATTATGAATGCATATTTTTGGTGGCCAAAGTAGATCAAAAATTTGAAAAATGTTTGAAAAATTAATTTCCGTGTTATCATGAAGGTCAATGACAAGGTCTAGGTAAGGTCACTTCGATAGAAGACCCCCTACACTTAAGCTAAACATTGTCCTCAATGTTTAAGAGCATGGAAGTATAAAACTTTCCATACACTTATGACAATGAATAGACTTTGCTTAACCCAGGCTAAGGAAAAATCAACTATAGTGAATTCATTTTTAAAGAACAATGTGTCTATGAAAAATCACAATAGTAACAAAGTGAACCGGATACAAGGGCCTCCTCCATAAGCTCCAAAACACGTGATGAGCGAGCAACCCTACAAACAACATAAAGACAAAAGAAGGTCTCCCCTACACTTCTCATCAAATTGCTATCCTTATTTCTAACCTACAACACTCTAGATCTAAAACCTTCAAAACCTAGTTATTCAAGCTTGATTTAAGGAGTCTCTAGCTCGACTCATCCCACACTTAAAAGTGTCTCAAACCTATCATGGAGAGTAAAAGTTTTGCCCTTTTTAAGAAAAAATCCCCATGATGAGGTAAAACAAGTTTTCAATGATCAAAACTCCATAAATATCCCCCCTGAGCAAATACATAATTACCATCCCACTTATAACACAATCCAACAACTAACTTCCCAAGCAATGGTGAAAAAGGTAAGGTGGTGTTGTCCAAAATGTTGTCCCATAGGTTCTTCACAAGGTGATAAGGTGAAGCTCTCAAATCTTTCACAAGGTTTTCTATTGTTGCATCAGGTGGATACTGAGATGGTTTAGCAAGCTCTATACCAGGATCAAAAATTCGTTCCTTGATGGGAAAACAACAAGTTTTGGTTGCCTTAGAAGATTCTCCCTTGTAGGTCACATGGTGAGAGAAAGGTTGTGGAGAAATAGGTAACAACAAGCTCTTAGAAGAAACCATCATGACTTGTTTTCCTTTATCACATGGAAGTGTTGAGGTGGACAAAGAAGAAGGTAAAGGATCCTCATGCAATAAGGATTCTAGATAGAGTATGTCCCCCTCCTCATCAAGATATCCAAGAATATACTCAAAAGGTATATCCACCTCTAAAAACTCATTACTCTCATCCATGATAGAATCCTCCTCATCACCATAAACATCATAGATTGGTCTATCAAAGAGTGGTGATTCCTCAAAACCCAAGGAAGTATGATCATCAACAAATGGAGAGTCGCAAGTAGAAATCTCATCATCACTATAGTTATCATATGTTGGTGTATCACAAAGAAAATATTCTTCATCACTAAAGTCCTCATGAATATCTTTATCATTGTGGAAAAGTGGGTTATCATATGAGGTTTCAAAGAGAGGATTGGAATAGATCACAAAATCACCAAAGTTAAGCTCTTGAGGTTCATGAAAATCAAATGATGAAGTAATGGAAGCAATGGTCTCAACATGAGGTAAATCATAATCTCCACTTGAGCAAGCTTCATAAAAATATTCATCACAAACTTCATCAAGGATATCATCTTGAGTTTCTTCCTCATTCACAACATCAATATGCTTTACCGCTTCGGGTTCATTAGACTTCTTTGACAACTTTCCCATGTTAAACACAACTCTCTCATCTCCTACCCTCATTGTAAGTTTACCTTCTGCCACATCTATGAGAGTTCGACCCGTTCTCAAAAATGGCCTACCAACAATCAAAGGGACTCTCGGATCCATATCACAATCAACCATCACAAAGTCCGCGGGAAAGGTAAATCTATCAACCCCGACAAAAACATCCTCCGTAATTCCCACCGGATAAGCTATAGTACGATTGGCCAACTCAGGAGTCATCTTAGTACGAGTGAGCTCGGGAAGTGAAAGTTTCTTCCAAACCGATAATGGCATGAGATTTATACTTGCTCCTAAATCTGCTAAAGCCATGTAATTTTCCACCCCCGGGAAATTGCAAAGAATCAAAAACCTCCCCGGATCTCCAAGCTTAGTAGGCAACTTCTTAAGCAAAACCGTGGAGCAATTTTCATTCAAGGACGCATTAGGCAAATCCACCAATCTCTCCTTGTTAGAAAGTAAGTCTTTGATCATCTTATAAAACTTAGGCATATTGGCTAAAGCTTCCGCAAAGGAGATATTTATGTTAAGTTGCTTGAACATCCTCAAAAAGTTTGAGACTTGTATATCATCCTTATTCTTAAGCTTTTCCTTTCTTAATCTTGATGGATAAGGGAGACTTGGTTGTGGTTGTGGTTGAGTGGTTGAAGAAGGATTTTCCTTGTTGGTTGCTTCATAAGTAGGTGTGGAAGTGGGAGAAATGGGAGAACTTAAGGATGGTAAACTAGATGTAGAAGGCTTATCACAAGAAGGAATCATAGTAGGCTCTACCAAAGTAGGTTTAGGTGGTGAAGGATCATGAGTTTTCTTTCCACTTCTTGTTGTGATAGCATTGACATTTGCTCTCGGGTTTGTTTGTGTATTAGTTGGCAAAGCCCCTTGTTGTCTTTGATTAAATGCTATCAAAAGCCTCTTAGTTTGCTCCTCCATTGAAAGTTTCATTTGCTCATTCATTCTTTTTTCACTTTCACGAATTCTCCTCTCAACATACTCATGAGTTTCTTGTAGCCCATATCCTTGATTTTGAAGTTGAGGGTATCCTTGATTTGGGAAGGGTGGGGGTGGTGGATTAAATACTTGATTTGGTGGATAAAAGTTATTTTCTTGATTTTGAAAATTGTTAGGTGCCTTGTAGTTGTTCCCTTGATATGGTGGAGTTAGGTAATTTTGAGACTTGTAAGAAAGGTTGTTTGGATTGATGTTTGGCTTGATATGTTCATGATGTTCTTCTTGGTAAGCATAACACTCCCCTTGATAACCTTGCACCTTATCACATTGTTGATAGGAATGGGGACCTCCACAAGTCTTACATGAAAGGGTAATAGCATGCACATCATTGGTGGAATTGTTCAATGAAAGGCCCTTAATGCCTTGGATCAATTTTTGACTTGACTTAAGATGCATCTCATGATCCCTATCTATTCTTTGATGTATCTCTTGGTGACTCTTGAGGAATTGGTTATCACAAGGTGTTTGAGAATTGTTTTGGATAACATGAACCCTTTCTTCAAATTGAGTGTTTGTTTGTACCATCGCTTTGGTCTCAATAATATCCCAAGTTTCTTGAATGGATTTAGCAAGACTATTTCCACCCGTGGAAGCATTAAGTGAATCTTGGTGGTGTGGTTTCAATCCATCATAGAAAGTGTTGATTTGGTGAACCTCACCGAATCCATGGTTAGGGCATCTCCCCAATAACTCCTTATACTCCTCCCAAGCATCACTAAATTGACTAGGTTTTTGTTGAAAGCCTATAATTAAGTTCCTCAAAGTCGTGGTCTTATATGGGGGAAAGAACTTGTTCAAAAACTTCTTAGTGAAACCATCCCATGTGGTAATGCTCTCGGGTGGTTGTGTATCTAACCAATGCTTAGCGGTACCCTCTAGTGAAAATTTCACCAATATCAACTTAATGGCATCATGTGTAACTCCATTGTACTTAATGGTGTTGCACAGAGCAAACAATTTCTTAAGGTGATCATGTGGATTATCATTCTTGTTACCAAAAAATGTGTTTGCGGGAATATCGGGTATCTTGATAGCATCGGCATATCCTTGCACATTAGATTGCAAGTGCTCCATCAAAGGTCGAGTATCAACTCTGGCCATGGCTTCTTGTTGTGTGTGGATCAAAGCACGATTCTCGGGATCTGCTTGATGGACGGTGGTGTTCCTACTCTTTCTCTTTTTCTTCCTTTTCGGAGGAAGGGGTTGTAAACCAATCGGTATTTGTGCACGCCCGTGAGTGAGCATGCAACTCAATACGAGGAATGAGAGATAATCTCTCGTGTGAATTTGAAGAGAAAAGGATTATCCTCTTCGAGTTTCAGTATGAAATATCCACAAGAATGTATAATATACGTATGTACTACTTGGGTGCAAGACCCCCAATGAAGCCTTCCTTCTTAGAATACTCACTAGTGAACGGGGGGTTAGGTGGCGTGAAGCACTTAAGTACCTATTGACCCTTAGATGGCATTCTATAGCACATCGCCTTTCTATTCACTTTGTAGTTTGTATTCTTCGAATTATTGCCTATTGGAAGTATTTATCTATTCTTGCTTTATTGAATTTGATCGATACGCGTGTCAAGGACCGGAACGCCCCTCAACACGGTGTATTTCCTTGGCAATACTTATGGAGAATATGTGTATTGGTTATTCTTATACGTATACGTATTTACATATAATAATATATAGAAAATATTTTTATATTTATGGGGTTTTTTAAAGAAAATACTATATGTACATAAAAACCGAGGGAATCCAATACTATATATTTTTGGGTGCAATCTCTTAGGAAAAAGATTGGTTTTTGATTTTTTAATTTGTTTGGTCAATTCTTTAGAAAAAGAATTGTTTTTGTTATTTTTTAGTTTTTATATTTTTATATTTTCGATTTTTTTATTGTTTTTGATTTATGATACGTAAAAATAACGTTTACGAGGTGAACGGATCCCAAAAGCCAATGAAAACCGTCAATCGATAGTCTCTCGTAAAGTCAAAGAACCGGCAGCGGCGCCATTTAAAATTGTGTATTTTGAAGTTCGTTTCTCTCGATTCTTAACGAATTGAAAGTCCTAACAAAATCAGGTTTATTATCGTTTTTGGTTGATAGGGTTATTTGGATTTTCTATGTCTATTTAAGCAAGCAAGTAAAAATATGAAAAATATTAACTACGTATCCGTAAAACAATTAGCAATTACCAAGTTTTTTATTCAAATAAGGACAAAATTGTAAATCTATAAAACTATTGTGCTAAAAATGTAAGTACTTGAAACTAAAATGCTTGAAATGTAAAAATCAGAAAGTTTAAGGACTAATTATGAAAAATGTAATAAACTACTAACAAAAGGTAACAACTTTAAAACTACTTAACTAAAATTGACAAGTAATCAAAAGTTTTGGACTAATACCAAGCAAACCCTAAATTTATGAAAGATTAGCTAGTAATTCAAACAGTTACAAAGTAAAGGGACCAAAGTGCAATAAAGTGGGAATTTATATTAAAAACGGGCTACAAGCACAAAGAAGCTCGTATAAGCTCTAGAATCAACCAAATAAGCTCAAAAAAGTTTTAAACAACTTAAAATCCAAATTCACTTAGGCTAGTACAAGGAATAAGCTTGAAATTCAGTAAAACTCAAATAAGCCAACTTTGATAAGCCAACAATAAGCTATCTGATAAGCTAGACATGCACAAGTATATTTTTCAGCTAAATCTTGTCAAACAGCTCAAGGAGAGTCTGGAATGTCTTCTTTTAAGAAAAATGAACAAGTAATAAATCTGGAATTTGAAAATAAGCTGAAACTAGCTTATTGACTAAGTTTGACCAAAATTTTGAAAAAGCTGAAAACCTCCAGATCTACTCAAGACAACTTTCTAAACAAGATTATGAAAGAAAATGGCAAGGTTTATGAAGTAGATTTGTCAGAATGAGAAATCAGTTTGAACTTTTGTTACAAAAACTTGCAATGGCTTAACAGCTTATGAAAAAGCTTATTTCTCACTTGATTCTTAAAACTGTATGGTTTCCTAATAAGAACTCAAACTTTGGATGTTGTATGACACATAGAAACTAGTTTGAAAGAATTTCATCAAGAATTGAACAAATAGCATGTATTTAAAATTGGCTACTTTTTTAAGAACTAGTTAAGCAAAAACTGACCCAATCCTTTTTACAACCAATTGCCTGTTTGACTTTCTTTTTGACTTTAAAACTACTCAACCTTGTTTACAATGACTAAAGAAATGTAAATGAGCAAAGTTTAACCGCTTAAAAACACTTAAACTACAATTTGACAGTAAATCCAAACACTACTTTACTGATATGAACAAAACTTTTGTGAAGAGATTTATAGCAATTGGTTGAGCTGATTCAAAACTGATATCTAGCCAAACTTTATGAACAAATGGAACACAAATGAGCTAACTATAAGCAAGATAACATACAAAGACTCAGAATGCAATAGCAAGCTATAAAATTGATGAAATGAAATCAGTAACAAGTAATAAGCCGGCAAACAAGTATCAAACTAACAAGAGGCTATCTAATCATCAAAATCAATCCAAGAACAAACTAAACACACTTGATCAGATCAACAAGTAGGATTTAAGATAGAAAGTAGCATGCATTTGACTGTTTAGTGGAATTTAACTCAAGAACTAGAAACCTTTTAGCAAAAGGCCTCCACTGATGGAGTAGGTAGGCGCTGAGCCTCCTAAATAGTGTTAAACCACCACCTTAACACTATTAACCACTAATCAACATCTACATTCATCATCATCACCATTTTTACACAAATTCTGCTTCAAAATCAACGCAGCTACTTGGAATAGGATTGAACAGCTACAAGTCTTCAACAAAAGCTCCTTATGATCAAGTATGATCACAAGCAACTCATATCAACACAAGATCAACAACAATGCAGGTATTGAATTGGAGATTGAAGGAGAAATGGGAAATTTTATTGCTATGAATGTAAATTTTTTTACAAAGTTAGGTAGGAGGTTACAACAACTATAACTAACTCAAGAGTTTGTCAGACTCTTGAGGTCGTTACACTAACAACTAACTAGCTAGGATTGAGAGAGAAAAGGGAAGTGTGTGAATCTTTCACACTTAGGCTACATACACAAATGAGAGGGCTATTCCCTATTTATAGACAAAAAAGTGAGAAGTAGTTGGAGCTGATGACGTGTCCCAACCAATCAATTGCTGCCAAGTGTCCTGAATTTGTCAATTGGAACTAGCCGTTAAGAACTTGGAATTGGGCTTTTCTTCTTGGTTGATTTTCAGGTTAATCAAGTGAGTGGGTTGAATTCGTCCTTCAAAAATAAGTACTTTTCATGTTTAAAGTTTTTCTTGATATGCAGTAGAACTCCAATTCGTTCCTGGGTAGCTTTGTTGAAGAAGATGATACGTGGAAGATTTGGATTGGGTGAGAGTTGGTCACACGGATCATAATCCGTTTTGGATATAATGATTATTGCATTTCCAGTTCTTATTGGCTAAAAGTTGAGTGAGTGGGATTTACTGTAGCTTGACGACGCATTTAATTTCTTTGGTGAGGTGGCAGTAATGCTGGTGATCCGTGTATACCAATTCTTGCACTCTCATTAGTTGATAACCATAGCACACGAATTGAGCCCATTTTTGATGAATTTTTGGCAAGTTTAGTCCTTGAACTTAGGCAGAATATCCAAATGAGCTAGGAACTTCATTTTTATGGCATTTTTGGTCCTTCCACTTGCAAACTTGTCTAAATTGACCCTTTGACTTGGTTGACTAAAGAGTTGACCATGTTTGACTTTCATCTTGACTTTGATAAATTTACACTTTGAGTCCTTCAACTTTGGAGTGTTGTCAAGATAGGTCCTTCATCTTCAAAGTCTTGTCATCTTTGATCCTTCTTTGTCTTTTTCATCCAAATAAGCTTGATTTCTTCTTGTTTGCTTGAAAATGTATCCTTCTTAACTATTTATACATAAACACAAAACATACCACATAATTCCGCTTTATAGCACAAAAGTTAGGTATTTTTCTTGTGTTTTAGGGTGATTTGTTGATTAATTGATATGAGTTTTTGCTCATATCCGTTGCCTAGCTAAGAAATGGGTCCATGACCACGCAATGGCCAATCACCACCGATATTTTTTTGCACCAAATAACAATTTATGACAGATACAACACTATTTTACTTCATTAATCTCACACGCATCAACTTTATGCTAGTTGCCTTAAACGATAGCGAGTCAGGTTGCCACTGAAACCATCCAACGGATGAAACTAAACCACAATAAGTATTGCCACACATATTTAAGAAAACATGTTCAACCAACATCTATGAACAAAAACATCATTCCCATAAATTTGTCCACACTAAATCTTCAAAAACCCCAAAATATTTTTTACAATAATAAGAAGCTAAAATACTGATACTCACCAATCGGAATAGAAATCAACCTCCTGCGTTCAATAGACAACACATCAGTTAATTGTTATCCACAAAATTTCCATCAAAAGAGTTTTTGGTTAACATAATCTATCCAAATTAAAAACCCAAACTTGCAGAAATGTATGTATGAAAGAGGTGATGCAGGATGAAGAGTGTTCAAGAAGCTGCATTATCGATATAAAGAAAAACAGGCCGGGCCTTATTAACGGGCTAACAAATTCTGCAGGAGCCCAAGTAATCAAAACGACGTCGTTTTTCACGGAAATTGAGTTATATAATAATTAGATATGTTGGGCCATAATAGACTAGGATTATGAGTTGTGATTTTACGTTTCATTTTCTTGTTTGAACTGTGATTTACATTTGAAGAATTTAGCTCACTTTTGCTTTTCATTTTCTTGTTTGAACTGTGATTTACATTTGAAGAATTTAGCTCACTTTTGTTTTTCTCATTTTATTATCATTTTAGTATAAAATAAAAATAGAATATTATTAGATTTAGTAAGAATTGTTTTAGTTTTATAATTTTTCTTTTGCATTTGTTGGATAAATTTGTATTTTACATTTTAATATTTTGTGCATTTTAATGTGGTAATTGCAAAATGTTTTAGATTAGTACGTATTACGTAGAGATATTATTTTTACATTTTTACTTGCTTTGTGCCAAGTAGATATAGATACTAAATTCACTATTTTTCACCAAAAACAATAAAGTCTTTACTTGAAAACGTTAAATCAATTCGAATTGAGTCGAGAAAAAGGGGAGACTTCTATCGAAGTGACCTTGCCTAGACATTGCCTTTGCCATCATGATAATCGGGAAAATTATTTTTTCAAACATTTTTCAAATTTTTGATCTACTTTGGCCACAAAAAATTATTGCATTCATAATTTTTTGCATAAATCATTTTTCATTTGCATACACGTTGTATTTTCTTTTATTTTTACTCTTCAAAAATAAATGAAAAAGAAAAAAATAATAATAAAGGATATTGTTTAACAAGTTTAGACTTCTTTGACATATTAGGCCCGCCATGAATATTTGGACTCAACCCGAGTTTGCTTTTCAAGCTAACTCTAGCTAGTATCCTTAACCATGTAAACCTTTATTGGTTTATTAGGCTAAGCATCCACGAGTCTCAGTATTTGAGATTTTAAACTGTGAAGAACGAGAAATGATAGAGTATGAAGTAAGTGTAAAGGGCTAGATAAACCTCATATTAATTACTTGTGGCTTTTATATCCCCTTTCGTAACCTTTACTTTCTAGTCAACACATGTATATATTGTTAATAAATAATCAAAAACGGTTTTAATCGGTTTGTAGTCTCTTATGCGTTTTTTACTAATTATTCGTGGTTGGTATAAGTACGTCTTAAGATTCTAAGTTAGAACGTTTTATATGTACTAGACTTATGTCAAGCTTAATACTTAGCGGGTGTTTATCTTTTTATTCTTTTCCTTTTATCTGTGAGGATAATACTCGGTTTTTACCCCAAGTATCAAAATTCGTAGTCCCAAGTCTTTTCGAATTGATTACCGGTTTAAAGTGCAACTCAATTTCCTTTTGGTGAACAAGAGAATGGTTTGGTTGATTATCTATTTTTAACTAATAGCAAATAAGTAAGTGTCGTTGAGTAAAGTATAAGTTCAAAGATTATACTAAAATTCACGAGTTAAGAATAAATGCTTGAAAACTTAAAGGAAATTTTAGAAAAAATACTTGAACACTAAATAAAACTAACACTTAGAACTTTGTAAAAACAAGAAACTAAAACCATCGGAAAGCAAAATGTAACTCTGATCGAAATATGTGGTCAGAAAGTAGGGCTGATCGGAATGCATAAAGAAATACTAATCGGAATATCTAAAATGGTCCAGATCGGAATGTGGTAAATCACCCTATGATCGGAATGTTGCCAAAACAGCATCAATCCGATCATTTGATCGGAATGTCAACAAAACCTTCAATCGGAATACAGTAAAAATCTTTTAATCGGAATGAACCAAAACGAATCCAATCGGAATAATATTAACAACTCTTGTCGGAATGTTAGAAATTGAGACCAATCGGAATACTCAATCGGAATAAGGAGGGAAGTTGGTGGTCAGAATGAGCTGATCGGAAAGGGGTTTAGACCCTTTCCGATATATATGGGATTCGGTAAAAAGCTAGGTTATAAGCTATATTGATAAGCTCACACCAAGACTACCCCGAATTAAAAGTGAAATATAGTAAATGAGCACAAGCAACAACTTATCCAAACATAAAATAAGCAAGCCTTCAAATCAAACAATAAAAATATGAACTTTTTAAGAAAACATTTAAAAGTAAATAAGCTAAAAGAAACGAATAAGCCAATAAGCATAAGAATACTAAAGCTTAATCAAATGAAAGCTTATGTAGGAACAAAGAGATTAACTTTTTAAGCACAAAACCATTAAGATCAACACGGATTTAATGTGATTCGCACCAAAATCAATCTAAAAATCAAAGAAAGGTAGAATGAGATTAAGGATTAAAAGCTTAACTAGAACTTGATTAATGAAATAAGAAATACACAAATGTTTAATCTTGAAAGATTAAAAGAAAAGATGAAACTTAGTGATAGAAAGTTTAGAACTTTCTCTCTCTAAACTAGAAAGAAAAGTGAAAAATGAAAAAAACTAAAACTAAAAGACTAACTCCCCTCCTAATGTGTATTAGGAGGGTATTTATAGGAAAATGGAAGGAGTGCATGTGTTGCATCTTCTTTCTTTCTTCACGTCTTCTCGACTCGATTTAATTCTTTGTCTTTTCTCGACGTCGTCTCGGGATTTGAACTTGTCTTGTTAATTTTCTTCTTTAATTTAGACTTGAGTTCTTCGACTTCATTAAACTTCCGTCTTTAGAATTTTTCTTCGATAACTCTTCAGAATAGGCCTTGGACTTCCGTTCTTTTTGCACTCTTGATCTTTTGACTTCGTCTTTTCCTGTTTTCTTCGATAAAAGCCCGTGAAAGCCCGTGTTTTCTTCCTTTTTAATCTTTTGGTCCTAAAACACAATAAAAACACAAACCACGCGTAATTCCGACTTTTACGACATAAAATACACGTTTTGGTCTTGTTATTATTGGAAATAAGTGGTAAAAGGATAAGTGTTTTCACACTTATTAAATCCCCTACACTTGACCATTGCAATGCCCTCATGCAATGCATTAATTTTAAGGCACGGTTTACATTTTCCATCATTAATAACCCACCTTGGCCTTTATTAAATGCTAATCATAAAGAGATAAAAATAAGTAAAGAAATTAAACACTTACATTGGGTTTTGGCAGCCATGAACGTTTATCATCCTCAAGTTTCACGTTCCCCATACCAAGCTTAAAAACGAGATCATTGTTATTATAAGTTAGTAAACTAACACGAACTCATGTGGGCCAATTATTCACTTAGACTCCCTTATTCCTAGGTGTATCTCTTATATTTTATTTTTGTCTTGAATGATCACGAAGATGCATTGTTTGACTTATTTTGGTAGTTATTTAGGCCGAAAATAAAGTGAACGATTTAATCAATAGTTAGCTAAAGGACAAAATCTTTTAAAACTGCTTCTCGGGACCTCAAAAAGTTCATATCTTGGCATAACTCGCTTCACGATTTGAGACCTTTCTCGGACCGATATTTGGCAGCGACTTCATACTTCGAATCTTTTGAGAGACGTTGAAATAATGGTCCTCTCTTCATAATAGGAATTTCTTCACTTGAACTTTTTGAGAGATTCTTCATATTTGGACCACGACTTCTTCATTTTTCTCCAATCTTTATTTTGGACTTTGATATACAACGATCCGCCTCCTTTTAGGACTTGGATCTATTTATCCTCATACCTTGTTAGGGTCTTTTTGGATAGACTTCTCCATGATATTTAGGGGAGTATTTGCTTTTCGTCGTGTGTCTCGATCCTTCATATTGATTTTCGATAAAGGATTCTTCACATCACTTTTGGATCTTTAGCAACAAAATGTAGCCCTCATGCCTTGTTAGGGCCTTTTCGGACTCGCCAATCTTCGCATCCCGCTTCAATAAGTTATGCCTTGGCTATGAACTCTAATCCGTACCGAGCAACTTTTAAACGATCTTGGGCTAGAAGCTAAGTAACCTTTTAAATCGTACAACCTTATTTATTGCAGATAAATTTATTAACAAGCGAAGGGAGAATAGGCTTATATTTAACTCACATAAGTTCACGAAAGAATACCAAACTTATAATTGACTCTATCATCTCTCGTTCTCCACAGTTTAAAATCTCAAGGAATGAGACTCGTGGATGCTTAGCCTATTAAACCGAAGTTTTGGGTTTTCGAGTCATCTATAGGATCTTGCAAATTCTTAGACTTTTTCAAGTTTAGAAATCGCATTTTAAAGTTCCCTTGATAAACAACTCTCTAGGATCAATTATAGGAACTTGCGAAAAGTTCTTGTTCTTAACCCGTGAGAGTTAAGACTTCCGCGTTTTATAGCTCCCAATATAAAAGCCTAGTAAAACTTGACTTAAACACGTTAAGGATACTAGCTAGAGCAAACTTAGATAAGTAAACTCGGGTTGAGTCAAAATGTTCATGAATAAGAAAAATTTAAAACCACTTTATTTAAGCAAGGAAAGAAAATAACCATAATGAAGGAAAATACAACTATACAACTAGGCCAAAATAGATTAAAAATTTTGAAAAATGTCGAAAAATCAAATTTTCCGGTTAAAATGAGGGCAAATTCATGGAAAAGACCACTTACTTCGATAGAAATCCCCCTACACTTGATATAAACATTGTCCTTAATGTTTAAGCATGTGGGAGTAAACTCCCCTACACTTAGGACATTGTGCACTTTATTTAAATCTTGCTAAGGAAAGGACAACTAAAGTGAATTCAATATGAACATATAAGATATGAAATATTGAATCACGCGAGTTTAGGATAGAACCGGGAAGATGGGAACACGGTATCACGATTCGTCAAAAGTCATCAAGGTGGATCTTTGAAGCTTGAATCCCTGCACACAAGATAAGAAAACAAACACATACGGGGCTCCCCCTACACATATTATGAAAGCAGTAAAGGATAGATCACGGGTTGCCTCCCGAGAAGCGCTTGTTTTTGATAACCGAGTCACGAGCCTGACTCGACCCAAATTTAGTTCATGGGGAACGTGGTGAGGGATGGAATCATCTCATGAGAGATGACCTCACCAAAGTACAGCTTCAAACACTGGCCATTCACCTTGAAATTGGGCCCATTTGGCTGAGAAAGCTCAATGGTCCCATATGGAAAGACTTTGGCGACGGTGAATGGACCAGACCAGCGGCTCTTCAACTTGCCAGAGAAGATCTTCAACCGAGAGTTAAAAAGTAAGACTTGATCACCAACGTGGAACTCTCGGTTCTTAATCCTTGCGTCATGAATGATCTTGGTCTTCTCCTTGTAGATTAGTTTGTTCTCGTAAGCTTCATTCTTCAGTTCGATGAGCTCGTTGAGTTGAATCTTACGATGATCACCGGCTTTGTTGATGTCGAAGTTAGCCCACTTCAAGGCCCAGTGCGCCTTATGTTCCAGCTCGATGGAGAGGTGGCATGCTTTCCCGTACACAAGAAGATAAGGTGTACAACCGATCAGGGTCTTATAAGCTGTACGGAAAGCCCACAGAGCATCATCTAACTTATCGGCCCACGCGGCACGATGCTCTCCCACAGTACGCTCCAAAATTCGCTTCAATCCACGGTTGGAAATCTCGGCTTGCCCATTGGTTTGGGGATGATAGGCGGTGGAAAGACGATGATTAATACCATACTTAGCCATGACTCTTGCAAATTGGTCATTGCAAAAATGAGTCCCGCGGTCACTGATGATAGCACGAGGAACGCCGAATCGAGCGAAAAGCTGCTTTAAAAATTTCACAACCACCCTCGCATCGTTCGTTGGGAGAGCCTTAGCTTCAACCCATTTAGAAACGTAGTCAACGGCGACGAGGATGTACTTGTTCCCTTTGGAGGATGGAAATGGCCCCATAAAGTCGATGCCCCATACGTCAAAGATTTCACATTCCTGTATGAAATTTTGAGGCATCTCATCTTTATGTGTGATCTTGCCTTGGCGTTGGAAAGCATCACAATGCGTAACCATTTCGTGAGCGTCACGATAAATGGTGGGCCAATAGAATATAGAGTCAAACACTTTCTTAGCGGTGTAGTTGGGACCAAAGTGACCACCGGTGGGTCCTTTGTGGCAAGCCTGGAGAATGTCAAAAGCTGCCGGTCCGTCAACACATCGACGAATGATCAGATCAGCACATTGTTTAAATAGAAAAGGGTCATCCCAAAAGTAAGTCTTAACATCATTCAAGAACTTCTTCTTTTGTTGGGATGTTAACCCTTTGATGATAACACCACCCGCTAAGTAGTTTGCAATGTCGGCAAACCACGGGGTGTCATCAAGATTGAGAGTTATAGACATTAAGGTCTCAAGGGGGAAAGAGTCATTGATCTCTTTGTTCGGATGATCCCCTTGATGTGGATCCTCAAGTCTACTCCCTTTTTGTCACGAATTTCAATGTTGAATTCTTGAAGGAGTAAAACCCAGCGAAGAAGTCTTGGCTTAGAGTCGTGTTTAGTCATCAAGTACTTCAACGCGGAATGGTCCGTGTATACGATGGTGGTGGATAAAACAAGATAAGGGCGAAATTTTTCAAAAGCATAGACAACAGCTAAAAGCTCTTTTTCGGTTGTCGTATAATGCAATTGAGCCCCCGTCATTGTTTTGCTAGCATAGTGGATTGGTTGGAAGTGTTTATTCACTCTTTGGCCCAAAACCGCACCAATAGCAAAGTCGCTAGCATCACACATCAATTCAAAAGGCAGCTCCCAATTAGGGGTAACCAAGACCGGTGCCTTAGTTAGCTTATCCTTAAGAAGATTGAAGGCTTCGATACACTCTTTAGAAAATATAAAAGGGGTATCTTTTTCCAAGAGGTGGGTCATCAGGCGAGCGATTTTAGAGAAATCCTGAATGATCGACGATAGAAGCCCGCATGACCCAGAAAACTTCTCACACCCTTCACGGTTGAGGGTGGAGGTAATTTGGCTATGACATCAACTTTAGCACGGTCGACTTCAAGACCGGCTTTAGAGATTTTGTGTCCTAGCACAATGCCTTCTTTTACCATAAAATGGCATTTTTCCCAATTCAGAACAAGGCGAGTGTCTTCGCACCGCTTAAGCATACGTTCCAAATTGGCAAGGCAAGAAGAGAAGGAATCCCCAAAGACTGAGAAATCATCCATGAAGACTTCCATGGTTTGCTCAACCATGTCATGGAAGATAGCCAACATGCACCTTTGGAAAGTCCCGGGGGCATTGCATAAGCCAAAAGGCATCCTTTTGTAGGCAAATGTGCCATAGGGACAAGTGAATGTTGTCTTCTCTTGATCTTGGGGATCGATGGGTATTTGGAAATAACCCGAGAAACCATCAAGAAAGCAGTATTATTCATTACCCGCTAAACGTTCAAGCATTTGGTCCATAAAAGGTAGAGGGAAATGATCCTTTCTCGTGGCATCATTGAGTTTGCGGTAGTCTATACAAACTCTCCACCCAGTAACGAGACGGGTAGGAATCAACTCGTTGTTTTGATTGGGCACAACAGTGATTCCGCCTTTCTTAGGCACACAATGGACTGGACTAACCCATGGTGAATCCGAAATAGGGTAAATCATACCCGCATCAAGAAGTTTGATAACCTCTTTTTTGATGACTTCATGGATTTTAGGATTCACCCTTCGTTGGCTTTGAATTGTGGGCTTGAAGTCGTCCTCCATGAGAATTTTATGTGTGCAAAAGTAAGGATCAATTCCGCGAATGTCGAAGATTTTCCAAACGATAGCTTTTTTATGCTTCTTCAACACGGCGATAAGTCGGGATTTTTCTTCTTTTTTCAGGTCCTTCGCGATGATGACCGGTAACTCCTCGTTGTCTTCAAGAAAAACGTACTCTAGATGAGGAGGTAGGTCTTTAAGCTCAAGAGTAGGAGGATCCTCAATAGATGGTGTAACTAACGATGGATCATCATTAGTCACCTCTTTAGGAGAGGGAGGAGGAAATGGGTCTTCATTGAGAAGTCTCTCAATAGTACGAATGTCTTCATCCCAATCAGTGGAAGAATCATCATACTTAATATCGAGAGGACCCAAACTAGCTTCAAAATCATCCAATTTACTTTCTCCAAAAGGAGTCAATGACAGAGTAATTGAGGCAATGGTCTCAACATTGGGTAGAGAAGAGGGAGTACTTTTGCAAGCATCATGAAAATGTTCTTCACAAGCCTCATCGAGAACATCAATAGCATTAACACTCTCATATGAATAAGATTGCTTAGAAATCTTACCCATGTTGAAGACAATTTTATCGTCACCAACTCTCATGATTATTTCGCCCGCGGCTACATCAATGAGAGTGCGACCGGTCCTCAGGAATGGGCGTCCAACGATTAATGGAACGCGAGGATCCATCTCGTAGTCAACGACAACAAAATCCGCCGGGAAGGTGAATTTGTCAACGCCAACGAAGACGTCTTCGGCTATCCCCACTGGATAACCAACCGTATGGTTGGCTAATTCCAAAGTCATTTTGGTGGTGACTAGCTCAGGGAGAGATAATTGCTTCCAAACACTTAAAGGCATTAAGTTTATACTGGCACCTAGATCGGCTAGGGCCATGCAACTCTCTACTCTCGGGAAGTTGCAAAGAATCAAGAAGCGACCCGGATCACCAAGTTTGGTGGGCAATTTCCTTAAGAGAACGGCGGAGCAATTCTCATTAAGTTGGGTCTGAGCAATGTCAAGAAGCTTCTCCTTGTCACTTAGAAGATCTTTAAACATTTTCGCGTACTTAGGCATGTGAGCGAGAGCCTCGGCAAAGGAGATGTTAAAATTCAATTGTTTAAACATTTTTAGAAAGTTTGAAACTTGAATATCATCCTTGCTCTTTTGCTTCTCTTTCCTCAACCTTGAAGGATAAGGTAAATTGGATGAAGAAGAAGGCTTTAAGGGAGTAGGATCACTCACAACTATGGGTGGTGGGGAAATGGGGATAGAAGGCAAAGGAGGTGGGGAAAGTTGCTCTTTTTCCTTGTTCACAATCACGGGTGGAGGTGTAGGAAGCTCGGGTTCCGTATAACCTTTTCCACTAGGAGTGGTGATTGCTTTCATCTCCCCTCTTGGATTCGCAACGGTGTTACTCGGAAGAGTACCCGAAGAAGAGGGTTGATTACCTTGGATGAGCGAACCGATCATATCACGTATGTTAAGTGCTTGAGTGCTGAAAGAGTCTCTGATGTCTGCACGAATTTCATTGCTTTGTTTTGCCATATCTTTCTTTAGCTCGGCTCGAATATCGCTCCCTTGTTTCGCCATGTCATTCTTCAAGTTGACAAATTGACTCTGAAGATTCGTCACCATCTCTCGATTAGTCTTCATGAACGTCTCGACGTCTTGATCCAATTCCGTCGGTTGATTGAGAGGTGGAGCTTGGTAAGCTTGAGAATTTCCTTGAGGTGGGTATGGGTTTCTTTGGGATTGATATTGATTGGTAGCACGAGGTTGGGATTGGTTGTTTCGATTATAGTTTTGTTGTTTGGTTTGGTTTGGAGGAGGGAAACCGGGTGGAGCAAGATAATTGTTTGAACGATAACTTAGCAAGCTACGGTCTCCTTGAGGACGAGCTTGATAGCCTCCCGTGGGATAAGTACCGTATGCTGCGTTAACGTTTTCAGAAAAATTGCCTTGGGTAGAAGGACAATCATTGTAAGAATGAGGACCACCACATGTGTCACAAGAGATAGCAACAACTTTAGCTTGTTGAAAGTGGTTTGTGGCCATGGTCATGAAATTCTTGTTCATCTCAGCGAGTTGTCGAGAACTTTCAGTCATCTCAGGATTGCAAGTGGTAGAAGAAACATTGACTCTCGGGTTAGATCTTGAGGATGCGGATGAATCCCAATTCTTGTGGTGAGTAGTCATGTTTTCAATCAACTCTCTACACTCCTCCGGTCTCCTTTTCATAAAAGTACCACCGGCGGCGGCGTTGATCGTGTCACGATCACGAAAAGTGAGACCATTGTAGAAAGTATCAATGAGAGTGACGGGGAGCATGTTGTGATTTGGACAGCGGTTGATCAAATCATTGTATCGTTCCCAAGCATCAAAGAGCGATTCATCATTGTCTTGCATGAATCCACTAATTTGGTTACGAAGGCTGGTGACCATCGATGGTGGGAAGTAGCGCGACAAAAAGCGTTGGGTCATGTCATTCCAAGTATGAATAGAATTCTTTGGGAGACGGTCAAACCATTTTTCGGCATGGTGAGAAAGCGAGTGGGGAAAAAGTTAAAGGCGAAGGTCATCCATAGAAACGCCGGGGGACTTCATGCTTTGGGTGATGGTAATGAATTTGTCGAGGTGTTTGTTGGCATCATCATCCGGAATTCCGTGAAATGGGTTAGTTTGCACTTGTTGGATCATGTGATGCTTCAACAAAAACTCTTGAGCCGTGACGTGCATTGGCGCAATCGGGCCTCCGCGTCCGTTCATGGTGGGTTGACACAATTCCTCCATTGTTCGTAAATCAGGTAGGGGGACATTGTTGTTGTTGTTGTTGTTGTTATTGTTATTTAAATTGGGTAGAGGTGGGTTATTATTGTTGTTATTAACACCAGCCATATCTAAATCTTCACGAGTCTCGGGCTCAGAATAGTTCGAAGATCTAGTACGCATACACCTGCAGAAGAAAAATACACAAAGAGAATATCTATATAATCTTTTTGATGCAAACCTTTGGGAAAGAATTGCTTTTTCTGATTTTTTAATGTTTTTGTATTTTTGAAGAATTTTATATTTTTTAGGATTTTTGAAAATTTTTGAAGCAAGGAAAATAACGTTCAAAGAACGGATCCCAAAATTCAATGCGTCTCTCACTAGAAACCGTTAATCTTAACGAAAAGAGCCGGCAGCGGCGCCATTTAATACTCGGTTTTAACCCCAAGTATCAAAATTCGTAGTCCCAAGTCTTTTCGAATTGATTACCGGTTTAAAGTGCAACTCAATTTCCTTTTGGTGAACAAGAGAATGGTTTGGTTGATTATCTATTTTTAACTAATAGCAAATAAGTAAGTGTCGTTGAGTAAAGTAGAAGTTTAAAGATTATACTAAAATTCACGAGTTAAGAATAAATGCTTGAAAACTTAAAGGCAATTTTAGAAAAAATACTTGGACACTAAATAAAACTAACACTTAGAACTTTGTAAAAACAAGAAACTAAAACCATCGGAAAGCAAAATGTAACTCTGATCGGAATATGTGGTCGGAAAGTAGGGCTGATCGGAATGCACAAAGAAATACTAATCGGAATATCTAAAATGGTCCAGATCGGAATGTGGTAAATCACCCTATGATCGGAATGTTGCCAAAACAGCATCAATCGGAATATATTCCGATCCTTTGATCGGAATGTCAACAAAACCTTCAATCGGAATACAGTAAAAATCTTTTAATCGGAATGAACCAAAACGAATCCAATCGGAATAATATAAACAACTCTTGTCGTAATGTTAGAAATTGAGACCAATCGGAATACTCAATCGGAATAAGGAGGGAAGTTGGTGGTCGGAATGAGCTGATCGGAAAGGGGTTTAGACCCTTTCCGATATATATGGGATTCGGTAAAAAGCTAGGTGATAAGCTATATTGATAAGCTCACACCAAGACTACCCCGAATTAAAAGTGAAATATAGTAAATGAGCACAAGCAACAACTTATCCAAACATAAAATAAGCAAGCCTTCAAATCAAACAATAAAAATATGAACTTTTTAAGAAAACATTTAAAAGTAAATAAGCTAAAAGAAACGAATAAGCCAATAAGCATAAGAATCTTAAAGCTTAATCAAATGAAAGCTTATGTAGGAACAAAGAGATTAACTTTTTAAGCACAAAACCATTAAGTTCAACACGGATTTAATGTGATTCGCACCAAAATCAATCTAAAAATCAAAGAAAGGTAGAATGAGATTAAGGGTTAAAAGCTTAACTAGAACTTGACTAATGAAATAAGCAATACACAAATGTTTAATCTTGAAAGATTAAAAGAAAAGATGAAACTTAGTGAGAGAAAGTTTAGAACTTTCTCTCTCTAAACTAGAAAGAAAAGTGAAAAATGAAAAAAAACTATAACTAAAAGACTAACTCCCCTCCTAATGTGTATTAGGAGGGTATTTATAGGAAAATGGAAGGAGTGCATGTGTTGCATCTTCTTTCTTTCTTCACGTCTTCTCGACTCGATTTAATCCTTTGTCTTTTCTCGACGTCGTCTCGGGATTTGAACTTGTCTTGTTAATTTTCTTCTTTAATTTAGACTTGAGTTCTTCGACTTCATTAAACTTCCGTCTTTAAACTTTTTCTTCGATAACTCTTCAGAATAGGCCTTGGACTTCCGTTCTTTTTGCACTCTTGATCTTTTGACTTCGTCTTTTCCCGTTTTCTTCGATAAAAGCCCGTGAAAGCCCGTGTTTTCTTCCTTTTTATCTTTTGGTCCTAAAACACAATAAAAATACAAACCACGCATAATTCCGACTTTTACGACATAAAATACACGTTTTGGTCTTGTTATTATTGGAAATAAGTGGTAAAAGGTTAAGTTTTTTCACACTTATTAGAGGAATAAAGAAAAATAAGAGCGACTAATAAAAAAATGAGTGGCTAGAAAAAAAGAAAAAAAAGAGAAAAAAAATTATACAAGACTCCCAAGAAGGGCAGTGAAGTGTTAATTATAGTAGCTATTAAATTCCAATATACTCTCACAAGAGTTGCGGGGAATTAATAGTTGCTCCAATCCAATATTACCTTGACAGATTGCGGGATTGAAGATCCAAGGTCTCAATAAGGCGGCAGATATAAATTATTGCGTGAGTTTTATTTTTCTTTTCTTAGCGAGTGAGTAGCTACTTATTAATGCATGACATAAGGATCTTACACATAAGGCGTATGACTTATTATTTTGGGTTAGACTTATATCAATTGCGGGCGGTTTTTCAAGTAATGGATAAGATGGTTACCTAGGATTAAAACCGTGCTTCCTTATTTTCAGATTTTACATTTCTTATATTTCACGCTTTAAATAATGACAAATTTGCTCTCAAGAAATTTGCTCAAATAATAACCGGTCTTAGAGGCAAAATAAGTGGGGGTATGATGGTAACACAATTAATTTTTATGAATAAGTCGATGCACTTTCACTTATGAATAACAATGATCTCATTTTTAAGCTTGGTATGGGGAAAGTGAAACTTGAGGATGATAAGTATTCATGGTACCAAAGCCCTAATCAAAGTCATTGATTTCTTTATGAGTTATTTCCATCAAATCATTTCAAGAAAATACAAAAATATATAAATAGAATTGTTTTCCTTGCATTGCATTATAAAAATCTAAAATCATGCATCATGTAGCATAGTATAGTATATTAAATCATTAAATGGCCAATGTGGATTAATTATGCGAAAAGTGTAATCTAGAGCTTTAAAATACTGTATTGCATGAGACCATGGCAATGGTCAAGTAGAAGGGAGTTGATAAGTGTGAAACACACATCATTTATAACCTAAAAACTACTTCAAACATGGACAAATACATTATATTATACTTTTAATTGTTAGTATTACGTGTGTATTGTGTGTTTGTGTGTTTTCAGTCAAAACAGGTACAAAAGAAACAAATACAAGCTTTTACGGATTTTATCAGAAGAAAAGACAAGGAAAAGGCGAACGTTATTTCAAGGACCATATTTGCCCAATCTACAAAGATTAAAGATTTAAAGTGCAGTTTGTTAAAAGATTAAAGTGTTCAAGTTACAAATGACCAAAAGTAAAGATTGAGGGACTTAAGAGAAAGAAAGTTCTTTTTAACAATATCTGGGATCATTATTCAGCTTCATCAGCAAAAGAAAGAACGACGGTTTTCTTCTTTAATACCTCTACACTATGTTCTCGAGTATTAATAGTTAGAAAAGAAAAGAAGTAAAATCTAGAGAAGAGAAGAGAAAGGAAGAGAAGAAGAATCATCCCAAAAGTGGAAGGAAAATTTTGTAGCTAAAATGGCTTAAATTTTCACTTCTCTTCTTTTCTTTTCTCTTATTAAAAAATCTCAAGAAAGAAAATATGTTTTAGTTTATTTCCAAATCATTTCCTTTCTCTCAAAAATAAATCTTGAGAACATAGTACTAGTGAGATTCAAGAGAAGATCAAAAGGCGAAAAGTGGTCATTGTATCATTATCTACAAGGACATGTGAATGAATTAGATCAAGATCAAGCAACCAAGGAACCTCCGAAATTCAGGTACCTCCGAAATTCAGATCCTCACCTCACTCAACATCTATATATACCCCTCACCCACTCTCATTTGATCATTTAGTTAGAAGGTGTAAAAACACCTAGTTAATTAGTTTAGAGTAATTATATATTTAGGAGTAGTATAGTGTAACTCTTCTCACCGTCTTTAATTCTGTGCTAATTTTGTAACGAATTCAGTTGATATCTTTCTGTTAAGTCTGTTGAAATTGTAACTACTTTGACTCCATTAATGAAAGATTAAAGTTTCAGTTTTCTCAATCTTTTACTTTCTCTTATTTCTTCTTATTAACCGATCTGAATAAGCTTTTTAGTCATAAGTTGTTTCTAGCTTATGAGATTTGATTTTAAGTTGTAGTGAATCGTGTTCTTTTAGTACTAGTGATGATTTGAGTTACTTATCAGTTATTAAGCTTGGTTTACTGTTCGAGTTACTATTCACGTCACTGTTAGGAGTAGTTTGTTTATAGCAATAATCTGTCAGTTAGTTTGCTAGTTTGATTCGGTAGAGATTTGGTTCTTTTTACTATTCATTGAGTTAGATTAGTTTGGGGGACTGGTTTAGATTTGAAGCTGAGCCAATTGCGTAGTTAAGTTCATTGAGAAATCTGCGTCGTTAGCTTGTTCAAGTTAATGAGATTTTCTACAAATCTTCTTTACAGTTTAATAAGCTCACAGCTTATAAGTTTGTTTTTTTTCAAAAATCTCTTACATATAATTCTTTACGATCTTTGAGTATTTCTATATCTTTATAGCTTATCCTGTTAGAATAGAATTTCGTTTTTCAAATCTTTTGCAGGCTGTAGTTTTCGAGCTCTTGATATTGCTAGTTTTTTAATTTGAGCAGAGCAGTTGGTGTGTTGATTTTGATTGCAGTTCACTAGCGTAGCTCTCCGACGACGTACAGACCTATAGATGGAGGTGTGCTAGAAAAGTAAGCTCAGCGCTTTACTTCGACAACAACGGATAAATCATCGAAGTAGCAGGTCAAGCCCATTTTAATTCTGCATTTTTAGTACTCAATAGTATTAGCTGTTAGACTTGTAGTTTGAAATGGATTACAGCATGCTTAAATTTGTTTGTTTGATCATTCGTGATATCTTTTTTAGTTCATTACTGTATTACATTTGATTTAGCTTTGTGAATTTACATTTTAGATAGTTAAGTAGTGTTAGGCAAAAGGTTTTAGCAGCCTTAGTATTGATAGAATGTGATATTTGATCTTGATCTATTTCGAGGTATTTGTAGTGCTAAGATGCTTTTGAGATCAGTTAAAATAGTGCAAATTTAAATCAGTTCATAATTAGAAAATAGTAAATCTATTTGAAGTTGCTAAGAATTGAACATGTTCTATGTTTAAAAAAGTTGAGTAAAGATTTTCGTATATGTTCATGTTTAGTCCTCCGTAGTGTTAATTCTCGTTTCAGTACCAGTCCATTCCATTTAGTCAGTTAGAACTATTAGTTGTTCGTTAGTAATTTTAGATAGCTGTAGGTCCTTTGTTAGAGAATTCCGTTAAAACTGTTACAATTTTAGTCCTTTCCGTTACTTACCTGTTGGGTCAGTTTTGGGTTAGATGGGCTGATTAGTCATGGGCCGTAGGATTTAATTTGAGTAGTAACAAGCATAATTACCCGCGCGTTACGGCGGGCCTTATTTATTGCGAATTATTTACATAAGTGAAGTTCTATCTCAAACATTATTAACCTCATAATATATGAGACACACTAAACCATACAGAAGTATGATTTTGATAAATCTAAAAATATTTATTTATCAGATCCTTGACATAAACTATATCCTTCTTGTCTGTGAAGTCCTTGATCCCAAACAACCACTTTAGGTTGCCGTGTTCAAACGTCGAGAACCCGCGCATTGGCAAAACGTATCCGACTCCAAATATTCAATGATAATTCGGAAACAAAAAGGAAATTTAAAAGCCACAAAAGTAAAGATACAAAATCTTACGAAAAAGAAGCTAAATTAGTACGTATCATTCCTCTAGAACACTTTTTTTAGTATGGATGGTAAGTGTCCAACTACAGTAAATAACTTAAATGTGATTGTATCATTCTTGTACAAATAATCTGTTTGAAACTTTAGTAATTTCTATAGATTAAAATCATAATGTGTTATTTGAGAAGAATCATACTTGGTGTATTAACACAATGAATTAAATTTCACCACTGTTGACTTTTTATTATTGTAGTCGTCACTTTCAGGGCATCCAGAAACTTTGGCCATTACTCTGGATAATCCTCTACCAATAAATAGTGTGAAACCAAATACATATATGAATCAATCACTGATCATTAAATTACCAAACATTGTAAAATAAACTTACCTAAACACCCCTTTAAATAATTACCAACCAAGTTTTGTCTTACATTTCCAATGTGTTCTAAACAAATATTCATTTTGGAGAAAAATACTGCAAGGACAATACAACACTAATACTACCATAAATCTAAGCTGCTTATAGCCATACCTGTTATTTCAATAATATAGTAATTTGATTACCTTCTGTCAAGCTCAAAATAGCAAGAGCCTCTTTGATACAAGTTCTTGATCCTTCATCATCAGCAGGCTATAATGTGTTTGCATCATTTTTACCACCAGTGGCTTGTTGTGCTATGATAGATGATGAATTGGCCTCATTTGATTCATGCCCATGAACTGTTCATCCTCGTGGGACCATCTATGTCGCTCTGCCCATGCGCTTCTTGGTATCTAACCATAACAAAATGTTTAGCATCATCCATACTACAACTCTAAAATATGTCTACGAAACAAAGTAGACTTAACATGTACCACATTATAATTAGGCATGCCTTCATTACAGTGAAGTTTCAAGAAAAGTTGTTCATGTTTGTGATATGCAAACTACCTCTTGGTGCCCTGCTTTGGAAACCAAGAACAAATTGTAAGAACTAAGACAAAATTAAAAAAAATGTGTTATAAGGAAAACCCCTAAATAATCACAAATCGTAACTCAAAGTTTCAGATTTATAAGTATAAGTTGTTTTAGTACCTTTTTTGGAGTGATGGTCATACCCATATCCCATCTTCTTCCGCATCCAACTGAGACGATCATCCTCATGATGGTTGGTGATAGATATGTTTAGAACTCTAGAAGATAAGAAGGAGGATTGTATCAAGCAGAAGATTGTAACAATATTTTTGGCCTACAAAAATGTCAGCCAAAAAAGGAGGTGGAAGCGTTTGTTCGCCAATTTTACGCCGTTTTTTCGAATATGTTCAGTATCTGGGATATGCTTTATGACAGTTGTAGCCATAAAGGTAGGAAACACAATGAAAGTGGCAAGAAAAACTCATCGTCAATTCCCTAATAGACTTTCGGTAGTCGTACGTGAATAAGGATATGTATAAATGAGGCGCAGATTTATGAATACATTAGCGGGGCCACACACCTGCCAAGATACGTGTATCAATAAACCACACATACTAAACACAGAAGTAGTCATCGGCTATAACATTTTTTCTAATATTAGGCTTATAAATATTCTTTTTCACATGTCTTTACTTACAAAAACAGTTGTATGACTATTTATGTGAATGAGGTATTCGAGCAATTGGGCAAAAGGGGTTCAAATACTGACACAGCTGCAAACACTGGTTGCATTTGTATAAATACCATCTGGGTTGCTAAAATTGTGTATTTTGAAGTTCGTTTCTCCTAATTCTTAACCAATTGAAAGTCCTAACAAAATTAGGTTTATTATCGTTTTTGGTTGATAGGGTTATTTGGATTTTCCATGTCTATTTAAGCAAGCAAGTAAAAATATGAAAAATATTAACTACGTATCCGTAAAACAATTAGCAATTACCAAGTTTTTTATTCAAATAAGGACAAAATTGTAAATCTATAAAAGTATTGTGCTAAAAACGTAAGTACTTGAAACTAAAATGCTTGAAATGTAAAAATCAGAAAGTTTAAGGACTAATTATGCAAAATGTAACAAACTACTAACAAAAGGTAACAACTTTTAAAACTACTTAACTGAAATTGACAAGTAATCAAAAGTTTTGGACTAATACCAAGCAAACCCTAAATTTATGAAAGATTAGCTAGTAATTCAAACAGTTACAAAGTAAAGGGACCAAAGTGCAATAAAGTGGGAATTTATATCAAAAACGGGCTACAAGCACAAAGAAGCTCGTATAAGCTCTAGAATCAACCAAATAAGCTAAAACAAGTTTTAAACAACTTAAAATCCAAATTCACTTCGGCTAGTACAAGGAATAAGCTTGAAATTCAGTAAAACTCAAATAAGCCAACTTTGATAAGCCAACAATAAGCTATCTGATAAGCTAGACATGCACAAGTATATTTTTTAGCTAAATCATGTCAAACAGCTCAATGAGAGTCTGGAATGTCTTCTTTTAAGAAAAATGAACAAGTAATAAATCTGGAATTTGAAAATAAGCTGAAACTAGCTTATTGACTAAGTTTGACCAAAATTTTGAAAAAGCTGAAAACCTCCAGATCTACTCAAGACAACTTTCTAAACAAGATTATGAAAGAAAATGGAAAGGTTTATGAAGTAGATTTGTCAGAATGAGAAATCAGTTTGAACTTTTGTTACATAAACTTGCAATGGCTTAACAGCTTATGAAAAAGCTTATTTCTCACTTGATTCTTAAAACTCTATGGTTTCCTAATAAGCACTCAAACTTTGGATGTTGTATGACACATAGAAACTGGTTTGAAAGAATTTCATCAAGAATTGAACAAATGGCATGTGCTTGAAATTGGCTACTTTTATAAGAACTAGTTAAGCAAAAAATGACCCAATCCTTTTTACAATCAATTGCCTGTTTGACTTTCTTATTTACTTTAAAACAAATCTACCTTGTTTACAATGACTAAAGAAATGTAAATGAGCAAAGTTTAACCGCTTAACAACACTTAAACTACAATTTGACAGTAAATCCAAACACTACTTTACTTATATGAACAAAACTTTTGTGAAGAGATTTATAGCAATTGGTTGAGCTGATTCAATACTGATATCTAGCCAAACTTTATGAACAAAATGGAACATAAATGAGCTAACTATAAGCAAGATAACAGACAAAGACTCAGAATGCAATAGAGCTATAAAACTGATGAAATGAAATCAGTAACAAGTAATAAGCAGGCAAACAAGTATCAAACTAACAAGAGGCTATCTAATCATCAAAATCAATCCAAGAAAAAACTAAACACACTTGATCAGATCAACAAGTAGGATTTAAGATAGAAAGTAACATGCATTTGACTGTTTAGTGGAATTTAACTCAAGAACTAGAAACCTTTTAGCAAAAGGCCTCCACTGATGGAGTAGGTAGACGCTGATCCTCCTAAATAGTGTTAAACCACCACCTTAACACTATTAACCACTAATCAACATCTACATTCATCATCATCACCATTTTTACACAAATTCTGCTTCAAAATCAACGCAGCTACTTGGAATAGGATTGAACAGCTACAAGTCTTCAACAAAAGCTCCTTATGATCAAGTATGATCACAAGCAACTGATATCAACACAAGATCAACAACAATGCAGGTATTGAATTGGAGATTGAAGGAGAAATGGGAAATTTTATTGCTATAAATGTAAAATTTTGTTACAAAGTTAGGTAGGAGGTTACAACTACTATAACTAACTCAAGAGTTTGTCAGACTCTTGAGGTCGTTACACTAACAACTAACTAGCTAGGATTGAGAGAGAAAAGGGAAGTGTGTGAAATTTTCACACTTAGGCTACATACACAAATGAGAGGGCTATTCCCTATTTATAGACAAAAAGTGAGAAGTAGTTGGAGCTGATGACGTGTCCCAACCAATCAATTACTGCCAAGTGTCCTGAATTTGTCAATTGGAACTAGCCGTTAAGAACTAGGAGTTGGGCTTTTCTTCTTGGTTGATTTTCAGGTTAATCAAGTGAGTGGGTTGAATTCGTCCTTCAAAAATAAGTACTTTTCATGTTTAAAGTTTTTCTTGATATGCAGTAGAACTCCAATTCGTTCCTGGGTAGCTTTGTTGAAGAATATGATACGTGGAAGATTTGGATTGGGTGAGAGTTGGTCACACGGATCATAATCCGTTTTGGATATAATGATTATTACATGTCCAGTTCTTATTGGCTAGAAGTTGAGTGAGTGGGATTTACTGTAGCTTGACGGCGCATTTAATTTCTTTGGTGAGGTGGCAGTAATGCTGGTGATCCGTGTATACCAATTCTTGCACTCTCATTGGTTGATAACCATAGCACACGGATTGAGCCCATTTTTGATGGATTTTTGGCAAGTTTAGTCCTTGAACTTAGGCAGAATATCCAAATGAGCTAGGAACTTCATTTTAATGGCATTTTTGGTCCTTCTACTTGCAAACTTGTCTAAATTAACCCTTTGACTTGGTTGACTGAAGAGTGACCATGTTTTACTTTCATCTTGACTTTGATAAATTTACACTTTGAGTCCTTCAACTTTGGAGTGTTGTCAAGATAGGTCCTTCATCTTCAAAGTCTTGTCATCTTTGATCCTTCTTTGTCTTTTTCATCCAAATAAGCTTGATTTCTTCTTGTTTGCTTGAAAATGTATCCTTCTTACCTATTTATACACAAACACAAAACATACCACATAATTCCGCTTTATAGCACAAAAGTTAGGTATTTTCCTTGTGTTTTAGGGTAAATTGTTGATTAATTGATATGAGTTTTTGCTCATATCAGTTGCCTAGCTAAGAAATGGGTCCATGACCACGCAATGGCCAATCACCACCGATATTTTTTTGCACCAAATAACAATTTATGACAGGTACAACACTATTTTACTTCATTAATCTCACACGCATCAACTTTATGCTAGTTGCCTTAAACGATAGCGAGTCAGGTTGTGATATGAGCTTAAACTCATATCCTTTTAATGACAAATAACCCTAAAACATGAAGCAAAATACCAATTTATTTGGCAAAAACAGTGTTATGTGGTATGTTTGTGTTTGTGTGCACTTGTGTAGGTAAAAAGATACATTTTCAAGCAAACAAGGAGAAATCAAGCTCAAATGGATGAAAAAGACAAAAGAGGATCAAAAGTGACAAGACTTTGAAGTATAAGGACCTATCTTGACAAGTTATAAAAGTTGAAGGACTAAAAGTGCAAATAATGAAAAGTCAAGATTCAAGTCAAACTTGGTCAACTCTCAAGTCAACTCAGTAAAAGGACCATTTTGCACAAGTTATGGAAGTTGAAGGACCAATTATGTCAAAAGAATGAAGATTGTAGCTTAAAACAACATTCTGCCAAGTCAAGGGGCTTGTTCTGCCAAGATTGGAAAGTTAATTGAGTTTGATCCATGTGACAAATATTCTAACCAATGGGAGAAGAGAAAATCAAGCACACGGATTGCCATTTCAGCACCATTAATGTCCACTAACGCCGCCCACATTTATTACCCAAATCCAAACAGTTTGATCCGTGTGATTAAATTTTAACCAATCAAGGGCTTACACGTGTCATCTTCAAGAATAAGAAATTTTCCCAGGATCGTGTTTGAGATAGAAGCAATTTCATGGAAAAGTTTAAACACCAAAGTTGATCGATTTGATGAGACGAATTCAATGGTGCAACTCAATTAACATATCATCCATCCAATCAAGAAACCCCAAATCATTGTTCATACCTTCAAAGTGCTAAATGCAGAATTCTCCACGTGGCAAGCTAGGATTGGTTCTGACACGTCACCAACTCCAACAAACTCTCCCTTCATGCCTATAAATAGCTAGATTGTACTTCATTTTCACTTGTAGCTTAATTTTGTAAAAACACCTAGTTAAACTTTCCCTTTCCTTTTTCCCTCATTCTTACCCTAACTACTCAAGAGTCTGACAAACTCTTGAGTCAGTTAGTTAGTTACTACCTTTGTAACAGCTTTGTAACCGTTTTTTAGCAATAAAATTCAAATTCACTTTTTCCCGCCAATTCTGTTCTTCTCATTCCAGTTAAATTCTTGCTGCAATTGGACGTTATTGTTGCTGTTGAGTGTTTGTTATGATCAACTATTGATCATAACTGACATTGGTGAAGTTTGTTAGCTGTTTGATCACAATTCAGCCATTGCCTAGTTCCAATGGAGTTTTCAAGCAGTTTGATGGATTCTAGTTGATGTGTTGATTGATTCTTGTTGATTTCTAGTGATAGGTGGTGGTTATCACTAAGGCAAGAGAGCTCAGCGCTCCTCTTCTTCTCAAAGGATATCTACAATAGGTTTTAAGCTTCTTAATTTTTGTTCCACTCAACAGTCAAATGCCATGCTTCATTTTCCTAGTTTAAATCTGATGGCTGCATGATAAAGTTGTTAGTAGTTGATGTTTGATTGATCTTTGTGTGTTTGTAGCTTAATCCTGCCTACTTGTGCTTTGATTTGGATTTAGTTCTAGTTAACTGCATCATTTCAGTCATTTTTAGCCTTGCACCTTAATTGAAGTTCTTGTTGTGTTAATTGACTGCATTTAGCTCTTATACCTTTCATTTTGATCATTGAGTTTAACCTGCTAAAGCATTTGAGTCAGCTTAATTCAATACTTAATAAGTCTTTGAAAAAGTTTGTTAAAAAGCAGTTAAAGGAGTGTTTGGGAATAGATCAATAATAGTTTTCAAGCATTGAGAATTGGTGTTTTAGAGTTCATTTCTAGTCCTTAAGTGTTGACAAGTTGTTTTAAGCCTTTTACAAGTCAAGTTTAAAGTCAAACAGGCAAATGGCTTCAAAATTGTTTGGGTCAGCTTTCATTCAGCTTTGGATTTAAAAACTTGCCATTTTCAATTGCTTAGTTCTCATTCAATTCTTGATGAAATTCCACCAAATTTGCTTTCAGTCCTAGCTTACATCATATAGTTTTAGATTCCAAAAGGAATTTCTACAGTATTAGTTAATAAGCTGGGAATTAGCTTTTTGGTCCAAGACTGAGCAAAGCTCATTCTCTGTGATAAAGCATGTTACTGTTTTCCTAGATCTTCAAATTTACTTCACAAATCTTGTGATTTTCTTTCATAAAATCAGTTAGTAAGTGTTCCTAGTTAATTTCTGAAAGTTTGAGCTTTTTTGCAAATTCTGGTCAACGCTTGGTCAACATAAGCTCTTTTTAGCTTATTTCAGATTTAGAGCTTATTACTGGATGAAATTTGTTCTGGTTTGATTTCCCAATCTTCAAATCATTTGCTTAATCAGTTTCAAGAGAAAAATCCAGTTGTGGTTGACTAAATTTGGCTAGAGCTTATTTTGTGCTTATCAATAAGCACTCATTTGCTTATTTTTGATCTTTAGCTTAATTCCTTGAACACACGTAGCTTATTTTGATTTTGAAACGTTTTGCAAGTTGTTTCATCAGATTTGGTTGAGTAATAAGCTCAAACGAGCTTATTTTCTTTTGTGTCCCGTTTTTGCTTAAAAACTTTCCAAAATTGCACTTTGGCCCTTTTATTTCTATCAGTGCTGAAAACTTGGCTAATCTTCCAAGTATTTAGGGTTTGCATTGTTTAGGTCCCTGGATTTTGAAAGTTGTTAGATTTCAGTTAGTAGTTTGTTAATTTGTTACATTTTTGGCAAGTTGGTTATAGTTGTTACATTTTTGATCCTTATAGTTTATTGTTTTGCACTTTTAGACCCTATAGTTGTTAGAATTTACATTTCAAGCATTTACATTTCATAGAATTTACAATTTCAGACCCTTTAGTTTCAAGTTTTGCATTTTAAATTTTACTTGAATAAAAACGTGGTATTTGCAATTTGTTTTACATATACGTAGGTATTATTTTTCCGTTTTGCAAGCTTTTGTTGAATTAGCAATAGATTACCAAGCAAGCTTAACAACCAAGAACAATTAAAAACCCGATATTGGTTGGACTTTCTATTGGTTAAGAATCGAGAGAAAACGAACTGCATTATACTCAATTTCAAATGGCGCCGCTGCCGGTTCTTTGACTACACGAGAGACTATCGATTGACGGTTTTCATTGGATTTTGGGATCCGTTCACTTTGTGAACGTTATTTTTACGTATCATAAATCAAAAACAAATAAAAAAAATCAAAAATATAAAAATATATAAAAACTAAAAAATTAACAAAACAATTCTTTTCCTAAAGAATTGACCAAAAAAATTAAAAAAATCCAAAAAGCAATCTTTTTCCTAAGAGATTGCACCCAAAAATATATATTATTGGATTCTCTCGGTTTTTATGTACATATAGTATTTTCCTTTAAAAAACTCATAAATACAAAAATATTTTCCATATATTATTATAAGTAAATACGTATACGTATAAGAACAATCAATCTACATATCTTCCATAAGTATTGCCGAGGCAATACACCGTGTTGAGGGGCGCTCCGGTCCTTGACACGCGTATCGATCAAACAAAATAAAGCAAGAATAGATAAATACTCTCAATAAGCAACAATTCGAAGAATACGAACATTTAAGTGAATAGAAAGGCGATGTGCTATAAAATGCCATCTAAGGGTCAATAGGTACTTAAGTGCTTCGCGCCACCTAACCCCCCGTTCACTTGGGAGTATTCTAAGAAGGAAGGCTTCATTGAGGGTCTTGCACCCAAAGTAGTAAATACATATATTGTTATTTTCTTGTGGATATTTAATATTGAAACTCGAAGAGGATAATCTATTTCTCTTCAAAGTCACACGAGAGCTTCTCTCTCATTCCTCGTATTGAGTTGCATGCTCACTCGCGGGCGTGCACAAATACCGATTGGTGTACAACCTCTTCCTCCGAAAAGGAAGAAAAAGAGAAAGAGTAAGACCACCACCGTCCACCAAGCCGATCACGAGAATCGTGCTTTGTCACCACCACAAGAAGCCATGGCTATTGATAATCGTACTTTGTATGAACGTATGCAATCCAACATTCATGGATATTCTAGTGCCATTAAGATTCCCGACTTTCCCGCTAACACATTTGAGCTACATACATCTATGATCAATATGGTTTCTTCATCACCTTTCTTGGGAAAACAAAATGAGGATCCTCATGCTCACCTTAAGAGATTCCTTTCACTTTGCAATACCATTAAGCATAATGGGGTTCCACATGAGGTCATTAGGTTGATGTTAGTGTCATTTTCCTTAGAGGGGAGTGCTAAGCATTGGTTAGACACCCAACCACCCGATAGTATCACCACATGGGAGGGTTTTACCACTAAGTTTTTGAACAAATTCTTTCCTCCACAAAAGACTATGGCTTTGAGGAATTTAATTATGGGCTTTCAACAAAAACCTAGTCAATCCTTTAGTGATGCTTGGGAAGAGTATAGTGAGTTGTTGAGGCGATGCCCTAATCATGGATTGGATCAAGTTCATCAAATAAGTTCCTTTTATGATGGCCTTAAACCTCACCACCAAGATTCACTTAATGCTTCCGCGGGAGGAAATATTCTTCTTAAGACCTACCAAGAGGCTTTGGACATCATTGAGACTAAGGCAATGGTTCAAACAAACAATCCATTTGAAGAAAGGGTTCATGTTATCCAAAACACTTCTCAAACTCCTTGTGACATCCAACTTCTTAAAGAGATCCTTCAACAAGTCAAACAAGGACAAGAAATGACTCATGAAATGGTTCAAAATTTTAAGAGCATGACATTGAACAATTCCTCAAATAATGTGAATGCCATCACCATTTCTTGTGTTACTTGTGGAGGTCCCCACTCTTATGAACAATGTGATAAGGTGCAAGGGTATCAAGGGGAATGCTATGCTTACCAAGAGGAACATCGTGAACACTTCAAGCCTAACATCAATCCAAATAACCTTTCTTACAAATCCCAAAATTACCTTACTCCACCCGGCTTCCCACCCCAACCACCCACCCAAATTCCACAAAATCCTCCTCAAATTTTAGCAAGGAATCAAGGGCAAAAACCACCATACCAAGGAAATAACTACAAGGCACCCAATCAATTTCAACCTCAAGCAAATACCTTTTATCCACCACAACAAGGATTTAATCAACCACTTCCATTTATTCCCAATCAAGCATATGCTCCAATACCAAATCAAGCTTACCCTCAAAATCCAACTCAAGGATATGGGATGCAAGAGACTCAAGAGTATGTTGATAAGAAAATGCGTGAAATTGAGAAGAGAATGAATGACCAATTGAAACGTACAATGGAGGAACAAATCAATAGGGTTTTAGTGGCGGTAACTCAAAGACCACAAGGTGCTTTACCTTCTAACACACAAACAAACCCTAGGGCCAATGTCAATGCTATTACAACAAGGAGTGGAACAACAACAAAGGATCCTTCACCTCCTAAACCCACTCTTGTTCAACCCACTTGTGCTCCTACTTGTGACAAGCCTTCTACTTCTACTCCACCTCCTCAAAATGCTCCTATTCACTCAAACATACCTTCTCAACCACCTCATACTTCTCCTTTACCTTCCACACTTCCAAATGAAGAAGCTAACAAAGACAAATCTTCCATCACAACACCTATTCCACCTACACCAAAACCTACTCTTCCATACCCTTCAAGGTTGAAAAAGGACAAGTTAAAGAACAAAGATGACATCCAAGTCTCCAATTTCTTAAGGATGTTCAAGCAACTCAATATCAACATATCCTTTGCGGAAGCTCTTGCTTATATGCCAAAGTTTGCTAAGATGTTCAAGGATTTGCTCTCAAACAAAGAAAAATTGGTTGATTTGCCCAACACATCACTTAATGAAAATTGTTCCGCGGTGTTACTTAAAACCTTACCAACAAAACTTGGAGATCCGGGGCGCTTCTTGATACCTTGTAATTTTCCTGGTGTTGAAAATTTCATGGCTTTGGCGGATTTAGGGGCGAGCATAAATCTCATGCCTTTATCGGTTTGGAAACAACTATCTCTTCCCGAGCTCACTCCCACTAGGATGACTCTTGAACTAGCCAACCGAACCATAGCTCACCCCGTAGGTATAGCGGAAGATGTGTTTGTAGGTGTGGATAAGTTTACCTTTCCGGCCGACTTTGTAGTGGTCGATTATGACATGGATCCTAGAGTGCCTTTGATTGTTGGTAGACCGTTTTTAAGAACGGGTCGTACCTTGATAGATGTGGCGGAAGGAGAATTAATTATGAGAGTAGAAGATGAGAGAGTGGTGTTTAAGTTAGGCAAAGTTTGTGATAGAAAAGAGGTTAAGGAGTCTAGACCTTGTGAGACTATTAACATTGTGGATGTGTTAGATGAAGTGTGTAATGAACATTTTCATGATGCTTGTAAGAATGCTAGTGATGAGATTCCACATGTTGAAACCGTGGCCTCAATTGCTCCCTCTTTAACACCTTTTGGAGAGAGTGATTTCCTCTTGGAGGAATTTGAGTCTAACTTTCTTGGTGATGATGATTCTCCCATTAATTGGGAAGAAGATATTCTTACTATCCAAAAGTTGCTCAATGAGGACCCTATTCCTTCTCCTATTCCACAAGAGATTACCATTGCGGAACCTTCCATAGTTAAACCTTCCATAGAGAGTCCACCTTCCATTGAACTTAAGGAACTTCCATCCCACTTAGAATATGCTTTCTTAGAAGGAAAAGACCAATTACCGGTGATTATTGCTAAAGAGTTGAAAGAAGATGAGAAAGAGAAACTTATTGAAGTTCTTAAGAAACACAAGAAAGCCTTAGCATGGAAAATATCCGACTTAAGGGGAATTGATCCACATTTTTGTACTCACAAAATCCTTATGGAGGATGACTATAAACCCGCCATTCAAAACCAAAGGAGAGTTAACCCAAAAATCCATGAGGTTATTAAGAAGGAAGTGATTAAACTCTTAGATGCGGGTATGATTTACCCCATTTCCGACTCTCCATGGGTTAGCCCGGTTCATTGTGTTCCAAAGAAGGGTGGAATCACCGTGGTGCCTAATGAGAATAATGAGCTTATTCCCACGAGACTTGTGACCGGTTGGAGAGTTTGCATTGATTATAGAAAACTCAATGAGGCAACTAGGAAAGACCATTTCCCGCTTCCCTTTATGGATCAAATGCTTGAACGCTTAGCGGGAAATGAGTACTATTGTTTTCTTGATGGCTTTTCGGGTTATTTTCAAATACCCATTGACCCTAAGGATCAAGAAAAGACCACATTCACTTGTCCCTACGGTACATTTGCTTACAAGAGGATGCCTTTTGGCCTATGTAATGCACCGGGGACGTTTCAAAGGTGCATGATGGCGATTTTCCATGACATGATAGAGCAAACCATGGAGGTTTTTATGGATGACTTTTCCGTATTTGGGAACTCCTTTAGCTCATGTCTCACCAATCTTGAGACAATGCTTAAGCGTTGTGAGGAAACACGTTTGGTGCTTAATTGGGAGAAATGTCACTTTATGGTGAAAGAGGGGATTGTTTTAGGACACAAGATATCCAATAAAGGATTAGAAGTTGATCGAGCCAAAATTGATGTGATTGCTAAGCTTCCCCCACCCACTTCGGTTAAAGGTGTGAGGAGTTTCTTAGGTCATGCGGGATTTTATAGGCGCTTTATACAAGATTTTTCTAAGATAGCTAGACCGATGACTCATCTCTTGGAGAAAGAGGCTCCTTTCATTTTTGACCAAGCTTGTTTAGACTCTTTTGAGACCCTTAAGGAAAAATTAACAAAGGCTCCCGTTTTGGTTTATCCAAATTGGGAATTACCTTTTGAGCTTATGTGTGACGCTAGTGATTATGCGGTGGGGGCCGTCTTAGGACAAAGAGTTAATAAGCATTTTCAACCTATACACTATGCGAGTAAAACCATGACCGGTGCACAACTTCATTACACTACCACGGAAAAAGAGTTGCTTGCTATAGTATATGATTTTGAGAAGTTTAGACCATATCTTGTGCTTTCCAAGACCATAGTGTATACGGATCACTCCGCTCTCAAGTATCTTATGACAAAACAAGATGCTAAGCCTAGGCTTTTGAGATGGGTTTTGTTGCTTCAAGAGTTTAAGATAGAGATTCGTGATAAGAAAGGGGCCGAGAATTTAGCGGCGGATCATTTGAGTAGACTTGAGCATCCTTTTCAAGGAGATTTCCCACATCAAGAAATCAATGAATCCTTTCCACTAGAGGAGCTCATGTCTATCTCTTCCCAAGAGGATGCCACACCTTGGTTTGCGGATATAGCAAACTATCTTGTGGGCAATGTGCTTATTGAGGGTTTAACTTACCAACAAAAGAAAAAGTTTCTTAAGGAAGTTAAGTATTACTTTTGGGATGATCCATATCTTTTTAGGCAATGTGCGGACCAAATCATTAGACGGTGTGTAGATGGGCCCGATGCATTTAAAATCTTAGAGGCATGTCATAAAGGACCTACGGGTGGACATTTTGGGCCTAACTACACCGCCAAGAAAGTCTTTGATTCGGGTTACTATTGGCCTTCCATTTACAAGGATGCCCAAGAGATGGTGAAATTTTGTGATGTTTGTCAAAGACAAGGAAAAATTACACAACGTGATGAGATGCCACAAAATTTTATCCAAGAGTGTGAGATATTTGATGTATGGGGAATAGATTTCATGGGACCTTTTCCATCCTCTAAGGGAAACAAGTATATACTTGTGGCGGTGGATTATGTGTCCAAGTGGGTGGAGGCTAAAGCCTTACCTACTAATGATGCTAGAGTGGTTGTAAAGTTCTTGAAACAATTGTTTGCTAGATTTGGTGTACCTCGGGCCATCATAAGTGATCGTGGTACGCACTTTTGTAATGATCAATTCACGAGAGTTATGAAGAAATATGGAGTGAATCATAGACTTTCTACCGCGTATCACCCTCAAACAAATGGTCAAACCGAGGTCACAAATCGTGGTTTAAAGAGAATTTTAGAGAGAACGGTGGGAGAGCATAGAGCTTCTTGGTCGGATAAGCTTGATGATGCTTTGTGGGCGTTTAGGACGGCTTTTAAAACACCAATTGGTTGTACTCCTTATAGGCTTGTATATGGAAAAGCGTGCCACCTCCCATTTGAGTTAGAACATAAGGCATCTTGGGCTCTCAAGTGGGCTAACTTTGATTTAAACCAAGCCGGTTCACATAGGAAAGATCAAATCAATGAGATGGATGAGTTGAGAGCCAATGCCTATGAGAATTCTTTGCTTTACAAGGAAAAGACTAAGAAATTGCATGATGCTAAGATCAAGAATCGTGAGTTCAAAGTTGGAGAGCCGGTTCTCCTCTTTAACTCAAGATTGAAGCTTTTTGCGGGCAAGCTTAAGTCGAGATGGTCCGGTCCATTCACTATTGCTCAAGTTTTTCCATATGGAACTCTTGAGTTGTCCCAACCCGATGGTCCAAATTTTAAAGTGAATGGTCACCGTGTTAAACATTACTTTGGGGAGGACATTTCCGTTGAAATGGTCCAAGAGGTCCCCATTTTCCCCATGAATTAATTCATTGAGGGACGAGTCGAGCTAGAGACTCATTAACTCAAGCATCGTATAACTAGGTTTAGAGTGTTGTAGGTTAGAAATAAAGGCATAGACTTGGAGATAAGTGTAGGGGAGACCTTCTTTTGTCTTCATGCTTGTTTGTAGGGTTGCTCACTCATCTCATGCTTTGGAGCTTATGGAGGAGGCCCTTGTATCCGGTTCACTTCGTTACTTTAGTGAATTTTCATTGACACCTTGTGCTTAAACATGATTTCACTAATAGTTGTCCTTTCCTTAACTTGGGTTAAGCAAAGTCTATTCATTGTCATAAGTGTAGGGGAAGTTGAAATACTTCCATGCTCTTAAACATTGAGGACAATGTTTAGCTTAAGTGTAGGGGGGGTCTTCTATCGAAGTGACCTTACCTAGAACTTGTCATTGTCCTGCATGATAACATGGAGAAATTGAATTTTCAACATTTTTCAAATTTTTGATCTACTTTGGCCAACAAAAATATGCATTCATAATTTTTGCATCAATCATTTTTCATTTGCATAACACACTTGCATTGTATATATTTCTTCTTTTATTTTTCATCAAAAATATATAAAAAGGAAAAAAATATAATAAAACATGGTTTTAACAAATTTAGATTTCTTTGACATATTAGGCCCGCCATGGATATTTTGACTCAACCCGAGTTTGCTTATTTTAGCACTCTCTAGCTAGTATCCTTAACCATGTAGTCCTTCATTGGTCTATTAGGCTAAGCATCCACCAATTTCATTATTTGAAATTTTAAATTTGTGGAGAATGGGAAATGATAGAGTTGAAGCAAGTATAAAAGGGCTAGATAGACTTCATGGCAATTACTTGTGGCTAAACCCTTCTCTTCTTTACCTCTATTTCTTCGCATGTATATAATTGTTAATAAATAATCAAGTACGGTTTTAATTGGTTTGTAATCTCTTATGCATTTTTGACTAATCATTTATGGTTGATATGAGTACGTCTTAAGATTCTAAGTTAGCACGTTTTATGTGTACTAGACTTATGTCATGCTCCATATTTAGCGGGTGTTTTTCCTTTTCTTCTTTTCAAATTTCTTTGTGAGGAATAAAGAAAAATAAGAGCGGCTTATGAAAAAAAATGAGTGGCTAGAAAAAAAAAAAGAAGAAAAGAAAAAGAAAAAAAAATATTGCAAGACTCCCAAGAGGGGCAGTGTGGTGTTAATTATAGTGACTATTGAGTTCCAATATTACCTTGACGGGTTGCGGGGATTCAATAGATTGCTCCAATCCAATATTACCTTGACGGGTTGCGGGGTTGAAGATCCAAAATCTCAAAAAGATGCGGATGTAAATTATTGCGTGAGTTTTATTTTTCTTTCCTTAGCGAGTGTGTAGCTACTTATGAAAGCATGACATGAGGATTTTACACATAAGGCGAATGACTTATACTCTTAATATGGACTTGTATTAATTGTGAGCGGTTTTTCAAGTAATGGATGAGAAGATTACTTAGGATTAAAACCGTGCTTCCTTATTTTCGGATTTTACATTTCTTATACTTCACACTTGAATAATGACAAATTTGCCTTCAAGCAATTTGCTCAAATAATAACCGGTTCCACATTTAATTGTCATGAATAAGTTGATGCACTTTTTACTTGTGAATGCAATGATCCCATTTTTTTTAAGCTTGGTATGGGGAAAGTGAAACTTGAGGGTGATAAATGTCCATGGTACCCAAGCCCTAATCTAAGTCAGTGAATTCTTTATGAGTTATTTCCATCAAAACCATTTCAAGAAAAATAAAAAAGATATAGATAGAATTGTATTTTGATTCATTGCATTATTAAAAGTCAAAATCATGCATCATTTAGTTTAGAGTAGCATAGATGCATCTCATATGGCCAAGGTGGATTAATTATGAGGGAAATGTAAATTTTTAAGCCTTGAAATATAATATTGCATGAGGACATGACAATGCTCAAGTGTAGGGGAATTTGATATGAGCTTAAACTCATATCCTTTTAATGACAAATAACCCTAAAACATGAAGCAAAATACCACTTTATTTGGCAAAAACAGTGTTATGTGGTATGTTTGTGTTTGTGTGCACTTGTGTAGGTAAAAAGATACATTTTTAAGCAAACAAGGAGAAATCAAGCTCAAATGGATGAAAAAGACAAAAGAGGATCAAAAGTGACAAGACTTTGAAGTATAAGGACCTATCTTGACAAGTTATGAAAGTTGAAGGACTAAAAGTGCAAATAATGAAAAGTCAAGATTCAAGTCAAACTTGGTCAACTCTCAAGTCAACTCAGTCAAAGGACCATTTTGCACAAGTTATGGAAGTTGAAGGACCAATTATGTCAAAAGAATGAAGATTGTAGCTTAAAACAACATTCTGCCAAGTCAAGGGGCTTGTTCTGCCAAGATTGGAAAGTTAATTGAGTTTGATCCATGTGACAAATATTCTAACCAATGGGAGAAGAGAAAATCAAGCACACAGATTGCCATTTCAGCACCATTAATGTCCACTACCGCCGCCCACATTTATTACCCAAATCCAAACAGTTTGATCCGTGTGATTAAATTTTAACCAATCAAGGGCTTACACGTGTCATCTTCAAGAATAAGAAATTTTCCCAGGATCGCGTTTGAGATAGAAGCAATTTCATGGAAAAGTTTAAACACCAAAGTTGATCGATTTGATGAGACGAATTCAATGGTGCAACTCAATTAACATATCATCCATCCAATCAAGAAACCCCAAATCATTGTTCATACCTTCAAAGTGCTAAATGCAGAATTCTCCACGTGGCAAGCTAGGATTGGTTCTGACACGTCACCAACTCCAACAAACTCTCCCTTCATGCCTATAAATAGCTAGATTGTACTTCATTTTCACTTGTAGCTTAATTTTGTAAAAACACCTAGTTAAACTTTCCCTTTCCTTTTTCCCTCATTCTTACCCTAACTACTCAAGAGTCTGACAAACTCTTGAGTCAGTTAGTTAGTTACTACCTTTGTAACAGCTTTGTAACCGTTTTTTAGCAATAAAATTCAAATTCACTTTTTCCCGCCAATTCTGTTCTTCTCATTCCAGTTAAATTCTTGCTGCAATTGGACGTTATTGTTGCTGTTGAGTGTTTGTTATGATCAACTATTAATCATAACTGACATTGGTGAAGTTTGTTAGCTGTTTGATCACAATTCAGCCATTGCCTAGTTCCAATGGAGTTTTCAAGCAGTTTGATGGATTCTAGTTGATGTGTTGATTGATTCTTGTTGATTTCTAGTGATAGGTGGTGGTTATCACTAAGGCAAGAAAGCTCAGCGCTCCACTTCTTCTCAAAGGATATCTACAATAGGTTTTAAGCTTCTTGATTTTTGTTCCACTCAACAGTCAAATGCCATGCTTCATTTTCCTAGTTTAAATCTGATGGCTGCATGATAAAGTTGTTAGTAGTTGATGTTTGATTGATCTTTGTGTGTTTGTAGCTTAATCCTGCCTACTTGTGCTTTGATTTGGATTTAGTTCTAGTTAACTGCATCATTTCAGTCATTTTTAGCCTTGCACCTTAATTGAAGTTCTTGTTGTGTTAATTGACTGCATTTAGCTCTTATACCTTTCATTTTGATCATTGAGTTTAACCTGCTAAAGCATTTGAGTCAGCTTAATTCAATACTTAATAAGTCTTTGAAAAAGTTTGTTAAAAAGCAGTTAAAGGAGTGTTTGGGAATAGATCAATAATAGTTTTCAAGCATTGAGAATTGGTGTTTTAGAGTTCATTTCCAGTCCTTAAGTGTTGACAAGTTGTTTAAGCCTTTTACAAGTCAAGTTTAAAGTCAAACAGGCAAATGGCTTCAAAATTGTTTGGGTCAGCTTTCATTCAGCTTTGGATTTAAAAACTTGCCATTTTCAATTGCTTAGTTCTCATTCAATTCTTGATGAAATTCCACCAAATTTGCTTTCAGTCCTAGCTTACATCATATAGTTTTAGATTCCAAAAGGAATTTCTACAGTATTAGTTAATAAGCTGGGAATTAGCTTTTTGGTCCAAGACTGAGCAAAGCTCATTCTCTGTGATAAAGCATGTTACTGTTTTCCTAGATCTTCAAATTTACTTCACAAATCTTGTGATTTTCTTTCATAAAATCAGTTAGTAAGTGTTCCTAGTTAATTTCTGAAAGTTTGAGCTTTTTTGCAAATTCTGGTCAACGCTTGGTCAACATAAGCTCTTTTTAGCTTATTTCAGATTTAGAGCTTATTACTGGATGAAATTTGTTCTGGTTTGATTTCCCAATCTTCAAATCATTTGCTTAATCAGTTTCAAGAGAAAAATCCAGTTGTGGTTGACTAAATTTGGCTAGAGCTTATTTTGTGCTTATCAATAAGCACTCATTTGCTTATTTTTGATCTTTAGCTTAATTCCTTGAACACACGTAGCTTATTTTGAATTTGAAACGTTTTGCAAGTTGTTTCATCAGATTTGGTTGAGTAATAAGCTCAAACGAGCTTATTTTCTTTTGTGTCCCGTTTTTGCTTAAAAACTTTCCAAAATTGCACTTTGGCCCTTTCATTTCTATCAGTGCTGAAAACTTGGCTAATCTTCCAAGTATTTAGGGTTTGCATTGTTTAGGTCCCTGGATTTTGAGAGTTGTTAGATTTCAGTTAGTAGTTTGTTAATTTGTTACATTTTTGGCAAGTTGGTTATAGTTGTTACATTTTTGATCCTTATAGTTTATTGTTTTGCACTTTTAGACCCTATAGTTGTTAGAATTTACATTTCAAGCATTTACATTTCATAGAATTTACAATTTCAGTCCCTTTAGTTTCAAGTTTTGCATTTTAAATTTTACTTGAATAAAAACGTGGTATTTGCAATTTGTTTTACATATACGTAGGTATTATTTTTCCGTTTTGCAAGCTTTTGTTGAATTAGCAATAGATTACCAAGCAAGCTTAACAACCAAGAACAATTAAAAACCCGATATTGGTTGGACTTTCTATTGGTTAAGAATCGAGAGAAAACGAACTGCATTATACTCAATTTCAGGTTGCCACTGAAACCATCCAACGGATGAAACTAAACCACAATAAGTATTGCCACACATATTTAAGAAAACATGTTCAACCAACATCTATGAACAAAAACATCATTCCCATAAATTTGTCCACACTAAATCTTCAAAAACCCCAAAATATTTTTTACAATAATAAGAAGCTAAAATATTGATACTCACCAATCGGAATAGAAATCAACCTCCTGCGTTCAATACACAACACATCAGTTAATTGTTATCCACAAAATTTCCATCAAAAGAGTTTTTGGTTAACATAATCTATCCAAATTAAAAACCCAAACTTGCAGAAATGTGTGTATGAAAGAGGTGATGCAGGATGAAGAGTGCTCAAGAAGCTGCATTATCGATATAAAGAAAAACAGTTCGGGCCTTATTAATGGGCTAACAAATTCTGCAGGAGCCCAAGTAATCAAAACGACGTCGTTTCTCACGGCAATTGAGTTATATAATAATTAGATATGTTGGGCCATAATAGACTAGGAATATGAGTTGTGATTTTACGTTTCATTTTCTTGTTTGAACTGTGATTTACATTTGAAGAATTTAGTTCACTTTTGTTTTTCATTTTCTTGTTTGAACTGTGATTTACATTTGAAGAATTTAGCTCACTTTTGTTTTTCTCATTTTATTATCATTTTAGTATAAAATAGAAATTGAATATTATTAGATTTAGTAAGAATTGTTTTAGTTTTATAATTTTTCTTTTGCATTTGTTGGATAAATTTGTATTTTACATTTTAATATTTTGTGCATTTTAATGTGGTAATTGCAAAATGTTTTAGATTAGTACGTATTACGTAGAGATATTATTTTTATATTTTTACTTGCTTTGTGCCAAGTAGACATAGATACTAAATTCACTATTGTTCACCAAAAACAATAAAGTCTTTACTTGAAAACGTTAAATCAATTCGAATTGAGTCGAGAAAAAGGGGAGACTTCTATCGAAGTAACCTTGCCTAGACATTGCCTTTGCCTTCATGATAATCGGGAAAATTATTTTTTCAAACATTTTTCAAATTTTTGATCTACTTTGGCCACAAAAAATTATTGCATTCATAATTTTTTGCATAAATCATTTTTCATTTGCATACACGTTGTATTTTCTTTTATTTTTGCTCTTCGAAAATAAATGAAAAAGAAAAAAATAATAATAAAGGATATTGTTTAACAAGTTTAGACTTCTTTGACATATTAGGCCCGCCATGAATATTTTGACTCAACCCGAGTTTGCTTTTCAAGCTAAATCTAGCTAGTATCCTTAACCATGTAAACCTTTATTGGTTTATTAGGCTAAGCATCCACGAGTCTCAGTATTTAAGATTTTAAACTGTGAAGACGAGAAATGATAGAGTTTGAAGTAAGTGTAAAGGGCTAGATAAACCTCATATTAATTACTTGTGGCTTTTATATCCCCTTTCGTAACCATTACTTTCTTGTCAACGCATATATATATTGTTAATAAATAATCAAGAACGGTTTTAATCGGTTTGTAGTATCTTATGCATTTTTTACTAATCATTCGTGGTTGGTATAAGTACGTCTTAAGATTCTAAGTTAGAACGTTTTATATGTACTAGACTTATTTCAAGCTTAATACTTAGCGGGTGTTTATCTTTTTATTCTTTTCCTTTTATCTGTGAGGAATAAAGAAAAATAAGAGCGGCTAATAAAAAATGAGTGGCTAGAAAAAAAGAAAAAAAAGAGAAAAAAATTATACAAGACTCCCAAGAAGGGCAGTGAATTGTTAATTATAGTAGCTATTAAATTCCAATATACTCTCACAAGAGTTGCGGGGAATTAATAGTTGCTCCAATCCAATATTATCTTGACAGATTGCGGGATTGAAGATCCAAGGTCTCAATAAGGCGGCGGATATAAATTATTGCGTGAGTTTTATTTTTCTTTTCTTAGCGAGTGAGTAGCTACTTATTAATGCATGACATAAGGATCTTACACATAAGGCGTATGACTTATTATTTTGGGTTAGACTTATATCAATTGCGGGAGGTTTTTCAAGTAATGGATAAGATGGTTACTTAGGATTAAAACCGTGCTTCCTTATTTTTAGATTTTACATTTCTTATATTTCACGCTTTAAATAATGACAAATTTGCTCTCAAGAAATTTTCTCAAATAATAACCGGTCTTAGAGGCAAAATAAGTGGGGGTATGATGGTAACACAATTAATTTTTATGAATAAGTCGATGCACTTTCACTTATGCATAACAATGATCTCGTTTTTAAGTTTGGTATGGGGAAAGTGAAACTTGAGGATGATAAGTATTCATGGTACCAAAGCCCTAATCAAAGTCATTGATTTCTTTATGAGTTATTTCCATCAAATCATTTCAAGAAAATACAAAAATATATAAATAGAATTGTTTTCCTTGCATTGCATTATAAAAATCTAAAATCATGCATCATGTAGCATAGTATAGTATATTAAATCATTAAATGGCCAATGTGGATTAATTATGCGAAAAGTGTAATCTAGAGCTTTAAAATACTGTATTGTATGAGACCATGGCAATGGTCAAGTGGAAGGGAGTTGATAAGTGTGAAACACACATCATTTATAACCTAAAAACTACTTAAAACATGGACAAATACATTATATTATACTTTTAATTGTTAAAATCACGTGTGTATTGTGTGTTTGTGTAACACCCCCAAATTTATACAACTCGATACAGCGGAAGACTAGTTGGTGTTACGGGATAGCACATTACTCACATCATAGACAACGCATAAAAATCGCGTCGTTTATTAATAAAGCATTTCCATTCATAAATATCAAAGTTACATCGGTCCCAAGTCATTATATTTCATACAAAGTTTTACAAAGTATTTGAATGGAAAATATTGTTTAAGTGCGGGCCATGAATTCTTGTTGTCTTCCCGAGAATTACCTTCAAGTACCTGAGATAAAACATGTTAAAAGAAAAGGTCAGCGATAACGCCGAGTGAATTCATAGAGTTTAATAAATTCCATCAATATAACTTTGGTATAAAATTAGTACCAAAAATCCATTCGTACAAATCATTGTAATAGGCCGTAAAATAGCCAAAATCATTTTATACAAATCTTTGTAATAGGCCATAAAATAGCCAAAGTCATTTTATATAAATCCTTATCGAAAATCATAATATAGGCATTTGCCTTAAAAATTATTATACGAGCCAATGTCGTAAAAACATCATACAATACGTCTTATGACGTTGTATGAAACCAAAAACCGTTATATGAATATGGTTATGAAAACCAAAACACAAACATAATATCAATAGTATGACCCAGTATTGCTAGTCAGGCAATACATTGTAATTCTGAGCGTCTAGTATTATTTCGTTAGTTTGGATTATTATAAGCCGCATGACATTGTTACCTTACTAAACCAACAACGGGTAGCTAACCCGATACCAAATTTGCCCAACTAAAGTAGCGTGTCGTCACAAAGGTCACTGTAGAACAATGATAATCTTGTGAAACAAGGGGGTTGATGTTTTTCTAGAGAGAGAAAGTTAGAGAGAGAAATGAAAGAAAACACATATATTGAAATGAGAGAATAAAACAACCAACACCTCTTTCCATGGTGGAAAGAGGTTTAAATACCCCAAGTCCTTAAAGGACTTGGGCTTCCGGCCCATGAACATGCTCATGGGTCGGGCTATGTAATAAATACTACTTAACTTAACTACGAGCCTATAACTACATGGTTGGAGTGACCGAGACTTTCTAAATGCGTAAAACGTATTTCCAACAATCTCCCCCAAAGGGAGGTCACTCCAAGTTTACAAAGTCCTAATCTAGCATGTTAGATTCTGTTCTTGAGCTCGTAGTCTTCTTTTCTTTCTTTTTCTTTTCTTTTGTGAATATGTATTGAATGATATCAGCCTTTTTTGCTTGGAACATGTTCTTTTGGCCTTTCACGTGCGATCTTTGCCTCCTCGTGACTCCATGTTCCACACACTTATGTCTTTTTGTTGAATTCTCGAAAGTTTCAGAGTTTGTTACAGCAGAAGACTTCATCTTGTACTTTCTTGAATTTTTGCTGAACTTTTATGCAGAAAGACATAAGCATGTGGGATGACTTCTACAGGTACACCGCAACACCGCCGTCTTTAACTGGTACACAACAACGCCACCGTCTTCAACAGGTACACAGCAACGCCACCGTCTTTAACAGGTACACAGCAACGACACGAATAAAATGGCTTTGAACATTTTATTCTAATTCGGTAGCATTTTACCTCCGGTCGGTGAAGACCGTTGGACGATATTAAAATATCGTACCCGTGACGGATAGTTTCAATTAAGTAACTTCCTGACAGGATTTCGCGGGTAAACCCGTTCTCTTTATTCGACCGTCCAAAGCTGACTGCGAACATAAAGAGTGAATCACTTGGATAATTTATCCTTGTGATTAGAAGCCGTCAATTCATGAAACCTGGAACAAGTGAATCTCAATTAAGATTTTCACCATCGTTGCTTTCCAGTTGTCACGAGCTTAATTCATAAAGAATCTTGCACGTCACCTACCAAGTGCTGTTTGATGTTGACACTAGAAGGATTTCCACTCGTCACTGTGGTCAATAAAGAGTCACTATGAGTGTTCTGGCAAGATCATATGATAATGCGAAGAGGCCTGGAACGAGTTTAAGTTCAATTAAGAATTAAACCACTGTTACCTTCCAGTTTTTTTTACAAGATTGATTCTAAAAGAACCGCACGTGTAACCTACCATGAGCTTGTTTGATGTTGGCTCAAGCAGGATTTCCATCTTCATTGTAATACTTACGTATTACTCGGATGTTCTGGCAATATTACAGGAATATTGCGTAGGACTCATGAAAATCTCTTACTTTTCACAGTGTGTGAGAAAGCAAGGAATAAATGAAAAGTGTCCTAATGAGACTTTTGATGATCTCTTGGCTCTAGACTCGATTGTGCGTTTTGATTTAGTGAGCGATGGCTGGAGAGGAGTGCCACCTTTTCAATACCAGTCTATTCGGAGTGAATAAACCAGTAGATAATGTGTTGATCTCCGTGTGATTAAAACAAATACCTTTTGAGAGATATTTGAGTTAGCTGGGAAGGGTTGTGCATTTCATCACTGGGTCCATGATGTCTTTCTTCAATACCGAGAATCATTAGCAAAAATGACCTCAATAGCATATGTATTGACCCGGTTTCTGCCTAAAGTTGTAAGGAGGGCTTCTTTCTTTACACCCTTTATCTTTACAATTCTTTTTCATTCTTCAACCCCTTCAATGCTTACCAATACGTCATCACTAGCACCTTGTTGTGATTGTTCCAGTGCTAGCTTAAGTACTTGGTCGGCATTCAGCTACGTTCACATTCTTTCTCCATCTTTCCTAGGACTTCTAATTCTATCTAGGGAATTGTCCTTGGGAAGATTCCATCGGCTCTGATGAATCATTGGACTAAACCTATTCCTACCACCCTTTTGTCACCACATCCGTCGTGAATTAAGCGTGTTTTGGGAAGGAATTGCCACCATGAAAAATCATTGAAAATCACCTAAGGTACTTGTGATATTGAAATCAAAAGTTTTGTACCTTAGGTGTTTTGTTTATCAAAAACGCTCCCCCTTAACACGTGCTTTACACATATTAAGTTGGATTATCGTTAAGTCTTTTTCATCTTTTAGCCAAGTATCACTTAAGTCTCCTTAATTCCATTTTCTCCCCTTATCCAAAATGTTAACCATTAATATTTGGGATATTGAATGGATTAACCGGTCTTTGGGTAAAAATGAAATTGATGTTTGGCCATAGAACATGTTAATGCTCCCCCTTAATTAAATAAGGGATAGTTGTAGTGCTTTAGTATGATATATTTTGAAAGATTTAGAATCTCGTGATAAATTCTTGAAAAAATTATCATACCTTAATACTACAACAAGCCACAAAAGCTGATAAAGTAAAAAGATAACATATTCACAATAATGTACATATGGAGTTGACCTGTAATGAGACGAACCAAAATTAATTGGTTCGTTCCGTAAGCCGATGGTGAGCTCCATATGGTCGTCCACCGACGAATCGTTCTATGCTTCGTAGCAATCGGCGCTTCCTTAGCACTTCCTCAGTCTTCCTGATTGCATACGAAGATCCTTTTCTGCACTGGGTTGTCCAGGTGTATGTGACTGCCGGAAGAGGTAAGTTGGAATTGAGAACTGACAAATCATCTCGAACATTCTTTAGCGTTCCATCACTGAATTTGTGCAGTTCTGAGAATCGCATGTATTGCATGACGCCAGTCTGATTCGGATAAAAGATTCCTGCTTCCGGCTTGGTAGTCCCCATGTAGACCTTCTTGTTCTTGTGGAAGTTACTGAGTGGAGTCGTATGGGGACGTTCCAGGTTTAGCTTCTTCTGATAGCTTTCTACCCCAAGTTGAAAATCTTCCACCCGGTGTTGAATGACAATTTTCCTGGCATATTGACGAAAGTTTGAACTCAAGGCTATGACAATATCAGGTGATAGATGGTCAACTTTCTCTTGAGCCAACAGCAGCAATAGATCTTCTATGTCTTCAAGTTGAAGGTACTGTAGATCACTTTCGTCAATGCGGTATTCTTTCTCATCGGTACGTTTGAACAAGATTACATTTAAGTAATCGTATCCGAAAACCGTCTGAGTAGTTGCCCCAAGGATACTTTTGATTCTGTGAGATGATACGATAGAAGCACCTCTCTTAGGACGATGGAAGTGATTATAGGCTAACTTCTTCTTTTTGTCCCAGTGAGATATGCCAAGTGAAGCATAGGTGTCATAAAATTTGAGCAGCTTCTTTCTCCAGATTGAATCAGGCACTTTGTCTTCTATCCATGGAACATTCTCCAAATTGACAGCCTTGAGCATTGTTAGTGACGTGGCATACTTCTTTGCTCCATTTTCAAGGTATTCAAGATCGTGGGAGACAAAATGTTCGATTGGGATAGTGGCAGAACTAGTGATGACCGTTGGTGTAAGAGGTTGCAACACGGGAGTTTGAATTCCTGTAGTTGTCGCTCTCATTGCTTTAGTAAGCTCATTCAGGTGATATTCTGCTTCATTATGGGTGATCTTTAATGTGTCAAAGAAGTCCACATTTGCAGCTGCCATTTTGATCAGATCCGGGGTCATCGTTGGTTTCCCATGAGAGTACCTTAGAAAAGCCGAGAAGTCGATAGGGTTGTTGAGGAATTGAGTCATCTCCATTACAGTTGCAGTTTCAAATGGATGATGTGGTGCTGCGTTTGTTAGCCAAAGTTGTTCTTGTACCGTATCATCAATGATAAGAGATTCAGCAAATGTCGGTTCTGGAACATTTAAATCTTCAACTTCCATGTCATCATCATGCTGAGCCGTAGAGGATGTGGAAGGTTGAGTTTGCGTCACCGATATATCATCGTGATGTTCTTCTTCAAGCATTGTGTCTGTCGGTTCTTCTGCTTGCATGTATTCTACAGTCTCAATATGAGAATCAGTAGGGAATTCTGGTGCAGTAGATATAGCTGAAGCAGCCTGCTGAGTGTCTGATACTGTTGTCTCCAGTGGCTTATCTGTGGTGTCAGCAACCGTTTCTGCAATGTCCTCGAAACCTTTCTCGGTGGCCGTTTCATTGTCATCCTTGCTTGTCTCGTCGGCATTTGTACCAGTGTTGTCATTCTTATCACCCTTGTTGAGTTCATTACCCTTGTCATTATCGTCATCGTCACCCTGATCATCATCTGTATCCTCGTCCTCGTCCTTATCGTCATCAACATTCTTATCCTTTCCTTGTTCATCCTCTTCATCCTCCTCATCTCCTTCCTTATCCTTATCCTCATTCTCATCATCCTTTTCACCATGTTCCTCGTCATCTTCCTCTTCTACCTCATTCTCATCATCAGACTCAGAGTCGGTAGTGTCTGCAGGATTCTCTTCATCAATTGCGTAGTTGAGATATTGCAGAACTTTGCGTTTGTATTTTGATTTATGAGCTCCCAAGTCTAGCAGACGTTTCTGAAGCAATGTCATGATTTGAAGAGTAGATAGACCATTACCAACCAGATGTGGTAATTGTTGATCAACATAAGACTTGACTTCGCGTTGAATGATCGCGGTCATCTGCTCGTCAATTGACCCGAGAAAAGCAGCATTTTCTTTATCCCGAGTTTTCTTCTCTTTACGAAATGCTTTATGTTGTTCTTTGAGCTTTGACACTTTGTCTGATAGTTTTTGAAGAATGGGCTCATCAGGATGCGGTTCCTTTGGAGGAGTAGCAAACCTTTATGTCAACGTAGCTATTTGGGTAGCTTGAGCCTCTAGCTGTTGTTGAAGAGACTGGATCAACGGATCATTGATTGTGAGAAAAGGATTTGATGTAGATGAAGCTTGTGGTTCTGTTGGTGGAGGTGTAACCAAAACCGTTAAAGTGGTCGTGGATGATACTGGTTGTATCGGGATAGGTGTTGATGTAGATGCAGTGGTTAGGACGGTGGTTGATACAGGTTGTTCAACTGTAGATGCCGGTGTAGATTCCGTGGTAATGGTGGTGGTTGATACTTGTTGTTCAACAGTTTCGGGTGTGATGGTGGTGGTCGGGACCGTAGTGATAATTGGGGTTGAAAGTAGGGAAGTGGTGGTCGATGTAATAGTGGTTATAGGGACATCCACCATTTGTTCGTTTGTTGACGGATCAGTGTTGGTGACCTCAACACCCTCCCCTTCTAAATTAAGATATTTCAACACATCATCAGAGTTTGAAGTAGACTTACTTTGAAGTTGTGTGTCTGGAAAGAAAGTTGCATGAGCATCTTCATTTAGTACCATGTGAGTCGGTTCAGGCAGAGATGTGGTGATATTTGCATCTCGATACATCATACTTGTATCTGTGTCAGCACTGCTCTCACGTTCTTCACTTGGTTCCCGACTTTCAAGTTGAAAGGTAGCAGTATCTTCATACTCATCTTCATAAATATCTTCTTCGTCGAAGAATTCCGTATCATCATCAGGATTACCAAAATCTGCTAAATCATCAAATACCCTTGAGCCTGATCCACCAAAGGCTTCCTGTCGACTTTGTTGAAGAATAATACGAAGTCTTTTTTCTTCAGAAAGTTGTTGTTGAACAGGATCATTTTGAGCAACACTTGCCTCTTTGCCTTTAGCTTTCCTTGCTTTCTTAGGCCTGCGGAGTGGTACTTCTTCTTCTTGTTCGTCTTCAGTGTGGATCAGCTCATCTTCATCATCTTCATCAATAATTTTCATTTTTCCTGAGCGTTTATCTTTAGGAGCAGCTGGTTGACGCTGTGAAACTCGTTTCTTGCGTTTACCTTTTTGCTTCTCTGAGGGCGGTAAATTTGCCCGCTTGAATTGTGCGTCAATGTCTCGAAGCATTTCTTGGTATTTATCACTCTCCTTGATTCCATCATTAATCATCGTGTCAGGTACTAGTGCAGGAAGTAATGCATACTTTGTGGAATTTGTGTCTGCATTCATTGAGAGAATCACATAATCATCATCTTTCGTGTGATAAAAGAACTTCCCGCGAGTGTCAATGGTTGGGTCATTCTTCATAAAATAGTGGATAATGAGCTTGGTGAATCTCGGGAATGGAAGATGCACGGATTTCTTCTTCGTTCCAGTAATCTGATAACAAAACTCTTGCCAGAGAAGAAGTGCATAATCGACTTTTGATGCAGTATACAATCCCCAAAATAGGTGAGCTTGTGGTGGTCTCATTGCATCGGTGCCCCTAGTTTTACCAGTGAGACACTTGACGATGATGGTTATAATTGCTTTCCAGGGTTGCCCTATGTGTGAAGTGTTAAATTGTGATGGACTGTTAATTTCACCCTCATAATTCATGGCAAGAATAACTCGAAGCACTTCATCATTCTTTGGGTTAGCCACAAATTGTTCTCCTTGTGCCAACCTAGGGAGCTTAAACAATTTCCTAAAAATGCTCAAGTTGAGTACCCTCGGTGTTTTGTTCAATTCGAAGGATATGATCTTGTTATCGAAAGATGCAGTATTCCAGAATTCATGGATGTAGACTTCGGGAACAGATGCAGTACGTCTGAGTGTGTCGCTGATGGGTGATATGTCTAGGATATCCGTGGCTATTTTGAAAGCAGGTAAAACCGGATCAAAATCATCTTGTAATCTAGTGTTGTTCTCAGCATATGGGAGCCTATGACTGAGTGGGACAACTTCAAGATCACGGACTCGTTGTTCTTCCTCGGTGATTGACATTTTCCTGCTTTGATGACATATTCACAAATGATATACATAACATATGTAGATATATTCAATCAATGCCAATTTTAAACACAGGAAAAATATCATTACACTTATTACCACAACATTCACACATACATCAGATGAACAAGGTCCTTACATATAGCAATGCACTTAGGAAAATATCATGAATGCCAGTGATAATTTTATTCTAAGGAGATACCGTCCTAGCCTTAGTTCTTACAATATTTGGATTTCTTGGTGGTCATGACCAACACCTCAGTAGGTTTAGGTTTGATTTCAACCAAAACTTCAGTGGGTTTTGAATTAGTTTCAACCACTACCTCAGTAGGTTTAGGTTTGATGTCTACTAACACCTCAGTAGGTCTTGGTTTGATTTCAACCAAAACTTCAGTGGGTTTTGATTTAGATTCAACCACTACGTCAGGAGTTGTAGGATTACCCTCAACCCAAATGATAGTGGGCTTGAACAAAGATGAAGCTTTGTCTGCCATGGCCTGGAAACACAAACCCAAGACATTGAGTAAGTAATTTGTATCTCTTTTGTTTACATCGGAATCAACTTATGAAATAAGATGAACTTTTGTAATAAGAAACCGTTCAAGTATTCTTATGAGATAAAAATTGGCTTATTTCAACAACACTTGGTTTCGTTTAAATGGCCCTAAAGAACCTAAAGCTAAAGAAGCATTAGTGCAAGCTAGGCCGAACTCATGTTATATCCTAAGGCAATAGCATAAGAATAAGAGACCTAATTCCATCGCAATGTAGCAAACCATCAGAATCCTAGCCATACCAACGCAATGAAACAATCATCGGAATCCTAATGAAATGACATCCTATCGCAATATCTAAGGCATCGCAATCAGTGCATTTCCATCGGAAAATCTTAGAACTCATCGCAATATAACCCATCGCAATACATAGAGCGAATCCATCGCAATGACACATCGGAATGTATCATCGCAACACGCCATCGCAATGAACCATCGAATGGCTATCGCAATGAGCTGTCGCAACGAGCCATCGGAATGACTTGTCGCAACGACCCATCGCAATAGGACCATCGCAATGACTCATCGCAATGAGCATCGCAATGAGTCATCGTAATGACTCATCGCAATAGCCCATCGCAAAGAATCATCGAAATGACTCATCGCAATGACGGCATCGCAAAGATGTATCGCAATATGCATCGAAATCCGTGACAGGGATTCGATCTCAACTTTGACTTCACGATCTGGAATTTTAGGCAACGTTTTAAGCGATTCTGAACAAAACCATTGTGTAAAAGTGTATCCTTAACAAATCCCAGCACTAAAAATACATGTTCATCGCTAAAATTAAAACCCTAAATCGAAAAACTTGAATTTTATGATTACTGTGTTGATATATGATGATGAAACATGTAAGACGAGATGAATTCAACCATAGATATAGTACCTAGATAGATTAAGCAAGCAGGTATAATGGATTGAAGTGGAGCTTGAGTGCTTCAACAATGGCAGAAACAAGAGTGTGTTTTGTGTGTGTTTCAAATGCGACGGGAAGGAGAGATTGGGGGGGGGGGGGGGGGGGTTTGTTTTTGACTTGGTCAAAGTTGGTTCAATCCCCTCCCATTATTGCAAATTTGCAAAACGAGTCCCCCTATTTTGTAAGTTAAGTGAAAGTTCAAGTTATCTTGGTACATAACAAACTTTTTCCCAAACACAAACACAAATACTTGTCGCCAAAATGTTAATGACCTATCCAGGATATACTTAATTCACACATGGCACACATAGCGTAACTGAAGATGATGGGTAGCTAATATTTTCTGATAAACCTGTTGAACGACCAAATTTGTTAACTTTAAAGAATTAATATTTGCTCCCCCTTAATCCCTGACCCGTTTTCTAATTAAAGAGCATTAATCAAAGATATTAGGGACACAACTATTAATGAGGACATTTGCCGATTAAGTGATTGTATAGAACGATTCTGGTGGAAATAAGATTTCTCTTATTTAAACAAGATAAGTGCACTGAAACGTACACGAATTTGTGTTAGACCAAGTTATTAAGTAAACTTGGCCCCTTACAAGGTTTTAAAGTAAAACCTTGCCCGAGAAACTTAATTCCCGTTGTGAGCCAACGTTTTCAAAAGAAATACGTGACTTTAATATGAAAAGCGGGTTGCAGTCAGAAATAACTACAAGCCATAATGGGCATGTTTTAAAACTTGTACAACTTTTATACGGACTCTATTTATGGCGCCGTGTCAATAGTAATCGACATTTCTAAAGCCGTAAATATTACCGTACTAAAAGACATGCCCGAGTTGAAACGAAAAATATTTTTGGGTTTTCTTGATTTTATATTTTTTATGGATTTTCTTGGTTTTATATTTTTTATGGTTTTTCTTGGTTTTATATTTTTGTATTTTGCTTTTGATGGTTTAAGTATGTACTATAATATACAAGATCACGATCAAAAGGATACTAGAGAATAGTTTACCAGTACTATTCTTCAGACTCTTCTGCCAACTCCTTAAGTGTCGCTGGTAAAAATGATTTCATGCCTAGCTTTTCGATCAAAAACTCGATGCGTGCTCGATCTAAGGCCTTTGTGAATATATCTGCCAGCTGATACTCAGTGTTGACGAAGTATAATTCGATCACTCCATTTTCCACTTGCTCCTTGATGAAATGGTAGCGGATGTCAATGTGCTTTGCTCGAGAGTGTTGAACATAGTTGCAGCATAGAGCGATTGCACTTTTGTTATCACAGTACATCGGGATTTTGTTGAAACCAAGGCCGTAGTCAGTCAATTGTGATCTCATCCAAAGAACTTGAGCACAGCAACCGGACATAGCTATGTATTCAGCCTCAGTACTTGATATCGCAGCGCTTTTCTGCCTTTTTGATGCCCAACTGATAAGTCTATCTCCAAGGAGTTGCACACTGCCAGAAGTGCTACGTCTTGTATCTTGACACCCGGCATAATCTGCATCTGCATATGAAATTAATGCAATAGAAGAATCCTTCGGATACCACAGACCACGATTAAGTGTTCCTTTTAGATACCGAAAGATCCTTTTCACAACATGTAAGTGCTTTTCGGTAGGCCGAGCCTGATACCGGGCACACATGCCTATAGCAAATTGCAAATCAGGCCTGCTAGCAGTCAGATAGAGAAGGGTGCCGATCATTCCACGGTAAAGTTTAGGATCGACAGCTATCCCTTCCTTATCTTCATCTAACTTGGATCGCTCCACCATTGGAGTATCCACGGGGTCACAGTTTTCAAAGTGATATTTCTTTAAGGATTCAAGAGCAAATTTGGATTGATTAATAAAGATGCCTCTGGGATTCTGAGAAATTTGCAACCCTAAGAAAAATGAAATTTTTCCCATCATTGACATCTTAAAACGTGTGGACATAATTTTCTCAAAACGGTCAGACAAACGTTGATTAGTAGCAGCAAATATTATATCATCAACATAAATTTGTACCAGTATCATGTCGTTGTCCTCCTTGAGAATGAATAATGTGGGGTCCACTTTGCCTTTGGAGAAGCCTTTGGAGATGAGATACGTCGATAAAAGATCATACCACGCGCGTGGAGCCTGTTTCAACCCGTAAAGAGCCTTCTTGAGCTTGTACACATGATTAGGATACTCTGAATTGACGAATCCATTCGGCTGGCTTACATAGACATCTTCCCTTAATTCACCATTAAGAAATGCCGTCTTAACATCCATTTGGTAGACGATCATATTCATATGAGCAGCATAAGCAAGGAATAGTCTAATTGCCTCCAATCGTGCAACAGTAGCAAAGGATTCTTCAAAATCGATACCCAAAGCTTGTTTGTAACCTCTAGCGACCAATCTAGCTTTGTTTTTCAGCACACTACCTAACTCATCAAGCTTGACCTTGTATACCCACAACAGTGTCAAGATTTCCACGTTGCTGGGTAACGGAACTAATTCCCACACTTCAAGACGTTGGAATTCATTAAGTTCCTCTTGCATTTCTTCAATCCATGATGATTTGGTCATGGCTTGTTGCCAGTATATAGGTTCAGTGTCTGACAGAAATGCATCAAAATAGCAATATAATGCATGTTCTTGGAGTTGATGGCGTGTTAAGACTGGTCGATCGATGTCACCAATAATATTTCGTATTGGGTGATCCTTTGTCCATTTAGTGTTGTGAGTTTCAATCCTTGGTGGTCGGGAGTGAACGATTGCAGGAGCTTCCTCTGAGGTAGACGCACCCGTAGGGTCATCAAGTATATGTGAACCAAAGAAAGGAAGCTCTTGTAAGTGAGCATATTCCAGATCGTGATCATATAATTCCTCTTCAACATCATTAGGAACGAGTGGGGGTGATGATTCAGGTGTTGTTTGAGAATTGGTAGGGGATGGTACATCTTGATCAAGAGTAACAGTAGTTGCCTCGGATTCATTTCCATTATCTTGAGCAACAACTACGGGAATCAGAGCCATTGCTACGGGTACTGAAGAATCATTACTCTGTGGATCAAAGAATTCATCAAACATAGGTTGAAATAACTTATCCCACTCGGACCTTGTTGGTGGTATGAATGATGGAGAAGTAGGGTTGTTGGGAAGTAAGCCGGAACTGATTGTACCGGTTCCCATCTCGTGTAATGCGGGTTCAGAGCTGTGTTGCTCAGAAGCCATCGCTGTCAGCTCATCAAAATCGACATCCAAAGTTTCTACAATCTTGCCAAGACGACGGTTATAAATCCGGTAAGCCTTCTTTGCAGGTGAATAGCCAATGAAAATTCCAATATCAGCCTTCGGTTGAAGTTTTCCCAGATTTTCACTATTTGTATTTGGATAGCAAAGTGCACCAAACACATGAAGAAAGGAAATATCGGGTTTATGTCCATGAAGAAGCTCATATGGAGTTTTACCATGACGTTTGCGAATGATTGAGCGGTTTTGGGTATAACATGTGGTTGCCACTGCTTCTGCCCATAAGAATAAGGGAGTATTCGCATAAATTAACATAGTTCTAGCAGCTTCCATCAGTGTACGGTTACGTCTTTCAACGACACCATTTTGTTGTGGAGTGCGAGCCACAGATGTTTCATGAGAAATACCAACCTTTTCGTAATACGTTCGAAGAGTCTGATTAACGAACTCAGTGCCGTTATCAGTCCGAATGCGGCGAACAGTAGCATTCCGACGGACTTGGATCATTTTTAAGAAGGTAATGATACACTCTGGTGCTTGATCCTTAGATGCTAAAAACTTTACCCATGTAAACCTTGAGAAATCATCCACTATGACGAGGATGTATTTTCTACCACTCACACTAGCTGTACGCATTGGCCCACAAAGATCCATGTGCAAAAGATACAGTGGTTCTTGGTTGGTGTCTTCTGCTTTAGGTTTGTAAGATTTCTTGGTGCTTTTCCCCAATGAACATGCGGAACATAAATGATCCTTGTCGAACTTAAGTTTCGGAAGACCACGAACAAGTTCGTTTCTAGCCAAATGGTTAATAGCATCAAAGTTAAGATGAGATAACCGACGATGCCACAACCATGACTTGGTCTTAGATGCTTTGGAGAATAAGCAAACAGGAGAGGCGGCCATCATGTTTTGAATAGACAAAGTATATAGATTATCCCCTCGAGAACCCTTTAACAAATCATTTCCTGCAAGATCGCGAATGAAGCAAGTATGTTGTCGAAAGGCCACTTCAAGGTTAGAATCGCAGAATTGTCCTACTGAGAATAGATTATGACCAAGTCCCTCTACATAGTAAACCCTTGAAATCGTGACATTCCCAATTTGATATTCACCATAACCCATAATCTTTGCAATATGGTCGTTGCCGAATTTTACCGTTCCTAGAAACTTGCTGACAAAATTTTTGAGCATCGAGCGGTCTCCAGTCATATGTTTGGAGCACCCCGAGTCCAAATACCAAAGAATAATTTGGACGACCTGAAAATTTTACCAAACATAGACGATGTATCGGATTCTAATTGTTCTTCTGAGTTAGCAGGTACAGATATAGTTATCTTAGATTTGCTATCAGACAAAACTTTAGGTTTCCAGATTTTCTTACAAGTGATTGGCTTAGATTCTAGTTGTCTAGTATTCTGAGGTACTTTGTGACTGGGGACATTACCACTGGTAGGCACATTAGTGGGGGCAGACCTAGTTAAAGGGCGCTTGTTCCTTTTCTTAGTGCTAGTGTTCCTATTTAAAGGACGCTTAGACCTAACTTCCGTGGATGTGATCCTAGTTAAAGGGCACGTAGTTCCATTTGCAGTAAAGGTCCTACCAGTGGGTTTCCATTGCCACCCAACTTGAGTAAATTTCTTACCTGTTGGCTTCCATTCAAGATTGTTCTTAATAGCATGCATTTCATTCACGTGATCAATAAGGCATAAATCATGATGCTTAGAAAACATACATTCGTTACAATTCCAACATTTCGCATTAGAATTCACACTTTGCTTAGGTTTCCACTCATAAAGAGGACCTTTTGTCTTAGCTACATGATTCTTTTTATTTAAAACTGAAACAACGTTCCTAGGGTGCACTTCTACTTTCTTCTTCTCAGTCCTATTAGTGGAAGGCTTGATCCTATCTTTCTTTCCTCGAGATCCTTTAGCCTTAGTGGACACTTTTACTCCTGTAGAAGCCAAGGGAACATTAGTGACAGATTTTAAAGGTGCCTTACTTGATAGTGTCAATGACGGTTTTGCTCCTGGAGTCTTATTGAATGGAGTGACAGCAATGGGCTTATTATTAAGTAGTGCAGAACCTGGTGTACCTATGTATTGCAAATATGCTAGGCAATATTGAACTCGCTTAACATATTCATGAGCCGAATAATAGTCGCTACTTGAGGGATCTAAGGCATACAGATCGTCTAAAATATCCCTAAGAAGATCGACATGCTTAATGGCATTTCTCATATAATCATCGTAGGTAACCGGGTTTCTCTTATGAAGTGGATTCTTATAAAGCACTACTGACTTGGTTGTTGGAGCACTAGTGGACGGTGCAGAGTCGGTAGCTAAGTTATCAACAACTTCTTGTCGAGTGAAAAGAAGTGTCTCCTTTAACTCGGCCAAAACCATGTTTTTATCTATGAGCTGACTTTTTAGGTCAGAGGTTTCCTCACATTTCTTGTTCAGTTTGTCAATTAAAGACTTTCGCTCTGTCGCATTAAACGCGAGGTGTTCTTCTATTGAACCAGAAATTTGTGAGTCTCCCTGCCTTACTTGTTCACGCTCTCCTAGTATAGAATTAATTCTAGTTTCTAGGACATGATTGTTAGCCTCTGCAGCCTCTAGTTCTATTTTTGTTTCTACTAATTCTCTCTTAAGTCTCATCATCTCTTCTTCTAAATTTTGAACCATCTGAATCATCTTGTCACTTGTCTCAACGGAGTTTCCACCTTCATTTAGTTTTGAAAGAGTTTCATTTTTAGATTGATTCTCAATTTCAAGAGATATAGAATGTTGTTGAAGCTCGTTAAAACTTTTTGAAAGTGTATTATATGAATCCTGAAGCTTTAAAAATTCAGCGTTGGATTCATGACAAGAGTGATTTTCTACAGTATTCACATGTTCAATAGTATTCACAGATTTATGCACATCATCACAAATATTCACAGTAGATGAAATTTCATGAGTATATTGAATAGTAACAACTTGCATCACTTCAAGAGACACCATATGTTCTAAAAAGCAGTCATATTCTAATAAAATCTTTTCCTTTTCAATTAAGTGTTGTTCATAAGCATCATCCATGTTATTGAAAACTTTTTGAACTTCACCAAGTTCAAATTGTAAATTACACACTAGATCATAGACTCCTTGTTTAATATGGTTCACAAACGGAACGATCGCTTCTTCAAACACCGATTTCATGTGTTCGAATGCCCATTCTCCAGCAGTTTGAGCCGTTGGAGTCGTACATTCCAAGATGACCTTGTCAAAATCGGTAAGGTATTGCCCAATCTCTTCAATACTGAGCCTTACCGTACTAACCGGGGGAAGATTCTTAGGAATTACCTTTGGTTTGTCCGAGTTGACAAGTGTAGGAATTATACTAAGGCATTCTCTAGTCGGCATGAAAGTGGATGTTTGGAGAGTTTTCTTTTTCATATTAAAACGAGTTCTAAGATCTATTGTGGCATTTTTTGCATTCATTGAAGCATAATCATATTCAGGATAGGTCAAAAGTAATTTTAACTGCTTTTCATCGTATGGTGATATAGAATCACTTGAGAACACTATCGGGTCTAATGCCAAACCTAACTTTGTTGCATCATACAGTCGGGGGTTATGGTTAAGTGCTTGCTTTGCATAACCCGGGTTAGGTGGTAAGTCTATGAGACGCGATAAGCTGAACTCTTTAAATGAAGCATGAAACAAGTGTACTAGATGTGAAGCGGCATATTGTTTTAAAAGCTTAAGTTCCGTTTCTTTTATTCTGTTAGACGTCTTAATTTCCATTTCAAGCTGTTTGGATTCCAGAATTTCAAAATCTGTTTGAAGTTGTTGAAAATTAGTGACGACTGACTCTTTTTCTTTAAGCTCATTCGAAAGGTTTGCTCTTAAACTTTCAATTTCAAGCAGATTGTCCATTTGAACTTTCCTAAACCTATCAAATTCAGGATTGGTTAAGGTAGTGGACACAGGAGTCATTTCCAAGGTTTTAACCTTGTCCTTATGCAAAGCAAGCTCAGCAGATAAAGTCTGATTAGCATTAAGGGTTTCAAGGACTGCATTATTCATTTTGCTAAGCAAAGATGCAGGGACCATAACCAAATCAGGTTAAGCAGACGAATTAATAGTCATAGGAGCTTCCGGTTGTGGTTCACTCAAAATCTGAGGACTTGCAATGTTATTGTTGTCATTGTTTGTCTCATCGATTGAATTACTAACCACCGGAGGCTCTTCCGAATACTCAGACATTTGCTCAACTTGAGAAGGTACAATGCTAGTAATTGTAGCAATATTTGGTACCTCAGCAATGGTGTCAGTCCCATAGAGTGAAAGATTTGCCATAAGAGCTGCTTTGGCGGTGTTAAAATCATCACAATCCGAGTCATATGCATCCAAATCATCACATTGATAAGCAGCATTGTTGGTGATGACTGTTGTGGGACGATCAGTTTCTGCTACTCCTGGATCTGCAAGGAATGCCAATTCTTCTTCATCAAGCTCACGACCTTGGGCTTGAGCATTCACCAGATAAATCTTCTCCTTAAACCAAGTGTCGTCCCTTCTCCTCTTAGGCTGCTTGCATTCTCGGGCCATGTGCCCTTCCCCTTTGCAGTTGTAGCAAATAACCACCTTCATTTTACCAGTGCTGTTAGCCTTGTAACAGTAGTATTGGATGAACGTGCACCAGCAGTAGACGAATTTGATCTCCCTTGAAGTGGTTGCACCATGACCCTGCCGTCCTGAATTGTTGCCTGTTGTCGAGAGTTAGACGAGTTCCTTAACTGATTGTTAGTTGGTGCTGAACCTCGGTAACCTCTTTTGTTTAAAGTTTGACTTAAAAATGCAGACAACAGAGCTAGGACTTCAGTATGGCTATCTCCTTGTTTAAATTCAGGGACAGGGATGTCATCTTCACAGTATAATGCTAATGCTGGTGGAGCAACAAACTGATTGGTTGGAACACTTTCTTGATGTGAGTAATGATGTTGAGGAGCCTCGAGTTGTGGATAGGTACTAACAGGATTAGTGGGAGGTTGATACGGTGAATACTGATGTGAAGCATAAGGTGATGGGTGTGAATCTCCTTGTGATGATGATGTTGCTGGTTGGTGATAAGATGTTGGTGGCGGTGGCAGAATCGAGTACTGTGGAAAGCTTGGTGTTTGATACACAGGTTGATATGAAGATTTGTGTCCTACAGCAAGCTGAGAGTTGTGATATGACAGTGTAGGATGATTTGCCAATAATGCCATTGGTTCATGATAAGGTCCTTGAGAGATTCGGTTTTGGATCACATGCTTCTCATGTTGTTGTAAGAAAGCATATAGTTGATCTAAATTGGACTTGTGTAGATCACGAATCATTTTGACATCCGTCACATATTGACTCCATTCAGGGGGTAGTGTGTTCAAGAACTTGGTGTTTAACTGAAATTGTTCAATCCTTAGATTATAGACATTCATGTCATTCATCAGAGTAGTAAAACGCCAGTAAAAATCATGAAGAGTCTCCCCTGGAATGTATTGGAATCTATCAAACAAATCATATAATTGACATTCTCGTTCTTGCTTAGTGAGAGATGTCCCTTGTAGCAAAACCGCAAGTCGATCCCAAAGATTCTTGGCCACTTTATGTTCACTCACCATTCTGAAGATATCAGGTGGAAGGGCTTGAAGAATTGTTTGCACAGCCCTTTCATCGGCATCTGCAATGAGTTTGTTGGCATCGGTTAACTCATGATACTGCCTTGGCCTTGTCACATTGTTTACTGTAACCTCTCCCCAATCTAATGGACCTTTGTCAATTGATTCTAGCATAAGTCGACCACTTTGTTTGCCCATGATGTATGTTCTCATTCGACTTTGCCATGATTCAAATAAGTCTTTGATGAGCAAAGGCGGGCGAGTATCGGTACCCGAAATGATCGATATATCGGTGAGGGAAGTCATAGTTGGCATAAATGAATGTGAATTCATTTTGTGATCCCTTGAATAAGATTATCAAAGATGATCGAACAATGAAATAAAGTTATGAGTTTTTGTGTTGTTAACTAAAAGATATTGTTATCTTGTTGTAGTGTTAGTTTTGAACGTTTCCAAATTACCAAATTACCAAATTAAATGCCAAATAGAAGAAAATCCACTAAGTATCTAAAACCAGTTCTGTCGCAATGTTCTTTCTGTCGGAATACCTAGATCGGAAAGTCTCACTATCGGAATCAGCTCAGATCGTAATGATTTTAGATCGCAATGTAACCTTGTAGCAATGATGATGGTATCGGAATGCCTAGATCGCAATGCGATGTCTATCGGAATGCTTCAGATCGCAATAGCTATCGGAATGATCTAGATCGCAAAGTGGTTCAAAAAATTTGAGCAGAGTAACGACTTAACACACCTTCCTTATACCCGTCGGAATCTCAGATCGCAAAAGCTATCGGAATGATTCAGATCGGAATAAGTAGTAAAAAATCCAACGATCGCAAAGTAGTAACCTAACCCTTTCCGATGGTTGAGGTATTGCGATGGAGGCCCAAGTACCTTTTGTACTTTCCGATGGATGCGTCTGCTGAAATTTCGGAATGTAGAGAAACACACTTTTTTGCACTTTTGATCCAAGAAAACTGAAGTTTTAAGGAAAACCAAGATACCAATAGCACGTTTAAGCCCAGATTCCTATGTTACACTACTTATCACTATGATCAAACGAAAAAAATTTTTGAATATTTCGGCCAAAAAGCTAGTTTGTAATCTACGAATGTAAATACACAACTCAACACAAAAAACAAGCCTTTATCTCATCCCATGCTCTTGATACCAATTGTAGAACAATGATAATCTTGTGAAACAAGGGGGTTGATGTTTTTCTAGAGAGAGAAAGTTAGAGAGAGAAATGAAAGAAAACACATATATTGAAATGAGAGAATAAAACAACCAACACCTCTTTCCATGGTGGAAAGAGGTTTAAATACCCCAAGTCCTTAAAGGACTTGGGCTTCCGGCCCATGAACATGCTCATGGGTCGGGCTATGTAATAAATACTACTTAACTTAACTACGAGCCTATAACTACATGGTTGGAGTGACCGAGACTTTCTAAATGCGTAAAACGTATTTCCAACAGTCACGTTATGGAAATCTTCTCATACATAAATTCGCTTACCAATCAATGTGGCACGACGGGGATCAACCGTCAAGGCGCGAACTGGGGTGATCGTCCCCAAATAGTACTATTAAATGCATAAGCGTCTACCAAATCCCGGTAGTTCACAATTCATGCTAATGGGACTTTTAGTGACATAACCTAACTTTAATAATCCATTTAATTTCATCTATCGGGTCCTTTAATCATTTATCGGGTCATACAATCGATTCATTCATTCATTCGGGTCCAAAATCAATAAACAAACAATCGGGACAAATGGTGTCCTATTTTATAAAAACTAACATGTTATCTCCCTCGCGGGTTTATAAAACGTTTATAAAAACATTTAAAAAGAGTGCGAGGCTATGAACTCACATTGATATGGGAAGGCGGGTTATCGGCAATTCGGTCGTACGGTACGTGCTTCAATCACGGAAACCTAGACAAATAATACTCGTCTTAGACTCATGTCCAATGACTTTATAAAAATAACAAGTATGTATACATATGATGATTATATATATATGATGATCAAGTGGGTTTACATATTCTCATTTACTCATTTTTGTGTTATGTGTCGATAACTTTTATACTAGTTTTCTCGTTTTACCTATTTACGTGTTTTAGGTCCAATGATATGAGCTTAAACTCATATCCTTTTATCAACAAATAACCCTAAAACATGAAGCAAAATACCCAATTATCTTGCAAAAACAGTATTATGTGGTATGTTTGTGTTTGTGTGCACTTTTTTAGGTAAGACGATACATTTTCAAGCAAACAAGGAAAAACCAAGCTCAAAAAGATGAAAAAGACAAAAGAGGATCAAAAGTGACAAGACTTTGAAGTTCAAGGACCTATCTTGACAAGTGGTGAAAGTTGAAGGACTAGAAGTGCAAATTATGAAAAGTCAAGATTCAAGTCAAATCTGGTCAACTATCAAGTCAACTCAGTCAAAGGGCTATTTTGTACAAATTATGAAAGTTAAAGGACCAAAAATGACAAAGGAATGAAGATCCTAGCTTGAAATGGGAATCTGCCAAGTACAAGGGCTTGTTTTGCCAACATTGGAAAGTTATGCAAGTTTAATCCAAGTGAAAAGATTTCAGCCAATGGGAAGAGAGAAAACACTTCACACGGATTGCCACTTCATCCCATTTAATATCCACTAACTGCCGCCACATTTATTACCATATCTAAACAGTGCAATCCGTGTGACATGTTTTAAGCCAACCAGAAGACGCCACGTGTCATCTTCTTTAACAAGAAAAATTTCCAGGATCGGGTTTTTGGTAGAGGCCGTTTCATGAGAAGATCAAAACACCAATATTGCTCGTTTTGAAGAGAGGAATTCAATGGTGCAATCCAATTAACAAATTATCCACTCAATCAAAAACACCCAAATTAGTTCATCACCTTCAAAGAGCAAATGCAGAATTCTTCCACGTGTCAAGCTATGATTGGATCTGCCACGTCACAACTCCAACAAATTCTCCTATCTTGCCTATAAATAGATAGCTTGTACCTCATTTCTCATTGTAGCTTAATTTTGTAAAACACATAGTTAAATTTTCCCTTTCCCTTTTTCCCTCACTTTTCCCCTAACTACTCAAGAGTCTGACAAACTCTTGAGTCAGTTAGTTAGTTGTTAGCTTGTAACCAACTTTTGTAACTGAATTCATCAAATAAATTTCAAATTACTTTTTCCCGCCAAAATCTGTTCTTCAAATTCCTGTTAATTCTTGTTGCTATTGGAAATACTAGTTGCTGTTTGATGTTTGTTATGATCAACCAATGATCATAACTGACATTGGTGAAGTTTTGTAGCTGTTTGATCAGAAATCAAGTTTTTCCATTGTTCTTGAAGATTTGTAGCAGAACATTGATTCCAGATGGATTGTAGCTGTTTGATTGTTGATTTTAGTTGAATACTAGTGATAGGTGGTGGTATCACTAGTGCAAGAGAGCTCAGCGCTCCTCTTCTTCCCAAAGGACTTCTACAATAGGTTTCATAGCTCTTGTTTTAAGTTCCTCTAAACAAGTCCTTGCATGTTCAATTTCTTAGTTAATCTTGATGGCTGCCTGATTTACTTGATAGTAGTTGATGTTTGAGTGATCTTGGTCCATTTGAAGCTTATCTTGCCTTCTTGTTTACTGAATTGATACCCTTAGTAGTTACTGCATCATTTTTTGTCACCTTTTAGCCTTATAGCTCATTTTCAGTTCTAGCCTTGGTAATTGCTTGTTTTCAGTTTCAATAGCTTTCATATTGTCTACTAAAACTAGTCTGTTAAAGCTTTTGAATCAGTTTAAACCAATACTCAATAAGTCTTTGTTAAATCTTGCTAAAAACAGATAAAGGAGTGTTTGGTAGTAGCTTTTAAATAGATTTCAAGTGTTAAGATTTGGTGTTTAGAAGTTGATTTCCAGTCATTAGGTGTTAACAATTGGTTCTAAGTCATTTACAAGTCAAAATAATAGTCAAACAGGCAATTGGTTTAAAAATAGTTTGGGTCATCCTTATTTCAGCTTTGTTGTTTGAAACTTGCCAATTACACTTGCTGATTTCTCCTTCAATACTTGATGAAATTTCTTCAAAGTTGTTTCTAGTTATAGCTTACATCATAAACTTTTAGTTTCTAAGAGGAAAATCTACAGTTTTAGGTAATAAGCTAGGAATTAGCTTTTTAGTCAAGGTTAGAGCAAATTCCATTCTCTGATATAAAAAGCTTACTGTTTTCTTGATTCTCTTAATCCACTTCACAAAAGTCTTGATTTTCTTTCACCAATCCATTGAGTAAGTGTTGAATATGAAGTTTTGAAATTTTGAGCTTTTTGCAAAAAGTTGGTCAAACTTGGTCAACATAAGCTCAAAAGAGCTTATTTCAGATTTCTCATTCATTACTGGATGAAAATGGTTCTAGTTTGATTTCCCGTTCTTGTAATCAAGTGATTAATCAGTTTTGTCACAAAAATCAGGTTGTGACTGATTGGAATAAGCTGTAGCTTATTTTGTGCTTATTAATAAGCACTCATTTGCTTATTTTTGACTTTTAGCTAGATTCCTCAGACACACATAGCTTAAATTGGATTTTAAGAGTTTTGCAAGTTGTTTCAGCTTATTTGGTTGAGTATTAAGCTCAAACGAGCTTAATCTTGCTTTTGTCCCGTTTTTAGTTAAAAGTTTAGTTTAATTGCATTTTAGTCCTTTCATTTCATTCAGTTTGGTAAACTTGGCTAAACTTCCAAGTTTTTAGGGTTTGCATAGAGTTAGTCCCTGGACTTTGAAGTTTGTTAAATTTCAGTTATCAAGTTTGTTAGTTTGTTACTATTTAGTTAGTTTGTTAAAGTTTTTACATAATTGGTCCTTTTAGTTAACTGTTTTGCATTAGTAGTCCTTATAACTTTTAGAATTTACATTTCTAGCATTTACATTTTCAGTCCTCTTAGTTTTATATTTTGCATTTTAGACTTTTACTTGAATAAAATTTGGTATTTGCAACTTGTTTTACGTATAAGTAGTTTTATATTTTTCATTTTTCATTAGTGTTGTTTGAATTAGCAATAGATTACCAAGCAAGCTTGAACAACCAAGAACAATAATAAATCTGATATTGATTGGACTTTCTATTGGTTAAGGACTGAGAAAACGAACTTGCATTATACCACATTTCAAATGGCGCCGCTGCCGGTTCTTTGACTACACGAGAGACTATCGATTGACGGTTTTCATTGGCTTTTGGGATCCGTTCATTTGGTGAACGTTATTTTTACGTATCATAAATCAAAAACAAATAAAAAATCAAAAATATAAAAATATATAAAAACTAAAAATTAACAAAACCTTTCTTTTCCTAAAGAATTGACCAAAAAAATTAAAAAATCCAAAAAGCAATCTTTTTCCTAAGAGATTGCACCCAAAAATATATATTATTGGATTCTCTCGGTTTTATGTACATATAGTATTTTCCTTTAAAAAAACTCATAAATACAAAAATATTTTCCATATATTATTATAAGTAAATACGTATACGTATAAGAACAATCAATCTACATATCTTCCATAAGTATTGCCGAGGCAATACACCGTGTTGAGGGGCATTCCGGTCCTTGACACGCGTATCGATCAAACAAAATAAAGCAAGAATAGATAAATACTCTCAATCAGCAACAATTCGAAGAATACGAACATTTAAGTGAATAGAAAGGCGATGTGCTATAAAATGCCATCTAAGGGTCAATAGGTACTTAAGTGCTTCGCGCCACCTAACCCCCCGTTCACTTGGGAGTATTCTAAGAAGGAAGGCTTCATTGAGGGTCTTGCACCCAAAGTAGTAATACATATATTGTTATTTTCTTGTGGATATTTAATATTGAAACTCGAAGAGGATAATCCATTTCTCTTCAAAGTCACACGAGAGCTTTTCTCTCATTCCTCGTATTGAGTTGCATGCTCACTCGCGGGCGTGCACAAATACCGATTGGTGTACAACCTCTTCCTCCGAAAAGGAAGAAAAAGAGAAAGAGTAAGACCACCACCGTCCACCAAGCCGATCACGAGAATCGTGCTTTGTCACCATCACAAGAAGCCATGGCTATTGATAACCGTACTTTGTATGAACGTATGCAATCCAACATTCATGGATATGTTAGTGCCATTAAGATTCCCGACTTTCCCGCTAACACATTTGAGTTACATACATCTATGATCAATATGGTTTCTGCATCACCTTTCTTTGGAAAACAAAATGAGGATCCCCATGCTCACCTTAAGAGATTCCTTTCACTTTGCAATACCATTAAGCATAATGGGGTTCCACATGAGGTCATTAGATTGATGTTAGTGTCATTTTCCTTAGATGGGAGTGCTAAGCATTGGTTAGACACCCAACCACCCGATAGTATCACCACATGGGATGATTTTACCACTAAGTTTTTGAACAAATTCTTTCCTCCACAAAAGACTATGGCTTTGAGAAATTTGATTATGGGCTTTACACAAAAACCTAGTCAATCTTTTGGTGATGCTTGGGAAGAGTATAGTGAGTTGTTGAGGCGATGCCCTAACCATGGAATGGATGATCTAGGCCAAATCAATACCTTCTATAATGGCCTTAAACCTCACCACCAAGATTCACTAAATGCTTCCGCGGGCGGGAGTATTCTTTTCAAGACATACCATGAGGCTTTGAACATTATTGAGACTAAGGCAATGGTTCAAACAAACGATCCATTTGAAGAAAGAGTTCATGTGATCCAAAACACTTCTCAAAACCCTTGTGAACTCCAAATTCTTAAAGAGATCCTTCAAACAGTCAAACAAGGACAAGAAATGACTCAAGGCATGATTCAAGATTTTAAGAGCATGACATTGAACAATTCCTCAAATAATGTGAATGCCATCACCATTTCTTGTGTTACTTGTGGAGGCCCCCACTCTTATGAACAATGTGATAAGGTGCAAGGGTATCAAGGGGAATGCTATGCTTACCAAGAGGAACGCCGTGAACACTTTAAGCCTAACATCAATCCAAACAACCTTTCTTACAAATCCCAAAATTACCTTACTCCACCCGGCTTCCCACCCCAACCACCCACCCAAATTCCACAAAATCCTCCTCAAATTTTAGCAAGAAATCAAGGGCAAAGACAACCATACCAAGGAAATAACTACAAGGCACCCAATCAATTTCAACCTCAAGCAAATACCTTTTATCCACCAAATCAAGGATTTAACTCCCAACCTTTACCTTTCCAACCTCAAGGTTTTCAAGGTTATGTGCCACAAGAGTTAAACACAATGGATCTTTTGCAAAAGATGAATCAAGAGAATGAAAGGAAATTCCAAGCTATAGACAAGAAAATGAATGACCAATTCAATAAGCTTTTGATGGCATTAAATCAAAGACCACAAGGGGCTTTACCTTCCAACACACAAACAAATCCAAGGGCCAATGTCAATGCCATTACAACAAGAAGTGGAACAACAACAAAGGACCCTTCACCTCCTAAACCTACTATTTTTCAACCCACTTGTGCTCCTACTTGTGATAAGCCTTCTACTTCTACTCCACCTCCTCAAAGTGCTCCTATTCACTCAAACACACCTTCTCAACCTATTCCTACTTCTCCTTTACCTTCCACACTTCCCAATGAAGAGGCTAACAAAGACAAATCTTCCACCACAACACCTATTCCACCTACACCAAAACCTACTCTTCCATACCCTTCAAGGTTGAAAAAGGACAAGTTAAAGAACAAAGATGACATACAAGTTTCCAATTTCTTAAGGATGTTCAAGCAACTCAATATCAACATATCCTTTGCGGAAGCTCTTGCTTATATGCCAAAGTTTGCTAAGATGTTCAAGGATTTGCTCTCAAACAAAGAAAAATTGGTTGATTTGCCCAACACATCACTTAATGAAAATTGTTCCGCGGTGTTACTTAAAACCTTACCAACAAAACTTGGATATCCGGGGCGCTTCTTGATACCTTGTAATTTTCCCGGTGTTGAAAATTGCATGGCTTTGGCGGATTTAGGGGCGAGCATAAATCTCATGCCTTTATCGGTTTGGAAACAACTCTCTCTTCCCGAGCTCACTCCCACTAGGATGACTCTTGAACTAGCCAACCGAACCATAGCTCACCCCGTAGGTATAGCGGAAGATGTGTTTGTAGGTGTGGATAAGTTTACCTTTCCGGCCGACTTTGTAGTGGTCGATTATGACATGGATCCTAGAGTGCCTTTGATTGTTGGTAGACCGTTTTTGAGAACGGGTCGTACTTTGATAGATGTGGCGGAAGGAGAATTAATTATGTGAGTAGAGGATGAGAAAGTGGTGTTTAAGTTAGGGAAAGTTTGTGATAGAAAAGAGGTTAAGGAGTCTACACCTTGTGAGACTATTAACATTGTGGATGTGCTAGATGAAGTGTGTAATGAACACTTTCATGATGCTTGTAAGAATGCTAGTGATGAGATTCCACATGTTGAAACCGTGGCTTCAATTGCTCCATCTTTAACACCTTTTGGAGAAAGTGATTTCCTCTTGGAGGAATTTGAGTCCAACTTTCTTGGTGATGATGATTCTCCCATAAATTGGGAAGAAGATATTCTTACAATCCAAAAGTGGCTCAATGAGGACCCTATTCCTTCCCCTATTCCACAAGAGATTACCATTGAGGAACCTTCCATAGTAAAACCTTCCATAGAGAGTCCACCTCCCATTGAACTTAAGGAACTTCCATCCCACTTAGAATATGCTTTCTTAGAAGGAAAAGACCAATTACCGGTGATTATTGCTAAGGAATTGAAAGAGGATGAGAAGGAGCAACTTATTGAAGTCCTTAAGAAACATAAGAAAGCTTTAGCATGGAAAATATCCGACATAAGGGGAATTGATCCACATTTTTGTACTCACAAAATCCTTATGGAGGATGACTATAAACCCGCCATTCAAAACCAAAGGAGAGTTAACCCAAAAATTCATGAGGTTATTAAGAAGGAAGTGATTAAACTCTTAGATGCGGGTATGATTTACCCCATTTCCGACTCTCCATGGGTTAGCCCGGTTCATTGTGTTCCAAAGAAGGGTGGAATCACCGTGGTGCCTAATGAGAACAATGAGCTTATTCCCACGAGACTTGTAACCGGTTGGAGAGTTTGCATTGATTATAGAAAACTCAATGAGGCAACTAGGAAAGACCATTTCCCGCTTCCCTTTATGGACCAAATGCTTGAACGCCTAGCGGGAAATGAGTACTATTGTTTTCTTGATGGCTTTTCGGGTTATTTTCAAATACCCATTGACCCTAAGGATCAAGAAAAGACCACATTCACTTGTCCATACGGTACATTTGCTTACAAGAGGATGCCTTTTGGCCTATGTAATGCACCGGGGACGTTTCAAAGGTGCATGATGGCGATTTTCCATGACATGATAGAGCAAACCATGGAGGTTTTTATGGATGACTTTTCCGTATTTGGAAACTCCTTTAGCTCTTGTCTCACCAATCTTGAGAGAATGCATAAACGTTGTGAGGAAACACGTTTGGTACTTAATTGGGAGAAATGTCACTTTATGGTGAAAGAGGGGATTGTTTTAGGACACAAGATATCCAATAAGGGATTAGAAGTTGATCGAGCTAAAATTGATGTGATTGCTAAGCTTCCCCCACCCACCTCGGTTAAAGGTGTGAGGAGTTTCTTAGGTCATGCGGGCTTTTATAGGCGCTTTATACAAGATTTCTCTAAAATAGCTAGACCGATGACTCATCTCTTGGAGAAAGAGGCTCCTTTCATTTTTGATCAAGCTTGTTTAGACTCTTTTGAGACACTTAAGGAAAAGTTGACAAAGGCTCCCGTTTTGGTTTCTCCAAATTGGGAATTACCTTTTGAGCTTATGTGTGACGCTAGTGATTATGCGGTGGGGGCTGTTTTAGGACAAAGAGTTAATAAGCATTTTCAACCTATACACTATGCGAGTAAAACCATGACCGGTGCACAACTTCATTACACTACCACGGAAAAGGAGTTGCTTGCTATAGTATATGCTTTTGAGAAGTTTAGACCATACCTTGTGCTTTCCAAGACCATAGTGTATACGGATCATTCCGCTCTCAAGTATCTTATGACTAAACAAGATGCTAAGCCTAGGCTTTTGAGATGGGTTTTGTTGCTTCAAGAGTTTAAGATAGAGATTCGTGATAAGAAAGGGGCCGAGAATTTAGCGGCGGATCATTTGAGTAGACTTGAGCATCCTTTTCAAGGAGATTTCCCACATCAAGAAATCAATGAATCCTTTCCACTAGAGGAGCTCATGTCTATCTCTTCCCAAGAGGATGCCACACCTTGGTTTGCGGATATAGCAAACTATCTTGTGGGCAATGTGCTTATTGAGGGTCTTACTTACCAACAAAAGAAAAAGTTTCTTAAGGAAGTTAAGTATTACTTTTGGGATGATCCATATCTTTTTAGGCAATGTGCGGACCAAATCATTAGACGGTGTGTAGATGGGCCCGAGGCATTTAAAATTTTAGAGGCATGTCATAAAGGACCTACGGGTGGACATTTTGGGCCTAACTACACCGCCAAGAAAGTCTTTGATTCGGGTTACTATTGGCCTTCCATTTACAAGGATGCTCAAGAGATGGTGAAATTTTGTGATGTTTGTCAAAGACAAGGAAAAATTACACAACGTGATGAGATGCCACAAAATTTTATCCAAGAGTGTGAGATATTTGATGTATGGGGCATAGATTTCATGGGACCTTTTCCATCCTCTAAGGGAAACAAGTATATACTTGTGGCGGTGGATTATGTGTCCAAGTGGGTGGAGGCTAAAGCCTTACCTACTAATGATGCTAGAGTGGTTGTAAAGTTCTTGAAACAATTGTTTGCTAGATTTGGTGTACCTCAGGCCATCATAAGTGATCGTGGTACGCACTTTTGTAATGATCAATTCACGAGAGTTATGAAGAAATATGGAGTGAATCATAGACTTTCTACCGCGTATCACCCTCAAACAAATGGTCAAACCGAGGTCACAAATCGTGGTTTAAAGAGAATTTTAGAGAGAACGGTGGGAGAGCATAGAGCTTCTTGGTCGGATAAGCTTGATGATGCTTTGTGGGCGTTTAGGACGGCTTTTAAGACACCAATTGGTTGTACTCCTTATAGGCTTGTCTATGGAAAAGCGTGCCACCTCCCATTTGAGTTAGAACATAAGGCATCTTGGGCTCTCAAGTGGGCTAACTTTGATTTAAACCAAGCCGGTTCACATAGGAAAGATCAAATCAATGAGATGGATGAGTTGAGAGATCATGCCTATGAGAATTCTTTGCTATACAAGGAAAAGACTAAGAAATTGCATGATGCTAAGATCAAGAATCGTGAGTTCAAAGTTGGAGAGCCGGTTCTCCTCTTTAACTCAAGATTGAAGCTTTTTGCGGGCAAGCTTAAGTCGAGATGGTCCGGTCCATTCACTATTGCTCAAGTGTTTCCATATGGAACTCTTGAGTTGTCCCAACCCGATGGTCCAAATTTTAAAGTGAATGGTCACCGTGTTAAACATTACTTTGGGGAGGACATTTCCGTTGAAATGGTCCAAGAGGTCCCCATTTTCCCCATGAATTAATTCATTGAGGGACGAGTCGAGCTAGAGACTCATTAACTCAAGCATCGTATAACTAGGTTTAGAGTGTTGTCGGTTAGAAATAAAGGCATAGATTTGGAGATAAGTGTAGGGGAGACCTTCTTTTGTCTTCATGCTTGTTTGTAGGGTTGCTCACTCATCTCATGCTTTGGCGCTTATGGAGGAGGCCCTTGTATCCGGTTCACTTTGTTACTTTAGTGATTTTTCATTGACACCTTGTGCTTAAACATGATTTCACTAATAGTAGTCCTTTCCTTAACTTGGGTTAAGCAAAGTCTATTCATTGTCATAAGTGTAGGGGAAGTTTTTATACTTCCATGCTCTTAAACATTGAGGACAATGTTTAGCTTGGTGTAGGGGGGTCTTCTATCGAAGTGACCTTACCTAGAACTTGTCATTGTCTTCATGATAATTGGGAAAATTAATTTTTCAACATTTTTCAAATTTTTGATCTACTTTGGCCAACAAAAATATGCCTTCATAATTTTTGCATCAATCATTTTTCATTTTGCATATCACATTTGCATTGTATATATTTCTTCTTTTATTTTTTTTTATCAAAATATATAAAAAGGAAAAATATAATAAAACATGGTTTTAACAAATTTAGATTTCTTTGACATATTAGGCCCGCCATGGATATTTTGACTCAACCCGAGTTTGCTTATTTTAGCACTCTCTAGCTAGTATCCTTAACCATGTAGTCCTTCATTGGTCTATTAGGCTAAGCTTCCACCAATTTCATTCTTTGAAATTTTAAATTTGTGGAGAATGGGAAATGATAGAGTTGAAGCAAGTGTAAAAGGGCTAGATAGACTTCATGGCAATTACTTGTGGTTAAACCCTTCTCTTCTTTATCTCTACTTTCTTCGCTTGTATATAATTGTTAATAAATAATCAAGTACGGTTTTAATTGGTTTGTAATCTCTTATGCATTTTTGGCTAATCATTTATGGTTGATATGAGTACGTCTTAAGATTCTAAGTTAGCACGTTTTATGTGTACTAGACTTATGTCATGCTCCATATTTAGCGGGTGTTTTTCCTTTTCTTCTTTTCAAATTTCTTTGTGAGGAATAAAGAAAAATAAGAGCGGCTTATGAAAAAAAATGAGTGGCTAGAAAAAAAAAAAAAAAAGAAAAAGGAAAAAAAATAATGCAAGACTCCCAAGAGGGGCAGTGTGGTGTTAATTATAGTGACTATTGAGTTCCAATATTACCTTGACGGGTTGCGGGGATTCAATAGATTGCTCCAATCCAATATTACCTTGACGGGTTGCGGGGTTGAAGATCCAAAATCTCAAAAAGATGCGGATGTAAATTATTGCGTGAGTTTTATTTTTCTTTCCTTAGCGAGTGTGTAGTTACTTATGAAAGCATGACATGAGGATTTTACACATAAGGCGAATGACTTATTATTCTTAATACGGACTTGTATTAATTGTGAGCGGTTTTTCAAGTAATGGATGAGAAGATTACTTAGGATTAAAACCGTGCTTCCTTATTTTTGGATTTTACATTTCTTATATTTCACACTTGAATAATGACAAATTTGCCCACAAGCAATTTGCTCAATTAATAACCGGTTCCACATTTAATTGTCATGAATAAGTTGATGCACTTTTTATTTGTGAATGCAATGATCCCATTTATTAGCTTGGTATGGGGAAAGTAAAACTTGAGGGTGATAAATGTTCATGGTATCCAAGCCCTAATCCAAGTCATTGAGTTCTTTATGAGTTATTTCCATCAAAACCATTTCAAGAAAAATCAAAAAGATATAGATAGAATTGTATTTTGATTCATTGCATTATTAAAAGTCAAGATCATGCATCATCTAGTTTAGAGTAGTGTAGATGCATCTCATATGGCCAAAGGGGATTAATTATGAGGGAAATGTAAATTTTTAAGCCTTGAAATATAATATTGCATGAGGACATGGCAATGTTCAAGTGTAGGGGAATTTGATATGAGCTTAAACTCATATCCTTTTATCAACAAATAACCCTAAAACATGAAGCAAAATACCCAATTATCTTGCAAAAACAGTATTATGTGGTATGTTTGTGTTTGTGTGCACTTTTGTAGGTAAGAAGATACATTTTCAAGCAAACAAGGAAAAACCAAGCTCAAAAAGATGAAAAAGACAAAAGAGGATCAAAAGTGACAAGACTTTGAAGTTCAAGGACCTATCTTGACAAGTGGTGAAAGTTGAAGGACTAGAAGTGCAAATTATGAAAAGTCAAGATTCAAGTCAAATCTGGTCAACTATCAAGTCAACTCAGTCAAAGGGCTATTTTGTACAAATTATGAAAGTTAAAGGACCAAAAATGACAAAGGAATGAAGATCCTAGCTTGAAATGGGAATCTGCCAAGTACAAGGGCTTGTTTTGCCAACATTGGAAAGTTATGCAAGTTTAATCCAAGTGAAAAGATTTCAGCCAATGGGAAGAGAGAAAACACTTCACACGGATTGCCACTTCATCCCATTTAATATCCACTAACTGCCGCCACATTTATTACCATATCTAAACAGTGCAATCCGTGTGACATGTTTTAAGCCAACAAGAAGACGCCACGTGTCATCTTCTTTAACAAGAAAAATTTCCAGGATCGGGTTTTTGGTAGAGGCCGTTTCATGAGAAGATCAAAACACCAATATTGCTCGTTTTGAAGAGAGGAATTCAATGGTGCAATCCAATTAACAAATTATCCACTCAATCAAAAACACCCAAATTAGTTCATCACCTTCAAAGAGCAAATGCAGAATTCTTCCACGTGTCAAGCTATGATTGGATCTGCCACGTCACAACTCCAACAAATTCTCCTATCTTGCCTATAAATAGATAGCTTGTACCTCATTTCTCATTGTAGCTTAATTTTGTAAAACACATAGTTAAATTTTCCCTTTCCCTTTTTCCCTCACTTTTCCCCTAACTAATCAAGAGTCTGACAAACTCTTGAGTCAGTTAGTTAGTTGTTAGCTTGTAACCAACTTTTGTAACTGAATTCATCAAATAAATTTCAAATTACTTTTTCCCGCCAAAATCTGTTCTTCAAATTCCTGTTAATTCTTGTTGCTATTGGAAATACTAGTTGCTGTTTGATGTTTGTTATGATCAACCAATGATCATAACTGACATTGGTGAAGTTTTGTAGCTGTTTGATCAGAAATCAAGTTTTTCCATTGTTCTTGAAGATTTGTAGCAGAACATTGATTCCAGATGGATTGTAGCTGTTTGATTGTTGATTTTAGTTGAATACTAGTGATAGGTGGTGGTATCACTAGTGCAAGAGAGCTCAGCGCTCCTCTTCTTCCCAAAGGACTTCTACAATAGGTTTCATAGCTCTTGTTTTAAGTTCCTCTAAACAAGTCCTTGCATGTTCAATTTCCTAGTTAATCTTGATGGCTGCCTGATTTACTTGATAGTAGTTGATGTTTGAGTGATCTTGGTCCATTTGAAGCTTATCTTGCCTTCTTGTTTACTGAATTGATACCCTTAGTAGTTACTGCATCATTTTTTGTCACCTTTTAGCCTTATAGCTCATTTTCAGTTCTAGCCTTGGTAATTGCTTGTTTTCAGTTTCAATAGCTTTCATATTGTCTACTAAAACTAGTCTGTTAAAGCTTTTGAATCAGTTTAAACCAATACTCAATAAGTCTTTGTTAAATCTTGCTAAAAACAGATAAAGGAGTGTTTGGTAGTAGCTTTTAAATAGATTTCAAGTGTTAAGATTTGGTGTTTAGAAGTTGATTTCCAGTCATTAGGTGTTAACAATTGGTTCTAAGTCATTTACAAGTCAAAATAATAGTCAAACAGGCAATTGGTTTAAAAATAGTTTGGGTCATCCTTATTTCAGCTTTGTTGTTTGAAACTTGCCAATTACACTTGCTGATTTCTCCTTCAATACTTGATGAAATTTCTTCAAAGTTGTTTCTAGTTATAGCTTACATCATAAACTTTTAGTTTCTAAGAGGAAAATCTACAGTTTTAGGTAATAAGCTAGGAATTAGCTTTTTAGTCAAGGTTAGAGCAAATTCCATTCTCTGATATAAAAAGCTTACTGTTTTCTTGATTCTCTTAATCCACTTCACAAAAGTCTTGATTTTCTTTCACCAATCCATTGAGTAAGTGTTGAATATGAAGTTTTGAAATTTTGAGCTTTTTGCAAAAAGTTGGTCAAACTTGGTCAACATAAGCTCAAAAGAGCTTATTTCAGATTTCTCATTCATTACTGGATGAAAATGGTTCTAGTTTGATTTCCCGTTCTTGTAATCAAGTGATTAATCAGTTTTGTCACAAAAATCAGGTTGTGACTGATTGGAATAAGCTGTAGCTTATTTTGTGCTTATTAATAAGCACTCATTTGCTTATTTTTGACTTTTAGCTAGATTCCTCAGACACACATAGCTTAAATTGGATTTTAAGAGTTTTGCAAGTTGTTTCAGCTTATTTGGTTGAGTATTAAGCTCAAACGAGCTTAATCTTGCTTTTGTCCCGTTTTTAGTTAAAAGTTTAGTTTAATTGCATTTTAGTCCTTTCATTTCATTCAGTTTGGTAAACTTGGCTAAACTTCCAAGTTTTTAGGGTTTGCATAGAGTTAGTCCCTGGACTTTGAAGTTTGTTAAATTTCAGTTATCAAGTTTGTTAGTTTGTTACTATTTAGTTAGTTTGTTAAAGTTTTTACATAATTGGTCCTTTTAGTTAACTGTTTTGCATTAGTAGTCCTTATAACTTTTAGAATTTACATTTCTAGCATTTACATTTTCAGTCCTCTTAGTTTTATATTTTGCATTTTAGACTTTTACTTGAATAAAATTTGGTATTTGCAACTTGTTTTACGTATAAGTAGTTTTATATTTTTCATTTTTCATTAGTGTTGTTTGAATTAGCAATAGATTACCAAGCAAGCTTGAACAACCAAGAACAATAATAAATCTGATATTGATTGGACTTTCTATTGGTTAAGGACTGAGAAAACGAACTTGCATTATACCACATTTCATCCAATAAGCCTATTATAAGTTCTTAACTTATTTTAATCCATTTTGTACTTATATTATCAGTACATACACTTTCAAGTTGGGCCCAAATGGGTTAAGCCCAATAAGTTCTTTTTATGGGTGTTTATCTTATTTAGTCCAATTATTAGCCCAAGTATTAGTCCAATATGTTTACTTAGCTCGTTAATGTCTGTATGCCCTATAGTTCGGGTTTTATCGGTTTTTACTTGTTATACATGTCTATATATCAGTATATAAGTTTTATAAAGTTTTCATTAGACGGGTCCAACCATCTAAGTTTTATTTAACAAAAACGTTAATTTTACGGCGATAGCCGAAAAAGTCGTAAAAATCAAGTTTATAGTTTTATAACTTATAAAACTTAACAAGTTACCATTTTTATAAAATGTCCACTTATTTAACTTTTCACATACTTATATAAATAAAATCCATAAGTTAGTGGGTTTTTATTTTACATTTTATACTATTAATTTTTGAGTGCTTATATAATAGTAATATACTTTAATTTCCAAAAATCTGATTTTTATCTTTACTTTCACCAAAACTGCCATATCTTGAGTTCTACATAGAGATAGAAGCTCAAATTTTTATCACATAAACTACATGATATTTGCTACATTTAACTCTTCTATATCTACTGTTGAATCCTCCTTTAAGTATTTTCTAAAAATCGTCCAAAACAGTAACTTCAGATTTGTACCTTAAACTTGTTTTGATCATATCTCACTCATTACTTTGATTCCATTGCATGGCCAACTCTCACATGTGTACAAGACTCATAGATTACTGTATATCAACTCTACTTCATCATTTTATCAGTTCATAACATGTTTCTTTACTGTTTTATACAGCCATGTAAATTGATCAAGATTTTAAGTTTGTTTCTTATAGTTTTTCACATTTTTAATCATATTTATCAACAACAAATCCCCACATAACATTTTTATCATCATATAATCATCATATACATATACAATAGGAAATAAAATACATGTTTACATAATCAAAATAACAAGAAGTTGAGGAGGACAATCTTTATACCACCATGATGATGTAGGTTGTGATCAAAACATGGATTTTGATGGAGAAATTTGTGCTTAGCCAACACCATCTTCAAGACCATCAATCTCTATGATCACCTTGTGGAAAATCAGCCCCAAGACACCATAAATAATCCTCCATGGATGTTATAATTACCACCATTCAATAGGTCTTCAAAAGGACATCATCTTATGCAAGAATAACATAAGATTTGTGGTGAATTTTAGATCAAATGGGTGTTGGATGATGAATATGGGACGGCACTTTGGAGCTAGAGAGAGAGTTTGTGTGTGGTATTGCATGTTGTAAATGGGAAGTATGTGAAGGTTTGATGGTTTTAGTTCATGGTAAGCTTAACTAGTAAGCTAAAGTGGACAAGTGTAATACTTGTTAAAGAAAGTTTGACACCTAAAGGTGTTGGTAAGTTTTTGGCCGCCCCATGTAAGCTAGTGGGGTGGGACAATGTATTTTGTCCCATCTCACTAGTTTACGGGTATTCCTCGATTCTAGTTTCCTCGATTTGCGTGCCCTCGGGTCGTTTTACGAAAAACGTTTTCATAAATTATGAATCAACGTCACAAAACGAATCCAATAAAAATTGTTTCATCAAAAACGGAGTTCGAAAACGTAAATACGTAATCCTAGGGTTTCCGGTTTAGTCGTAAAGGACGTTAAAATAAAATCGTAAGTCCTAGTCTCTTCTCGTAAATTTGTGAGTTTATGAACTAACACAAATTTAAACTCCAAAATAATATTCACGGATAAATTTATTTTCTGAAATGTCGGACTGTCACCAAAGACGGTGTATGTAAACGTAAGCACGTAATGTTGAATCCTCCGGTTTAGACGTAGTCGATGCTACTTCAAGACGTAAATCCAAATTTCTTCCCAAAAATATGTGAGTTCATATTGTAAATTGTTTTTAAATAATATTGAGAATAAAATATCAACCATAAATTGACAGATTGTCACAGCATTTACCCGTAAACAGGATCTTTGTCCTCAAAAATCATCTTACCTTACTACTCGCTTCTTATAGAGTTAAAGCCATGTGGGTATTTCCCCCACATTCGGTCTTTTCTCACAAGTGTAATCCATTATAATACGCGAGTTTTATCAAACATAACTGCGGGAATAAGATCAGGCTAAATGTTGACTTACTTTCTCTATCCATGATGTTCACGGGTTTCTGATGAATGCAACTTTTCGCCGATCTAAGCTCTACTAAGAATAATCAGATTTTCACTTGATAGATATTCCATCAAGTTCGATTTACGAAACATAATTCACGCAGTTCTTGAAGTCCTAGGGTAGATCCAGCTGATATGCCTTTCAAACCAATCTTTTTACATCGTCTCTATGGTCCCATACAACGGGGACTTATATCCCATGATTTGTCAGATCATGAATTCATTTTTCCAAGTTTAAATATTGTGGCATAACTTCGCTACCCATTTGGCACTCCAAGATCTACATTTCACATTCAAATAACCTCTTGCCCACTACCGGCTGTCAATAATCAGATCCTAATTTCAACAATCATTTCAGATCTCGCGGGTCGGGTATTTTGCAATGTTAGGTTTGCCATCATAGGAAACCTTAAACCTAAGAGACATGTCCAACTCACAATGGGTGTATGTCGGATGTATTCATCTCAACTCTTGCTTACAGATGCTCTAATATTTAGATCCTAACAAGATTCGATCTCAATCCTAATAAGATGATTATCAATGATAATCCTTCCAAAGGAAAACGATTATACGGTTTATTACTAAAGGTCAATCATTCAAACACAAAACATCACTTATATTACCTTGTATCGTTACTTTACCTCGTCCCTTCGATTTGGGGTGGTACATAGTACTCTCATCAAGGTTCGTTCTCAATGATTTCTGAGCAAATCTCTAGAAATTCGATGCGAAGCGAGGATCTTGATATAGATGATCGATACAGGCACACTATGTTTACATAACTCTTTTTGCATTTATCATTAACGGGAATGATATTAGCAGATTTGGTCAGTCTGTCGACGATGACCCAAATCGAATCAAATTCAGATGATGACCTTTGCAATAGCTAGACGTTTACTAATGTATGAGGCGATGTCTGCCTTCATAGTTGTCATTAGTACAACTTCTTCAGACAAAGATACTTTTAGTCATAAATGACATAAATAGAATACTTATACTTACAAATTCCAACATAACTATATCTCACAATCTCCATATTTAGGCAACCATAAACGGCCTTTTAAAATATTTAACGCTATCGGCTTCTCAATTCTGATGGTTCACATTAGCCGCGAACCCCTTTTATTATCTATATTATCCTTCTTACAAACATAGTTTAAATTATTCGGCAATTTGCACATTCATTATTAAGAAATACATTCTAATTGGTTCTTTATCTTTTATACATAATGCGTCGGTATCTATATTCATTTTTTTTTCCTGATGATATAATTATCATGTCCACAATTCGCTCAGATATTCTTTCTATATTACGCGTCAGTAGCTACGTTCACTTTCCTGATGAAATAAATATCATAACCGTATTTATTCAAAATTCTTTCTTCATATCTTCTATGTTTTAGTTTCGTCTTTACTATCATTTTTATCCGTTTTACTCAATCCGTCGTCTAAAGCGTCGATAATTGTTACAATTAATTAAATAATTATTAGTTAATTTTTGTGAAGCGTAAACGTAAAAGTTTTAAATTTCTTAGTTCGACCAATTATATAAAATGTTCAAAAATAATTTGAATTTAATTAACAAGATTTTTGTTGATTTATCGAAAATATTTAATAAGATTCGTAAATGTTCGAAAAACCTTTGTTTATACCTTGGTCAAAGTTTTCTTAGTTTGAAAAGCAAAAATTGTCGTTTTAAATTTTCAAGTTATGGTTTAAAAGGTTTCCTCAATTCCTCTTAAGTTATCTTGAAGTATACACAAACATTTACCCCTAAACAGAAGTTTAGTTAAATGGTTTGTGTATAAGGGAATAATCCCTTTAAAAATCATTTGTTAAAACATTTGTCAAAACATATTTCCATTTCTTTTTGGTAAAGACCAAAATCTTAAAAGGGCTCTTAATTTTGAAGAGTCTATATGCATACATCTTACCATTATTAATCCAACGGTCATTTAATGTAAAGGATTAAGTCCTTAATCACATGTTAAATATTTAAGGTATAAGTTTTCATTGTTTTAGCCCATTCAGGGCAATCTATTAATAATTATTAACTCATTCTTTTTCTTATAAACAAACAATTGGTCCTTAATGATCTCAAGCATGAATTTATCAAATCACAGCCTACACACGTGATTCACCAAATTTATGAATGCTACATGTGCATTGGTCAATCCAAACGACATCACGTGAAACTCATAATATTCATTACAAGCACCGGATGTAGTGATTGGAATAGATAATCTCTTTCGCAGATGCGAAGTTGATGATAACCATGCTATGAATCAAATTTGCTAGAACCTTGTAAATGATCGAACAATTCTTCCATTTCGAGTTATGGATATCGTTTTCGATTGTCAATTTACTCAGTCACAGTAATCTTATAAATATAAGGAAAGATAACACCATAGCTCTTCAGGATGACAGGCTTGGTATAATAAAATCTTTCTCCGACAACTTTCTCAGTTGTACGGTATATCCTTTAATTTAGATGGTGCTGACGTACAGTGCACAAGCCACAAGTGCAACACCGGAAATATAATCAATACCAATTTCTACTTGCCTTAATGGCGAAAGTCTAGGTAATTCATCAACAAATACTTCCTAAAGTTTCAGATAACCGAAACATCTTTTAATAAATTCATATTAAGTTCTTCTAGATTACAATATCTATAACTAGTTCACAACCATTCACGGTAAAATTTCAAGTCTTAATACAGGATATGGTCATCCATCAAGAATTATTTAGATCACTTTTGATAATCAACATCTTATCATTTAGGGGAATTCTACTCGAGTTCCCATCAATTAAGACAATGTCGTCATGTCATAATCAATCAATCCATTCTACTTGGAATTATCAACTTTCCAGTTTCATTACTGTTGATAAGATGTGAACTTCTCAAAAGACTGATAATAACTCATAATCCTTCACTAATTCAAGGATATATGGAGACACAACTACTAAGAAGAGTAAGGTCAACGCATAATCTACGCGAGAGAATTTCAAATCAGATACAGACGAAAACATCTAACAAATATGAATATATCCCATGTTTTCATAATTTGAGTACGCATTCGAAAGCTCCTCGGATCGTTACCCAGGTCATTCAAATGAAATCAAATCATAAGTATGATAGGAACGTCGATACATCCAGTCGGGTATCAACACTCGATAGTCAAATACTTTTCCTAAGAATCTCACTACGGAATAATTGGACAAGAAAGGATTGTCAATTGTCAAATAAGACAATTTTCACAAATGAGTAAATTTAACTCAGAAGAATAGATGATACAGGCACATATGTAGGTGTCCCTAACACTATGTCCTTTGTTAGACTTACTTTTTGGTAAGCTGGCGCCTTTCACGTGAGTTGGACTAGATTTACATACTTTGCTACACGTAGGGACTTAATGTGTAAAGTATGTATAGTTTAGACATGTTAGGCCTATAAATACCCCCATGACTCTCCATGGGGGTGTGGAAGTTTGTTCATTTTTCTTTGTTTTTCTTTCACTTGAAATAAAACATACAACATTCCTTCACCTCTCTCTAACTTTCTCTCACTAAGAACAACAATGACATATATGTTCTTTGATCATCCCCGACCACCCGAATCATGGTGAGTTTTTGATGCCCTTTCAAAAGGCGTTATAAGATTTGGAAAACGAGGAAAATTGAATCCCCGTTATATTGGACCCTTTAAGATTTTATCTAGAGTAGGTCCGGTGGCTTACAAACTAGAGTTACCCCCAGAACTTCATGGTGTTCACAACACATTCCATGTATCTAATCTGAAGAAATGTCTAGCAGTGAGTGATGAGAAATTTCGTTAGGTAAGGTTCGAATAGATGGGAAGTTGCATTTTATCGAAGAGCCCGTAGAAGTTATGGACCGTGAGGTAAAGCAACTGAAACAAAGTCGGATACCTATTGTCAAGATCTGATGGAATTCAAAGCATGGACCGGAGTATACTTGGGAACGAGAGGATGAAATGTGGAAGAAATATCCGCACCTCTTCGATTTCAATAAGAAACGGACATCCAAATGAAATGGATCACGAGGACGTTGATCCCTTTTAGGAGGAAAATCTGTGACAAATCTAACATTTTCAGGTAGTGAAATATTTTCTCATATAATATTTTGAAACTTATTTTTGTGTTGGTTGACGAACTCACAATTTACGGATTTAAATTTGGGCTTACGTGCATAATTTGGCGTCTTTTACGACTAAACCGGAAACCTTAGGATTACGTATTTACGTTTTTGAACTCCGTTTTTTATGAGACAATTTTTATTGGATTCGTTTTGTGACGGTGATTCATAATTTATAAAAACGTTTTTCGTAAAACGACCCGAGGGCACGCAAATCGAGAAAACTAGAATCGAGAAATACCCGTAAACTAGTGAGATGGGACAAAACACTTTGTCCCACCCCACTAGCAATATGGGACGACTACACTTGACACCACAACACTAATGTGGCATCAAGTTAGCTAATACTTACACAAGTGTAAGCAAATGCTTACACATTAAGCAACTTTACCACAAAACTAGCAAGTTGTTTCATTCCTACCATTTCTTCCATGCAAACTACTCTAAAAATCCTCTCAACACTCTCCTTTGTGCCGTCCCAAATAAGCCAACAAACACCATCTTTGATCTTTTCTAGCCATAAACCACATGTTTACTAGTCCTATTAAGGTGTTCTCTTGAAGCCTTGATCATTTGGTGGCCATATTAACAACTTTGGAGGTGATTTGCTTGTGTCCTAGGGCTGATTTTCCAACCTATGTTCTTGATATTTGATGGTCTTGGAGATACTTGTTGTGTTCATCAAGTTCTTGTCTTCCTAAAACAAGAAATCCACTTGGATTGGTAAAGAAGATCATCCTCTACATTTTTCTCTTATTATTTTGTAAAGAACAAATGTATTTTCTTTCATTTTGTATATGTATATGATGTATATATGATGATAAAAATGTTGTGTGGGGATCAAGTGATGATAAATATGCTTAAAAATGATGATAACTATAAGAAATGAAGCTAAAATCTTGACTATTTAGTTGGCTGTATAAAAACAGTAGATAACTAAAAGATGAACTGATAAAATTGTATGGTTTGATCCATTTACAGTAAGTAGATGATGTTATACACATGTGAGAGTTGGCCATGCAATGGAATCAAAATAATGAGTGAGATATGATCAAAACAAGTTAGGTGGTATAATCTGAATAAGCAGTTTTGTAGGGACTGTTAAGGCAACTTAAACCCAAATTGGGCAGTAGCTATAACTAAGTTATATGTAGCACATATTATGAAGAATTTCTAATCCAAAAATGAGCTTCTAAGTCATTATAGAACTCTAGATATGGTAAAAATGGTGAATATGAAGTTAAAAATCAGATTTTGGAAATAATGTTTATTATTATTATATAAGCACTCACATTATAATGTATAAAATGTAAAAATATAAACCCACTAACTTATAAAACTTATTTATATAAATGTATAAAAGGTTAATTAAATGGGTAAATTATATAAATGGTGGTAAAATAATATTTATAAGTAATAAAAACTATAAACTTGATTTTTACGACTTTTTCGGCTATCGCCGTAAAATTAACGTTTTTCGCAAAATAAAACTTAGACGACCAAACCCGTCTAATGTAAAGTTTATAAAAGTCATATACTGATGTATAGATAACTAAGACAAGTAAAAACCGATAAAACCCGAACTATAAGAATTACGGACATTTACGAGCTAACTAAACCTATTGAACTAATAATTAGACTTAATAAGATAAATACTTGTAAAAAGAGCTTATTGGGCTTAACCCATTTGGGCCCAACATGAAAAATATATATACTGATCATATAGGTATAAAATGGGTAAAAACAGGTAAAAGAACTTATAAAAGGCTTAATGGACTTAAAATGAATAAATAGTTAAAACTAGTGAACTAGTAAGACGTTACCAAAACGTAAACACTAAAACGAGTAAACGAGGATTTATAAACCCACTTGATCATCATCATATGTACAAAATCATCATATGTATATTGTTATTTTGATAAAAGTCATTGGACCGAGTCTAAGACCGATTATTATTTATATAAGTTTCCGTGACCGAAGCACGCCCGTAGCCGATAATCCGCCTTTCATTAACAACGTGAGTTCATAGCCTCGCACTCTTTTAAATGTTTTATAAAATGATTTGTAAACCCGCGAGGGAGATAACATGCTAGATTTTTATAAAAATAGAACACAAGTAGTCCCGATTGTATGCTAAATGATATGGACCCGAATGATGCTATGACCCTATATTCGAGACTAAAAGGATTATTAGTAGTTAGGTTATGTCACTTAAAGTCCCATTAGCATGAATTGTGAACTACCGGGATTTGGTAGACGCTTATGCATTTGATAGTACTATTTGGGGACGATCACCCCAGTTCGCGCCTTGACGGTTGATCCCCGTCGTACCACATTGATTGGTAAGCGAATTTATGTATGAGAAGATTCCATAGCGTGATTTTTGTGACGACACGCTAACTTAGATGGGCAAATTGTTTGTCGGGTTCGCGGCCCGTTGTTTTCATAGTAAGGTAACAATGTCATGCGGCTAATAATAATCCTACAACTTATACAATGTATGCTATAAAACATAAATAATAAACAATAACGACGCTATTACGATGAATATATTACCTATCATGGTAATATAGAGACTACGGTCTCATGGACGGTTTAAGATGTATGCTTGATTTATATATTGCCTGACTAGCAATATGTGGACTTACTTCCGATATTATACTTGTGTTCTGATTTTAAATGAATGTAAATGATTGTTTTATATAATGTGACACCCTAGAATCGAGGTCATTTACGATACCCTAAATTACGCTAAATTTTGAAATTTTTGATAAATTTTAATTTTTATAATTATAAGTATTTTGGTTAGAGCCGATGTTCGAGGTTATAATTTTTACGTTTGACGTTTTGAGAAGGACGATGACGATTACGATCCCGAGGGATGCCCAATTTTATATAATTTTTGACGATTTATCGATAATGTAATTTCTCGAGAATTTTATTTACGGTTCGTGTTAAGTTGAGTCGTGTGAGTTTTATAGCCTTCCAAGTACATTTAAAGTATCCCAAAAATATTTTGGAGCATTCGGGAAGATTTCCGACTCCCGTAAAATTTTCAAAATTGACAATTGAGTCAAACCCGCAAAGTTTTGAGGTTGTTTTCTATTTAAGGACAAAAGAAACTAGAAATTGCAACAAGGTCCCTCCTAACTAACAAAAGGGGGCAAAGTGGACAAACACACAAACACACACAAACATTTACAAGAAAAATCAAACACTCCCTCCCCTTGTCTCTCTCAAAACCCACGGTCACACCTCAAACACACAAAAATCCACCAAAAATCTTTTCTACTTGATTTTTCAAAAATCTAAGGTTAGACCACGCTTAGTTTGGTCATTACCCACCTATTCATGTAATCAAATCCAACATGCATTGATAAAAATTTTTCAAGATTTTTCATATGATCCAAAATTCGTTTTTGTGGCTATTTGAGCTAATGCATGTTTATTTTGAGTGTTATGGAAGTATAAACACCATGAAAACCCACCAAAATTAATTTGGTTGTGGTGATTTGGTCACCCAAACCCCACGGCAAAGGGGTGTTTGGGGGAGCCATGGTGGTTGATGAATATGCATGTTATTATTGTGTTTGGTTTGTTGTTTTAGAAAGATTCATATAGGTGTTACTACTTGCATGTGTATTTTTCTTTGATTTTGATATTGAGATTGGTTGATCAATAGGGGTAGGATGGAAGTTTGATGTTAGGATATGTTTGGGAAGCCTTAGGATGATGTTTAGAGTTGGTTAGAAGTCTTGGAATCGAGTCTAAGCGTGTTTTTGGTATAGTCATTTTTAGGCAGAAACATTTGGTCTATTTTGGAAAAATGATTTTTGTTCCAAGTCTTGAAAACTAAATATAGTGATAGAGGGTTTTTCTAGCTTTAATTTGGTATAAGGTAGAGCCCGTGACTCAAAACGAGCTAAAAGTTATGACATTTTAAAGATCGGGTACCGGGAGACGAGGACTTTCACAATCCGGATTTGTGTAAAGTTTTAGTCAAATCCCGAGGGTCACAAGTATAATTTGGTGAATGATCAAGGGTCAAAACTTGGTCCCTAACCTGTACAAATGAGTCTATATGTTGACTTATGAGTCAAGGAAGTCAAAGGTATTTTTCATATAAGTCAAAGTGGTCAAAATTGGTCGAAGCGCAATTTCAGCCCGTAAAATGTAGTCGTGGAAATGAGTTGCGTGACGGGTCGTAAAAGTGAAAACTTTTGTTGGACTTAAAAACATGTTATCTACAGGTCATATAGGATTTTTGGAAATTTTGTCAAATTTTATAAGTGCGGTTTAATAAGGTAAAACAGCCCGTACTTTAGTCAAGTACCGGCGAGAACGTGTAAAAATGGACGACGTAGGTTATAAGAATGAATGGAATAAAATGAATGATACTTGTTGTTTTTGTTTTTGGCGTGAGTTATATTGGTCATAAGTGACTTATATATATGTATTTCATACAGTACCGTAAGTATTTAAATGAGATTACTCATTACGCGTTATTTGTGATAGGTGTTGATTTACCCGGGCATCCGTTTCATCGTCAGTGAACACTCCTCGAACTACCGACTACTTAATATCTAAGGTGTGAAATTATAGCCTCGCTTATATTATTTCAAATTGTTTTACCCGCGAGGGAAATGCATGCTAGTTTTTAAAAGGAACGTATATCATGAATGATTGTTAGACCCGAAAGTTGCCTTAGAAATTGTGTTGAGTACCAAAGTTGCAAAAGTCCCTAAATTCATGAACTATTAACTATTGTCTTGCCCTTGCGAAGGGGGAAATAGCCGCTTATGCAATTTGTAGTACTACGGGGTTGACGACCCAATGCTAGCCGAGAAGCTGTACTTATAGTAAGTTCTGCGGTAGATTATTTTGTATGAGAAATAAGGTATAATTGCAACTGATGCCTTTAGAGGGGCACTGGTTTCATCTGAATCATGCCGGTATATTTACGCGGGTGATTGAGTTAACGGATTAGTGTCATGAGCTTAAACACAATTGTCAGTATCCTGATTATAGTTTGTTTGATCGACAAGACTATAAATGATCACGAATGGTTTTTATTATATATACGTTCAAATGGATTGAAAAACCTATGAATTCCACTCAACGTTTTCGTTGACCAAAATTTTGGCATGTATTTCAGGTAACCGCTGAGCAGTAGGATGGAGCATGCATGGGATGGAGGTTGTGTGATCGGCTTGGTGTCCGCTTGTTTTTCCCTCCTTTTCTACTTAAACAATTTTTATGTTTAATGTCATGTGATTGTAAAACTGAAGTTTTTGGGTTGAGATTCATGGGGACCGAAACGCTAAACTCTGTGCACTATTTGGGGTTGGGAAAACTGTGGACATGTATTATCTAACAATTTTAAATGTTGAATTTTTAAGTCGACGTCTTTTTAGCGTCGTTTGATATCTCTTGTGTGCAATGAATACTGTGTAGCACCCATTGTTGTAGTTCCGCTGCGCATAACAATTGTGGGGGTGTTACAGATTGGTAATCAGAGCCACGAGTTATAGAGAACTAGGTCGTCTTTGAAAATCCTAAACTATAACTTTTGGTGTCGTAAGAAAAGGGTCCAAGCACACACAACTATCCTGCATGGCTCCGGTAAGATTTATTGTTGTATTTATAGCATTTGACGTATACTTTTGAGTAAAGTATATATATGTGGGTAATTATTATATAAGTATGGAATTACTATATGTAGACGTTAAATTTTACGTGAAATATCCGACATCGTAATTTTCATATTTATCATGCATGAGCATCATATTATTACATTCCGGGCATATGTACCACCTTTGCATTGCATTTGCATGCATATATTTATAATTATTGTATAATTACTTATGTACCCTCCGAAATTCGCTGTTATTGCAGGAATGGCCGAGGTACCGCCCAACGATAACGGGAACGATTACGTCGTAGGTCACGAAGGGGGACCGTTACCTCCGAACCCGCCGGACAATAATAATGGATGGATCGCTCCAGAAGACGAAATAGGGCCGGAAAACGACAATGGCGAAAGTGAGGTGGATAATTTCAGCATGAGTAGTGACGACAATGAGGATTCCGAAGAAGAGCCCGAGGAGCTATTGGATGATGGCATTCCCGAGGATGCCGTAGGCCAGACCGAACCCGACTTGTTTCAAACCCCGAGTTCGCCGAAGGGTTATGAGATACCACCGACCGGTCGTTATGAGCAGCAACCTTTTGATCGCCCGATGGACAATAGTAATGGGAGCAGTGGAGAGTCATCCAAGTCGCCATCGATTCACGAGAACATTACGAGGGTCTATTTTCCGAGACCGAGTCACTACTGGGATCCCGCAGGTCGTTTGGGGAGGATGGAAAGGTTAATGTATGAGCGGTTTGTAGTTGAGACTAGGGTGATTAAGAAGTTTGATAAGACTGAAAGGGAGCATCAAAGATTGTTGGAAAGGACTTCAAGGATTGCGTATGATGGGATGATGAACACAAGTGCCATCAACAGTTTGAAATCAATGGTTGCAAATTTGAGTGCTAGTCTTGATCGTGTGAGGGAAGATCAGATGAGGTTGTCGAGGATGCAGAGTTGGGAGCATCGTGTGAGGGATTCATTACCCCCGGATTGGAGATTCGTGGACGATGTGGAGATGGAGGCGAATGACTTCATGGTTCAGCCGCCTACTGGAGGTGCTTGTATTTCGGTGGGAAAACAGGTAGCGATTGAGCATGGATCCACATCAGGGACGAGAAAGGAAACAGAATGTGGGCCTGATGAGAAAGGAGAGGGAAAAGTGGATGATGTGGACGAGGACGTGAGTGATGAGGAAACCGAGGACGACGACGAGCCGCCATCCAAGAGGCCGTGTGGATCACCACATGCCTAGTTACTTGTTTTGTATTTTTCCTTGATCATTGTAATAGAACTATTTTAGACCTTTGTATGATGGTATTATGACGAGAAACTCAAGTACTTGATGTTTTGTGGTGAATGATTGTAGTGGCATTACTTGTCACGATTTTGGTTAACTATCAATACAATCTATGTTACCTTTCATGATCTGTGATATGTCTTAAATTTGATCTTTTGTGGTGTGAAATGATGAATATTAGTAACTCCGTAGTGATGTGTCGTTGTATGTATTTTATGTCTGGGAAACTTGATATGAATACTTACATTGTTTTTCTATTTTTCTTGTCTTGCAGAAAGAGATATTCGATAAAACAATGCCTCCAAAGTTGACTGCCGATCGTGTTAACAACATGATTCAGGAAGCGATAGCTAATGCGTTGGAAGCAGACCGAGCTGGGAGAAATCAGGATCCAGGAAGGAACGCGGGGAGACAACCAGCCCCGAGAGTGTGTACCTATTCAAGCTTTATGAAGTGCGGTCCTACGCAGTTCCGTGGATCGGGTGGAGCCCTAGAACTTAGGCGATGGTTGGAAAAAGTTGAGAGTACGTTTGAAATCAGTGGTTGTGCAGAGGCGGATAAAGTAAAGTTTGCAGCAGCTACATTTCTGGATGATGCGTTAAGCTGGTGGAACACCCAGGTAGCTACGGTGGGATTGGCTGTGGCAAATGCGAGAACGTGGAATGCGACCAAAGCTTTGTTGACAAAGAAGTTCTGCCCAGAGGAGGAATTGGGGCAATTGGAGGACGAACTGAGACACTTGACCTTAAGGAACAACGATATAGCTGCTTACACCAGGAGATTCAATGAGTTAAGTCTTTTGTGTCCGGACATATTTGCCAATGACGCCAAGAAAATGAAGCAGTATATTAAGGGTTTATCTAGCAACATCAAGGGTGAAACAACTTCGTCGAAACCTGGAACGTTTGACGAAGCGGTTCAAATGGCACACGCTTTGATGGACGTTAAGCTTCAGGATAAGCAGAATTACATTGCTGAGGGTAACAAAAGAAAATGGGAGGCAGCACAAGGTAATCAATCCCAAGGCCAGAACCGAGGAGGAAACCGAAACAACCAAGGGCCGAACCGTAATCAGCAGTTTAATCAGAGAAGGAACGAAGGAATGAGGGCCGTGACAAACCCTAGAGGTGTGAAGGTGAACCCCCATTGTGGAAAGTGCAACTTGTATCATGTTGGAAACTGCCCGCAGGCATGCGGCAAGTGTGGAAAGGCAGGTCATAGGACTGCTAGTTGTCGAATGGGAGGAGTAGCCACTGGGGCTAATGCTATCAGGATGAGAGGATGTTATAGCTGTGGAGAAAGGGGGCATGTGCAAGCAAATTGCCCGAAGGCAGGGAACAGACGGGGAGGAAATAATGCGGCAGCTGTGTATCAAGTGGGAACTGCTGATAAACCACAAGGTCCCAATGTGGTTACCGGTACGTTTTTGCTAGACGCTTGTTATGCTAGTATTTTATTTGATTCTGGCTCCGACAAGAGTTTTGTAGACGTTAGATTTAGTCGTCATATCGATAGAGAACCGGTGTTGTTAACGACTAGTTATAATGTTGAATTAGCCGATGGAAAAATTGTTAGTACGAATTCTATACTGAAAGGGTGTACCTTGAAGTTAGGAAACTACGCTTTTAAAATCGACTTGATGCCTATAGAGCTAGGATCGTTTGACGTAATTGTGGGAATGGACTGGCTAATGGCGCATAGTGCTACAATCGTCTGTGGTGAGAGATTGGTGCAGATTCCGCTGAGGAATAGGGTTTTGACGGTTAAGGGAGACGAATGCACTTCTCGTTTGAAGGTGATTTCGTGTTTGAAGATGATGAAGTACGTAGAGAGCGGATGCGATGTGTTTTTGGCACAAGTTTCGAGCGATGGTGATGTAGAGGCGAGGATTGAAGAGGTGCCAATTATTTGCGAGTATCCGGACGTTTTTCCAGACGAGTTGCCAGGTTTACCGCCTAATCGTGAGGTCGAGTTTCGAATTGATTTAGTGCCAGGAGCTGCACCGGTTGCACGTGCACCTTATCGCTTAGCACCATCTGAGTTAAAGGAGTTAGCGGATCAATTGAAGGAGTTGATGGACAAAGGATTTATTAGGCCGAGCTCATCACCTTGGGGAGCGCCAGTGTTGTTCGTAAAGAAGAAGGATGGTTCGTTTAGAATGTGTATTGACTATAGAGAACTCAATAAGCTGACGGTTAAGAATCGGTACCCATTACCGAGGATTGATGATTTGTTCGATCAATTGCAAGGGTCCAGTGTATACTCAAAGATCGATTTAAGATCAGGGTATCATCAACTGCGTGTAAGAGAGGAGGATATTCCTGTAACTGCCTTTCGTACGCGGTATGGACACTTTGAATTTCGAGTGATGCCGTTTGGGTTGACTAACGCGCCTGCTGTATTCATGGATCTTATGAATCGCGTGTGCAAGCCGTATCTAGATAAGTTTGTTATTGTTTTCATCGACGACATACTTATTTACTCTAAGAGTAAGGAGGAGCACGAGAAGCACCTGAGGAAGATTTTGGAGTTGTTAAGGAAGGAGAAACTGTATGCAAAATTCTCTAAGTGTGAGTTTTGGTTGGAATCAGTGCAGTTTCTAGGTCATGTGATTGATAAGGAAGGAGTTCGTGTAGATCCTGCTAAGATCGTGGCAATCAGGGAATGGTCAGCACCGACGACGCTGACTGAAGTTCGACAATTTTTGGGTTTAGCTGGGTACTATAGAAGGTTTATTGAAGGATTTTCGTTGATTGCGAAACCATTGACGCGGCTTACCGAGAAGAATAGGGTGTATGAATGGGGAAATGAGGAAGAGCTTGCTTTCGAAACGCTCAAGGATAAGTTATGTTCCGCGCCGATTTTATCATTGCCTGAGGGAACCGAAGATTTCGTGGTGTATTGTGATGCGTCTCGTAAAGGTTATGGAGCAGTATTAATGCAACGTGAGAAGGTGATAGCTTACGCGTCGAGGCAATTAAGGAAGAACGAGGAGAACTACACGACGCACGATTTGGAATTAGGAGCGGTAGTGTTTGCGTTGAAGCTGTGGAGACACTATCTGTATGGGACAAAGTGTGTTGTATTCACTGATCACAAGAGTTTGCAGCACATTTTAGATCAAAAGGAGTTGAATATGCGACAAAGACGATGGGTTGAACTATTGAGTGATTACGATTGTGAAATTCGCTATCACCCTGGGAAGGCGAATGTTGTAGCAGATGCTTTGAGTAGGAAGGAACGGGAGAAACCTTTGAGGGTTAGAGCTTTAGTGATGAGTGAGAGCGTTGACTTAACCGAAACCATACTGAAGGCTCAGGAGAGAGGATTGATGAAAGGGAATGTTGAAGCCGAGAATTTGGGGCGAATGTTGAAACCTATTTTCGTGATTAGGTCTGACGGACTAAGATATTTTGAGAATCGGATTTGGTTACCATTGTGTCCATCTGAGGAAGGAAAACCTAGAGTTAGAGAATTGGTTATGAATGAGTCGCATAAGTCGAAGTATTCGATACATCCTGGATCGGATAAGATGTACCACGACCTGAAGAAAGTCTATTGGTGGCCGAATATGAAGGCAGATATTGCTCGTTACGTCAGTAAGTGTTTGACTTGCGCGAAGGTTCAGGCAGAACATAAGAAACCATCTGGATTGTTGGTACAACCGGAAATCCCAGAATGGAAATGGGAGAAAATCGCAATGGATTTTGTGACGGGTTTACCTAGGACTCCTAGTGGATGCGATATGATATGGGTAATTGTGGACAGATTGACGAAATCTGCTCATTTCTTACCTATGAAGAAGACGGACAGCATGGAAAGACTCGCCAGCGTGTACGTGAAAGAGATCGTCTGTAGACATGGAGTGCCGTTATCGATCATTTCGGATCGCGACAGTAGATTTACGTCGGAATTTTGGAGATCGCTTCAACGTGCGATGGGCACTGAACTGAGTTTAAGCACGGCTTATCACCCGGAAACTGACGGCCAGAGTGAACGAACGATTCAAACGATGGAGGACATGCTCCGAGCGTGTGTGATTGATTTTGGAGGAAGTTGGGAACGCCACTTGCCTCTGGTGGAATTTTCGTACAATAATAGTTATCACGCGAGTATCAAAGCGGCACCGTTCGAAGCATTGTATGGAAGGAAGTGTAGATCGCCCGTGTGTTGGAGTGAAGTAGGGGAAAGTCAATTGACTGGACCCGAAATGGTATTAGAAACGACAGAGAAGATCGTGCAGATCAAGAACCGACTACTTGCTGCGAGAAGCCGACAGAAAAGTTATGTTGATAACCGAAGGAAACCGTTGGAGTTTGAAGTTGGAGATATGGTTATGCTCAAGGTATCGCCATGGAAGGGTGTAATTCGTTTTGGGAAGAAAGGAAAGTTGAGTCCGAGGTATATTGGACCGTTTAAGATCGTTGAACGAATTGGACCAGTAGCGTACAAGTTAGAATTGCCGACCGAACTTAGTGCTATTCATGACACGTTTCACGTATCGAACCTGAAGAAGAGTTTGGCGGACAAGGAATTGGTGATTCCTTTGGACGAGATTCGACTAGACGACAAAATGCACTTTGTGGAAGAACCTGTGGAAATCATGGACCGGGAGGTCAAGCGGTTGAAGCATAGTAGGATTCCCATTGTGAAGGTCCGATGGAATTCTAAGCGTGGACCGGAATACACCTGGGAACGTGAGGACTTTTTCAAGGAAAGGTATCCTCATTTGTTCCAGTAAGACGAAATGTGAGCCCAAGAAGAGGCGAGCGCCGGGACGTCGCTCTCTTTAAGGAGGGGTGGATGTGACACCCTAGAATCGAGGTCATTTACGATACCCTAAATTACGCTAAATTTTGAAATTTTTGATAAATTTTAATTTTTATAATTATAAGTATTTTGGTTAGAGCCGATGTTCGAGGTTATAATTTTTACGTTTGACGTTTTGAGAAGGACGATGACGATTACGATCCCGAGGGATGCCCAATTTTATATAATTTTTGACGATTTATCGATAATGTAATTTCTCGAGAATTTTATTTACGGTTCGTGTTAAGTTGAGTCGTGTGAGTTTTATAGCCTTCCAAGTACATTTAAAGTATCCCAAAAATATTTTGGAGCATTCGGGAAGATTTCCGACTCCCGTAAAATTTTCAAAATTGACAATTGAGTCAAACCCGCAAAGTTTTGAGGTTGTTTTCTATTTAAGGACAAAAGAAACTAGAAATTGCAACAAGGTCCCTCCTAACTAACAAAAGGGGGCAAAGTGGACAAACACACAAACACACACAAACATTTACAAGAAAAATCAAACACTCCCTCCCCTTGTCTCTCTCAAAACCCACGGTCACACCTCAAACACACAAAAATCCACCAAAAATCTTTTCTACTTGATTTTTCAAAAATCTAAGGTTAGACCACGCTTAGTTTGGTCATTACCCACCTATTCATGTAATCAAATCCAACATGCATTGATAAAAATTTTTCAAGATTTTTCATATGATCCAAAATTCGTTTTTGTGGCTATTTGAGCTAATGCATGTTTATTTTGAGTGTTATGGAAGTATAAACACCATGAAAACCCACCAAAATTAATTTGGTTGTGGTGATTTGGTCACCCAAACCCCACGGCAAAGGGGTGTTTGGGGGAGCCATGGTGGTTGATGAATATGCATGTTATTATTGTGTTTGGTTTGTTGTTTTAGAAAGATTCATATAGGTGTTACTACTTGCATGTGTATTTTTCTTTGATTTTGATATTGAGATTGGTTGATCAATAGGGGTAGGATGGAAGTTTGATGTTAGGATATGTTTGGGAAGTCTTAGGATGATGTTTAGAGTTGGTTAGAAGTCTTGGAATCGAGTCTAAGCGTGTTTTTGGTATAGTCATTTTTAGGCAGAAACATTTGGTCTATTTTGGAAAAATGATTTTTGTTCCAAGTCTTGAAAACTAAATATAGTGATAGAGGGTTTTTCTAGCTTTAATTTGGTATAAGGTAGAGCCCGTGACTCAAAACGAGCTAAAAGTTATGACATTTTAAAGATCGGGTACCGGGAGACGAGGACTTTCACAATCCGGATTTGTGTAAAGTTTTAGTCAAATCCCGAGGGTCACAAGTATAATTTGGTGAATGATCAAGGGTCAAAACTTGGTCCCTAACCTGTACAAATGAGTCTATATGTTGACTTATGAGTCAAGGAAGTCAAAGGTATTTTTCATATAAGTCAAAGTGGTCAAAATTGGTCGAAGCGCAATTTCAGCCCGTAAAATGTAGTCGTGGAAATGAGTTGCGTGACGGGTCGTAAAAGTGAAAACTTTTGTTGGACTTAAAAACATGTTATCTACAGGTCATATAGGATTTTTGGAAATTTTGTCAAATTTTATAAGTGCGGTTTAATAAGGTAAAACAGCCCGTACTTTAGTCAAGTACCGGCGAGAACGTGTAAAAATGGACGACGTAGGTTATAAGAATGAATGGAATAAAATGAATGATACTTGTTGTTTTTGTTTTTGGCGTGAGTTATATTGGTCATAAGTGACTTATATATATGTATTTCATACAGTACCGTAAGTATTTAAATGAGATTACTCATTACGCGTTATTTGTGATAGGTGTTGATTTACCCGGGCATCCGTTTCATCGTCAGTGAACACTCCTCGAACTACCGACTACTTAATATCTAAGGTGTGAAATTATAGCCTCGCTTATATTATTTCAAATTGTTTTACCCGCGAGGGAAATGCATGCTAGTTTTTAAAAGGAACGTATATCATGAATGATTGTTAGACCCGAAAGTTGCCTTAGAAATTGTGTTGAGTACCAAAGTTGCAAAAGTCCCTAAATTCATGAACTATTAACTATTGTCTTGCCCTTGCGAAGGGGGAAATAGCCGCTTATGCAATTTGTAGTACTACGGGGTTGACGACCCAATGCTAGCCGAGAAGCTGTACTTATAGTAAGTTCTGCGGTAGATTATTTTGTATGAGAAATAAGGTATAATTGCAACTGATGCCTTTAGAGGGGCACTGGTTTCATCTGAATCATGCCGGTATATTTACGCGGGTGATTGAGTTAACGGATTAGTGTCATGAGCTTAAACACAATTGTCAGTATCCTGATTATAGTTTGTTTGATCGACAAGACTATAAATGATCACGAATGGTTTTTATTATATATACGTTCAAATGGATTGAAAAACCTATGAATTCCACTCAACGTTTTCGTTGACCAAAATTTTGGCATGTATTTCAGGTAACCGCTGAGCAGTAGGATGGAGCATGCATGGGATGGAGGTTGTGTGATCGGCTTGGTGTCCGCTTGTTTTTCCCTCCTTTTCTACTTAAACAATTTTTATGTTTAATGTCATGTGATTGTAAAACTGAAGTTTTTGGGTTGAGATTCATGGGGACCGAAACGCTAAACTCTGTGCACTATTTGGGGTTGGGAAAACTGTGGACATGTATTATCTAACAATTTTAAATGTTGAATTTTTAAGTCGACGTCTTTTTAGCGTCGTTTGATATCTCTTGTGTGCAATGAATACTGTGTAGCACCCATTGTTGTAGTTCCGCTGCGCATAACAATTGTGGGGGTGTTACATATAACGATTTTCATTAAACTCTATGAATTCACTCGGCATTCGCTGATATGATTTTTGCATGTTTTCTATCTCAGGTGCTTGAAGGTAATCCGGATGGAGATCGACTCTGATGGCCCACACTTAATATTAAAAATGTTCATTCGATCTGTGTTTTGTAAACTTAATGACCTGTATAATTTGGGACCTGTTGTACGCTTTTAAAACTTTTTATCGAATGAATGTTTGTTAAACCTTGTACAACCATTTTTATGTGTTGTCTATGATTGGAGTTATTTTGCTATCCCGTAACACTCTGAAAGACCCTTCCGCTGTACCGATACAAAAAATGAGAGTGTTACATAAGCTGTCCAAAGCTTTACCGATTTATCTAAATTAAAACTCTCACAGAATTAAAACTAATGAATCAAGCTTATGAACTGCTATGTAAGAACTGCTATGTAAGAACTCCTCAAACAGAAATAATGATCAAACTATTCAAAAGCTATTCAAACAAACATAAACTCATTCGAAGGCTTATGAACAAGAAGCTATCAAAAGGCTTTTAACAAACTTAAGAACAGAATTTAGATGAACAGAGAATCATGAAATCTTGATATGGAAAACACTAACAAGTATTCGAGACATGATTATCAAAAGAGTAAAGAAGAGAGATATTAAAACTATGAAAGCTTGGTATTTCATTAATGGTGGAAAAATCATTCGGTTACAACTGAAAACTGAAAATCTTTAACAAATTTGAAAGAAAATGAACAAGATTAACTAATTACTAACTACTCCTACTCATCTAACTAACTAGGTGAAACCTACACCTATGCTAACCATCTGAAAGTGAGGCCTTCGTCTTCTATTTATAGCCGCAGAAGATGATGAGATGACGTGGTTAAGCCAATGAGGAGTGGACACATGTTTAATACGAGGTTTAAACTCGTCCTTTTTCTTCATCACATTTGGGGGTTTCTTCATTCCTCCGTCTTGATCTAATTCAGTTGTTTCTTCATGTAGAGGAGAAGATAAGGAGCATTTTTGCTGTTATAATCTTCGATTCTATCTTCGTGGATCATCCTTGATTTGTGTTTGCAGGTTTTTGGTGGTGAAGAGATATAAACCGACTCATCTTTCTTTCTCTCTCTTCGTTGGAGAAGAAACACGTTTGTGTTTTTGTGTGTTGTTTGACCGACTTGGTCAAATGACCAAGTAAATACTTACTTTCCATTCATTTTGCCTTTTAATCCTTCATTTTTATCTTTCTTTCCAAATGTATATAAAAGCTTTTAAGCTAACTTTTTTTTCTCATCCCTTGTAAAAAATTGCAAGTTCAGCCCTTGATCTTTGAAATAACGGCAAGTAAGGTCCTCAAAAGTTTTATCGTCCTTTTCTTCGTCTTTTGTGATATAAATCCCTTGAAAACGCGTCTTTGTTCCAAAATGTATCTTATTACCTGAAAACACATGAAACGCAAATACACGCGTAATTCTGATATTTTAAAGTTAAATATTATGTATTTAATTGTGTTTTGAGTGGTTTTTGGTTCATTATTGATGAGTGTTTTCACACTTATCCACTCCCCTCCACTTGACCATTGCCATGACCTCATGCAATGCAGTATTTCAAAGCTCTAAAGTGCACTTTTCTCATAATTAACCAACCTTGGCCATTTTATGATTTAATAAACTAAACTATACTACATGATGAATGATTTTGAATATTCACAATGCAATGCAAAGAAAACAATTCTATTTATATATTTTTGAATTTATAAATGGTTTTGATGGAAATAACTCATAAAGAAATCAATGACTTGGATTAGGGCTTTGGTACCATGGATACTTATCACCCTCAAGTTTCACTTTCCCCATACCAAGCTTAAAAATAGGATCATTATATTCACAAGTAAAAAGTGCATCAACTTATTCATGACAATTAAATGTGGAACCGGTTATTATTTGAGCAAATTGCTTGAAGGCAAATTTGTCATTTATTCAAGTGTGAAGTATAAGAAGTGTAAAATCCAAAAATAAGGAAGCACGGTTTTAATCCTAAGTAATCCTCTCATCCATTACTTGAAAAACCGCTCACAATTAATATAAGTCCGTTTCAAGAGAAATAAGTCATTCACCTTATGTATAAAATCCTCATGCCATGCTTTCATAAGTAGCTACACACTCGCTAAGGAAAGAAAAATAAAAATCATGCAATAATTTACATCCGCCGCCTTTTTGGGACTTTGGATCTTCAACCCCGCAACCCGTCAAGGTAATATTGGAACTCAATAGTCACTATAATTAACACCACACTGCCCCTCTTGGGAGTCTTGTATAATAATTATTTTTTTCTTTTTTTTTCTAGCCACTCATTTTTTTTCATAAGCCGCTCTTATTTTTCTTTATTCCTCACAAAGAAAGTTTAAAAGAATAAAAGGAAAAACACCCGCTAAGTATTAAGCATGACATAAGTCTAGTACACATAAAACGTTCTAACTTAGAATCTTAAGACGTACTTATACCAACCATGAATGATTAGACAAAAATGCATAAGAGATTACAAACCAATTAAAAACGTTCTTGATTATTTATTAACACGGATGAATCCTAATTTTTTGTGATGAGTAGTCATGTTCTCGATAAGCTCTCTACACTCCTCGAGTCTTCTTTTCATAAATGTACCATCGGCGGCTGCATTAATCGTATCACGATCACGAAAAGTTAAACCGTTGTAGAAAGTATCAATTAAGGTGACGGGGAGCATGTTGTGGTTCGGACATCGATCGATCAAAACATTATATCGTTCCCAAGCATCAAAAAGCGATTCATCAGGTTCTTGTGTAAATCCACTGATTTGATTCCGAAGGCTCGTGACCATGGATGGTGGAAAGTAGCGCGACAAAAATCGTTGAGTCATGTCGTCCCATGTATGAATTGAATTCTTAGGAAGACGGTCAAACCATTTTTCGGCATGGTGGGATAAGGTGTGTGGAAATAGGTGAAGGTGAAGAAAATCCATGGTAACACCGGGCAACTTCATGCTTTGAGTTACGGTAATGAATTTGTCGAGGTGTTTGTTGGCATCATCATCCGGAAATCCACGAAATGGACAAGTGTTTTGAACATGTTGGATCATGTGATGCTTCAACGAATACTCTGGAGCCGTGATTTGCATCGGCGCATCGGTCCTCCGCGTCCATTCATCGTAGGTTGACACCGCTCCTCCATCGTTCGTAGGTCTGGTTGAGGAAGATGGTTGTTATTATTCATGTTGAGGTGAGGTGGGTTATTGTTGTTGTACACACCAGCCATATCTAAATCTTCAAGAGTCTCGGGCTCAGAATAAGATGAAGATCTAGTACCCATACACCTGCAAAAGAAAAAGAAAAAGAAAAAAACACCAAAGAAATAGAGAATATATATGTACTTGTAAAAATAAAATCTTTTTGGTGCAAAACTTTGAAAAAGAAATGCTTTTATATGTTTTTTAATGTTTTTGGATTTTTTGAAAATTTTTTATTTTTATGGATTTTTGGAAATTTTTAAGCAAGAAAAATAACGTTCACGAGTGAACGGATCCCAAAATTCAACGTGTCTCTCACAGAAAACGGTAATCTTTACGAAAAGAGCCGGCATTGACGCCATTTTAATACATGAATTTTGCGTGTATGTCGTTGTTCGTTCACGATTCTATTCGAATTGATTTCCTGTTTAAAGTGGTCTCAATTGGTTTTGGTTAAGAAAAAGGGTAATTTGGTTATCTATTTCTACTTAAAAGGTAAAAGCGAAACGTAATAAAAATAAACCAAAAACAAATAACTAATAATAAAGGAGCAAAACAAATAATAAAACGTAAATTAAAGCAAAACAATTAATAAAAATAAAACTAAACGAAGAAATTAACTTTCGACTCGAAAATAAAGTTTACTTAATGAAAAAGGAGAGAACAAAACTAAGATGGTACTTTAAAGCTAAACGAGGCAAAACCTAAAGCGGGTACTAAATAAAAGATAAAACTTGAACTTTACCAAAAAATACTAATTTTAAAATTAGACGAAAAATTCAACTAAAAATACGTAACTTTCAAAATTAAAATCAGAACAACTTTCAGATTAAACTAAACGATTGCGGAACTAGAAACAAGCAAGCAGGCAAGCTGCTCAAGCAAGCAGGTAGGCAGCTGAATTTTTCGGGAAAATAAGCTTAGGCAGCAATGCTGCTCAATCTTTTTTTTACTTCCTTCGGAATATTTGGCTTCATTCGGAATGTTTAAAAATTTTGCTTCATTCGGAATTTTAAATTTTGCTTCATTCGGGATTTTTAAAAAAGGACTTCATTCGGAATGTCTTTAAAGAAAAATCTTGGCTCGGTATTTAAAAAAAAACTCTTCATTCGGTATATTTTAGAAAACTCTTGGTTCGGGATTTTTGGAAATGAAGATTGATTCGGTATTTTTCTCTTGTTCGGGATTTTCAGTTCATTCGGTAAAAATATTGACTCAGTAAAAATACTGGATCGGGAAAAATAAAAGGATGACAGATTATTAGATCCTATTTTCTAGGGAGCACGAATTTAACCAAAATCAACCATAATCAGTCTAAAAAATAAACTAAACTAACCACTAATAATCAACTGACAATAATCAGTCAAACCAAATCAATAAAACTAACAATAAAAACCAAATCAATCAAAACCCACTTAATAAATTAAAACTTAAATCAACCAAAAACAATAAAACTAAAAACAATAAATCAATTAAGATCTACCAAGCATTAAAACATCTAAATCAACAAACTTTATGGAATCAAAATCAATAAAACTATAAAACCCACTAGATTAATCAAAACCAAATCAACCAAATCAACAAACCAAACACTAAATTAAACCAAACAAGAAAGGAAGGATGAGATTCAAAATAAAACTTGATTAAAAGATAATGATTCAACAATAATTAAAAGTAAAAATTAAAGGACTTACAAATTTAAGGTGCAAGACAAGGAATTTAAATGACAAGAAATTAAATGACATGAAAATGAAGGTGGAAGAACTATTTTGTCAAGATAGCCAACACCTCCTAATGTGTCATTAGGAGGGTATTTATAGGAGGGTTAGGGAGATTATCATGTGTTGATTCATTCTTCTTCTTCACGTCTTTTCGTCTTCTAAATTCTTCGACTTTTTTGACTTTGTCTCGGGTTTAATTAAACTCGTCTTATAAATATATTCATTTATTAGACTTGAGTTCTTCGACTTCATTAAACTTATGTCTTTAGACTTTTTCTTCGATAAATCTTCAGAATAGGCCTTGGACTTCCGTTCTTTTTGCACTCTTGATCTTTCAACTTCGTCTTTTGTCTTTTTCTTCGATAAAAGCCCGTGAAAGCTCGTGTTTTCTTCCCTTTTCACATTGTGATCCTAAATCACAACAAAAACACAAACCACGCATAATTCCGACATTTACGACATAAAATACACGTTTTGGCTTGGTTATTGTTATAATTAAGTGGTAAAAGGATAAGTGTTTTCACACTTATTAAATCCCCTACACTTGACCATTGCAATGTCCTCATGCAATGCATTAATTACAAGGCAAGATTTACATTTTCCATCATAATTAATCTACCTTGGCCTTTATTAAAGAGATAGAAAATAAGTAAAAAGATCAAAGACTTACCTTAGGGTTTTGGAATGTCATGAATGATTATCACCCTCAAGTTTCACGTTCCCCATACCAAGCTTAAAAACGAGATCATTGTTATTATAAGTTAGCAAACTAACACGAATTCATGTGGCCCAATTATTCACTTAGACTCCCTTATTCCTAGGTGTATCTCTTATATTTTATTATTGTCTTGAATGATCACGAGGATGCATTGTTGACTTATTTAGATAGTTATTTAGGCTGAAAATAAAGTAGGACGATTTAATCAATAGTTAGCTAAAGGAGAAAATCTTTTAAAACTGCTTCTCGGGACCTCATAAAGTTCATATCTTGGCATAACTCGCTTCAAGATTTGAGACCTTTCTCGGACCGATATTTGGCATTGACTTCATACTTCAAATCTTGAGAGACGTTCATGAAATAATGGTCTTCTCTTTATAATATGAATTTCTACACTTGAACTTTTTGAGAGATTCTTCATATTTGGACCACGACTTCTTCATTTTTCTCCAATCTTTATTTGGGATTTTGATATACAACGATCCGCCTCCTTTTAGGACTTAAATCTATTTATCCTCATACCTTGTTAGGGCCTTTTCGGATAGACTTCTCCATGATCTTTTGAGGAGTACTTGCTTTTCGTCGTGTGTCTCGATCCTTCATATTGATTTTTGATAAATGATTCTTCACATCACTTTTGGATCTTTAGCAACAAAATGTAGCCCTCATGTCTTGTTAGGACCTTTTCGGACTCGCCAATCTTTGCTTCCCGCTTCAATAAGTTATGCTTTGGCTATGAACTCTAATTAATACCGAGCAACTTTTAAACGATCTTGGGCTAGAAGTGTTAGAAATACGTTTTTACGTATATTAGAAGTATCGGTCACTCCACAATAATATTCATGTTGTAATAGCTCGTAGTTAGATATTAGTTGTTATTCGCTTATTAACTTAAGTAAGAACCGGTCCATGGGCTTGTCATGGACCGGCCCAAGCCCAATGTATGGCTTGGACTATAAATACCCCTTTCCACTAAGGAAAGGGGTTGGTTGTTGTTTCATTCACATTTCATAGTAATAAAATCTTCCATATATTTCTCTCACTTTCTCTCTCTAGTTTCTCTCACTAGAAAAACATCAACCCACTTCATAGATTCATAGGTTATCAATTTCTACAAGAAGCTAAGTAACATTTCAAATCGTACAACCTTATTTATTGCAGTTAAATTTATTAGCAAGCGATGGAAGAAAAAGCTCATAATTAACTCACATAAATTCATGAAAGAATACCAAACTTATAATTGACTCTATCATCTCTCATTCTCCACAATTTAAAATCTCAAGGAATGAGACTCGTGGATGCTTAGCCAATTAAATCAAAGTTTTGGGTTTTCGGGTCGTCTATAGGATCTTGCATCTTCTTAGACTTTTTCAAGTTTAGAATTTGCTTTTTAAAGTTCCCTTGATAAACGACTCTCTAGGATCTATTATAGGAACTTGCGAAAAGTTCTTGTTCTTAACCCGTAAGAGTTAAGACTTTCGCGTTTTAAAGTTTCCTATATAAAAGCCTAGCAAAACTTGACTTAAACACGTTAAGGATACTAGCTAGAGTAAACTTGGATAAGTAAACTCGGGTTGAGTCAAAAGATTCACAACGTTTGAAAATTAAAACCACTTTATTAAAATTTATTCTAGCAAAAAAGAAAATAACTATACAAAGGTAAAACTACTAGGCCAAAATAGATCAAAAATTTTGAAAAATGTCGAAAAATCAATTTTTTGGTTAAAATGAGGACAAATACATGGAAAAACCCACTTAACTTCGATAGAAGTCCCCCTACACTTAATATAAACATTGTCCTCAATGTTTAAGCATGCGGAAGTAACCTCCCCTACACTTAGGACATTGTGTACTTTGTTTAAATCTTGCTAAGGAAAGGACAACTAAAGTGATTCCTATTTCAATCATAAATGATAAAATAATGAATCAAAAGAGTTTAGGATAGAACCGGGAAGACAGGAACACGGAATCACGGGTCGTCAAAAGTTATCAAGAATGGATCTTTGATAGCTCGAATCCCTGCTCATGATTAGAAAGAAAACAACAAACACATATTAGGGTCTCCCTCTACACTTATTATAAAAACAAAAGAAAAAGGATAGATACTGCGGGTTGCCTCCCGAGAAGCGCTTGTTTTTGTTAACCGAGTCGTGAGCCTGACTCGACCTTGATTAGCATGGAAAGAAGCTTTGAAGAACAGTCAACGGGATCAAATACATGGTTTTCATCCATCAAATAGCACAAGCTGAAGGCAAACAAGGCAAGCCAAAGAAGAGTAGGAAAGGTTCCCTAAAGCAGTTGTTGAGCACGGTGGTGGCAAGTGTGATGCAGTGCAAGCATATCTCCATAAGTTCCAAAAATCTTTCCTTTTATTTCATTAGATGGATACTGAGATGGCTTAAAAATTGCAATACCAGGATCGAACACCTTTTCCTTTAGAGGAAAATAACACTCAGGCTCAGTAGACCTTGAAGAAGATCCGCTCATAAATCGCACAATCTCATCTGACGAAGGTAGATAGAGAGGTGTCAAGACATGTGTACTACGGATATTGGTGTTATGATCCCTATTGCAATATCCTTTCAAGTGAAAAACCATTTGTAAAAACCTAGGGTAAGCAAGAGTCATCTTGTTACCCTTATTATGACACATGCCATCAAAAATTATTTTTGAAAAATTATAATTTTACCCAGTTGCAATACACACAATGGCACTCCCAATTGAACGGTTGATTTCATTGTGCGAGGAGCATTTGAGACTCAAACATTAAAGGATGATATGGATAAAGTACTTCCAAGCCGGGGGAAATTTTTGTTTTGTATATTTGTTTAAATGGCCTTCTTCAGGCAAAGGATAACCCAAGGCTTGGAGTCCTTGCTCTAGCTCTGCAATGGGAAGGGTGGTTATACCATCTGCATCATTAAGATGCAAAGCTTGGCAAACCAAAGCTTCAGTAACCACCCATGGAACCCCATGGACAATAGCAGTCAATGTAATCACTCCATTAACTGTTGAGGAACTCACAGTGTTCCAAAACTGTTTAATGTGTGTGATAGGTACAATAGGATTATGTGAAAGTGCATACCTTAATGGGGACGCATTCAAATACTCAACCATCTGAGTATATTGGGGAAACAGAGTATTATCAGGTTACAAATAAGCCACCATGTTGTGTTGACTTCTGAACCCTAATTCTAATTGTGTAGGTTTAAACTTTGGTGCCATGAAGATTGATGCAAGAAAACTGTGATAAAAGTTATGGAGAGATGAAGGTTTGAGAAATTATAGTTAGACAAGAATAAGCAGTTACCCTGTTTAAAAGAAATAAGCCAAATATATAGGAGAGGTGAAAATATGTGATTGGTCAAAACGTGAGGCAGTTATATTCAAAAAGTAATAATGAAAATCTTGAAAATATATAACTTATCTCAAGCATTAATAAAAAGTTACCAACTCCTAAATTATGGCCCATATTTTCGTCAAAAATAACTGGGTAGGACCCAATGTTTGTCAATGGTAAAAAACAACGCATCAGCGTCCAACGGCTATATTCTTGTCAGTGTTCAGCGTTAAAATTGGTCTTATCAGCGTTTGGAAAGGAAAATGTCAACGTCCAAAAATAAAAATAATTAAAAAGAAAAAGGACCTTAACAAAGTAATTTATCCTAGTGACCTTAACAAGCACTGTCCAATCATGCACACTTGCTTAAACAAGATAGACATAATTGTCCTCAAGTGTCCCTTGCTAACCAAAGTTCTTAACAATAAAGTTACCTCATATAAACCCTTTGTAACTTCCCAGGTAAGCCCAATAAAAATGTTCCCAAGTCTCCCAACCGACCAAATCCAATTCTAGGCCAATAAGTTTTGGCAGCGTGCACATTATATCAACTTTGCATGCTACAGTGCCTCACGATTTAGAAAACTAATTCGTACTCACCAGTGGACACAATCTAGAATTGTGATGAGAGTATTCTAAGAATACCCAAAAATCCTAAAGGATTCCTAAACCTCCCTTTAAACTTTGATATACAAGGTTGCCAAAAATAAAACATGCAATAAAAATTTATGTCAAGATAGGAATGTAAACATTCCAACCATCATCCATAAACTTGAACCCAATCCTAGTAAGCTCCAAAGATCCATAAGCAACTCTGTATCCATATGTACAATGCTCATATTGCCTGCATGATTAGATCAAAAACCACAAAACTAACATATTGCTGTCAGCATCCATTTTAACACTTATCAGCGTTAAAATAACCTTTGTCCGCGTTAGAAAAATAAAGTGGAAAACCTAATCTTGTACAAAGACCAATAACAGTACACATCCTATACAAACTATACAATGAATTCAAAAACAAATTTAGGTGAGATTGATCATTCTAATACTTGTTACCAAGTACTGGAACCTCCCAACATCGAAAGGTTTAGTTAAAAGATCAGCCACCTTTTCTTCTATTTCTACCCTATCTAGATGTATTAAAACTTTTTCCAAACAATCTCTGATAAAATGATGTCTAATTTCTATGTGTTTTGTTTTAGAGTGATGTACATGATTCTTAATAATGCATAATGTACTGTTATTATCTACACATATCTTGGTATGCATAAAATTATACCCATAATCCAACAGCTGGTTTTGTATCCATAGAACTTGTCCACAACAAGTAGCTGCAGCTACATATTCTGCTTCAGTTGTAGAGTTGACCACCACTGTTTGTTTCTTGCATTGCCAAGATATCAATCTGCTCCTCAGAAATTGGCATCCACCAGTTGTGGATTTCCTATCAAACTTGTCACCACCATAATCATTGTCTGAATAGCCAATAATCTCCAATAGATAATCCTTTGGATACCATAATCCCAAGGTGGGATAGCACCTAAGGTATCTAAAGATCCTTTTAACAGCATGAAGATGACACTCTTTGGGAGTCACTTGATGGCGTGCAGATGCACACACAACAAACATAATGTCAGGTCTAGAAGCTGTAAGATACATCAATGATCCAATCATTGATCTATAATGCCTAACATTCATATCTTTTCCATATCCAATCTTTCCCCAAGGGTGTTTCCTATCCATGGGTGAGCTAGCCCATTTTTCATGTGGAGAAAAACCAAACTTCTTCAAGATTTCTGCTACATACTTGTCTTGAGAGATAAATATACCATCTTATTTCTGTTGGACTTGTAAACCCAGAAAGAAGTTCATCTCTCCCATTGCACTCATCTTGAACTTGTTTGTCATGAGCTTGGAAAAGTCTTCACTCATCTTTGGACTTGATGAACCAAAGATGATATCATCCATATAGACCTAAACAAGTAGAAAGTCCTTACCAATCTTCTTGGTAAATAAGGTCTGGTCTATGGTGCCCCTCTTAAATCCATTTTCCACCAGATAGGTGGACAATGTTCCATACCATGCTCTTGGGGCTTGATGAAGTCCATACATTGCTTTCTTGACCCTATACACTTTGTCTGGATGTTCTGGATCTTCAAAACCAGGAGGTTGCATAACATAAACCTCCTCTGAAATTGTGCCATAAAGAAAAGCACTCTTCACATCCATTTAATAAACTATAAAGCCCATGCAAGAAGCATAGGCTAGGAAAATCCTTATTGCTTCAATCCTTACAACATGTGCAAAAACCTCTTCATAGTCTATTCCCTCTTCTTGTGTATAGCCTTGAGCAACTAAACGTGCCTTGTTTCTGACCACAATACCTCTTTCATCTTTCTTGTTTCTAGGAACCCAACGTGTCCCAATAGGTCTTACATACCTTGGACAACCCACTAACTCCCAAACATCTTGAATAGCAAACTAGTGAAGCTCATCTAGCATTGCTTCCACCCAACTTGGTTCTTTGAGAGCATCAAAAATCTTCTTGGGTTCCTGTTGTGACAGAAAACAAGCAAACAAACATGCCTGTACAAGAGGGGTATCAACCTTCTTGTGGATATTGGCAATGAAACCTCCTTGAGTCTGATGAGACCTTATTGTTTGAACAGGAGACAAAACATCACCAATGATTAGAGAAGGAGGATGATTTTTGATAGTAGATGTACGTGTTCCTCCCCCAAGTAGTGTGTTGTCTTCTATTTCATTCTCCATGTTGCCAATATCATCTTCATATCCACTTCCATCATCACTTGAATGAACCTCTTGATTCAGTATGGAAGGTTCACCTTGCTCAAAAGTATTGGAAGAGAATAAATGGTCAAACGGGTTGTCAGCGTTTGAGGTATCAACGCCTGAATTTGACCTGTCAGCGTCGGATTTGCCTTTATCAGCGCTTGAAGATTCATGCATGTTTTCATCAACTGGCTTTTCTTGTGGACCTACTTCCTCCTTATCAGCAGCATCAGCTTGTGCAAATCCATCAGTCCATATAGGAATGGTAACATACTCAAGTATGTGATCTGATTTGACTACATGTGATCCTTCTTCCTTGTCAACCTGTTTACCTGCAATCTCAACAATAGGTTCTTCCACAACATGTGAATCCTTATTCACAATGTCTAGATTAGTAACAGGCATATAATTCAAGGTTCTAGATAATGGCTCTAGATCAAAGAACCAATCTGGTCCACTCTCAGGATCACTAGGTTTACTCTCTAAAAACATAACATGTACCTTTTCAAGTATACATTTTTCTTTCTTATTGTAAACCTGATACAAGGGTTTACCTAGTATAAAAATTTTTCCTCTCATCTCGATTCGAATTGAAAAAGGATTAATTGTGTGACTCAGCTGTTCTTGGTGAAAAGAAATGGAAATGATTATCTAAATTAAACTAAAAGAGAAAAATGTAAATATCGTTGAGTAAAGGTAGAAATAAGGTAAAAATGAAAAATGAAAGATGAAAGCTTGAAAATATTAACCTAAAATTTAAAGACTTCGAAAATTAAATGACAAAAGCTTAAAAATTTAATAAAAATAAGTGAAATTAAAATAAAATAAAATTAAAATTCTTCGGAAAAACTAATAATTTCGGAAAAAACACCCTATTCTCGGAAAAACTAAATATTTTTGGATAAAACTATTAATTCGGATAAATGAACTATTTTCGGAATAAACAAGAAATTCGGATAAAATACCTATTTTCAGAAAACCCTCTTTCTTCGGAATAAACATGGATTTTTGGAATAAAAGGAAATTTTCGGAATAACTGGTCTAATTCGGATAAAAGAGGATCTTCGGAAAAAACTAAAGATTTTCGGAATAACATAATAAGTTCGGAATGCTGGGATTTTCGGAATACATGAAAAATTTCGGAATAAATTAAATATTCGGATAAACAAGAAATCTTCGGAATAACTAAGTTCGGAAAAAGGGAATGTATTTCGGAATTATAAACCTTTTTCCGAAGATCTACATAAATCAGATAACAAACAGGATTATAATAAAACAGGAGATAAGCTACGAATAAGCAATCACCAAATAAATATTTAACCAAAACTTAATCTAAACAATTTTTAAGAAGAACTAATTAAACCACAAATCAAAAACTTTAAAAACACTTAATAATCTAAAAATTAAAAATCAACTTTTTATAAAATTAAACTATTAAAACACTTAATCTAAAATAAGCAAAATCAAACAATAAGCACCAAACACAATAAACTATAAAAATCAAACACATAAAAACCAATAAGCATAATCAATCAAACACATCAATAAAGCAATAAGCATAAAGATTAAGCTAACTACATGATTATCTAAAGCAAGACAATATATTAAAAAGAAAGGAAGAATGAGAATGATTAATGAAAAAGCTTGGGTTAAAGATGAACAAGATTCAAATACAAGATTGAAATTATGAAAGCTTGAAAAACATGAAATTAGATCTAGAGAGAGAAAGTAAATGTAATCTATTCCTAAAACATGAAATTAAATCTATCTAAAAATTAACTACAATTGACTACTACCTCCTAATGAAATATTAGGAGGTATTTATAGGAGGAAATGGAAGGAGTTGTTTTCTTCTTTCTTTCTTCTCGTCTCGACTCGATTTAAATTCTTTGTCTTTCTCGACGTTGTCTCGGGATTTGTCGATATGAAATGAACTCGTCTTCTAATTTTCTTCTTTTATTAGATTTGGTTCTTCAACTTCATTAAACTTCCGTCTTTAGACTTTTTCTTCGATAAATCTTCAGAATAGGCCTTGGACTTCCGTTCTTTTTGCACTCTTGATCTTTCGACTTCGTCTTTTTTCTTTTTCTTCGATAAAAGCCCGTGTTTTCTTCCCTTTTCACATTTTGGTCCTATATCAGAACAAAAACACAAACCACGCATAACTCCGACATTTACGACATTAAATACACGTTTTGGCTTGGTTATTATTATAGTTAAGTGGTAAAAGGATAGGTGTTTTCACACCTATCAAATCCCCTACACTTGACCATTGCAATGCCCTAATGCAATACTTAAATTACAAAGCAATATTTACATTTTCTATCATAATTAACCCACCTTGGCCTTTATTAAACACTAGACACTAAGGAACTTAAAAAGATAGAAAATCACAAAATCTTTAAAAGAAGAAAACAAGTAAAGAGATCAAAGACTTACATTAGGGCTTTTGGTTTGTCATGAATGTTTATCACCCTCAAGTTTCATGTTCTCCACACCAAGCTTAAAAACGAGATCATTGTTATTATAAGTTAGCAAACTAACACAAACTCATGTGGCTCAATTATTCACTTAGACTCCCTTATTCCTAGGTGCATCTCTTATATGTTATTGTTGTCTTGAATGATCACGAGGATGAATTGTTGACTTATTTCGATAGTTTATTTAGGCTGAAAATAAAGTAGGACTATTTAATCAATAGTTAGCTAAAGGAAAAATCTTTTAAAACTACTTCTCGAAACCTCATAAAGTTCATATCTTGGCATAACTCGTTTCACGATTTGAGACCTTTCTCGGATCGATATTTGGCATTGACTTCATACTTCGAATCTTGAGAGACGTTCATGAAATAATGGTCTTCTCTTCATAATATGAATTTCTTCACTTGGAGTTTTTGAGAGATTCTTCAAACTTGGACCACGACTTCTTCATTTTTCTCCAATCTTTATTTGGGATTTTGATATACAACGATCCGCCTCCTTTTAGGACTTGGATCTATTTATCCTCATACCTTGCTAGGGTCTTTTCGGATAGACTTCTCCATGATCTTTAGGGGAGTATTTGCTTTTCGTCGTGTGTCTTGATCCTTCATATTGATTTTTGATAAATGATTCTTCACATCACTTTGGATCTTTAGCAACAAAATGTAGCCCTCATGCCTTGTTAGGGCCTTTTCGGACTCGCCAATCTTCGCATCCCGCTTCAATAAGTTATGCCTTGGCTATGAACTCTAATTAATACCGAGCAACTTTTAAACGATCTTGGGCTAGAAGCTAAGTAACTTTTCAAATCGTACGACCTTATTTATTGGAATTATATTTATTAACAAGCGATGGGAGAAAAAGCTCATAATTAACTCACATAAATTCATGAAAGTATAACAAACTTATAATTGACTCTATCATCTCTCTTTCTCTACAATTTAAAATCTCAAGGAATGAGACTCGTGGACGCTTAGCCAATTAAATCAAAGTTTTGGGTTTTCAAGTCATCTCTAGGATCTTGCAATTCCTAGACTTTTTCAAGTTTAGAATTCGCATTTTAAAGTTCCCTTGATAAACGACTTTCTAGGATCAATTATAGGAACTTGTGAAAGTTCTTGTTCTTAACCCGTAAGAGTTAAGACTTTCACGTTTTAAAGTTCCCTATATAAAAGCCTAGCAAAACTTGATTTAAACACGTTAAGGATACTAGCTAGAGTAAACTTGGATAAGTAAACTCGGGTTGAGTCAAAAGACTCATGACAGGCCTAATATATCAAAGACATCTAAACTCATTAAAACCATTTATTAAAATTTATTCTAGTAATGAAAGAAAAGAACTATAACAAAGGAAAATACAACTAGGCCAAAATAGATCAAAAATTTTGAAAAATGTCAAAAAATCAATTTTCCGGTTAAAATGAGGACATATACAAGGAAAATCCCACTTAACTTCGATAGAAGTCCCCCTATACTTAAGATAAACATTGTCCTCAATGTTTAAGCATGTGGCAGTAAACTCCCCTGCACTTAGGACATTGTGCATGTTGTTTAAATCTTGCTAAGGAAGAGACAACTAAAGTGATTCCTATTTTAATATTGAAGAATATAAAATAGAGAATCAAAAGAGTTTAGGATAGAACCGGGAAGACGGGTACACGGAATCACGGTTTGTCAAAAGTCATCAAGAATGTATCTTTGGGAGCTTGAATCCCTGCACATGATAAGAAAGAAAACAACAAACACATACAAGGGTCTCCCCCTACACTTATTATAAAAACGGATAAAAAGGATAGCTACTCGGGTTGCCTCCCGAGAAGCGCTTGTTTTTGTTCACCGAGTCGTGAGCCTGACTCGACCTTGATTAGAATGGTAAGAACCTTGAAGAACATCCACCGGGATCAAATACATGGTTATCGTCCATCAAATAGCACAAGCTTAAGATGAAGAAGACAAGCCAAAGACGAGTAGGCGAGGTTCCCTTAAGAGATTGTTGAGCACGGTGGTAGAAGGTATGGAGAGGTGAAAGCATAGCTCCATAAGTTCCAAAAATCTTTCCTTTTATTTCATCAGATGGATACTGAGATGGCTTAAAAATTATAATACCCGGATCGAACACCTTTTCCTTTAGGGGAGAATAAGACTTAGACTCAGTAGACTTTGAAGATTCGCCCATAAACCGCACAATCTCATCCAATGAAGGTGGAAAGAGAGTTGTTAATACATACGTACTACGGATATTGGTGTCATCCGGTTTCTTCTCCTTTGAAACGGGTTTCTTAATATCCGAAGGAGGATAAAGAACATAATCAAAGTCCAAAGGAGGAGAATCATGCTCATTGGGGAAGTATGTATTTAGAAAAGTATCAAAATCTTCCTCAAATGAGTAATCATCCAAAGTAGGATCAAGCATTGTTGGTATAGGATCTTCATCAAAAGTAGGAGCAAGGTCATCATTTGAAGAATCACTTGAAAGAGTATCAACATCATCAAAATCATCATAAGTTGGCATGTCTTTATACTCTGAAGAAAAATTATCATAATCATCCACATCGGAACTAGAATCATCATCATAATCATCATAGATTGGTGGAGAGTCACAAATTGGTGGGGGATCCAAATTGGAGATAGAATCATTAGAATCATCCACATGGTCTTGGAAAAGTGGATTATCATAGCAACTCTCGAAAAGAGGATTGTCATATACAACAAAATCATCAAGCTTTATACTTTCCAAAGTAGTAGTAAGCTCTTCTTGAAGCACATTAATCATTTTCACTGATTCTTTTCCATTTGATTTACTTGTAATCTTCCCCATCTTAAAAACTTATGCATCATTACCGACCCTTAAGATTAATTCACCTTCGACAACATCGACTAAAGCTTTTCCGGTTCTCAAGAATGGCCGTCCAAGTATTAACGAAATACGAGGGTCCATTTCATAATCAACAACAACAAAATCAACCGGAAAAGTGAAGGTACCAACTTTAACGAAAACATCTTCGGCAATACCAACGGGGTAAGTGAGAGTTCGATTTGCTAGCTCAAGAGCAATCTATGTTGGTGTAAGGTCGGGTAATTATAACTTTTTCCAAACACTTAATGGCATCAAATAAATACTTGCCCCGAGATCGTCTAAGGCAGTAAATTCTTCAACTTTGTTAAAAATGCAAGGTAGCACAAAACGACCGGGATCTCCAAGTTTTTCCAGAAGTTTTTTAAGAAGGACTGCAGATCAATTTTTATTTAAGCGTGTGTTGACAAACTCAGCCATCTTTTCCTTCTTATTAAGAAATTCCTTGAATGCTTTGATAAATTTCGGCATTTGGACAAGTGCTTCAACAAGGCTAATGTTGAAATTCATTTGGGAGATCATCTTCAAAAAAGAAGTAACTTGAGCATTCTCTTTAGTGAGCAATTTGCACTTGTCTAACCGAGAAGGATAAGGGATATTGGGATTAGGTGGTGTAGGTGTGGAAGTTGAAGGTTGAGATGTTGAAGGCTGAGAGGGTGAAGTTTTAGAGGTGGAAGGTGGGGATGATAAAGGTTTTGTCTTTGGTACTTCTTCCGTGAGAGGTGGAGATGGTAATAGAGAACTAGTACTAGGCGTGGAAGAAGGAGGGATAATGGAGGTGGAGGAGGTGTAGATGGAGTAACTTGGGGAGGGATAGATGGTCCTACTAGAGTTTCTCCACTGCGTGTAGTAATAGCACTCACATTAGCTCTAGGGTTTGTTTCGGTTGTAGAAGGAAGAGTACCTTGGGGACGACGGGTTTGAAACATTTAAACGAATTTCCTATCCGTGGACTCTTGCATTTCCTTCATGGTTTTCTCATGATCGGTTAGTTTTTGTAGAATCAAGTCCATGTGCGGATGAGGTAAATTGAACCCTTGTTGTTGATAAACTTGATTTGGGTATTGGTTATATGGTTAGAAACCTTGATGATTGAAACCTTGGTTTTGAAAGCCTTGGTTTTGCATTAGAAAAGCTCCTTGATTGCATTGTAGCCCCTCACATTTTCATTTTAATGAACATTTGCTCTTGGTGGCCCTTGGTTGTTATGGGTGGGTGGGTGAGGTATTTGTTGAAAACCAGGTGGAGCCAAATATTTGGTCGAGTTGTAAGACAAGTGATTAACATCGACAATAGGTTTGAAATGAACTCTCTCGGTGTTGTTGTAAGCATACACTTCCCCGTGAGATTGATCATAAGCTTTATCACAATTAGCATAAGAGTGTGGCTCACCACAAGTTTCACAAGTAATATTGAGAGCATGGGCATGTTGATTAGGAGGGTTATCTCTTAAAACAAGTTGTTTCACAGCTGAAGTAAGTTCCGTAAGATGATTGGTCAACTCATTCTCACTGGCACTAGCGATAGTAGCCCTAACACTCTTGTTTTAGACTTTGGACTTGTTTTCAATGATAGCCCAAGCCTCATTCATAGTCTTGACAAGAATATTACCCCCCCCCCCCCCCCCCCCCGAGGCACTATTTAGTGAATCTTGGTCACTCAAAGTTAATCCATTATAAAAAGTATTAATTTTATGTACCTTTGTAAAACCGTGTTGTGGACACTTTCTTAAAAGTTACTTAAAACGATCCCAAGATTCACTAAATGTCTCACCGTACTTTTGTTCAAAGTCGATAATGTCATTCCGCAAAGCGGTAGTACGTGAGGATGGGAAAAAGTAATTGATAAACTTGGTTTCAAGGTCCGTCCATGTGATAATACTCTGTTGTGGTTCCTTATCAAGCCAGGTCCTGGCTTGCCCCTCGAGGGAGAAAGGAAAGAGGAGCAAACGAATTACCTCTTGTGAAACCCCATTGTATTTAACAGTATTGGATAAGTGTACGAACCTTTTAATGTGATCGTGTGGATCATCATGAGTGCGACCTAAGAAATGTGTTGCGGAAACCATTTGAATGAAACCGGACTTGAGCTCGAAGTTTTTGGCGTCAATAGCCGGCACCACAATCGCATCATCGTTGCCTTCGACGTGTGATTGTAAGAGCTCGATCATTGGACGGTTCTCCATTGTGTTGACAACGGGAGGCTCTACAATAGGAGGATCAATAGTAGCGGCTTGAATGGAATTCCTTTTGCGTGAACGAATACGCATACACCTACAAAAGAAAAACAATAGCAAAGATATAAAAGAAATAAAGTTAGTGTGAAAAGAAAATATTTTTGGTGCAAAATCTTTGAAAAAGAAATGCTTTTAATGATTTTTTAAATGTTTTTGGGTTTTACAATTTTTTTTAGGAATTTTGAAAATTTTTGACACGAAAATTAACGTTCAAGAGTGAACGGATCCCAAAATCCAACGCGTCTCTCACAAAAACCGTTAATCTTCACGAAAAGAGCCGGCAGTGGCGCCATTTGATACAAGGGTTTACCTAGTATAAATAGTTTTCGCCTCGTCTCGATTCTAACTGAAAAGGATTAATTGTGTGACTCAGTTGTTCTTGGTGAAAAGAAATGGAAATGATTATCTAAATTGTACTAAAAGAGAAAAATGTAAATGTCGTTGAGTAAAGGTAGAAATAAGGTAAAAATGAAAAATGAAAGTTTGATAATGTTAACCTAAAAATTAAAGACTTTGAAAACTAAATGACAAAAGCTTAAAACTTAAATAAAAATAAAACTGAAACTAAAATAAAATAAAATAAAATAAAATAAAACTTCGGAAAAACTAATAATTTCGGAAAAACACCCTATTCTCGGAAAAACTAAATATTTTCGGATAAAACTATTAATTAGGATAAAACTATTAATTCGGATAAATGAACTATTTTCGGAATAAACAAGAAATTCGGATAAACCTATTTTCGTAAAACACTATTTCTTCGGAATAAACATGGATTTTCGGAATAAAAGGAAATTTTCGGAATAACTGGTCTAATTAGGATAAAAGAGGATCTTCGGAAAAAACTAAAGATTTTCGGAATAACAGAACAAGTTCAGAATGCTAGGATTTTTGGAATACATGAAAAATTTCGGAATAAAGTAAATATTCGGATAAACAAGAAATCTTCGGAATAACTAAGTTCGGAAAAAGGGAATGTATTTCAGAATTATAAACCCTTTTTCAAGGATCTACAAAAATCAGATAACAAACAGTAGATTCTAATAAAATAGGAGATAAGCTGCGAATAAGCAATCACCAAATAAGCATTTAACCAAAACTTAATCTAAACAATTTTTAAGAAGAACTAATTAAACCATAAATCAAAAACTTTAAAAACACTCAGTAATCTAAAAATTAAAAATAAACTTTTTACAAAATTAAACTATTAAAACACTTAATCTAAAATAAGCAAAATCAAACACTAAGCACCAAAGACAATAAACTATAAAAATCAAACACATAAAAACCAATAAGCATAAGCAATCAAACACATCAATAAAGCAATAAGCATAAAGATTAAGCTAACTACATGATTATCTAAAGCAAGACAATAGATTAAAAAGAAAGGAAGAATGAGAATGATTAATGAAAAAGCTTGGATTAAAGATGAACAAGATTCAAATACAAGATTGAAATTATGAAAGCTTGAAAAACATGAAATTAGATCTAGAGAGAGAAAGTAAATGTAATCTATTCCTAAAACATGAAATTAAATCTATCTAAAAATTAACTACTAATTAACTACTACCTCCTAATGACATATTAGGAGGTATTTATAGGAGGAAATGGAAGGAGTTGTTTTCTTCTTTCTTTCTTCTCGTCTCGACTCGATTTAAATTCTTTGTCTTTCTCGACGTTGTCTCGGGATTTTTCGATATGAAATGAACTCGTCTTCTAATTTTCTTCTTTTATTAGATTTGGTTCTTCGACTTCATTAAACTTCCATCTTTAGACTTTTTCTTCGATAAATATTCAGAATAGGCCTTGGACTTCCGTTCTTTTTGCACTCTTGATCTTTTGACTTCGTCTTTTGTCTTTTTCTTCGATAAAAGCCCGTGAAACCCCGTGTTCTCTTCCCTTTTCACATTTTGGTCCTAAATCACAACAAAAACATAAACCACGCATAATTTCGACATTTATGACATAAAACAAACGTTGTGGATTGGTTATTATTATAGTTAAGTGGTAAAAGGATGGGTGTTTTCACACCTATCAAAACCCTATATCCTTTGCTCTACAATGAATAACCCATAAAGTAGCCTTCATCGCCTTTGGCTCCACGATTGTCAATTATTTTGTCTGTTCTTGTCGGCGCTTTTAAGGTTTCGATTCCGTTTTTTATTATTAGGGTTTATTAGGTGTTTCGCTGTTTAGGTTTTCATACCTAGCTATGTTGGAACATGCTGATTTTGCTAAGTTGGATGTTAGAGAAAAGGCTGCGGCTATTAATCGGTTGCAGGTTTGTAAGATTGAAGTGATTATGAAGATCTTTGGGGTGAAACTTAATACGGTTAACGAGGTTCATGATTTTGTGCACATCCTTAAGAAGAACAAGTATGCATTCTGGTCCTTGGTAACTAGTGCTCGATCCCAAGAGATAATCAACCTGTTGGGTTCTTATGAGGCTGTCTTGCTTGCGAAGGAGGGGACTGTTTCTAGGGTCTCCTCAAACCTTAGCACATCCAATGATTCAACTAATGCTTTCTAAAACCTTAGTTCGGTTGCTGATACATCTAATGGTGATCGATTGAATAACACGGTGGATGTGATTAGTAGTGATAAGATGGATCCGAGAGAAAAGGCTGTATTATTCAATAATATGCAGCCTTGTACGATTGATTTGACTGGTCAGGTCTTTGAGATGCCACTGCATAAGGTGGTTGAAATTCATGAGCTCAAGCACAATTTAAAGTTGATGAAATTTGCTGTCTGTTCGTTGATTTCCAGTGAACGATTGAAGGAGATATATATTTGTTTGTGTGCGTATGAAGCTGAGTTGATGATCAAGGCGGGTGATTTGAATGATGCAAGTAATGATTGTGTACAGTCGATTGAGGATATTACCGCTGATTTTTCTAAAAAAATGGATACGCTTGCTTCTATTTGTAGTACTAGTGCAAATGATAAGGAGCAGTTCGCTGATAATGGTATTTTTCGTCAATTGGTGTTAGAAGATGTTTTTGAAGGTGTTAACGTCTCTATTCCTCGTAAAGTGGTTCAGAAGGTCAGTCATCGTCTTGAACATACTCTTTATGGTTACTTTATTGGAAAGAGAATGGCGTTCCCGGTTGTGGATTATTTTGTTAGGAACATCTAGGTGAAACATGGGTTGACACGGATCATGATGAACTCTAAGGGTTTTTTCTTTTTCAAATTCAAGTCACTTGCTGGTTTGGAAGCTATTTTAGAAGAGGGCCCGTGGCTGATTCGTAATTCTCCGATCATTCTCAAAAAATGGTCGCTGGATACTAGGTTGATTAAGGAAGAGTTGACTCGTATTCCTGTTTGGGTAAAATTACATGATGTGCCTATTCAAGTCTTTGAAGAAGATGGAATTAGTTTGATTGCTTCTTTCATTGGAAAACCTGTGATGCTAGATTCCTACACTAGCACTATGTGTAAGGAGTCATGGGGTCAGAGTAGTTTTGCCAGATGCTTAATTGAGGTTAATGCTGAGGCTGATTTTGTGGATGTTGTTATCATTGGTGTCCATTCTCTTTCGGGGGAAGGTTTTACAAAGGAAACTATCCGTATTGAATATGAATGGGACCTCCTAGATGTGTTGAGTGTAAGACTTTTGGTCACTCTCTTGATCAATGCTTTAAAAAGGTGGTTGTCTCTCCTATAGTTCTTCCTACTAGTACTGGTCCATCTATTTCTAATGATGGTTTCCAAACGGTCACCAAAACAAAGAAAAAGATGACGAAATCTATAAAGGGTGGTAAGTTTACTGGTCCATCGGTTCAGCCGAATGTCAAATTTGTTCCTAAAGCTACAATTAGTAACCCGATGAAGGGAGTGACTAATGCGAAGACTGTTTCTCTGCCCAAGTTGAAGTCTATTGATAAGTCATCATCAGGTGTTGGGCTATCTACATCAAATTCTTACTCTGTGTTGGATCACGATGATGAAGATGACGAGGTTGAAATGGTGTATGATGAAACAACTAATTTATTCTCTAAAACAAATGCAGGTGGAAATTCCTTTACGGCAGCTGTTAGTTAGTTTGGTTTATTTCGTTTTGTGCTAGGTGTTTTCTATGTGTTTATGGCTTGTCATAAGCACTAGATCTAGATGTTTATCAAGCTGTTTAGCTTGAGGTTAATGTGGTACCTTAGCCACATTCCATTTGTACTTCACTGTTTTTTTTGTTAATCTATTTACCGAGGAAACCCATTACCAAAAAAAAGTATCCAAAATCACTACATGACATCCAAAGGGTTTAAGAAAACATATATTGGGTTTCCTATTCCAAAATAGCTCATAAGGTATCTTGTTATGGATTTTGTTAACCAATGCCCTATTCTGAACATAGCAGACTGTATTCACAGCCTCAGCCCAAAAAGCAATGGGAAAATGAGCATCAGCTAACATTGTCCTAGCTGCTTCTATGAGTGTTCTATTCTTCCTTTCAGCCACCCTATTCTGCTGTGGGGTAATAAAATCCAGTCTGCTTTTTGGGCTGAGGCTGTGAATACAGTACACTTTGTCACCATCTTTAATGGGGGTAAAGTTAGTCAAGTAATCTTTCTTCCCCGTCATGTGCCTAGAGCATCCACTGTCCCTATATCTATAATCATTGACCTATTTTTGAATGCCCTGCACATAAAGAAAACAAGTTAGTTTTCTTTGGGAAACCAAGCCTGAGCAGACTTGGATTCATTTGGTTGTTCAACAAGAACAGACTTGGTCCTTATAACAACCCCTTGTTCATCCCTTTGAGACTTGAACACCCAGTTTAGCCCAATTGGTTTAGTCATGACCTTTGAAATATAATGAAATCTGTTACAGGTCATAGAAATCCCATCAGAATTAGGGTTTTGATCTTGTTTGGGTCTCCAAGTCAAACTAGATGTAGGTTTAGACCCCTTTCCCTTAGGCTGTAAGTACCTATCATTACTTGGTCTAAGAGCGTTGGAAATGTTCCTGTCAGCGTTAGATTTGTTCTTGTTAGCGCTGAATTTGTAGTTATCAATGCCCAAATTAGGGTTTGCTACAGGAACCCATTGTCTGTTAGACCATGTATTGGTCTTTTGAAAGGGCCTTTGTCCATGAGTGTTTGTCCCTTTAGTAAAGAAGGGAGCTGGTCTAGTAACTTGTGGACTTGGTTGGACATAAGGTCTGGGTTTGACCATGGTTGACCTATTGTCAGCGTTGACTCTTGAGGCACTGAAACATTTATAGGCCAAATGAGAAAAACTACCACATATATAACAAACTTTTCTAGACATAACCTTAGGTCTAGATTGAAAGAACCCTATCTCATTAAGACTAGCTTGACTTTGAGGTGACCTAGGTTTTCTATACATTTAAGCATATTTAACACTAGGTTTTCTATAAACAGATTAGCCAAGGTCAACAAGTTTTCCAGTAGTAGGGTTGGTCATAGTTTTGGGTGTAGACTCAATTAGACTCTCAATAAGAATTCCACCCTTTACAAAGAGACAAGTGTTGACTACTTTCCATTGCTCAAGTCAGTCACCTTTTGTTGATATTCCTTAACTGGGGTGAGCACTCTAGGTTGAGGAAAAAATTCCTCTTCTTGGAGTTTTAGAATACCAGTCTAAGAGAGATCTTTTCTCTGAACACCATAAAAGTTCCCAGCAGGTGGAGGAACAACAACATAATCATTCATCCCAATCCCAGACTTGTCCCTAGAATCTCTTTGTTCACTGACACACTTTTCTAGGGTTTGGCTGGCTTTATCAAAATTTTCAATTTTAAGCCCTACATTCTCTTTATCCTTAATGACCTCATCTAACTTAAGTTGTACTTCTTCTCTAGATCGCATCAGACTGTCCCTAAGTTCAACACTAACTTTAAGATCATGAGACAAAACATTAATTTGATCTTTTAGGTCAAATTCCATTTTCTTATATTCCTCAACAGTCTTTTCAGTTTGAACAAGTGCCATTTGATAATTAGTTAGCTTGCATTTTTCATCAAAAACATCTGATTTTAACTTTAAAATTTCTTTGTTATGTTTTTCAGTGTTTAAACGACATCCTTTACTACAGTAAGCATCATCATATACCTCATTATCAGTTGAAGATGAGGAATGTTCCATAAGATCACAGTGAACATGCTCTTCTTCTTCATTCTCTGCAATTAAGGCCTTATTCTCTTCCAGATCATTTGCCAAAAAGCTCCAGTCCCATCCAACACCATCAATGTCTTGCATGGCTACCATAGCCTTTGTCTCTTCAACCTTGATGACTTAGATTGAAGGATTTCTAGCATCAGATCTTCTTGGAGATCTACATTCCCTCATAAAGTGACACATCTTATGGTAGTTGTAACATTCAACCTTGAATTTATCAAATCTAGCAGTGTCTTTAGCATTGAAGGTCATATTCTTTCTAAATCTCCTATTCCATCTGTTGGCCCTTATGCTTGCAAGTGCCATGTTCCATTTAATGTCCATCTCCTCCAAATTCTCCTCACTGATTTGCTCAAGGTCATCATATGTAATCATTGAACCATTGGGCAATTTAGCAATGTATGCACACACTGTGTCTAGATCAATACCAGCAGGTTTAATCCTTGGTGATTCAACATTGTATGTGTCATCGTCTGAATGTGAAGCGCTAACAAAGGTTGATCCACCGTTGACATAAGGTGATCCAGTAACAGGATGCACATATGATTCTTTCTTATCAACTTGAGCTTTACTATGTGAGATGAAAGCCATGTTTCCAGAGGTTGATTTGCTTCCATGATCCAATCAGATTTTATTCTCTAAAATCATTAGCTTATTGTAGACGTCATCAAAAGTAGAACTCTTTCTAACACCCCAATTTACATTGCGCAGCGGAAATACACAATTCGGTGCTAGACACAAACATCATCACACAAGGTATATTGAACGACTCAAAAGTGAGACGTTTACACATAAAATATAAACATGATTTTCATAAATGGTCTAAAATATAAATTTCATCCCAAATTGTACTGACACGGCACCAGAGTAAAGCGTTTAGTCCCCATGGATCTCGACCAACAACCAACACAAGTTTAGTACAGTACACAACATAAAGTAAATTGTTCAACAGTAAAAGGTAGAAACAGTTTTTAGACCAACATTCTTCCAAAAGCCAAGCCACAACCTCCACAGCAAAGCTCCATGCTCCATCACTTCCTATTACCTGAAATACATGCATAAAACGAGTCAACAATAAGCGACTCTATAGGTTTATCAAATCACTTTTGAACACAAGAATAAAATCATTCATAATCATTTATAGAATTGTCGTCACACAATCTATATTCAAGGCAATAATAATAATGATAAACAAACATTGTATTTAAGCTCATGACACCGACCACTTAACCAAATAGTCACCCACGCCAAATTCCGGCATGACTAGAATAAAACCATTGCCCCTCTAGGGTATTAGTTGCTAGAATACCACAATCTTATTCACGTAAAATTATCCTTCCCAGCGGGTTACTCAACGTAATGCCCTGGTCTCAGATAGGGTGGTCAACCCAATAGTACTATCATTAGAATAAGCGGCTATTCCTGACTCACAACATCAATTCAGAAGATAGTTAACGGCTCATGAATTTAGGGTCTTTAGCAACAAGTTACTCAATACAATGAAATCAACTTTAGGCAACATTCGGGTCCAACAATTACTCATGACTTGTGTTCATTTATTTTCAAATAGCATGTATCCCCCTCACGGGTATAAAACATTTAGTAGCTAGCATAAAAAGAGAGGCTACAGACTCACCTTAGTATAAGAGATCTAGCGAGATGATCGTCGACGATAATGGATGCCTTTCAAACACGAGAACCGCTACCTATCAAATAAGGCGCGTTCATTAATAATGACTCGAGAAATAAATTATATATATATAACAACATCAAACTCAAACTCATAAAGTCACAATAAACTCGAGAGAAAACGATATAAATAACTTCATTATACTTTACTACACTTTTACTTTACCATTTTACACTTTTAACAAAATCCGTCGGTACATACTACATGTACTGGATTATTTAACCCTTTTAAACTTGTCAACCGTTTATTAAACGACTCGATAAACTAACTTACTATATATATAAAGTCCTCCTACAAGTTTATCAAATGAAATTACTTTTAAAGTCCTTTACCCGACTCATTTTCAAACTACAAAATCCGGACAGATTTACGTTAATTTTTCATTCAACCGTTTTAACTTATTTAAACGACTCCGTTTACAAAATCGACACTCGGATTTTAAAGTAAACTCAAACTCTAAGGTAAACACCTCATTATCAGTAGGTTACATATTTCAAAACTTCCATTTGGAGTCCCCGAGATTCGATCCAAATATCGACAACAACTATTTGTAGTGCCGATACTCGTCTCCCGATACACGATCATTCAAAACATCATAACTTCGCACTCGTTTGGAGCTAGAAGCTCTACCTTATATCAAATAGAAGCTAATAAAATTATCTACAACCCTAGTCTATAAGTTAAGCCATTTTCAAAACATAAAAATTCGGATTTTACTGTTTACTTACTGTTATAAAATGACTACCAAAATCTTGTACAAAATCAACTTTTTGATCAAAACCAACCATAGAAATGATCATTTCTATACCCTAACATCAACATATATGAACCATAACATCCAAATCATTATCAAAATTAAAACCTTTGAATCAAAATGATGTTTTTAACAAGATTCTTGCAACAATCACCATTGATCATGGCAAGAACACCATGCATGATCATGGTTTCTACCTACCAACATCAAAAAAATAAAAATTCCTGACATGTGTAGAATTCTTACACCAATGTGATCCTTGATCAATTCTAAGAGTGTTTCTAGCTTTGGTTTAGCTCAAATCATCCTCAAACTTGAGTTAAATTAAAAATTGTATGTGTTTGTGTAGGTGGTGGGTGTTTCGGCAAATAGAGAGAGAAAGAAAGAGATGGAGAAAATTTTTAGTGGAAGAAAATGAGAGTGTGTGTTTGTTTTAGCTTTATATATAGTGGTGGAGGGACCTTGGTTGCAATTTGGCAATAGTTGTGGCTAAAAATGAAAATAGTTAGCTAAAAAGCGGGAAATAACTATTAGTCAATTTTCAAAATATTTACTGGGCTCGGGTTTCATAAAGATACTTAAAAATTTAAAACGTACCTCAAAAATAATAATATCGACTCTCGACTCGGCTTAACACGTCAGTTAAAATAAAACCTCAAAAATGACAAAAATCGAACAACCGACAATAAAACGTAAAACATTTGGCATCCATCGACATCACGCTTGCTAATACTCCTTATACTTAATAAATATAAAATATAAACCTTCCAACATGGGTTTAAACATAAACCTCAAAAAATAATTATCATTCAAACTCTTCCAAAAATTTCAAAAATAATCGTAAAATAAGATTAAGCAATGACCTCGGTTTTGGGTTGTCACATCCCCCCCTTCTTAAAAGAAGCAACGTCCATTGCGCTTAATCCTTCCTAAACAAATGAGGATACTTGTCCTTAAAGAAATCCTCACGTTCCCACGTAAACTCTGGCCCACGTCTAGAGTTCCCTCTCACTTTCACAATCAGAATTCTACTATGATTCAACTTCTTAACTTCCCTATCCATTATCTCTACAGGTTCCTCTATAAAATGCAACTTATCATCAAGTTGAATCTCCTCCAATGGAATCACCACATCCCTTTCAACTAAACACTTCTTCAAATTAGACACATGAAAAGTATTATGAATAGCCTTAAGCTCATCAGGCAATTCTAACTTATAAGCCACCAATCCAATCCTTTGGATAATCTTAAATGGTCCAATATATCTCGGGCTCAACTTTCCTCTCTTTCCAAAACGAATTACTCCTTTCCATGGAGATACTTTCAACATAACTATGTCTCCTACTTCAAACTCCAACGGTTTCCTTCTGTTATCAGCATAACTCTTTTGTCTACTTCTGGCAGATAACAAACGCTTCTTAATTTGTATAATCTTTTCAGTCGTCTCAAATATCATTTCAGGCCCAGTCAATTGACTTTCTCGTACCCCACTCCAACACACTGGTGATCTACACTTACATCCATACAAAGCTTCAAATGGTGCGGCTTTAATACTAGCATGATAACTATTATTGTACGAAAATTCAACCAATGGCAAATGCTTATCCCAACCACTTCCAAAGTCTATCACACATGCACGAAGCATATCCTCTAACGTTTGAATCGTTCTCTCACTTTGTCCATCAGTTTCCGGATGATGCTGTACTTGAACATAACTCCGTTCCCATCGCTTTCTGCAAAGACTTCCAAAATTCTGAAGTAAACCTACTATCACGATCAGAAATTATCGATCAAGGCACACCATGTCGACAAACAATCTCCTTCACATACACTGTTGTTAACCTCTCCATACTATCTGTCTTTTTCATTGGCAAAAAGTGAGCAGACTTAGTCAATCTATCTACAATCACGCATATCATATCACAACCATTTGCAGTCCTTGGCAAACCTGTCACAAAATCCATTGTAATCTTCTCCCATTTCCACTCATGAATCTCAGGTTGCACTAATAATCCAGATGGTTTCTTATGTTCAGCCTTCACCTTCGCACAAGTTAAACACTTATTAACATACTGTGCTATATCTGCCTTCATATTCGGCCACCAATAAACTTTCTTAAGATCTTGATACATCTTGTCCGATCTAGGATGTATTGAATACTTTGACTTATGAGATTCATTCATCACTAAATCTCGCACCCCTAAAGAACCTTCCTCAGACGGACACAATGGTTCCATTTGACCTCACTTCAAACAATGTTTTCAACATTCTACCCAAATTTTCTGCCTCAACGTTCTCTTCCTTCAATCCATTAGTTTGGGCTTTCAATATCGCTTCTGTCAAACCAACACTTTCCATCATTGCCAAAGCTCTAAATCTTATAGACTTATCTCTTTCCTTTCTACTAAGTGCATCAGCTACCACATTCGCTTTACCAGGATGGTAACGAATCTCGCAGTCATAATCACTCAGCAACTCAACCCATCTTCTTTGTCTCATATTCAATTCCTTTTGATCCAAAATATATTGCAAACTCTTATGATCAGTGAAAACCACACACTTGGTTCCATACAAGTAGTGTCTCCACAGCTTCAAAGCAAAAATAACAGCCCCATGTTCTAAATCATGCGTAGTGTAATTCTTTTTATGCTTCCTTAATTGTCTCGATGCATACGCTATTACTTTCTCCCTTTGCATCAATACAGCCCCAAATCCTTTATGAGACGCGTCACAGTACACTACAAAATCCTTAGATCCTTCTGGCAAAGACAATATTGGCGCAGAACACAACTTATCCTTCAACATACTAAATGCAGATTCTTCTTCCAATCCCCATTCAAACACTCGATTCTTTTCCGTATGCTTAGTCAACGGCTTAGCAATTAACGAAAACTTCTCAATAAACCTTTTATAATACCCAGCCAAACCAAGAAATTGGCGAACTTCAGTCGGCGTCTTCGGCACTGACCAATCCTTAATTGCCTCAATCTTAGCAGGATCCACACGAACACCTTCACTATCAATCACGTGCCCAAAAATTGCACTGATTTCAACCAAAATTCACACTTAGAGAATTTCGCATACAGCTTCTCCTTCTTCAACAATTCCAAAATTGTTCTCAAATGCTTCTCATTTTCCTCTTCACTCTTGGAGTAAACGAGAATATCATCAATTAATACGCTAACAAACTCATCCAAATACGGCTTGCATACACGATTCATCAAATCCATAAATACAGCATGCACATTTGTTAACCCAAAAGGCATCACTTGAAATTCAAAATGTCCATATCGAGTACGGAAAGTTGTTATAGGAATATCTTCTTCCGTAACTCTCAGTTGATGATACCCAGACCTCAAATCGACCTTCGAGTATACACAAGAACCTTGCAACTGATCGAACAAATCATCAATCCTCGACAGTGGATACCGATTCTTGACAGTCAATTTGTTAAGCTCTATGTAATCAATACACATTCTAAAAGAACCATCTTTCTTCCTAACAAACAAAACAGGCGCACCCCACGGTGACGAACTTGGTCTAATAAATCCCTTATCCATCAATTACTTCAATTGATCAGATAATTCTTTCATCTCAGATGGAGCTAAACGATATGGTGCACGAGCAACATGAGCAACACTTGACACTAAATCAATACGAAACTCCACTTCACGATGCGGCGGTAATCCTGGTAATTCCTCAGGGAAAACCTCAGGATACTCTCTAATCACAGGCACATCCTCCGATTTCCTTTCATTTACACCATCATTACTTATCTGTGCAAGAAACACATCACAACCTACTTCTATATACCTCATCATCTTTAAACAAGAAACAACTCTCAAACGAGAAGTTCACTCATCACCTTTCACAGTTAATACCCTATTCCTTAGCGGTATCTGAACTAATCTTTCTCCACAAACAATTACTACACCATTACCAACTAACCAGTCCATTCCAATAATCACGTCAAAAGATCCTAACTCTATGGGCATCAAATCAATACTAAACACATAATTACCTAACTTCAAGGAACAACCTTTCAGTATAGAACTAGTGATTACAACCTTACCATCAGCTAACTCCACATTATAACTAGTTGTCAATCTCACTAGTTCTCTATCCAATAGCTGACTGAATCTAACATCTACGAAACTTCTATCGGATCCAGAATCAAATAACACACTAGCATAACAAGCATCAAGTAAGAACGTACCAGTCAACACGTTCGACCCTTGAGGTTTGTCTGCATCTCCCACGACATAGGCTGGAGCAGCAATCCCAGCAGCAACAACAGCAACATTGCCTCCCTGTCGTATGCCAACCCTCAGACAGTTCCCTTGCTTATGTCTACGACCTCCACATCCAGAACAGTAAACTACCTTAACAGCATTGGCCCCAGTGGCTACACCCTTATTTCTACAATCTGCCATCTTATGTCCGGCCTTCCCACACTTGTTGCAAGCAGGTGGACAATTTCCAACATGATACAGATTACACCGACCACACTTCGGATTCACCTTGTTACCTTGATTTCCTGTGGCAGCACGAACACCATCATTCATTCTCAAATTGTATTCCTGATTCCTATTTGGTCTTTGGTTATTGTTATTACGATAACCACCACGATTCTGCCATTGGCTTGAGTGTGCAGCTTCCCACTTTCTCTTATTCCCCTCAGCAATACTATCCTTTCGATCCTGCAGCTTTACATCCATTAAAGCATGAGCCATTTGAACAGCTTCATCAAATGACTTGGGTTTCGACGAAGTAGTTTCTCCCTTGATATTACTAGATAAACCCCTAATATACTGCTTCATCTTCTTACGGTCATCAGCAAACGCATCAGGACACAACAAACATAAATCAGAAAATCTCCTTGTATAAGCTACAATATCATTGTTCCTCAGCACCAAATGCCTCAATTCATCTTCCAACTGACCTAACTCTTCCTCAAGACAAAACTTACCAGTCAACAGTTCCTTGGTCACAGTCCATGTTCTAGCATTAGCTTCAACCAACCCCACAGTAGCTACCTGACTATTCCACCAACTCAACGCATCATCCTGAAAAGTAGCTGTAGTAAATTTCACCTTACTAGCTTCTGAACATCCACTGATTTCAAAAGTACTTTCAATCTTCTCAATCCACCTCCTTAATTCCAATGCACCACCAGTACCACGAAATTGGGTAGGTCCACATTTCATGAAACTAGCATAAGAACATTCCTTCTGAATCTGCTGAATAGCAGCATTACTTCCAACTTGTCCCGCAGCATTTCCTCCCGCTTATTCATCAGTATTACCTCCAACCTGATTTTCAACATTCCCTCCAACCTGACCAGTAGCATTCCTATTCTTAGCCTCTTGGTTCCTCGCAGCATGTTCAACTTCTAAAGCTCTAGCAATAGCTTGCTCAATCATGATATTAACAGTAGCAGTCGTTAATTTAGGCGGCATGTTTACAGGAAACTAACCAAACAACAATTTAGTAAAGTCAGAAAAATGCCTCCCAACTCCTTCATGTATAACCATAACAGAAAAAGAACAAGTAAGTATTCATATCAAGATAAGAAGAAGGACTTCTCTATCAAGATGTAACATGGATACTACATGCACCAACAACAAAATTCACAATGAATCATTAACCAATTCACATAAGAACTAATAAGACAAATCATAAGTCATGAAGGTAATTTTGGATTGCTTTGGAAAATCTCCACAAAATTGTGACAAGTAATGTCACTACAATCCTTCATCACAACAACTTAAAAGTCATTAAGTTTCATCACAAAATATAGTACGAGTCTACATAAGTTCTATTACAACAAGGCTAAATAAAAACAACATAAAGGACTAAACATCAGATCCCCGCAACTTCTTGTACATCGGCTCGTCATCACTGCTGCTATCATCCTTAGATTCTTCCTCCACTTTTTCCTTCCCCTTACGACTACTTCCTTCACTTGGCTTCACCAACACTTGAGCTTCAACCTGAATCGGCACATCACGAATCACAACACCTCGACTAGGAAAAGATCTCATCGGAAAACACCACGCACTCAACCTTGCATTCCTTTCTTGCTCCCTACGTAACCTTTCAACTTGCCCACTCAAATTCAACACTATAGATCTTAATCTAACAACCTCATCCATTTCCCTTGACCTAACAAACTCTGATCTCCTCACACTACCAACAAACCTGTCAAACTTTTTCTCATTCAGCTCAAACCTTCTAATCACACAGGTCTCAACCAAATACCTTTCAAACAAGGACCTATCAAACTTCATAAGAAACCAAATTATATCATCATAAGACCTAGGACCTGGACAATAAACCTTAGAAATACCATCATGAATAGATCGAGCACTAGCAGCCCTACTCGACTCAACAGGAACATCACCCCTAGCAAATGAAATCCCAGGCAAACTACTAATATAAGCATCACAAGTAGGAGTCGAAGAACGAACAACAGGTCGCTGACAATCTGGAGCAGTCTGTGGCACAACATTAACCCTTGGAACATAACTACCTTCTTTCAACTCAGGCTCTGTCTGACCAACTGCAGTAAGTGGAATCCCATCATCTAAAAACTCAAAAGGCTCCTCATCGCCACTAGCACCAAAGTTATCCAATTCCTCACCATCCACTATATTAGTCATATCAATCCATCCATCCTCACGAGGTAAACCAACCATTTTCTACAATTATAAGGGTTCAAGGATACTTAAGGTCATCGTTAATAAAATAATAATTAGTATGCAATGCTCATGCAAATGTCATACATAATCCATGCTATGCAACACAATGCAAATGATGTTTATGCAATGCTCGCCAAAAAATAAAAATAAATATGATACTAATAAGCACTCAGCGTACTTTCAATAATTCCAATACAATATCGTAGTATTTACTTAATAAATACTCGAGAAATCATTTCAGTTATGAGGATACATCTACAATGCAAAATAAAACTAAAAGTGATCTTACCGGAGCGTTGCAAAGGAATTGTGTGCTTTTGAAGAATAAATACTTTCGACATCAAAGTTATAGTTTAGGACAATTTTCAAAATCGACCCAGTTCTCTATAACTTGCAACTCTGATTACCAATCTCTAACACCCCCAATTTACATTGCGCAGCGGAAATACACAATTGGGTGCTAGACACAAGCATCATCACACAAGGTATATTGAACGACTCAAAAGTGAGACGCTTACACATAAAATATAAACATGATTTTCATAAATGGTCTAAAACATAAATTTCATCCCAAATTGTACTGACACGACACCAGAGTAAAGCGTTTAGTCCCCATGGATCTCGACCAACAACCAACACAAGTTTAGTACAGTACACAACATAAAGTAAATTGTTCAACAGTAAAAGGTAGAAACATTTTTTAGACCAAAATTCTTCCAAAATCCAAGCCACAACCTCCACAACAAAGCTCAATGCTCCATCACTTCCTATTACCTGAAATACATGCATAAAACGAGTCAACAATAATGTTGAGCGAGTCTATAGGTTTATCAAATCACATTTGAACACAAGAAGAAAATCAATCATAATCATTTATAGAATTGTCGTACACACAATCTATATTCAAGGCAATAATAATAATGATAAACAAACATTGTATTTAAGCTCATGACACCGACCCCTTAACCAAATAGTCACCCACGCCAAATGCCGGCATGACTAGAATAAAACCATTGCCCCTCTAGGGTATCAGTTGCTAGAATACCACAATCTTATTCACGTAAATTATCCTTCCCAGCGGGTTACTCAACGTAATGCCCTGGTCTCAGATAGGGTGGTCAACCCAATAGTACTATCATTAGAATAAGCGTCTATTCCCGACTCACAACATCAAGTCAGAAGATAGTTAATGGATCATGAATTTAGGGTCTTTAGCAACAAGTTACTCAATACAATGAAATCAACTTTAGGCAACATTCGGGTCCAACAATTACTCATGACTTATGTTCATTTATTTTCAAATAGCATGTATCCCCTCGCGGGTATAAAACATTTAGTAGCTATCATAAAAATCGAGGCTACAGACTCACCTTAGTATAAGAGATCTAGCGAGATGATCATCGACGATAATGGATGCCTTTCAAGCACGAGAACCGCTACCTATCAAATAAGGCGCGCTCATTAATAATGACTCGAGAAATAAATCATATATATATATATATATATATATATATATATATATATATATATATATATATATATATATATATATATATATATATATATATATATATATATATATATATATATATATATATATATATATATATATATATATATATATATATATATATATATATATATATATATATATATATATATATATATATATATATAACAACATCAAACTCAAACTCATAAAGTCACAATAAACTCGAGAGAAAATGATATAAATAACTTCATTATACTTTACTACACTTTTACTTTACCATTTTACACTTTTAACAAAATCCGCCTGTACATACTACATGTACTAGCTTATTTACCCCTTTTAAACTTGTCAACCGTTTATGAAACGACTCGATAAACTAACTTACTATATATAGAAAGTCCTCCTACAAGTTTATCAAATGAAATTACTTTTAAAGTCCTTTACCCGACTCATTTTCAAACTACAAAATCCGGACAGATTTACGTTAATTTTTCATACAACAGTTTTAACTTATTTAAACGACTCCGTTTACAAAACCGACACTCGGGTTTTAAAGTAAACTCAACCTCTAAGGTAAACAAATCATTATCAGTAGGTTACATATTTCAAAACTTTCATTTGGATTCCCCGAGATTCGATCCAAATATCGACAACAACTATTTGTAGTGCCGATACTCGTCTCCCGGTACACGATCATTCAAAACATCATAACTTCGCGTTCGTTTAGAGCTAGAAGCTCTATCTTATATCAAATCGAAGCTAATAAAATTATCTACAACCCTAGGCTATAAGTTAAGCCATTTTCAAAACATAAAAATTCGGATTTTACTGTTTACTTACTGTTATAAAATGACTACCAAAATCTTGTATAAAATCAACTTTTTGATCAAAACCAACCATAGAAATGATCATTTTTATACCCTAACATCAACATATATGAACCATAACATCCAAATCATTATCAAAATTAAAATCTTTGAATGAAAATGAAGCTTTTAACAAGATTCTTGCAACAATCACCATTGATCATGGCAAGAACACCATGCATGATCATGGTTTCTACCTACCAACATTAAAAAATGAAAATGACTTGCATGTGTAAAATTCTTACACCAATGTGATCCTTGATCAATTCTAAGAGTGGGTCTAGCTTTGGTTTAGCTCAAATCATCCTCAAACTTGAGTTAAAATTAAAATTGTATGTGTTTGTGTAGGTGGTGGGTGTTTCGGAAAATAGAGAGAGAAAGAAAGAGATGGAGAAAATTTTTAGTGGAAAAAAATGAGAGTGTGTGTTTGTTTTAGCTTTATATGTAGTAGTGGAGGGACCTTGGTTGCAATTTGGCAATAGTTGTGGCTAAAAATTAAAATAGTTAGCTAAAAAGCGGGAAATAACTATTGGTCAATTTTCAAAATATTTACGGGGCTCGGGTTTCATAAAGATACTTTTAAAAATTTAAAACGTACCTCAAAATAATAATATCGACTCTCGACTCGACTTAACACGTCATTTAAAATAAAATCTCAAAAATGACAAAAATCGAACAACCGACAATAAAACGTAAAATATTTGACATCCATCGACATCACGCTTGCTAATACTCCTTATACATAATAAATATAAAATATAAACCTTCCAACATCGGTTTAAACATAAACCTCCAAAAATAATTATCGTTCAAACTCATCCAAAAATTTCAAAAATAATCGTAAAATAAGATTAAGCAATGACCTCGGTTTTGGGTTGTCACACTCTTATGGGCATTGGTAGCGATGATAGACCTAGCTTTAATCTTCCACGCATCACCAAGACTTTTAAGGAAAGTAGTAATGATATCAGCATCATTATACTCTGTTCCCATAAAGGTCAACTTGCTAGTGATGTCAAGAAGTCTGCTTCTTACCTCACTTAGTTTCTCATTGGGAAGAGCCTTAAACACATCATACTCATGCAAAAGTTGTTTCTTCTTTTCTAAGGCAGTATCATCATTACCACCATAGTTGACTTGAAGAGCTTACCAATGTTCTTTGGCAGACTCAAAGCTTCTATACTTATGCTTATTGTTTGGACCCAGAGAGAGTTTGAGAATGTTTAAGGTATTCATGTCATTCCTTCTCTTGGCTATATCAGCAGTTGAGACAACTCTTCCATCCTCAGGTCTTTCTTTACGTTCTTCAGCAGTAGAACCCGTACCAGACCTTGCTAGAATAGCAACAACAATCTTAGCTGCTTTATCGAAGTCGTTTCCATATTTAATAATCTCCTAGAGAGTATGATCATGAATTTGAAGGTATTGTTCAAAATTGAACTTCCATTGTTCAAAGTTTTCAGGGTCGAGCATGGGGATTTTTAAGTTGTGGGTTGATGAGGAAGAAGATTCTGTAGCAGACATCTTTTCTTGTTTTAGGGTTTTGGTGTTTTTAGGGTTTACTGTTCTTCTAGATCAAAGTTCCTCAACAAGCTCTGATACCACTTGTTGATCCCAAACTTAGATCGATTAGCTTTGTGTTAACGAGATTGAATAAAGTTTAACACTTAGATAAACTTTGTTGTTATATGAACAATTCAAGTCTTATGCGGAATTAACACTTAAATTAAAGAACAAGTAAAAAAAATAAACCAAACTTTCACCTTTGATTTATCAAACATAGATACAATGAAAGTCAAAATACTGAATAATGTGTGTATACTATAAACCCTACGACCTCCTTTTATAACATAAGGAGTTATGTACAATGGATAACCTATCAACTATTTTAGGAAAAGATAAATATAGAAAATACAATATTTGAGTATATATTTTATTCAAATAACAAACGTGTTGACTAAGTTTTCCTATCAGTGCTTGGAATTCTTCTTGTCAGCGCTTAAATATTTCTTGTCCTGCTTGATTTCTTCTTATCAGTGTCCAATTAACTCTTGTCAGCGTCTAAGTGTCTTGGCTCATTTTATTCCCAACACGACTAAGTACTGAGGCTAGCACTGGAACAATCACAACAAGGTGTTAGTAATGATGTCTTGGTAAGCATTGAAGGGGTTGAAGAATGAAAAAGAAATGTAAGGATAAAGGGTGTAAAGAAATTAGCACTCCATACAATTTAGGCAGAAACCGGGTCAGCACATCATGAAGATAACTCATCATGGACCCAATGATGTAATGCACAACCCTTACCTAGCTACTCAGGCTTCTCTCAAAAGAAGTTTGTTTTATTGTCACGGAGAACAACATGACTTCTATTAGCTTTCTTACTCTGAGATAGTTGATATTGAATAGGTGTCATCTGCTCCAGCCTTCGACCACGAAAAGTGCACAAATCGAGTCTAGAGCCTAGAGATCAATCAAATCTTGTTAGGACACACGGATGACGAACAAGAGAGTCCTACGCTATATCCTTGCGATATTGGTAGAACACTCAGAGTGATACTACTTAGTATTCACAATGATGAGTGGAAATCCTTCCAGTGTTAACATCAAACAGCACTGCGGTAGGTCATGTGTAAGATTCTTTATGAATTGAACATGTGTAACCTGAAAAGCAACAGTGGTTTGATTCTGAATTGATTCAAACTCGTTTCAGGTTTCTACACAATATCTTTATGGTCTTCCCTTCTACGGTAGGTGACTTGTGAGATTCTTATGAATCAAGCTTGTGTCAACTCGAAAGCAACAATGGTAAGATTCTTTATGAATCACACTTGTTCCAGAAATTTGAATTGACGACTTTAATCAAGCGGATATTTATCCAATTGATTCACTCTTTATGTTCGCAGTTTTGCTTTGAGACGATCGAGTAAAGAGAACGGCTAGTACAACCGCGAAACCCTGTCAAGGAGATTCTTAATTGAATCTACCTAATCATAGGTACGGTATTTAATATCATATAACGGTCTTCACCGACCGGAGGTAAAACGCTACCAATTTAGGACGAATGTCAAAGCCATTCAGTTCATGTCTATGTTTTATCTCGAGAAGGTGGCGTTACGGTGTACTCAGCAAAGTCAAAAGATTCAAAACCACATACTCATGACTAAAGACATATTCAATAATTAATAGTGTGAGCATGTGGATAAAGACACAAGATCGCAAGATGGCAAAGATAAGTCAAGGATGATTTGAAGATCTCAAGATCAAAAGACAAAGTCGAAAGATAACGACAAAGGCTCAAAGATCACAACATCAAGGAACAATCCTACTATTACACGTTCAAGACTCATTTATGGCGAGATTAGTAATCTCTAAAAATCTCTAAATGACAAAGGATAATGAGCTCTCATTGGGGGAGATTGTTAGCCTCAAAATATTGAGTCAAACAAGAATGTTTGGTCATATGTTAATTATGTATCGTATTTTAGAACGTTTTAATAGGTAGTAGGTTAGTCATGTTTTACGGGCTTAACTTTAAGCTAAAGTTCATTCATAAGTAACTAAAGCCTAAAAGGAAAGCACAGCCCAAACATATAGTCCATAATCAAGCCCACATGTAGGGGGACTATAAATACCCTTCCTGGCATGTTAGGAAGGGTGTTGGCTCATTTGTAATTCTTACTCTCAATATAATATTCACCAAGTTCCAACCATTCTCTCTCTTTTCTCTCTCTACTTTCTCTCTCTAGAAAACATCTACCTTCTATCTACCTTTCTTGTTTAATCATCACATATTATATGGGACAACACACATAATGTTTATGAAAAATATTGAGATTCTTAATATTTCATTTTTAATTCGTTATTCTCGACTCAATACGAATTGATTGTCCAATAGAAATCAAGTTAACTAATTGCTTTTAGTGTTAGATTTATAAGATTTTGGTAATCTGGGTCTAATTTTCACAAAGCACGTAAAAATGTAAAAATATGATTTCTTCGTATCCGTACTATGCTAAAAACAAAGTGCACATACCACACATAATGCTAAATGTACAAGTAATCAATGCACAAAATATAAAATTTCTCAAAATATAAAGTATACAAAAGTATAAGGACTAAAAATGTAAATTCAGAAACTTAAAGGACTTGAAATGAAATTATAACAAACTTGTAACCAAATAGTAACAAACTACCAAACTACCCTAACTGAAATTGTAACTAACAACTAATTCTAGGGATTAAAGTGAAAAACCTAAAAAGTTATTACTAATTCTAACAGATTACAACATCTCCTAAAAACTAGGGACCTAAATGCAATTAATACTAGTGTTTAAGTAAAAACAGGCAACATTGTATGAATAAGCTATATCAAGAGTTCTAGTCCACCAAATAAGCTGATTTTTGTTTCAAAAAGCTTCTAATTCAAAATTACTTAGTCAGTTCAAAGGATTCTAGCTGAAATGGTCTAAAAGCTTAATAAGCACTTTTTTAGAATAAGCACTTTTAAGAGAACAACTTATTAGAATAAGCACTAAAGCTGAAGTGCTAAAAATATGTTCAATAGGCCAAATAAGGAAGACCTATCCAAGAAAATCTCAAAAAACTCCAAAGAATAAGCTAGAAAATCAAATAAGCTATTTTCGCTTATGTTGACCAAAAGTTGACCAGCGTTGACCTAGTTTAACCTTGGTCAAAACTTATTTTACCAACTTATGCAACTGATTTATGGAAGAAAATCACTACTTTTATGAAATAAATAAGTTGGAATGAGAATTCTGTTAAGCTTTCATCACAAAAACTTGCATTTTCTCAAAGGCTTGAGCTATGGCTTATTTCTTGCTTATCAGTGAGAACTGTATACTCTAACCTATATCACTAGAAAGCTTGGATGATAAGCTCTACTCAGAAACAAGAATTACTTCGTAACTCTAAGTAATCAAGATTTGGCAAGTGATTGAAAAAGGCATGTTTTTGGGAAGTAATCTTACCCAAAGTCTTTGTAGTACCTTTTGCCTGTTTGACTTACCAATTGACTCCAAAATCTTGTAGGTTTACTTAATACCAACTAGTGAGTGTATGTGAACTCTAAACAACAAATTTTAACCACTAGTTCAAGATTAGTGATCTATGCTAAACACTAGTTAACAGAATAAGCTAGAATTAAGCTATGAAGACTTGATGAAACTAACAAAATAAGCTAATTAACACTCAAAACACATCAAGTAGCCAAAGTAGAACATATAGCAGGCATCAACAAGTAGAATTACACTAAGAAGCAAAGCTGAGCATGCAGACTAAGTTTTTACGGGAATTTGTAAAGAAAGGCTTATAAGTGTGATTAAAGGCTCCTTTGATGGAGAAGTGGAGCGCTGAGCTTACTTTTTAATCAACCAACACCAATCAGCTACTCTACACTGCTACAAACCACATCAATCATCATCATTAATTTCCCCCTGCTACAAGGTCTGATCAAGAATAATGGCTATGGCTGTGCTAGGAATGAACTGATTATGTCTGATCTTCTTGTTAAATCTTCCAAAGTATCAAAACAACTCCATTGTTCTTTCAAGAACAACATAATCAAAGCATATAACAACAAGATAGAAGTATGCAAGTGAATTGAGAATGAGAGTGAATTTAGGGAAAAGTGAATTTCATTAATGGAGTTATTGTTACAACTGAACTAACAAACTAACTAACTCTCAAAGTGTTTGTCAGACACCTTGAGAGAAGTTAACTAACTATGTGAAATAAGATTGAGAGAAAAGTGAGAAAGTGTGTGTTTTTACACACTAGGCTACATACATAAAATGAATGATACAAGGGGTATTTATAGAGTGAAATTAGGTGCTGGGGAAGTCCAATGATGTAACACCCCCATATATTCATACTTTTGTTCAACAGAAGAGTCGTTGGTGTTACGGGATAAAAATCGCGTCGTTTAATAATAAAGCATTTTCGATTCATGAATATCAAATTTACATAGGTCCCAAGTCATAGTATTTCATACAATTTTACAAAACATGTGAATGGAAATTATTATTTAAGTGCGGACCATAAATTCTTGTCGTCTTCCCGAGAATTACCTTCAAGTACCTGAGATAAAACATGTTAAAAGAAAAGGTCAGCGAAAACGCCGAGTGAATTCATAGAGTTTAATCAAAGCCATTAATATATCATCGGTATATAATTATTACCGAAAATCATTTTGTACAAATCTTTGTAATAGGCCATAAAATAGGCCAAAGATATTTTAAGCAATTCTTAGTCGTAAATCATAATATAGGCTTCTGCCTTCAAAACAATTATACGAACCACTGTCGTAAAAACATCATACAATACGTTTTATAACGTTGTATAAAGTTTAATAAATACCGTTATATGATAATGGTTATATAAAACCAAAACACGAGCATAATATCAATATTAAGACCCCGTATTGCTAGTCAGGCAATATATCGTAAATCAATGCGTATATTAGTATTTTCGATATTGGATTATTATAAGCCGCATGACATTGCTACCTTACTATAACAAACAACGGGTAGCTAACCCGAAACTCATTTTCCCATCTAAAACAGCGTGTCGTCACAATAATCACGCCTATATAAATCTTCTCATACATAAATTCGCTTACCAATCAATGTGGCACGACGGGGATCAACCGTCAAGCGCGCGAACTGGGGTGATCTTCCCCAAATAGTACTATTATGTGCATAAGCGTCTACCAAATCCCGGTAGTTCACAATTCATGCTAATGGGAAATTTAGTGACATAACCCAACTATAATAATCCATTTCATTTTATACATCGGGTCATATAATCATTCATCGGTTCATATAATCATTCGGGTCCAAATCAATAAACAAACAATCGGGACAACTGGTGTCCTATTTTTATTGAAACTAACATGTTATCTCCCTCGCAGGTTTATAAAACATTTCATAAAACATTTAAAAGAGTGCGAGGCTATGAACTCACGTTGATTAGGAAAGGTGGTTATCGGCGATTTAGATGTACGGTACGTGCTTCAATCACGGAAACCTAGACAAATAATACTTGGTCTTAGACTCTTGTCCAATGACTTTATAAAAATAATGGCTATGTATATATATGATGATATTATAAGTATGATGATGATCATGTTAATGCAATAATGCCTAAAAACGTTACTTGCATTTTTCGGTCTTGCTTAGTTTTGATTACGACAATATGTAAAAACAAGCATTTACGAAAACAACGAAAAACGAATTCTTGAGTTCAAGTATTTTTCATTTTACCCATTTTTACTTAAGGTATGGATAAACAAGTACTAACCTTAATCAAGTGATCAAGTGATTTAATCTTTTCTTAAAACTCACTTTTTATTAAGTGTGACAAGTTTTTATTAAACTTTCTTTTTAAGAAAATGTTTTATTAAATTAATTATTTGAAAATTTGAAAATGGCATATTCTTATTTGGTTAAGAGTATTCTATCAGGATATTTTTTAAGCCAGATATGACCTCCACCACTAAAGGAAAAAAAGGGAGCGGAGTCTAGTCCAGCGGTTCCTTAGCTCCTAGGCGGTTCCTTATCGATAAGGTACCGCGGGCTAAGATAAGGAACCGCGGGCAGATATAGTCGTTGGCCCTTTGTCCTATAAATAGTGGACCATTCTCAGCTTTTCAATTCACCTCTTTTGCACATCTATTTCCAGATTCAAACACTCTTCTTTAATCATTCAAATCTTTGATCATTTGTTTGATTACTACTTGTTTAAGAAGTGAATCTTGTCCTTCCATCCCTTCCTCTCCAAGTGCAAAGAGAAGAACACTATCCTTGTGAAGTGTTGAGTCCACTACCAAAGATCCATTGAAGATCTAATTTTATACATTTGTAGTTGTGTCATAGTTGTGAAGATCCAAGTAGTTGTGTTTATTTGGAAGTTGTGTATGTACTAAGTATAGTTGTGTAGATTGGTCCTAGCTACGATTAAGGCTCGACTTTTAGCTTAGAGTCGGAAATTGGTTAAGCGACGTGTACGGTTTTCTCCACCATAAGGAGCTTGTTGTGTAGTGAACTCTCGAGTAAGGAGTACTCGAGGAGTGGAGTAGGAACGAGGAGTGAGCTTCGTTGCCGAACCACTATAAATCCTTGGTGTTCGGTTTGATCTTTCTTTACCCTTAACTCTTTACATTCTTTATTCTTTGTGAATATATTTTTGTTAGTATTAGTTTAGTTACACTATCATTGTTCATATTGTGCATAAGAAGATTTCACATATTTCCTCAAGCCTAAGTTTTTGAAAAAGGATTTTTGAAAACCACATTTTAACAAGTAAATATAAGAAACTATTCAACCCCCCCCCCCCCCTTCTAGTTTCTACAATTGGTATCAGAGCGGGTTGCTCAAGAATTTTTAAAGTATATTGTATTTTAAAACTTGAATCAATCTATGGATTCCAACAAATACCTAGAAGGGCAATCTATGCAAAGACCACCACTTTTTGAAACCGATAGTTTTATTTATTGGAAAAATAGTTTTGAAACTTTTGTGAAATCAAAAGATTTAGATCTTTGGCATGTTATTACCAATGGTGATTTTTTACCCTATCAATTTAATGAATCTAAAACAAAAGAATTGGTCACTTTTGACAAAGCTAATGACGATACTAAAAAGAAACTTTCAAAAAATAATGAGGCTAAAATGGTGATTTATAATGCTTTGCCTAAGAAAGAGTATGAAAGAATTTTTATGTGTGAAACCGCTAAAGATATTTGGAACACTCTTTTAGTAACCCACCAAGGTAATAGTCAAGTCAAAGAAAGCAAAATCGATCTTCTTGTCCAACAATATGAAAAATTTGTCATCTTAGAAGATGAAACTATTAAAAGTGCATTTGCTAGGTTTAACACCATTATTACTAGTCTAAAAGAACTTGATGAAGGTTTTTCTAGCAAGAACAATGTTAGGAAGTTTCTAAGGGATTTACATCCAAAGTGGAGAGCAAAAGTCACGGCGATTGAAGAATCGAAAGATCTCTCAACTTTATCACTCGATGAACTCATAGGCAACTTGAAGGTTCATGAGATGATAACTTTGAAGGACTCGGAATTAGTGAAAACCAAGAGTGAAAGAAAATCTCTTGCACTTAAACCCAAGAAGGCTTAAAGTGACCATGATAGTTCCTCGGATAGCGATGACGAGGAGTATGCATTGGCGGTGAGAGATTTCAAGAAGTTCTTCAAGAGACGAGGTCAACACGTTAGGCAACCCAACAATGACAAGAAACCATTCTCAAAGAATCGGTTTGTCAAGAACAAAAAAGGTGATAGGAATTGCTTTAGATGTGGTGATCCAAATCACTTCATTGGTGATTGTCCAAAGCCCTCTCGCGATAAGAATCACATGGCGTTCGTTAGTGGCTCTTGGAGCGATAGCGGTGAAGATGATGATGACAACCCAAAGAGGAGAAATGTCTTATGGCTCACACTTCTAAAGAGGTACATTCCGAAACCGAATATTATAGGAATGATAGCTCCACTTTTGATGATATTGAATTTGAAGGCAAATATGATAGTTTACAAACTTAGTCTTAAATTCATAGAAAAGAATAAAATCTTAAAATCAACCAAAACTAAGCTTGAAAATGAGATCAATGAACTTAGGGAGAAATTGGCAATACTTGAGAAAAATAAAGAAGTGGATTTAGGTTGCTTAAGTTGTGAGAAACTTAGATTAGAGAATGAAGATCTCAAGAGCACCTCCATTAAATTGGAAAAGTTCATGAAAGGTACTAGTGCTCTTGATGATATGTTAAACAAACAAGTTGATTCTAAGGAAAGACTTGGTCTAGGTTTTAACTCAAATGAAGCCTCAACTAGTGAACCTAAACAAGTCAGATTTTCACAAAAATCACCCTCTGTACACGGTCCCAGATTGTATGGGGCGGTTCCTTATCACTATGGAACCGCCGCCATAGATAAGGTACCGCGGCCAGAAGATGAGTTTTGTGAAAATCATGAACTTTCTGAAAAGTCAAAATCAGGTGAAAAACCAAAGCATCTTATTGTTAATAAGGTAAAATTACCCATACTTGACGACAATGCTATTGATAAGTTCTACAAGCCATTAAGTAAACCTCTCATGGGAAATAGAAGTTTATCTAGACCATCTTCTACTCCACCTAGAATACGGAATGAGTCTAAGCCTAGAAGTAGAACGACAACGCCTAGAAGAGATAATCAAATCAATTCACGATCTAGAAGTAAAACCCCAACACCTAGAAGAAATGATCATAACTCTAAACCTAGATCAAATACACCCAGGAGAAATAACAAACAACAAAATGGTTATATGAATTACTACCCTCCTCCATTTTGTTCTCCATGGGGAACCCCTCCTTCATTCATGCATCCCAACCAAATGCAAAGGATGTTTGGAACTAATAATTTTGGACCCATGAGATATTGGGGACCAAATGTTTGATCTTGTGTGTTGTTACCTAGATATGCTTGGGAATTGATTTGGAGCCCGACGAGTGGAATAAGGATAGTGGATGTTCTAAACACATGACGGGTAATCGAAGTTTGTTCTCGCACTACAAAGCATATGATGGAGGTAACGTCACATTTTCAAGTAGTCTACGTGGTAATATCATTGGAAAAGGTACGGTTTCTCTTGACTCTATGACCATTGAAAATGTTGAGCACGTAGATAACTTAGGGTTTAACCTTTTAAGTATAGGTCAAATTTGTGACAATAAGTGTAAGGTCATCTTTTCGGAACACGAAAGTGAAATCGTAAAAGATGGAAAAGTCATTGGAAAAGGTGTTAGAAAGCATGGGCTTTATGTCATGAAGGTTAATACAAAGTCAAAAGACAACATATGTCTTGCGACTATAGATGATAGTTCTACTCTTTGGCATAGGAGATTAGGTCACACTAATATGCGTTTAATTCAATCTTTAGTCTCTAAGGAGTTGGTAAGACACCTCCCCAAGATGAAGTTTGATAGTCACTTTTGTGATGCTTGCAAAGTTGGAAAGCAAGTTCACTCAAGTCACAAAGCCAAGAATTTGGTTTCGACCTCTCGGTGATTAGAGCTCCTACATATGGATCTTTTTGGACCTTCCGCCATACGGAGTTATGGAGGTAACCTTTATACCCTAGTTATAGTTGATGACTACTCTAGATTCACTTGGACTAGATTTTTGGCATCTAAGAATGAAGCTTTCGATCATTTCGAAATCTTTAGTCGAAAAATTCAAAATCAACTAGGATGTCCAATTGTCTCTATTAGGACGGATCATGGTAGGCAATTTGATAATGAAGTGTAATTTAGTGCCTTTTGTGAAGCTCATGGTATTACCCATAACTTCTCGGCTCCTCGTACTCCACAATCAAATGGGGTAGTTGAAAGGAAGAATAGTACTCTCCAAGAGATGAGTAGGACGATGCTAAACGAGCAATTTTTGCCTCAAAAGTTTTGGTGCAATGCCGTGGACACATCGACTTATATTCTCAACCGAATTCTTATTCGACCTTTCCTAGGAAATACCTCCTATGATATTCTTAAAGGTAAGAAACCCTCATTGGAATACTTTAGGGTGTTTGTAAGAAAATGCTTTATCCTCAACACCAAAGACTACCTTACCAAGTTTGACCCAAAGTCTTACGAAGGTATCCTTTTAGGTTATTCCCAAACTAGAAAAGCCTACATTGTCCTAAATAGAACCTCGGGGGTTATTGAAGAATCACTCAACTTAACCTTTGATGAAACCCCTCCCTCACCCAAGACACCACCATTGGTTGATGATGACTTGGATGAATTAGAAGTAGTAAAAGACAAAGAGGTTAGAAAAATAGGAGTTGAAGACCTTAATGTTGAAAAGGAAGTAAACATTAAGGAGTCTAGGGATCATACTCCCAATAATATCATTGGTGACTTAAATCAAAGGACCCTAAGATCTCAAGTCCAAAACCAAAACAACTTCTTTTGTTTCGTCTCCTTGATTGAACCAAAGAATGTTAAAGAAGCTTTGACGGACGAGAGTTGGGTCATTGAGATGCAACAAGAATTGAATCAATTCGTTGCCAATGATGTTTGGGAACTTGTTCCTCCACCTAGAAGTTCTACCATTATAGGAACCAAACGGGTATATAGGAATAAGTTAGATGAGAATGGTGTTGTGTCTCGTAACAAAGCTAGACTTGTAACACAAGGCTATAATTAACAAGAAGGGATTGGTTATGACGAGACATATGCATCCGTAGTTAGATTAGAATCCATTAGAATCCTTTTAGCCTACGCTTGTGCCTTAGACTTTAAGCTTCAACAAATGGATGTAAAGAGTGCATTTCTTAATGGTTTGATCAATGAGGAGGTATATGTGGCTCAACCTCCCGGCTTCATTGATTTTGAGAAACCGGATCATGTTTACAAGCTTAAGAAGGAACTTTATGGTCTCAAACAAGAACCCAAAGCTTGGTATGATAGACTTAAAGCGTTTCTTGTTAAACATGAGTATACCATGGGGATGGTAGAAAATACGCTCTTTACAAAGAAGAAAGGTCCTCACCTCATAATCGTACAAATATATGTTCATGACATTATATTTGGCTCAACTTGTCAAGAATTGTGTGATGACTTTGCCAAAAGCATGCATGATGAGTTTGAAATGATTATGATGGGAGAACTTAACTTGTTTTTAGGACTCCAAATTAAACAAATGGACGATGGTATTTTCTTTAGTCAATCTAAGTACGCTAAAGAAATGCTAAAGAAATTTGGATTAGAAGAATCTACACCAATGAAAACCCCTATGGCCTCGGATACTAAACTCACCGTAGATGATGATTGTGAGTCGGTAGACAACACCAAATATAGAGGTATGATTGGTAGTTTGTTGTACCTAACGGCAAGTCGACCGGATATCATGTTTAGTGTTTGCCTTTGTGCTCGCTTCCAAGAGGCTCCCAAAACCTCTCATCTCGAAGCGATTAAGCGTATCTTCCGATACATTAAAGGCACTATACATTTAGGATTATGGTATCCTAAAGGGACCGGCGTAGAAACCATTGTCTACGCGGACTCGGATCATGCGGGAGACTATGTGGACCGGAAAAGCACTAGTGGAGTTAGTACCTTCATGGGTTGTTGTTTAACTTCTTGGTTCTCCAAGAAACAAAACGCTCTTGCAATATCCACCACGGAAGCCGAGTATGTGAGTGCCAGAAAAGCATGCCAACAAGCTCTATGGATGAAGCAAGCGCTTGTTGATTACGGGATTTCTCTTGATAATGTTCCCATCATGTGTCATAATAAAGGTGCTATAGACCTTAGCAACAATCCTGTGCAACACTCGCGAACCAAACACATAGAAATTCGACACCATTTTCTTAGGGATAATGTTCAAAAGGGGAACCTTTCTATTGAGAAGGTACCCTCCGAAGACAACTTAGCCGACATCTTCACTAAGCCACTTAAGAGGGAACCTTTTAATTACTTGCGTCTAGGTCTAGGATTAATGGAACATCTTCCTTAATTTCCTTTCCTTTTATGTGTTTTCTTTTACCTCTTTGAGTTATTGAGTCTTCCAAACTCTTTTTGAAAAACCTTCTCTTCTCCTTTTCAAAAATTCTCAAAGTCTCTATCGAAAATGGATGAGAAATACGTTTGACATTGTTAATTCAATCTAAAAACAATTTTTCATAGATTCTCGCTATTAATCTAGAGCTTACATAATTCATATGTATGATTCTCTCAAACATAGCAAGAACAAGATAGAATCATGGAGGATCATTGTGTCATGACTTAAGGTCTTGTCTTACACACCTCGTACATCGATTTTTTTATCCATGTATTTTGGTCAAATCTCTATTTGGTAAGTTTGCATATGTTTTCTTTGTCTATCTTTGCTTTTAAGCATATCCTTATGATAAGTTAGACTAGAAAAATAAGATTTGCTGAAAAATCTTCCTCCAAACACCAAACACTGCCTCTGTAGGCGGTTCCATATGTGAACCGCGGTGCCTTATTGATAAGGTACCGCCAGCCTTGATAAGGAACCGCCTACAGTGCCTTCCTTTTTCGGATTTTTGTCTGAAACTCCAGATTTGCTCCAACATTTTTGAGAATCTTTGTTTTAAACCCTTTGACCACCCCAAAAATACCTTAAACCTTCCCTATTTGGACCATAAGCATTTTGCATTACTTCACATCCCAAAATGTCTTATTCTCCCAATGAAAGCCTTGAATCTCCTCCATTTTCTCCAATTGCTTTCAATCCCAACTCACCCAAAAACCATTACAATCCAAACTCACCCAAGAACACTCTTAATCACATCTCTCCTACCAAGAATGTTGATTGTGGAACATCTATTCTTCCACCACCACCCTTTAGTGTTCTTCCTCCTTCTCATGAAAATGTCATGCACCATGGAACATATTGTCATTGTTGTCAATATCAACATCTTGCTATGGCACAACTCCTATGAGCTACATCAAGAGTCTCTTAATCAAGCCCCCTCTTTACTATGATTATGAGATCTCCAACAAGCCACCACCACCACCCTCCGCCATTACCTTGTCTTTCATATAAGCATTGGTTGCTTATCCACAAGACACCAAATTCAAGCAAATCTTAGAAATCCCAGAATAACTAGGATTAGATTTATGCTTTTGGCTTGTTTCTTTTTCCATACATCTTTGTATGATGTTTTTTTTTAGTAACCTATCTTGGATCTTTGTCTTTTTGTTTTCTTCTCTTTTATTTTGTGACCTATTGCTATATCTTGTTGGTTGTTTCTTTTGTTCAACTAACCCTTCTATGTAGCTTGTCACCATATCTCGGTTCCTCGGTGCCCCAAGCTAGGGGGAGTAAGCACCAAGGGGGAGTCTTTGCAAAGTTCGTCTTTTCATCACCGACTTGTGCAAACTTTTTGCTTCGACAAAGGGGGAGAAATGAATAAACTCGTCTTCGAAAATCTTGTTTTGTTTGTGATTGAGTTTATGTATTGTCGGAATCAAAAAGGGGGAGATTGTTAATGCAATAATGCCTAAAAAAGTTACTTGCATTTTTCGGTCTCGCTTAATTTTGATTACGACAATATGTAAAAACAAGCATTTACGAAAACAACGAAAAACGAATTCTTGAGTTCAAGTATTTTTCATTTTTCCCATTTTCACTTAAGGTATGGATAAACAAGTACTAACCTTAATCAAGTGATCAAGTGATTTAATCTTTTCTTAAAACTCACTTTTTATTAAGTGTGACAAGTTTTTATTAAACTTTCTTTTTAAGAAAATGTTTTATTAAATTAATTATTTGAAAATTTGAAAATGGCATATTCTTATTTGGTTAAGAATATTCTATCAGGATATTTTCTAAGCCAGATATGACCTCCACCACTAAAGGACAAAAAGGGAGCGGAGTCTAGTCCAGCGGTTCCTTAGCTCCTAGGCGGTTCCTTATCGATAAGGTACCGCGGGCTAAGATAAGGAACCGCGGGCAGATATAGCCGTTGGCCCTTTGTCCTATAAATAGTGGACCATTCTCAGCTTTTCAATTCACCTCTTTTGCACATCTATTTCCAGATTCAAACACTCTTCTTTAATCACTCAAATCTTTGATCATTTGTTTGATTACTACTTGTTTAAGAAGTGAATCTTGTCCTTCCATCCCTTCCTCTCTAAGTGCAAAGAGAAGAACAATATCCTTGTGAAGTGTTGAGTCCACCACCAAAGATCCATTGAAGATCTAATTTTATAAATTTGTAGTTGTGTCATAGTTGTGAAGATCCAAGTAGTTGTGTCTATTTGGAAGTTGTGTATGTACTAAGTATAGTTGTGTAGATTGGTCCTAGCTACGATTAGGGCTCGACTTTTAGCTTAGAGTCGGAAATTGGTTAAGCGACGTGTACGGTTTTCTCCACCATAAGGAGCTTGTTGTGTAGTGAACTCTCGAGTAAGGAGTACTCGAGGAGTGGAGTAGGAACGAGGAGTGAGCTTCGTTGCCAAAACACTATAAATCCTTGGTGTTTAGTTTGATCTCTCTTTACCCTTAACTCTTTACATTCTTTATCCTTTGTGCATATATTTTCGTTAGTATTAGTTTAGTTACACTATCATTGTTCATATTGTGCATAAGAAGATTTCACATATTTCCTCAAGCCTAAGTTCTTGAAAAAGGATTTTTGAAAACCACATTTTAACAAGTAAATATAAGAAACTATTCAACCCCCCCTTCTAGTTTCTACAGATCAAGTGGGATTTTATCTCTTCATACACATTATAGTGTTATGTATTAGTCAAATTTTTGACTAGTTACACTAGTTTCACTTATTTATATATTAAGGAACAATAAGCCCATTAAAGTCCAATATCATTTTATTAGTCAATTTATCTTTTTAAGACCAGGCCTATACTCATATATTGGGCCCAAGTGGGTTAAGCCCATGAGTAAGTCCATTAGTGTTTAGCCAATCTAGTTGGGCTAATATTCCAATAAGGCTACTTTGCCCGTTAATGTCCATAAGTTATAAAGCTTGGGTTTTATCGGTTTTCACTTGTCAAATGTACTTACATATCAGTAGATGAGTTATAAAAAGTTTACATTAGACGGGTCCGACCGTCTAAGTTTTAATTGACGAAAACGTTAATCTTTCGGTTTTAGCCGAAAAGACATAAAACTTATATGTATAGTTTTATAACTTATAAAACATATCAATTTGAAATTTTATAAAATGTCACACTTATTTATCGAAGTATATAACTTATTTTTATAAGTATTATCATAAGTTAGTGGGTTTTAGGTATGTATTTTATACTAGTATTACTTCAGTGCTAATTTTATAATATATACTTTTATGTTACAAATCTGATTATGAATTTTACTTTCACCATTTTTATCATATCTTGAGTTCTACAAGGAGATAGAAGCTCATTTTTGGGCAACAGAAACTACATGATATTTGCTAAAATTAACTCCTATTTTAGCTACTGCTCAATCAACCTCTAAATGTCTCTAACAGTTCATCCAAAACAGACTATACAGATTTGAACTTCAATAATGTTTTGATCATATCTCACTCATTTTATGGATTCCATTGTGTGGCCAATTCTCACATATGTATAAGTCTCACATCTTACTGTATATTAAATAATCCAAGTCATTTTAACAAGATATAATATGGTTCTATACTGTTTTATACAGCCTACAATTTTTGTCATGATTTTAACATCTTTTCATGTAGCTTTTAATCTTTTTAACCAAATTTATCAACACCAAATCCCCACATAATATTTTGATCATCATTAATCATCATATACATATACATAAATGAAGAAAATACAAGATTACATATTCAAAATAACAAGAGGATAGGAAGAAACAATCTCTATACCACCAAAGTGATGAAAAGGTTGAGATTTTGGATGAACAAGGCTTGGTTCTTGTCACCAAATCTTTAATCTTGGCAAATTAACTTTTAAGTTCTTCCAATGGATGAACACCTTCATGGAAATCAGCCCTAAGCCTCTTTGGAAACTCCTTTTCACATGTTAAGATCACCTCCAATCTTCATATTTTCAAGAGGTTATCTACATATGTTGATTATAGCTTAGGTTGTAGGTTAAATTTTTGATGAAAATTATGAATTGGTGGTGGTGTTGGACGTTCATAGAGAGAGAACAAGAGAGAGGAGAAAGTTTAATCTAGATTTGCATGTATGTGAAGTTGTGGTGATGATGGAAATGTTTTTTGTTAGTTGTTTGATGGTTTTGGAAGACTTATGGGACAAGTGTCCCAAAGTTGGTATAAACTTGCCACCCATAGTGGAGGTGGGATAAGTGTCCCACTTTTCTCATCTTCACTAATTTACGGCTACTCCTCGGTTCTAGTTTCCTCGATTTACGTGCCCTCGGGTCGATTTACGAAAAACGTTTTTATAAATTATGAATCTACGGCACAAAATGATTCTAATAAAAATTGTCTCATCAAAAACGGATTTCAAAAGCGTAAATACGTAAACCTAGGGTTTCCGGTTTAGTCGTTAAGGACGTTAAATTTTGCACGTAAGCCCTAATCTCTTCTCGTAAATTTTTGAGTTTATGAACCAATACAAATTAAAATTCCATCATAATATTCAAGAATAAATTTATTTCCTAAAATGTCGGACTGTCACCAAAACGGTGTATGTAAGCGTAAGCACGTAACGTAGAATTCTCCGGTTTAGACGTAGTCGATGCTACTTCAAGACGTAAACCCAAATTTCTTCCCAAAAATGAGTGAGTTCATAATATAACATAAAATAATGTTTTTAAATAATACTTGAGAATAAAATATCGACCATAGATTGAAAAATTGTCACAGCGTTTACCCCTAAATAGGATCTTTGTCCTCAAAGATCAATTTATCTTACTACTCGCTTTTTATAGAGTTAGAGCCATGTGGGTATTTCCTCCACATTCGGTCTTTTCTATCAAGTGTAATTCATTACAATACGCGAGTTTCATCCAACATAACTACGGGAATACGATCAGGCTTAATGTTGACTTACTTTCTCTATCCATGATGTTCACGGGTTTTGATGAATGCAAATTTTCGCCGATCTAAACTTCATCAAGAAGTAATCAGATTTTCAATTGATATACATTTTATCAAGTTCGATATACGAAACATAATTCACGCAGCCCTTGGAGTCCTAGGGTAGATCCAGCTTATATGCCTTTCAAACCAACTTTTACATTATCTCAATGGTCCAATACAACGGGGACTTATTTCCCATGATCTTTTAGATCATTAATTCATTTATCCAAGGTGAAATTTTTTGGCATAACTTCGCCACCCATCCTGCACTTCAAGATCAACATTTCATATTCACATAACCTCCTGCCCACTACCGGTAGTCAATAATGTTGGAAATACGTTTTACGTATTAAGAAGGATCGGTCACTCCAACGATAGTCCATGTAATAGCTCGTAGTTTAGTTACGTGTCTTTACTTAACAAACAACATCAAGCCTAGCCTACAACATGTGTAGGCCGGCCCAAATGTAAGCCCAAGCCCATCTTATGGGCTTGGTATATAAACCCTCTCCTTAGATGGAGAGGGTGTGTGGTTATTCACTTTTTCACATAGTAAACATTGGTTTTCTCTCTCTAGAAGTGTGTGTAATCCACCATCTCTCTATCTATTTCTCTTTCTAAAAACGTAAGCAAGATTTACATTTCTTCAAATGGTATCAAGAGCATTGGGATGATTGTTTAGTTCTTGTGTTTGTGTTCTTGATTCTCTCGCCATTTTTGATCCATTTTCACACGAACCAATTTTTTTTTTGTTTTTATGGGTTAATCTTGATATACTTCATCTTGTTACTTGTTATAGTGATTTGGTATTGTTATTTGGGTTAAAAACACAAAATTTTTGGTTGTTTGATTCATATTTTGGCTTTGAATCTTGATTTGATTGTGTTATTGTACTGTCCGAGAAATAAGGTAAGTTGGTATCCAGTTCGATCTGACTTTGTGTTTGCATAAACCCTGGGGGTTTCTACTTGCGATCCATAGTCACGATCCAAGTTACGATCTTGACTTCGTTAGCTCACTACGATCCCTAGTACGATCCATCAGTCCGATTGCTTAGTACGATCCACACTACGATCAAGGTAAGTTTGTTCAATACGATAACTCGTTGCGATCCATAGTACGATCAATCGTTGCGATCCATAATACGATCACTCGTTGCGATCCATAGTACGATCACTCGTTGCGATCCATAGTACGATCACTTGTTGCGATAAGGAAGTGCGATCAGGGTACGATCGTTGGGTACGATCTGGGAGTCCGATCTGAGTGCGATCATAGGGAGTGCGATCACAACTTCGATCTGAGTACGATCATAGGGAGTGCGATCACAACTACGATCTGAGTACGATCATCACTACGATCTGAGTACGATCATCACTGCGATCTGAGTACGATCCAACATTTTTTCAAAAACGTGTTTCTTTCATTGACCGATCAAGTTTGTAAATCTTGACTTGGATTTTTTGGTTTATCGAGAACATAATTTAGGGGATTTTAACATTATTTCTCGGTTTTAACACACTACAACAAACACATTTACTTTCTTTCATTGACCGATCAAGTTTGTAAATCTTAACTTATCGAAATGGAGTACACATCTCTTACGGATAAGTCCATCCACTCGGGTACGGATAATCGTTCACCAATGTTGGAGAAGTCTATGTACGAGGATTGGACTTCCCGAATGGAACTTTACATGTTGAACAAGGAGAACGGACATCTTATTTGGGCATCGGTGCTCAATGGACCATTAGATTATGGTACAGTGACGGAAGGTACAACTACTCGTCCTCGCACAACGGGTGAATTGACTGGAGATATGAAGATTCAAGATAAATGTGATAAGTATGCTACAAACATCATTCTCCAAGCCCTTCCTCCAGATGTCTACAAACTCGTCAGCAAACATAAAGTTGCCAAAGAGTTATGGGATAGAATTCGTGTTCTAATGCAAGGCACCTCGTTAACTAAACAAGAACGAGAGTGTAAGCTTTATGATACTTTTGATAAGTTTGCCTATGTGCCAGGGGAGACTCTCAATGATTACTATCTGAGATTTACCCTATTGTTGAATGAGCTTAATATCTATGGCATGACAATTCCTACCTTTCAATTGAACACCAACTATTTGAACACTCTTCCTCCAGAATGGAAAAAATACGTGACGGATGTTAAATTGGCTAAGGACTTGCATAACACCAATGTGGATCAACTTAAAGCTTTTCTTCAAAAACACGAATGCCATGTGATCGAGGCTTGGTTGTCTACACCTCAAGTTCATGATCCACTTGCAATGTATGCTTCTCAACAAAACATGGCTTATACTTATCAGCAACCATCATACTTGCAGCAGCCACCACCACACAACTATCAGCAACCATCTTATTCACCACTAATGATGCCACAGCAAGCATTTCAACAAAGTGTTCATCAACATTCTTTTTCATCGCAACCACCATATCAGACATCACCATCACAAGCCAACACTTCTCCAATGGGCTATACCCCTCAGCAAGGATACTTTCCCATTGAAGCACAACCAACACAAGCTTTCTACTCTAATGAACTTCCACCAATCCAAGCATCGGTCTTTACTCCAAATGATACGACAGCTGATGTTCTAAACCATCTCACTGCCTACTTGTCGAAACTTGTTGCAACTAGAGGATTTCCACCAACAAACAATCAGCTCCGCACCTCTTCAAATCCTCGACAACAAGCTACTGTTCAAGATGGTCAAGTAACAGTGCAACCTATTCAAGGAAGGCAAAATTCATATGGACCTCCTACAAGGACTGGGAACAATCAAGCTGTGACTTCTCAAGTTAGTGGAAATGGAAGTCATATTGGTCCTAAAAAGGTTGTGACTTGCTACAATTGTCGAGGACAAGGTCATATGGCTAGGGAATGCACTCAACCGAGGAGGAGAAGGGATGATGCATGGTTTCGTGAGAAGATGTATTTGGTTGATGCTCAGTCTAAGGGGAAGATTTTGGATTCAGATGAGTTAGCATTTCTTGCAGACCCAGGGGCAGCAGATACTGAAGACATTGCAGTCGTTTCCACTTCTAATGCAGCTTATCAAGATGATGATCTTGACGCATATGATTCAGATTGTGATGACATTCACTCTGCCCAAGCTGCTCTCGTTTCTAATCTCTCTCACTACGGTTCTGATGTCGTCAGTGAGGTACCAACCACATCTAATAATATTGATGCTAACCAACATCAAGTTGGGCATGAAAATGACAACCTCGAACAACATTCGGGGACTAGTAACTCAAATGATGTGGTACCCAATCCTACACATTTGAGTGAACCTCAACCAAATGCTACGGCGGGTATAGAATTTTATGCTCAACATGATTTGGTCATGGTGCCTAAACATATTATTGATCAAATGCATATGGCCCTCAGACAATCCGTAGATACGAATTCCACCCTAACTGCTGAGCTTGCGTTGCATAAAGAAAAGGTCAAAACTTTTGAAATGGTCCCTCAAGCAGAGAAAATAACATGTTCTGAATTTGACCAATTTCGTTTTGAAAAGATTAAACACTTGAAAGAAATAGAATCATTAAAAGCTAATCTTTCCAATGAATTAAAAGAAAAGGAGTCGGTTGTCAATGATTTTCAGAAACTTAAAATGGATTTCGAAACTCTTGAGTCTAAAAAGGTTGAATCAGAAATTAATGCTACCAAACTTCTTAAATTCAAGGAACAACAGATTTTAAAACAATACGCTTCCACAGAAAAGGTTCATCTTTTAACTAAATCATTTAAAGAACTCGAACTTAAACGTCTTCAAGATTTACCACCTAATCCCGGTTATGCAAAACAAGCTCAGGAATATATTCCCGGTCTTTATGATATGACCATAATTGGCAAATCAAAAGAAGCGCCTTTTGTTCGTAGTACTGAGGAGACACAGTCACTTGCGGATGAAACACATTCTAAAATGCTTTCAAAATTCCATACAATTGATTATGATCAACATAACAAAGATCAATTTTTGAAAAAGACACGCATTCGCTTACAAAAGGAATTAGCATAATTAACAGTTCTTGTGCCCCAAAGTTTGTCAAATGAAAACCTTCCTAGTACGTCTCCTACACTTGTCAAAACAGATTTAACAAAGTTAATTCCACCGGTAAGCAAGGCGTCCGTTAACTTAAATGCGATTCACCAACACTTATCCGATTTTGACAAGGTCATTTTGGAACGTACGACGGCTTCGGCCATAACGGAAGGTGAATGGAACTTTGAGCACACTAGAGCTGCGTTCCGAAACGAAATTGTTCTGTTTGTAGACAATGTTAAAGCTTGTCTTAGTAATCTTGATCAAAATTTGCTTTTAGAAATAGAAGAAGTTAGACGTGTTTTCAATGGAATGAATGATGCTTATGAAAACAGTTTACTTGAAATAGAACGGGTTTCACGCCAAAATGATCAGCTTCTAAAGCAAGTGATGTCTCATGATATAGTCTCTGTCTGTGTGAATAAAAGTATTGATAATGATTCTATTGTTCATAATGCTGAATCTGTGGATAATGTGGTAGATAGTACTTGTCACGAATCTGACGCTGATTTTTTAAAGCTTCAAGATTCATATTCTTCGCTTTCAAAACGTTTTAATGAGATTCAAACACATTGTATTTCGCTTGAATGCAAGCAACAATTTATTCAAGAAATCTTTGAAACGTCATTCGAAGGTGTTAATATTGATGATGTAAACTTTGAAAACAATTTTCGATTGAATTTACAATCAAAACAGAGTCAGCCAAGTGACAAAGTTGCTACATCTTTGCCGATAGAAATAGAGAAATCTAAGGAGCTTAACTGTGTGAACGTACTTGAGACCGCTGAGAATTTTAAACTTGATCTAGATAATCGAGTTTCCATGATTTTGTCCAAAGTTGATAACTTAAAATAGAAAAATACACGACTCTTCGATTCAGTAAAGCCCGCATGTATTGATACCACTGCACAGAATCAATCATTGATTGAACAATTGAAACGAAAGTCGGTGGAAATATCTGATTTGAGGGAACAAATTTGTGATAAGAATCTGGTCTTGGCTGAGTTAAAGGAAACACTTCGTACTCTAAAAGGTAAGAATGTTGTGGATAACGCAGCCACTGTCTCAGCATCGTCCTCTAGTGCAATCAAAAGGAATCTTATAGCCGTCACACCACTTAACAAGGGCCCTAGGACTAAATCATCTCAAACTTTGGTCACTAAAGATAAGGCGGAATCAAAACCAGCTTCTAATATTCCCATGTTGCCTTCTACAGGAGTAATCACCACTACTAAGGCTCAAAGATCTAAGCTTAAACGAAAAAAGAAGAATGATAGGATCTTGCCCCCATCTAGTAGTCAATTGAAGAAGAAAGTAGAAGCCCAGCCTAGGAATGTTATTTCCGTTTTAAATAAAAAGAATCATGTAGCTAAACCTAAAGGCTATGCGGTTGTGCAGTGTTCTAAGCCTAGTGTGAATTCTAATTTGAAATTTTGGAATTGCAAATGAATGTATGTTTTCTAGTCGTCATGATTCTTGCCTTATTGACCATGTGAATGAGATGTATGCCCGGAAAAATAGATTAGAATGGAAACCGACTGGGAAAGTGTTAACCCAAGTTGGTTGGATGTGGCGCCCCACTGGTAGAACTTTCACTATAGTAGGAAATATGTGCCCTTTGACTAGGATCACTCCCACTACAGCGAAGAAAGCGTGCCCTTTAACTAGGAGTACCAAGGCTACCAAAACACAAGCGTGTCCTTTAACTAGGAACACTGACACTACTTTAGGAACCAAGTGCCATTTAAATAGGTCTACTCCCACTGTAGTGACCGCGAATAATCCAAAACCTAAGAAAGTTGGAACAATAAAACCTGTTAGTGCTAAAACTCACATTAGAAAACGCAGGAAATCTAAGGGTCTCAAAAATGTTAGCAGTTCTGATAATTCTATATCTGTATCTGCTAACATTCCGAAACCAATAGTTTCCAATGCATTGTCTACTGTTGTTGTTGAAAATAGGTGGTCCAAATTGTTCTCTGGTATTTGGACTCTGGTTGCTCCAAGCATATGACCGGAGATCGCTCTCAGCTCAGAAATTTCGTCAGCAAGTTTCTTGGTACGGTTAGATTTGGAAATGATCATATTGCAAAGATAATGGGTTATGGTGAATATCATATTGGGAATATTATAATTTTAAGAGTGTATTATGTGGAAGGTCTCGGTCACAACTTATTTTCTGTTGGACAATTTTGTGATGCAAACCTAGAAGTTGCTTTTCGAGAGCATACTTGCTTCATTCGTAATTTGGAAGGGGTTGATTTATTGAAAGGTACTCGAGGGAATAATTTGTATACTTTGTCTCTACAAGACATGATGGCCGCCTCTCCCGTATGTCTTATCTCCAAAGCATCGAAGACTAAGTCATGGTTATGGCATCGACGGTTATCTCATCTTAACTTTGACGCTATTAATCATTTGGCGAAAAACGAACTTGTTCGTGGTCTTCCTAAACTTTCATTTCACAAGGATCATTTGTGTTCCGCGTGTACAATGGGGAAAAGCACTAAGAAATCTTACAAACCCAAGACGGAAGACACCAACCAAGAGAAACTTTATCTATTGCATATGGATCTTTATGGGCCTATGCATGTTGAAAGTCTTAGTGGAAAAAAGTACATCCTCGTCATTGTCGATGATTACTCTCGGTTTACATGGGTGAAATTTCTTAAAGCAAAAAATGAGGCACCTAAATTCATCATCGGTTTTCTCAAGATGATTCAAGTGCGTCTCAACACTACTGTCCGACGCATTCGTACAGATAATAGAGCCGAATTTGTGAATCAAATTTTACGTGATTATTATGAAGAAGTTGGCAAATCTCATGAAACATCTGTTGCACGCACTCCACAACAAAACGACGTCGTTGAAAGGCGAAATCGCACACTTATGGAAGCTGCTCGAACGATGTTAATTTACGCAAAAGCTCCATTGTTTTTATGGGCAGAAGCAGTATCTACAGCAGTGTACACCCAAAACCGGTCACTAATTCGTAAACGCCATGGTAAAACACATTATGAGCTTCTCCATGGAAAAGCACCAGATTTATCATATCTTCATGTATTTGGTTCTCTTTGCTATCCAAATAATGATGGTGACAATTTGGGAAAACTTCAACCAAAGGCTGATATTGTTATTTTCATTGGTTACGCCCCCACAAAGAAGGCATACCGAATCTACAACCGTAACTCTCGCAAGATCCTCAAAACTATGAATGTTGATTTTGATGAGCTGACAGCAATGGCTTCTGAGCAAAGCAGCTCTGAACCCGCACTTCATGAAATGGGACCCAGTAACATTAGTTCTGGTCTTGTCCCAAACAACCCTACTTCATCATCATTTACACCACCTTCTAGGACTGAATGGGATACATTGTTTCAACCGTTCTTTGATGAATTCTTTACTCCTCCAAGTATTGTTGCTCCAGAACCTGAGGTAATAGCTCCGGTAACCGAAGTTGTCACTCCAGCAACCGAAGCGCAATCAGACACATCTGCACCTACAATTGGTCAAGATATACTCTCAACAAGTAATTCTCAACCAACACATGTTTCAAATACCCATGTCATGCCCATTGATGATGAAGAGGATGATGATGATCACGATTTGGAATTCGCTCAAATGCGTGAACTTCCATTCTTTGGTGTACCTATTCCCGACCCTAATCAAGCCGGGTCATCCACCTCAGAGGAAGCTCCTTCTACAGTTTACTCCAATCCACGGATTCGTGAACATGACATCAAGTGGAAAAAGGATCATCTTATAGATTCTATTATTGGTGACCCTAATCGTTCGGTATCCACACGAAGTCAGTTACAAGAAAATGCAATGTTTTGTCATTTTGATGCTTTTCTCACTGAAGTTGAACCTAAGACATGGCAACAAGCTTTTACTCAATCTTGTTGGATAGAAGCTATGCAAGAAGAACTTAACGAATTCATACGTCTTGAAGTTTGGGAACTTGTCCCATGCCCGGATCAAGTGCAGTTACTCACTTTGAAATGGGTTTACAAGGTGAAACTCGACGAGTTAGGCGGAATATTGAAGAACAAAGCTAGACTAGTAGCTCGTGGATACAATCAATTATTAGGCATCGACTTCATGGAATCCTTTGCACCTGTTTCCCGTTTGGAAGCTATTAGACTATTCCTCGCTTATGCAGCCCATATGAATATGATTGTCTATCAGATGGATGTGAAGACGGCATTTCTTAATGGTGAAATCAAGGAAGAGGTCTATGTTCAACAGCAGGATGGTTTTGTGAATCCTAATTATCCTAATCATGTATACAAGCTTAAGAAGGCTCTCTATGGGTTGAAGCAAGCTCCACGCGCATGGTACGATCTATTGTCACAATTCCTCATTACACAAGGCTTCGCTAAAGGCAAGGTGGATCCCACGCTGTTCATTTAGAAACGAGGTAAAGATATGATTATGGTACAAATATATGTTGATGATATTATATTTGCAGCCTCGACCCAAACCTTATCGGATGAGTTTGGGACACTCATGTCTTCCAAGTTTAAGATGTCAATGATGGGCAAGGTATCATTCTTCTTAGGTCTTCAGATATCTCAGAGTCCCAGAGGCATCTTTATCAATCAATCTAAGTATGCCCTTGAATCGCTAAAGAAGTAGAAGATGGAATCTTGCGACCCTGTGGATACTCCAATGCTGGAAAAATCTAAGCATGATGCAGATCCACATGGAATTGCCGTTTATCCTACACTTTATCATGGAATGATCGGTACTCTTCTGTATATCATAGCTAGTCGACCTGATCTTCAGTTTGCCATATGTATGTGTGCTCGGTATCAAACTCGACCTACTGAGTTACACTTAGCTACTGTGAAACGGATCTTTCGATATCTTAAAGGAACCATTAATCGGGGACTTTGGTATTCGAAGGACTCTTTGATTGCACTTATGGCATATGCAGATGCGGATCACGCGGGTTGTCAAGATACAAGTCGTAGCACAAGTGGAACTTTGCAACTACTAGGAGATCGACTAATCAGTTGGGCATCGAAAAGGCAGAAAAGCGCTGCAATTTCAAGTACGGAAGTAGAATACATAGCTATGTCCGGTTGTTGTGCTCAAATTCTTTGGATGAGATCGCAATTAACCGACTATGGTCTAGGTTTCAACAAAATTCCAATGTATTGTGACAACAAGAGTGCAATTGCCTTATGCTGCAACAACGTTCAATTCTCCCGGTCGAAGCATATTGACATTCGCTACCACTTCATCAAGGACCAAGTGGAAAATGGAGTAATCGAGCTTTACTTTGTCTGATCTGAGTATAAATTGGCGGATATTTTCACGAAGGCTTTAGATCGCGCTCGAATTGAATTTTTGGCCGACAAGCTAGGAATGAGAACCTTCTCGCCTGAGACTCTAAAGGAACTAGCAGATGAAGCGAAAGAATAGTCTTGGTAAAACTATTCTCCGTATCCTTGGTGATCATCTGTATATATTGTTTATATTTTTATCCACAAAAGCAAAATACAAAAATATAAAACCATATAAAAACCATAAAAATTGAAAAATCTTGAAAAATTCAAAAATATTTTTACTTTATTTTTTCAAAGGCATGTCTTTTGGTACGATAATACTTACGGCCTTAGAAATGTTGATTAATATTGACACGGCGCCATAAATAGAGTTCGTACAAAAGTTGTAAATATTTCATAAAACATGCCTAAATGGCTTGTAGTTATTTCAGACTGCAACCCGGTTTTCACATTAAAGTCAAGTATTTCTTATGAAAGCTTTGGCTAACAACGGGAATTAATTTTCTCGGGCAAGGTTTACTTTAAAACCTTGTAAGGGATCAAGTTTACTTTATAACTTGGTCTAACACAAATCTATGTACGTTTCAGTGCATTTATTTGTTAAAACAAGAGAAGTCTTGTTCTTATGAAGCTATCATCTCTACAACCATAGCAATCTACAATTGGTATCTACATCCTTGACGATGCGACTACTCAACCGACGACTACAGCTCTTTCAATAGAACACGGGTCAACAATTGAGGGGGAGCAATTGTTAAGCATTCAGAATCTTCGATGCCGAACGTGCCAAGTTTACAAGTTGGTGTCAAGACTACAATACCATTCGTACATGTGGTGTCAAGAGATGACATCAGACATGACGAGACGACCAACATATGCTGACAAGAACCATTTGATCTTATCATATGGTGTTCTCATCTATCAGGTCCAACCTTTTCAATTCTTTTCTAATATGGTGAATATGTGATCATGTTACAAATCGATATCATATCTCATACATTTGATATCATGAAGATAAAATGGACTTGTATTTTTCTTCCCAAAACCTTTGTTAAAACTTCATTAAATCAATTGATATTAAAAACATCGATTGGGTTAATATTTTTAGTATGGGGGAGAAAATGTGATTTAATATGGGATATTATCACAAATGGTTTGACTTAATGTGCTGGCTCATCCCGACATGTGCGAAATGTTTTCAAATATCGTGGCATATGTTAAGGGGGAGCAAAATGGATTTGCTATCTCAAAATAGATTTTCATGGTGACATATACTTACCCAAAACCCATTTATTTCACGAAGATGAAGATTGTGGTGACATAAGGATGGTAGGATAGGTTAAGTCCTATGATTCTTCCAGAACCGGAGGAATCTTCCCAAGGACATTCCATAGCTAGAAAAGTAGTCCTTAGGAAAGATGGAGAAAGATTGTGAACGTAGATGAATGCCGACCAAGTACTTCTGTTAGCACTGGAACAATCACAACAAGGTGCTAGTTATGACGTATTGGTAAGCATTGAAGGGGTTGAAGAATGAAAAAGAATTGTAAAGATAAAGGGTGTAAAGAAAGAAGCCCTCCTTACAACTTTAGACAGAAACCGGGTCAACACATATGCTATTGAGATCATTTTAATGATTCTCGATATTGAAGACAGACATCATGGACCCAGTGATGTAATGCACAACCCATCCCAGCTAACTCAGATATCTCTCAAAAGGTATTTGTTTTAATCACACGGAGACAACGCATTATCTATTGATTTATTCACTCCGAATAAATTGGTATTGAAAAGGTGGCACTCCTCTCCAGCCTCCGATCACTAAAATCCAAAATGTACGATCGAGTCTAGAGCCATTTGAGATCATCAAATATCTCATTAGGACACACTTCCGTATTTCCTTGCTTCTTCACACATTGTGAAAAGTAAGAAAGATTTTAAGAGTCCTACGCAAAATCTTCATGATCTTGCCTGAACATCCGAGTAATACAAAAGTATTTACAATGAAGATGGAAATCCTTCTTGAGCGAATATCAAAAAGCTCATGGTAGGTGACTCGTGCGATTCTTTATGAATCAAACTTGTGACAACTGGAAAGCAACGGTGGTTTAATTCTTAATTAAATTTAAACACGTTCCAGGCCTCTACGCAATATCTCAGTGATCTTGCCAGAACACTCAGAGTGATACCTTAGTGTTCACGGTGATGAGTGGAAATCCTTCTAGTGTTAACCTCAAACAGCACTTGGTAGGTAACTTGCAAGATTCTATATGAATCAAGCTCGTGACAACTGGAAAGCAACGATGATGCGGTTCTTAATTGAATTTCACTTGTTCCAGGAACATGAATTGACGGCTTCAAATCATGCGGATATTTTTATCCAAATGATTCACTCTTTATGTTCGCATTCAGCTTTGGATGGTCGAATAAAGAGAACGGGTTTACCCGCGAAATCCTGTCAGGAAGTTACTTAATTGAAACTATCCGTCACGGGTATGATATCTGATATCGTCCAACGGTCTTCACCGACCGGAGGTAAAATGCTACGGATTTAGAATGAAATGTTCAAAGCCATTTCGTTCGTGTCTACTTATGTTGCAGCATTTGAAGACGGTGGCGTTGCGGGATCCAAGAAGAAGTCGTCCCCGCATGCTTATACTTTATGCACTTAATATCTCATCTAATTCAAGAAAGCAGAAAAGTTAAGTCTTCCGCTGTATCGAACTCTGAAGCTTTCAAGAATTACTAAGGTATAAGTATGTGGGACGTGAGGTCACGAAGAGGCGAAGATCACAAGTGATGGATGCACAAGATCAAGGCAAGAGATTGATGCTCAAGATTGATATCAAAGATCACATCAGCATGTTCACCAGAAAAGAAAAAGAAAAGAAAGACGAAGACTACGAGCTCAAGACAAGCATAGTATGCTAGGTTTATTTTATTATTGTAACTAGGGTAACACCCTTGTTTGGAGTAACCTCCCTTAGGGGGAGATTGTTGGAAATACGTTTTACGTATTAAGAAGGATCGGTCACTCCAACGATAGTCCATGTAATAGCTCGTAGTTTAGTTACGTGTCTTTACTTAACAAACAACATCAAGCCTAGCCTACAACATGTGTAGGCCGGCCCAAATGTAAGCCCAAGCCCATCTTATGGGCTTGGTATATAAACCCTCTCATTAGATGGAGAGGGTGTGTGGTTATTCACTTTTTCACATAGTAAACATTGGTTTTCTCTCTCTAGAAGTGTGTGTAATCCACCATCTCTATCTCTTTCTCTTTCTAAAAACATAAGCAAGATTTACATTTCTTCAAATAATCAGATCCTAATTTCAACAATCATTTCAGGTCTCGCGGGTCGGGTATTTTGTATGGTTAGGTTTGTCATCATAGGCAACCTTAAACCTAAAAGACATGTCCAACTCACAATGGGTGTATGTCGGGTAACTTCATCCCAATTCCTGCTTACAGATGCTCTAATATTTAGATCCTAACAAGATTCAATCTCGATCCTAATACCACAATTATCAATGATAATCTCTCCAAAGGAAAATGATTATACGGTTTATTACTAAAGGTCAATCATTCAAGCATAAAACAACACTTCTAGTGTTTTGTATCGTTACTTTACCTCGTCCCTTCGATGGGGGTGGTAAACAGTACTCTCATCAAGGTTCGTTCCCAATGACTTCTGAGCAAATCTCTAGAAATTCTATGCGAAGCGAGGATCTTGATAGAGATGATCGATACGGGCACACTATGTTTACACAACTCCTTTAAATACAAAGAGTCAATTTCTTCATTGAGAATTTATCATTAACGGGAATGATATTAGTAGATTTGGTCAGTCTGTCGACGATGACCCAAATCGAATCAAATTCAAATGATGACCTTTGCAATAGTTAAATGTTTACTAATGTATGAGACGATGTCCGCCTTCATAATTTGCCATCAGTACAACTTCTTCAGATAAAGATACATTAACTCAGAAATGGCATGAATACAATACTTAAACTTATGAGATTCCAACATGACTAAATCTCGAAATCCTCCATATTTAGGCAACCACAAGCAGCCTTTTATACACTAACGCCATCGGCTTCTCAATTCTAAGGGTTCACATTAGCCGCGAACCCCTCTTAATATCTATATTATCCTTTTTACAAGCATCAACGATTTTTAAATTGTTCAGGCAAATTATTTTACACAGTCATTACTAAGGAACACATCCTAATTGATTCTTTATCCTTTCTACATAATGTGTCAGTATCTACATTCACCTTCCCTGATGAAATAATTATCATGACCACAATTCACTCAGAACTTCTTTCTTCATATTTTCTAGGTTTTGGTTTCGTCTCAACTATTATCTTTATTAATTTCGCTCAATCCGACGTCTAAAGCGTCGATAATTATTACAAGTAATTAAATAATAAATATTTAATTTTATGAAACGCAACGTAAAAAGTTTTTTAAAATTTTCTTAGTTCGTCCAATTGTAGAAAAAATATTTAAAAATAAACTTGAGTTTAGTTAACACGATTTTTGTTGAAAATAATTAATAAGATTCGTAAATGTTCGAAAAATCTTTGTTTATACTTTGGTCAATATGTTCTTAGTTTGAAAAGCAAAAATTGTCGTTCCAAATTCCAAATCATGGTTTAAATGGTTTCCTCAATCACTCTTAGGTTGTCTTGAGGTATACACAAACATTTACCCCTAAAGGAGTTTAGTTAAAAGATTTGGGTATAAGGGAATTATTTCATAAAATTTCCTTTGATAAAACATTTGTCAAAACATATTTGCACTTTCTTTTTGGTATAACCCAAAGCCTTGATGGCTCTAATCTTTGAAGAGTCAGTATAGATTCCATTATCTATTAATCACATGTTCAAATAATGTAAAGGATTAAACCTTAAATCACATGTTAAATATTCAAGGTACAGGTATTCACTGCTCGGCCAATTCAGGGCAGTTTATAAATAATTATTAACCCCTTCCTATTCTTGTAAACAAATAGATGGTCCTTAATGATCATCAGCATGAATTTATCAAATTACAGCCTACACACGTGGTTCACCAAATTTATGGATGCTACATGTGCATTGGTCAACCCAAACGACATAACATGAAATTCATAATGTTCATTACGAGTTTTGGATGTAGTGACTGGAATAAATAATCTTTTTCGCGGACGCGAAGTTGATGATAACCATGTCGTGGTTCAAATTTTTGAATATACGCTAGAACCTTATAAATGATCGAACAAATCTTCCATCTTGAGTAATGGATATCGATTTCAATCGTCAATTTAGTCCGTTCACGGTAATCCATAAATATAAGGAATGATAACACCATAGCTCTTGATAATGACGAGCTTGGTAGAATAAAAGCTTTCTCCGACAACTCTCTCAGTTATACGGTAATTCTTTTAATTCAGATGGTGCTGACGTACAGTGCACATGCCACAGGTGCAGCACCGGGAATATAATCAATACCAAATTCAACTTGCCCTAATGGCGAAAGTCTAGGTAATTCACGAACAAATACCTCCTAAAGTTTCAGATAACAGGGTCATCTTTTAATAAATTTACTTTAAGTTCTTTCTAGATTACAAGATCTATGACTAGTTCATAACCGTTCATGGTATAATTTCAAGTCTAAATGCAGGATATGGTCATCCATCAAGAATTATTTAGATCACTTTTGATAATCAACATCTTATCTTTTAGGGGATTCCTACTCGAGTTCCCATTAATTTAGACAATGACATCTTGTCATAATCAATCAATACATTTTAATGGCACTACCAACTTTTCAGTTCTATTGCCGTTGATAAGATGTGAACTTCTCAAAAGACTAATAATAACTCACAATCCTTCACAAATTCAAGGATATCTAGAGACATAACTACCATTAAAAGAGTAAGGTCAACGCATAATCTACGCGAGAGAATTTCAAATCAGATAAAGACAAAAACATTAACGAACATGGATATATCCCATGTTTTCATGATTTGAGTACGCATTCGAAAGCACCTCGGATCGTTACCCACGTTGCTCAAAGGCAGTCTATTTAAAAGACAATATAAGAATATCGAAACTCCAAGCCGGATATCAACAACCGATAATTGGATAAGTTTCCAAAGAATCTCACCATGAGAGAATTAGACGAGAAGGGGATATAAATTGTCAATTAAGACAGTTTCCACAGATGAGTAAATTCGATTCAGAAAATAAATGGTACGAGCACATATGTAGGTGTCCCTAACAATATGTCCCTATTTTTCACTTCTTGCAGATCTCATAAAAATTAAACCTTTCACAATTACAAATAAAAATGTAATGTTTATTAACAATTTCATGGTGACTACTAATCAGCCTTGCATGGTCCCTTCCAAATTGTATGTAGGCGCGCAACTATATACAATTTTAGGATTAACGATGTAATACTCAGTTCGTCAAAATTTTGTCATCATGTTTAAAATATATATATTCATGCTTAATGATGAAATAAAAATCAAATGAATTTACAGATATGTTCTTTGTTATGGAAACAATTAAGTTTTCCAAGGTGCTTCATAAACAACTTTATTTCGATAACGATTACTTATAAATCTCACTTTGAATAATCCTTATAGTGATGAAAATTCAATTTACTCAAAGGATACTGTTTTAACTTTATAAAAACAATGAGTGATCTGCAAAAGAGTGATGAAAAGTTGTTCACCAAGAACTAACTACAATATATCAAGAAATGAGCTTAGCCAATTAATCATGAGGTTCATGACCTCGATGGCACTCAAAAGAGAATAATCCACAAGGTAACTCAATTCGAGATGAATACTTGTTCAATGGTTGCATCACTAATGCGAACATTAGGATGAAGAAATAAAAGATAGATAACATCGATACATGTAGGATTTAGCAATCAAAGGTAGTTTTTCCATTAATCACAAAAAAGTCAAAATTGTACCGTAACACATTACGTGTTGCCATGTCATACAATTTCAAAAACTCATCCTACCAACTGATGTCTCAGTTAAGTTAGGGATTTTTAAAAGATACCACAATGAATACTAATCTACAAGAGTTATTAGGTGTTCCACATGTCCCGAGAGATCCATCGGTCCCAATTTCAGAAGAAGATTTCTTCGATTTATTTTTTGGACACTGGGCATCCTCGTCATTGGACAATGGTCTAGGAACAACCCTTAACACAAACCATCAATCATTTAAAACCTTATAATTTAATCACAGGACTTAACGACTTCCTCTTAACAATCTCATATTCCATAAGAGTTAAATTTTACTTTATTCAAGTTTCAATCAACTTATACTCAACACAATATCCTACCTCATTCTCCAATACTTTCAACCTTATTATTAGACCTTAAAAGGGAAATAAAAGCTCGATATGATCAACACTCAATTTCCAATCCTATAGCTCTTACAATAATAGTTATCAAATGAGTCACTAGTATGAAATGACTCACACATTCAATTAGACTTCTCGGAAAGGTACTAGTGGCATGAGGCTTTTGGGTAATAGTTCCATTGTCAGCCTCAAGTGTAACATTCACCCTTTCGATTTCAATTTAAGAATTAGGTGACACCGATTCAGATGACACCTTTCTAGGTGGTAAGGTTTTGTCAAACTCCACTCTATAAAGAAAGATTGTCATGACATCGATATCAGGTTTAATCTCTCCAATTCTTCTTCAAGATTTCAGTCAACTAATATCAACATTTCTACGAATATCAACCATTTAGTTGGGATCATAAATATCCACAACTTGGTTTAGATCTAGAATAGCTAGAATTCCTACAGAAATAGCTTCGATTAATTTTCTAGGGGAGTTAGGGTTTCTTGTGACAATCTACGTCGTATAAATATCTCGTATAAGTATTAAAATAATCATCAAACAATCATGTAATCAAATTACAATATATATATATATATATATATATATATATATATATATATATATATATATATATATATATATATATATATATATATATATATATATATATATATATATAGGGGAGAGTTAAAATAAAAAGACTTTTTATGGTGAGAAGGATAAGAAGGATTTTCAGCCACTAATTTAAAACCAATGGATAAGATCAATCCATACTTCTAACTAACTAACTAACTAACTATCTAAACATGATTTCAAAAAAGTTTTCAAAAAATTCTGAAAAAATTCCACAATGTCGGATATGTTGGTGCATAAAAAAGTTGTGAAGAAAGTTTTTTTAATTTTGAGTTTTTTACGTTTTTTTAATGCACAAAAAATGAAATTCGATGCACAAAAAGGTGAAATTTGGTGTACAAATTTTTTTCATGCAAATTTTTTTTAATTTGCTATAGTTTGATGCGGAATCAAATTTTAAAGCAAAAAGTCAAAAGAAGTTAGGCATAAAAATGAGTTCTTGATGCACAAAAAACGTAAGAAACGTAAAAGACAACGTTTTTGTGCATCAAAATTTCGTTTTTGTGCATTAAAAAAACGTAAAAAACTTCAAATTAAAAAAACTTTTTTTACAAAAGTTTTTTGCACCAACATACCCGATCTACTGGAATTTTTTCAGAATTTTTGAAAAACTTTTTAAAAATCATGTTTAGATGGTTAGTTAGTTAGTTAGTTAGTTAGTTAGGATTATTGTTTAATCTCATCCATTGATTTTAAATCAATGGCTGAAAATCCTTCTTATCCTTCTCACCATAAAAAGTCTTTTTATTTGATCTCTCCCCTATATATATATATATATATATATATATATATATATATATATATATATATATATATATATATATATATATATAATATATATGGGGCTAAGTTTGACATAGGAAAATAAGATGGCGCCATGTCATATCCTATGTGTCATTTTAAAGACATCCTATTGGCTACAAATTTACTATTCTATTTTCGTCCGAGATATCCGAATAAATTTTTTACCAAAAATACGGTTTCGTGTATCCAATCAAAACAATTGGTTGAAACTTTTTCTATTAAACCCTAATCATCATATAAGCATCTTCTGACGACCTAATACAATCTCCTTAACCTCCACCTACACGACCCAAAAACAAAGAACCCTAATCTCTTCATCATTGGTGATCATTATACCATAGATTCTCAAAACATATTGTGGAAAACTAATTCAATGCTTGTATATAACAAGTTTGTCTCCCAACTGATGTTTATATAAGTGTCGACAAGTGGTTGGTGCTCGCTACAGTTTTGGTTTTCATAAGCATGCGATTGATATTATCAATCTTTATTATCCTGTATCTATTTGTATTATTTTCTGTATTGTATTATTGTTATTTGAATTTTTTTTATAATGAATTTGAGCCTTTATCCATTGATGTTGTTTGATTGATGATGATTTGTATTACAGTGCTGAATATTCATTAGAGAAAAGTTCAAGGTGACTTAGCATCCATCTACTAATATCTCGAGTGTATCTAATATATTTTCAAAATATGAATCAGATTTGTGGTAAGGTGATTATTATTTGTGGTTTTTTAATGAAGATTTGCAGCTGGCTACTAAGATTTATTCACGATCTTAAATGTTTTGTGGTTCCCTTAATCATGTTTATAATAACGCTTTTATAAACCTAACATAAGGACTGCGGTATGTGGTAGCGTGCTGCCTTAATTTAATGCATTAGTAAAATTCAGTGTTTATTTGAGATTTAACAGAAGGAATCTGCATCTAGCGGAATTTGGACCTGATATGTATTAACTTTCCGTAAAGTGGGTCACAACTTAATATACACCCAAAATAAAGTCATATGTTGGGGCGTAAAAAGGTGTTGACATGCTACAGGATAATGTTTGCTTGACTGATGTTCGTGATCAAACAACTTTGGTAATATGGTTCTGTACCATAAGAGTTAATCATAGGTTTATCTATAATGAAATTGAAGTTTGACTGCAGATATGAAGGTATGCGTCTAGCCTATTTAAACCAAACCAAACGATGAAGCCCCTCTGGTTTCTTACAATGAATAACAAGGTGTCAAGAACATGGTCACCAATACCCGTGCTGGTAAATGGGGGAGTTTTTTAGTGTTCACGCACAGCTTATTTCGTCTCAGCTGTATAGTAAGTAGTATCTTTGGCGCTTATTCATCAGTATATTAAAATATCTTTGGATCTTGATTATTTATAGTCTTATAAGGTGTATATATTGCTTACTAATTAGTTATTCAAATCTAATTTAAGGAGATCAGCAATTTTGAATGTTTAGCTAGACTATTCATCGACATATTATAGACTATATAATATGTACGTAACCATAAGAAATTTATATTTTAAGGAAAAGGAGGAAAGGCATGAACCTGTCAAGCAGGTTGTAGAGGCCAATGCAGCTGTAACAAAAGTGCATTAGGCTTCAATGTTTAGTCGATAATTACACATAAGCTAAAGGGTAGGCTGAAGATACGAATGAAACTGCAATATAAGTGACCTATTAATATGGTAATTAGATATTCTTATGTCCATGATTAAAGTATAGTTACCCAAATATGGTCATAAGAAGATTCAATACTGCAATCAAGATTTTGCAATTCAGATCATTTTCTGTAAACAAATCATATTTAGTAGAATCTGTTAACAACTCATTTTCTGTTTTTTGGACTAAAGGGAAACTGACGAGTTATGGTTACCGATGAATGGCTTATAGTAGAAGGACTGGCGAATGTGTATGCTCTTGGTGATTGTTCTACCATAAATTCGACGCAGAGTAATGGTATGTTTATGCTCTAAGTTTTAAAAAGGATTTTAAATAGTTTTTTTATGCAAATTCTGAAATTTATATATATGTGAAGGTACCAACTTCTAATTTAGTAGCTGCAATGTGCGGTATCCTATATATGAGTTCGCAGTGAATAAATCCTGTCTTACACCAGTCTATTCCCTTGCATTTTGGCAATATTGAGGGTTTCTTCTAATCAGGTTTCACTTTTATGTTATTGTGTTTGTTATCTATAAGGACAGTTGACGGAGTGAAGCTACCCTAATATCATTTATCCATGTTTTATTTTGTTTTTAGTAGTCATACCTCATATACAATCTGATTTTTTAGTGTGGTTTTCAATATACATGGTGTCACGAGCTTACAAGCTACATGCATGAGCCTACATCATGAATACTTAGAGTATGAGGTTTCAATTTGTTACTGACGGAGCAACAGATAGCTGGCCAAAAGTTGAAGAATGTCTCAACAATCTGATAACCGATGATCAAAATACAGCGATTTTGACTATCCCGATAACTTCAGTGTTATCCGAAGGTAAGCTTTTTGATTTGTGACCTTTGCTTAATGGGAACTTATTGAAAAGAGCTGGTGCATCATCGTCAAGTTCGAGCTCTACTGCGGTGAGTTGTGACTCAGATTACAGGACCCCTTCTACCAGGTCCGGATTAGGGGTGGAAAATGGACGAATCCACAAACTAAGTGTATGGACGAGAACAAAAATGATATGGACGAATCAGACTAGATCTTTTAAGATGCTCACTTTCCTCTGAAGATACCCGTATATCTGAGGAGTGAAAGAATTTGGTTTATCCACAGATTTTATGCAAAATCTTGCTACAACTAATAGTCCTTTAAGCTCTCTCGAATTGTAATTGTTTACAAGATCAGGTTCTATCATGTTACCCATTGATGTTGTGAGCATACAAATAACAGAAAGCTTTCAATTCCTAAACATGATATAGAAAACAAGTGCGCGTTTAATTTTCATTAGTATATTGCTACTTTGTGTTTTTAGTGTAATGTACTAGTAATTTTTAAATGTTTGTAAAATCTTCTACGCAATTCAACAATAAAAATCCCCAGTTGGCATATGTAAAAACCCACATGTAAAAAAGAAGCAGCAGTAGCAAATAAATATAAGATGATGAGTCGAAGTTCAAGGAGATCAAGAGGGAAGATGATATTGTAAAGGCGTAACAGTCTTCAAAAAGGAGGTTTAAGCTCTCTGAATTTGCAACAGCAAAATCAAAAAAAGTAAGCCAAGAACAAGCTTAAGAATAAGGAAAAGAAAGACATGAAGAAAATGCAGCGACCTTCCATGATAAAACTGCTAGCAACCCAGACTTGTAAGTTGAATTTTCTTTGGAATTCCATTTGAGTTTAACTACCATGTTCATATTGCACTTATGAAAGTAAAAAGCTGTAAAATGATTATGTATTAGATACACAGAAAAATATTAGTTTTTTGTGGTGTTTTGCATACAAATTTATAAACTTTATTATCCTCTTACGTAAACTTTATGTTGTTTACTAAGCTAAGGTTTTCACCACGGACGTTATATGTATACATCAAACAGCACACATTGAGTTCTTGAGTTAAGGCAAGTCTTGGCGAGTATGCAGGGAGTTAAATTATGTTTTTCTTTTAATTAGAGAATGCTAAAAGGTACAGTGATAGTTACTTGGTCTTACGTTGATTAGATTACTTGATTTGGAGCTCACAAGAAGAATTTCTATAGGATTCACATATGATTAAGAAATAGGATGCTGATATCCACATCCACAAACAAGCCTTGAGGTAATCTAACAAACCCACCTCACATTGGAATCTCGGGAACCTTTGGACAATACGGCACATCCCCAACTGGTTGGTAATTAAACTTTTAAAACGAAGAGCTTGGCGGATCTCAGTTTGAGGAAAATGATGGATTCGTTACAGAGCAGCAAGTTTGTTTCCCTTTTACTTGATCTTTGTTATGTAAGCATTGAGTTTGTCTTCTGGTTTTTTAATGAGCATTCAAAAATAATTCCCTTAATTATTTTGTATGTTTTTTAGTTATACAACTTTGATTCAATAATAATGGTATCAAATTTCAAGATTCAATACCATATGAAAGCATAAGAAAAAAATATAGGTGTTGCCTTCTTCCTCAACAATCTCTACTGTCACTTCAATCATTCTATTTTTCAAAAGCTGTTAAGCCACCTGATACTCATGTTAGTTTCTAAACAGTCATTGTATTTAGTGGTGCTTGGATCTATTGCAAACCAAATTATGCAGTATATTGGTTTTCAATTCACTGGAAATTTAAATCAAACACCTCATTGACCACCACTGGAGTACTACACCAGCATGAAAATTATTAGTCACTTGTGTACCCGGTTACTCAGGCGGAAAACTCATACACGCGTTTCTCAAGTACAACACTGTTCGTGCGTTCAGAACTTTGCAGACTGTCCACCATTTAACTCTGTGTAGAACTTCGCAGACTGTTTATTGATGGTTATATAGGAAATCGGTCAGATAAGTCGCTTCCCATGTGCACCCATTCCACCCGACATGACAATAAGAAGAGGGGTATTATGAGCAGAGTGTGCAGGTGTTTTATGAATTGAACCCCTTTATGGGTACTTTATTGCGCTATGACTTCACTGTAATTGCCATAAAGCATGATTTAAGACACTGTTACTTGCGCACAAACTGCTATTGTGTATGAAGAAGATGAGAACTTTACGGGTTATTCAAATCTCTCCACTGATAGTCATTAGTCAATTTGCAGTTTGGCTCATGAGCAACACTCTTTATTTTTAATTTACCGTTATGCAACGCAGGTATTTTTATATGGTTTCTTTTACACTAGCAAAGCCATTCAAATCAATCTAATAGCGTGTTTATTTTTAATACAGTGGGCATCTTATAATCCTCAATATATATATCATTTAATATTAAATTCAACTACCCTAGAACAACTTGGTCATATGTATGAATAGGAAATGCCGATGCATCAGCGAGACTTGTCTTATGGTTCTTATTTTAACTGATATTTTGTTTCATCTCCTACTGCATATACTACAATAGTTGGCACTAACAAAGACGGTACCTAATAACTTGGTGAGAGCTCATCTATGCAAAGACATCCTGCTAATGCAATATGACATGCCATATTTGTTACAAACTAAAATCTAGAAATACAATATAGAATAAGCTGTTTCGTTCATAGATACGATTCCTATTATCTTTTTAACTGACCATAATTTCTAAACATGTACTTATTTATGGAATATGATGGTGGCCTACAGTTCTTTTGTGGACTTCCAGTTCCACCAAAATAAAGACAGTGGTGAGTAAAATCTTAATAGTTGCAGTCTGCAGATGGTGACAAGTAACGTCCATGGGATGACGATAGTCGATAGTGTAACATCTGAGATAAAATTTATGGTTGTTATATCCTTGTGGTGAACAAACAAGGCTGTTCGGCATCATGAATCTCATTATTTTGCAACTTTAGAAAAAGGAGTGGGACGATGGTGTATTTTGGCGCAGCTAAGGGGTGTATTGGATTGGAAGGGAAAAGGTGAAAGTTATGGGCATTTTACTATGTGCCACAAAACCAAAATGGAAACATCAAGTATTTCATAAATCCACTAAGTTATAGGATAATAACTTAATCTGTCTCTATAAAATGAAAAGATTGTACAACCCATTCGTTGATTTACCGCTTTAACCGCGAAAAATAATTGCTATGCATAATTGTAGCTGATAATGAAGCGGAATCTTTTTAAAACGAGATGCATCATTACGGTCTTTCTCTCACGGCTCTCATGTAATATGATACCGAAGCTGTATCACGGTACTGTCCTGAACCGATACTGGTTTCCGATACGGTACCGGTAGTATTAAACAAGAGAAAAAAAATTCCATACCATTTATAATTCGGTACGGTACAAAAATGGGTAATACCGAATTTGGTACCACTTTTCAACCGACATGTTTTTTATATTAATTTCCACGTCCAAACACTTCTATTGGTCTAGACACCATTGTCAAATGATTTTATTAGTTTTATATCTCTAAATAATATTATTCTTATCCAGAAAGTTAGCTTTAATATTCGACGCAAACCTAATCACATATCACAAAAAGTGACACAAGACACATGACACAAGACATAGTAGTTTAAATAAGCTACTTTATCTATTATAAACCGGTTGTAGCTAGAGCGATATTCCACGCCAACAAAAACCAGACACAATACACAACACATAGTAGTTAGATGTACCTATAACTAAAACTAATTAAAAAAAATATATATTCCGATATTAGTATAACGAAAGATACTTGCGATGAAACACGTCCTTTGGGTGGGTCAACCTATAAATATCAAAAATTAGTTTCTTTTAAGTTTACTTTTACCAAAAACGCGTCCCACTGCAAACATGTATAACTAATACACAAACGTATTTTAAAAAAAAATTACGAAACGAACCCGCCCATTGGGCGGGTTACGCCGCTATATATATATATATATATATATATATATATATATATATATATATATATATATATATATATATATATATATATATATATATATATATATATATATATATATATATATATATATATATATATATATATATATATATATATATATATATATATATATATATATATATATATATATATATATATATATATATATATATATATATATATATATATATATATCTATACATTATATATAAGAGGAGGGATATGCCACATAAGCATGTTTTAATCCACGTCATCATTTATTTTCAAAATTTTTGGAAAATATGTAAAAATATGTTGTTTGCAAGATTCAAACTCGGGTCTGTGTGTCCACAAAAAAACGCCTCAACCAATAGAACAAAGCTGAATGTTTTGATATTGATTCAAAATCACATTTATATATTCATCATAACATGTACTAAAGTTTTTCAAAACCCTGATGCTAATGTTTAATAACGGAGTATTGTTGTGATTAAAGATAAAGAATAAGTGGTATTCTTCAATTGATATTGAAAGAGGGTAAATACAAGGAGTATTTATAAGATAAAGAATAGGGTAAACCCTAATCACTATATGCGCCATGGGCCTTATTCTAGACATCCATAATTATTCATAATACTCCCTCTTGGATGTCTCTATAGATAATACGCTTTGAAAATGTTGCCTCGTTAAAAACCTTGTCAGGAAAACCCAGTGGGACAAAACCATGACTAAGGAAAAGAGTGCAACGCGTATTATCTCCCTCTGATGACTACATCACTTAAGATCTTTAACTTGCCGCATTCCAATATTGTGAATAAGCTTCTTGAATGTTGAAGTAGAAAGTGCCTTGGTAAATAGATCCGCCAAATTGTCGCTTGAACGAACTTGTTGAACCAGAATATCTCCATTATTTTGTAAGTCAAGAGTGAAAAAGAATTTTGGTAGAATATGTTTTGTCCTATCGCCTTTGATGTAACCTCCCTTAAGTTGAGCAATGCATGCTGCGTTATCTTCATACAAAACTGTTGGTGCATATTTCTCTGAAGAAATATTACATGATCTACGTATGTTTTGTGTTACATTTCTCAACAAAACACATTCTCGACTTGCCTCATGGATTGCTAGAATTTCGGCATGGTTGGATGAAGTTGCTGCAATTGTTTGCTTTACCGAACGCCATGAAATTGTTGTTCCTCCACTTGTAAAAACACATTCAGTTTGTGACCGACCATTTTAAGGGTCAAACATATATCCTGCATCTGCAAAATCAACTAAACTTGTATTTGATGGGTTAGAGTATAAACCCATATCTCTTGTTAAAAACCTTACTAGATAAAACCCAGTGGGACAAAAATCTAGTGAAGGAAAATAGTAAATTAAATCCTTTATACGCTTAGGGATGTTGCCTCATTAAAAACCTTGCCGGAAAACCCTGCGGGGACAAAACTATGGTCAAGGAAAAAGAGTACAACACATATATTCTCCCCCTGATGATCACATTACTTAAGCTCATTGAGTCACTAAAATACACATTAAGGTGTATTAATAAAATCATACGTATGAACACTATTTACACATATTCTTTGTATAATAATACATATCTCAATCGATATTGTGATCATCAACTCAATAAATCAAGAGAGTCTTTCTGACATCATGTGACTTCATAAATATGAGTTGTTTATCCACATAAAAATACAACTTTATCTTTAGTTTTCATGATGTATACATATTTCATCATTAAGATGTCCAATTCTAAAACTAAGACAAACCTTGTCTTTTGTTTCAAATTCAATTTCTATGCACTTAGTCGCCTTTATAACCATAACTCTTTATTAGGCACAATACTATACTAAGGCGATTATAACATATATGCTCAAATCATGATTAGTTCAATACAATCAATATTGTTCTCGAGAACGTTTCTTATATGCCTTAAGCATTAATTATCTCTAGCATGCTTCATGCATATTATATGCAATAATGAAATCTCAATATCACTTGAGCTCTATTCATATATATCTTTTAGACGCATATCACTTATTATCACATTGCCAGACTTTTATTATATTTATTGGATCCACCACATGTCAACATGTATTTACATGATCATTTTCAAGTCTTTGAGAAAATATACGTGTGCCATCATTTGCAACTTATGCATATTTCAATTTTTCTTTCTCAAAAAGACTAATGCATATCCAATAAGTTTTATAAATAGATTGTAATCTCCAACCATATGTCTCATCACAAGAGACCTCCATTATTCATTATATTCTTGCGTCATTAATATTTTGGATACTCATCTATCCATGATCCTCACATTCACTTTAGCGCTATATTATTTATTATTTATCATATATATCCGTCGACGTCATTTCATTTATTTTCGATTCCACACTTTACTAGACAATGCATTCTATCACTTATTGAGATATCATAATACTTTATGTACCCGGGGTTTTCTCAATTACGTTCATGTCTAGTGTCTCTTTAGGAGACTATCATGGGGTCTTTATTACCTCGATTCGATCATCTAATTTTCTTGCTCCATTTTATCTATACAATCGAGGATTTTTATTTGGAATCGATTAGTCTATCACGTTGCAGACGTTCCATAGACTTACTATCAATCATTGATTGTACTGTTGGGACACACACTATAATTGGAGCACTAGCAGCCTTTGTGATCTAGTCACTTTATTTAGGTCACTAACCTTGTCTGGCAATTACTAGATCTGGAATGTAAATTGTCTCATGAACTTTATGTTCATATTCATTACTTGTGAGGATCTGCTTTTCATTATCATAATTCATTCCAAATTTTTCGCTGCTCATTCTCCCCATTAATGAATTATCATTCTAAACATCCCATTTTGTGCGTTGTGGTGGATTTACTATCATATATATCGCACATTTTTATATCTCACATGGGATTTATATGGTTTCTGACCAAAAACCAAGGGGAGGATTCATTATTAATTGTTTGCAAGATGCGAACTCATATATTATAAATTTCCCCATAATACGTTTTGCAAACATTTCAACAAAAGCAATTCGCGTAAGAACATGAGCTACCTTTAAGTTCAACACTTATTCCAATAATCGCTCAATACTTGGAAGTATTCATCACCATTCTCAGTAATCATATTTGGAAAAACGTGCTCAAATCGAGCCACTGATCATGCCAACTTTAAGTTGCATATTAATGATCATTTTGACGATGCATCGCTTTTTTAACTCAAAAATGATCCACATGGCAAATGTATAGGCCTACATACATGCCCTTTTTATCTTTTCCAATATTTCAAGGAATGAGTCCTTATTTGTATTTAGTGGTGATAAGTAATAAACTTTCAATAAGAACAATAAAATAATTAAAATCATCTTTGAAGAAACTCATAGTTCTTCTATAACTTTCGCATCATCATTGACCAGCGATGATCCAACCGGTCATGCCACTTACTACAATTATCTTGGCTCATAAACTTATAATTTATGGCCACATATGCTTTAACTGCACTTAAACTTTTTGTGAAATCGTTACACATAAAAACTAGTTTATGACCACATGTGTTTCACTTGCACATACAATAATATTTGGCTCATATAATTCATGACCACATGTGCTTCACTTGCACGTTTTTCATATAACATGAAGAGCTCACATTTATCTCATTAGCTTTTTTATGTCTTTCACATATTTTAGTATAATATTCATATTATTTGATAACATTATCAAACAATAAAGCACAATGTATATAAGCAAAGCATTTTATTATCAATTAATCAAATGTATAGCATGCAAACAAGTAATGCGTACATATATAAGAAACTTTAATAGCATAACGAAGATGAACTGAAATCTATCCATACCCATAATTTTATACTTTTACTATCACTGTCATAAAGCTTATCAATTCGTGACCGAAAGTTAAACACATGTATGAGATTGAAAAGTTTGTTTTAATTGCACTAAAATGTGTTTGATGTTACGCCTCTCAACTTATCTTATTTTTAAGATTAGATAATCAACATTGATAATGATTAGTGGATGCTAAAAGAGTGTGTGGCAGCGACGTATCCAAACACCATCGCGTAATTACATGATTGTTAGATTTACCGTTTCTTGAAACTAAAATGTGTGTGGTTTTTACCGTATCCATATTAACTCCTAAATAAAAAAACTTACGCCCATAATGTGATACAAAACCTACTGAGTTATTTAATTTATCTTAATACAAAACCAGTTTTTTTTAACATAAGAAAATAATACAAATAACAATAGTTAAGCTAAAATATTTAGTTGTAAAAAAAAATCCCTAATTAGTATCATCCAACAATAGAATATTCTTTACGAAATCATAAAATTTTATATGAAAATCAAACCGTAGTATAAGTTTTTATTTAGTTATGTTTAGTAATCTTGCAACATAAATAAAATCAAGCATAAAAAAAAATAACATAAAAAAAAATTTAAAATATTTTGTTTCCAAATATGTGGAACAAGATGTATTGACAATAAACGCTTATATCAACAAAACCGAATCACATATTATAAATTATAAGCCGATCAATAAAAACATTCAAAGCAAGTAGGGAATGTTTATAAAACATAGCAGTAAAGGAAACCAAAAGACAAACATAACAGTTAACAAATCGCATCAAACTCAACCCATATGAACACATATATTAAGTATAATTAATCAGTTCTGCACTAACATATATTAGATACAAAGTACTAAGTTTTAAATCTACACCTCTGTATGTAGAATCACTTAGTTATAAACAGATCTGGTAACAATAATCAAAACAAACATACTGCAAATATCATCATTATATGTAACACATATGAATTGAAAAACAATACAAGTATTTAAAACAAGTGCTAAAAACAGTAAAAAAAACCATATACCGAAGATCTCATGCATGTATATTACAAATCATCTATACTAGATGCATGTATATCAATGAACCAAGTAAAAGTACGTGAACATATAATATTATACATTCAAATATCATATATAAAACTTTCGAATATTAAATATCATAGGTCGAAGACGTACCAGTGTTTGACAGAAAAGAAACTAAAACCAAAAACTCATCTTGTAGAGCGTGCTGATAACGTGTTGTGATTAAAGATAAAGAATAAGTGGTATTCTTCAATTGATATTGAAAGAGGGTAAATACAAGGAGTATTTATAAGATAAAGAATAGGGTAAACCCTAATCACTATATGGGCCATGGGCCTTATTCTAGACATCCATAATTATTCATAATAAGTATATCTTTTTTTAAACCAAATATTCGTCCTCTATGATCGACCTAATTATTCGTCCTCGCCGATCGATCTAATCACACACTATATCCTCTCATATCATATATATTTTTATTCTTATTATATCCTAACATCCTAAGTCATTCGTCATTCATCATCGATATCCATCAGGCGTCTCTTTTTTAAGAACGCTTCATAACGAAACTAAAACCAACTGATGTTATGGATTCATCATAAACCCTTATATCAAGCATCCTCTAATCAAGCATACCTTTTATCAAAGCCATGGTTTAGGGTTTTGTAGGTTAATAATTTAGTTACCACTTTCAAATCCATGTTAAATTGATTAATTACCTGAACTTTGATTCACTTTCTTTTCATTACCTGTCATGGTGTATCTCATCCTTCACTCTAATATACAGAATCCAAGTTTGTTACTCATATTGTGTTTTTAGTTTATACTTTTTCATCATGCATGTCTTTTTTTGTTTTCTAACGATTCTTCGTGCTAGAGATCAGGTTAGAGGAAAACCACACAAATCTACTACAGGATGTTTAACTCATTCTATTTGTTTTCATGTAATTAAATGATGGAGCTATTACTAACTTAATATTCACTTTCCAACCATTGTAGAAATGAATACTAATTTGATCAATATCTCTAAAGATGTATCGTCAATGTTCCAAAGTGGATCGTTTGTTGTAACATCGTTAAATGTGTTTAAAGCTACTCCTTGAGCTTGGGGAAGGCCTCGGAAGCAGCGCGATAACTTTATTGTTAGTGAACCTATTATTCAAATTCATAGTGGACGTGATGTTATGAAAACTCCCATCTATCCATGTTGTCGACACTTCCAGGTGTCATGTCTGATATTATATACTTTAAACACCTCCATCTTTTGCTCCAAATGCTGAAAAATGTAAGTTCGTTTATATTATACGTGTAGATATTTATTCGTTTTATATGGCGAATAAACTCCATTTGAATATATTCCGAATAATTTTTAATTGCCCAGCTATCTCTCAAAGTACAACCATCCAATGTTTCCTACAGTAAACAAAAAATTATATGGGCGACCCGTTACAGGTCTCCAATAGCTTGTCTCATGTTTGATTAAATTATTTGTTACATACTTATTGGATTTATCTTTATGTGATTTATCAATAGCCTTCACTTTTTTTTTTCTTTTACCATCATTACTCACTTGCTGTTGTCAGGAAAGCCAATTGTGGGTAATTGATATAGAACATCTTAGCATCACTGTATTTGAAAAGTACACAAAACTTATGACGTCTTTGTTAACAGGATCTCGAAGGATCGGTGGGAAGAGAGGAGGTAAATGGTCATGGTGTTGTAATTTCCAGAAAAGCATTACTTACTGACCATCTGTGAAGAACGAGGTTAGTGTTTGCAGTGCATCTTTGTTAAAAAGACTTTATAAAACATGGAGTGTTACCCATGGTGTTAAAATCAAATGTCAAAAGATACATCAGATGAAGCTATTGAGGTTAATGAAGATTTTGTATGTTTTGAAGGTGCATCTGCAAGTCTGTGCCTAACCAAATATTGACACATCCATTATTTTCAAAGATTAGTCCAAAATGCTAGCAGAATTTGATAGGCAGCCACCAGCCAAGAACCTTCAGCTCTCACCCACAAGCGCAACTCAGAAATGGATTAACTTGATCCAACATGAAGGCCCAAATATATCTACATAAAAAAGTTGTTATTTGTTTATTTCCCTTTTAGTATTTTCTATCTTTTTATTTTTTTTGAATAGAAAATACTAAAAGGGAAACAAACAAATAACATGCTGTGAAATAAAACGTGGGTGGAGCCTGTTAACTTTTTTATGCAGTAGTGACACACATGTAAAGATATTTTTATTCAATTTCTTACTCAGAATTTATAGGTATCAAACATTTTATAACTTACTATATGGATGTAGAGAGCACATGGATGCATGGCCTGTCTATTTCGTATGTCAGCAAAGGCAAGTAAATGGTTTTTTAAACTTGTATAGTTTGTTTAAAAGTTTGTCAGGATTGTTTTACTTTCTTCTATCAGTATTTGATCCGAGTTTGTAACTTCACTGATATGGTGCAGACCAGAGCGGAAAAAATGATGAATAAGAAGTGTTGTAGGCTTTTGTGCCGATTGCTCCTATTTTCCTTTTTTGTAAGTTTCCTCAATTCTCATATAACAGATTGAATTATCGTATACCTTATTGGTTTTGGGCTTCTGGCTGTTTATGAGAGATATCAGATGTGCTTTGAATTCTTATATAGCTGTTAAGTTTAAGAACTCCATATAATGTGAACGTGGTTAAACATGGATCCAAACCAACTTCTATTATATAACGATTCAAAGGCTGACTTTGAATATTTTTCTTTGAATGTTAATATAGATTACCAAATTCTTGAATTGTAATTCAGCCTACCCATGGTTTTCTTGATATAGTGAATAACTACATGTGTATCAAGTAGTACCTACACTACTTCCTTTGTGGTTTAACTAAATTCAAGATTTTGGTTGAAGGTCCCATAAGTCAAAGTACGTGCAAGCCTCAAAATCTTGTGATGATACTTTTGAGCAGAATTGCTTCTATAACCGATACGGGACTCAACGAAGCTATTTTACAAATAATCTCTGGTCTTTCTCCTAATGTGCTTTATGATACTAAATACTAATAATGATGACTGCTTGCGGGGCTTAAAAAAGTCATGGCTTGATGGTCAAGTTGACGTGGAATAATCTGGTGGAATTGATCAGTACAGAATTTCAGATGGTGCAACCAAAGGAAGTCTCGGACAAGGCCACATGACCTATCTGCCCTTCTACTTTAAAGGATTCTAAATTTAGGTTATTCACATGTTTTTACACAATATTGCACAATACCATGACCATAATTTTTTTACTCTTCTGATTAGGCCTCGGAAAGGTAAATACTCGAATCCAGTCACTCTTGATCAAGTATCCAATAATATCACGCTAGAATTATGCTTGCATATTAACTGAGTTTTTTTAACTACAGAACGCTATGAACTGGGGCATGATGCTTCATCCAATTCGGTTAATTCAGTACAACCTTACCATAACTCCACGCCAACAGCAGAGAAATTCTCCACAACTTTCACATCAGACCGAACTGACAACTGTGAGACTTAGCCACAATGTGAAAAAAACCAGGCTCGACAAGAATAGCATCTTCTACTCTCGAATCACACTTGGTGACGTGGAAAAGAGACTGGACTCACCAAACCCGGTGGCCGATGTTGAGAGCATTGTTTCCAACCTATCAGTATCCATTTCCATACGCTGAGAACACCAATTATGTCTGCCCTTTAATGTTACAATAAAATACTAAATTAATGAAAAGTCTATTGCAACCTCATTAGAGGTGATGATTTTGAAGATAATGATGCAGTGCATTAGCCATTAGCTCACGCGCTTAGAGCAACTTGAATGCTCTTAGGTTGCTATAAGTGCTTGACTATTTAGCAATGAGAAACGACAATGATTGGAGTTGTGTAGTTGCTGACGGTGTGACTTCGGCATTGCAGGACAAGCGGTGATTATTGTGTTGATGTTAAGCTATCCGTTAATCTTTATATATGTATTTTTGTAGCCAAGGATTCAAACGACAAGCTATTGAATCAACATAACCTCATCTGTTACCCACCCTATTTGACTTGTCCATTTTTGCCACTTCTAACTCTAAGTCTTATACTTGCTTTTAAAATAGTACTATATCTTTATCTTAGCTAAGAATTATCACACTTCTTGATGTTTTTAAGGCTGAAACTCATTAAGTGAGGCAAGGACATAACTGCTCTATTTTGTTATAGGGTGTATTGGGTTGAATTAAGGATTGGAGTGGCATTAATTTCAGTGAATTCAATTATATATGGAAGAATTTTACATATGTAATCGTTCTTACTGCATATTATTTATGATTTTCAGTTAAATTTGGAAGATATTTGTTCCCCGTAGTAGAATAAATGCGTTTGTTGCAGACCCACGGCCTAGGGGTCGGACAAGAGAGTGTGAACAACGCAACTGGATTCGTAAAGGTGAGTTATATGTTCATATCATTACGTACTTAACTATGTTTTGTTTTGATACTGAATTCAATTCATGTATTTTTCATTCAACAATGCCTTTGTATATGTAGGGAATCATTAGTTGCATGCCTTTGTATATATAGGGAATCAGTTGTTTGCTTATAACACCTACAACCTTGAAGCATGGAAGGTGATTCCTGATGTGGTTGAGGAAGATGTGTTGAATCCACCGGAATTAACAACTTCTAAAGTAGTAATTATTACTTTCATCTTCTGAAGTTAAGTTACATATAAATTTGGTAATGGGTCGGTTGGCTACAAAAGTAAGTGCATTCACTCAGACTTGTGGGTGCAAAAGAACCACAACATTCAGTCATACAAGTAGGTAATTAGTATGGTGAGACGGGCCAAGATTTTGGGATGCATAGAGGTGTTCGTCTTTTAGTTTCCTACTTTTTGATGAATCAGCTATACTGATTTCATTCTCTAAGGAATTAGGTAAATCATTAATAGGAGCTAAATTACTTTGCATATCTTCAGAGTTAGACCATGTAGCCTTAGGTGCAACCTCTTTCATGGATGTTCCATTTGACCTACCATTCGGTTGAGTGCGGCAACGTGAATTCAAGTAGAAACAAGTAGCTTTTGGGTTTTCATAACACCCTTTACGTGCTGAATTTTCACTTAGTTGTATTTTTATTGAAGTATTAAACTTTAAATAAATAGTTGTTGCTTCTGCTATATCAGTATTATTCTGTCATTTAGTAATATCCACCTTTATGATATTTGCTTTGTTGTAAAGACGACACATGCCCCAAACTTAATCTGAGATTCTGTTTATGCAGAAACAGTCAGGCAGTTATATGATATTGCAAACGTCTTTCAGTCAATTGCTCTTCTGAGAAGGTGACTTCTATGGTTTAATATTCAGTGGTTATTTATAAAATTTGTGGTATCTAAATGGTTCTCTAGCTGTACATTTTAGATACGTCATCCTGAGAATGGGAGGAGTTAACGGACATCCGAATACTAAATCCCTAGCTTTAGATATGGGCAACCAAAAAGGAGACCTTTTGGAAAAGATATCACAGAGTGTACTAACTTAAAAAGATACCAGATGGATTCTTCTTCAGATTGAAATTCAAAAGGCGTGCCAGTGGTAATGCATATAAATATTGAATGCATGAAGTTCAGATACGATGAGAACGTTATTATGTTTCAGTATCCTCAATTCAACTAAAAGGAATTTGTATTTGGCCTGTCACGCCTGCCACTGCACACATGGCAGCACACATAGGTAGCCCTTTTCCGTTTATATGTATGGACGATAGGGAAAATCTTTAAAACTTACTGGTGTTGATTTCTTTGTTAGTACATTGTATCCTTTAAAGCAAGTTTTATTAATTTTGCATTTATCTACTGTACCAGTGAGTACTAAGACATGTTTGAGAAAGTCCAGAAATTGTGTCGATCTTCTTCTCTTCATAAGGTGCAATCTTAATCCTTTGAATTTGGTGATTGTACAATATTTCGATAAAACTATTGTTTTTTATTGGAATAAAATGTGGCAAGGAAAGCTATCAAAGCTTTCAAATAAGTAGCAGAAAGATCCCTTCACACATTACTTTTTCGTTGGGCAGGTTGTGTACCGCTTCATTCAGTCAATACTATCTATGTGGGCATAAATTGAGTGTAGAGGCTGCCAAATAAGAACATGTTGTGTTGTTCATTCTGTATTGAACAGGGTGAGACAGAATATCACTTAACCAATGTGTGAACCATGCCTTACAACATCATAAAAGCTAGCAGACACAAGATGTTTAAAAGAGATGTACCGCTTCCTGTTTCCCTTACGTGCCAGAGCCCATTGTACTTTTTAACCGACAACCAAGTCTGCATAAGTTTTCCATAATGGGGCATACTGACATAGGATTAAGATCATGCCTTACTCTACGTTCAGGTTGAATTTTTCAGTAACATCACCATTATTAATGATCTATATATATTCGTCGTTAGTCATTTGTTATTTGGAATATATATACTTATTAAAGGTTGTCATATTCAATATTTTGCTTTTTGTCTTTCAGATTATATAGCGGGCAGTGACTTCTATACATCCATTTAGGGTATTGTCGTGTCCGGTTAGTGGGTTAACGGGTTTTATCGGGTCGCGTTGAGTTTGGGTTTCGATTTCTAAAAAAATTCACTCGCAACTCGATCTGATAAAATGTAGGGTTATCTGGTTCTGGTGATAATCGGGTCGGATTTAGCGGGTCGGTGATTCGGTTTTGTGGGTACGTGATACTACAAAAATGATGCGTTACAAAGTCAATAATTATAAAATTATAAATTATGGATAAACCATATGACCAAGCAAGATGACAACAATTATATATGGACATAGATGATCATTGTTTGTAGCTAAAAATCTGATCGATGTCTTTAATCAACAATCACATATTGCGACGTTTGTTTATTGCTCTCTTTTAATACTACTATGTTTTATCATTCGGAACATCATAAAAGTATGAAACATTATGACACTGAGGACTAAAGAGAACAACAAACAAAATCAAACAAAAGGTCCCCATGCATATTGCATTCTCGATAGTACGATATTATACTATTAAAACTTACCAAGTAAAAAATAAAAATTTTGTTTTCGGGTCTTATAAGGTTGATCCGATAACATTATTTATCTAACATGAACTTGACCTATTAAAATTATCGAAATCGGGTCAACATAACCCGACAATAATTTATATCCCGATATAATCCGACTCGATAAGCTTAATTGGGTTCGAATTTGAGTTCGGGTCGAGCCAACTCAACCATAATCATGATGATTTCATAATGTTAATTCGTGATTTTGCTACTGACAACGCAGTCACCGATTTTCCATATGCCTTTTGAACATTTTATCAGATAGTCATATAGTCACCTCGGTTACAAAATACTTTGGCCCCTAAACGAAATATAAGTTTGAATCAACAATGAGATCGAATTATACCAAACAAAGAAAAAATAAACTTAGAAACCAAAAATTGTAATTAACCAGACGGGATATTCAATGACAATCGAAACATGTTACGATGATCTACGAACGATTGCTATTCCAATGAGAATCTTTTGACACGAGAATTTTTTGACGCCATATTTTTGGACGTACGGTGAGCCAAAGAAAAAATGGTGTCAAATGATAAAAATGTGGTATCATGAACCCACATACACCCTACTTAATTAAAAAAACATAATAGCCGAGCTATTAGGTTTGGCGCGAAGCCTGATACAGTGCGTCATTCAGAGTTTTGAACTGGTGGTAATAGCCGAACTTAACAGTTCACTGTACCCCTCGCTGTAACAGTGCAATTATGATTGGTTGGAAATATTGCCCAATAAAATTTTTTCAGTGTGTTAAAAGTTAATAAACTTGAAAGTTATGTCAGTCACTATGAATTTTTACCCTTTTCAATGATATAGGTTGCAAATCATCCCAATAGCAGAGCAGCGGGTTGTAAAAGAATGTGTGTCATGTGCGTAATTAAAACATGACGTATTTTCATTTGTAAGAACTAAATTAGTAAATTACTATGTGTAATCGAACCCATAAGTAAATGTTATATAGGATCTTTTAAGCTCTTTATAAAAGTTAGTAATACTCGCGATAAAAACTATGTAAAGAATGTATGAGGTCGAAAAATCCAATTGATTAAATATAAGGAAACAACCATATTTTTCTTTAAATCCATATACACCCTAAACCATTGTAAATTTATAAAAATAAAACCTCTTATTTTGAAAATGAAGTATTTTTCTAATCTATATATTAATTAATGTGTAAGTCTTTTGTTGTTTTCTAGATTAGAGTTTAAAATGAAGTTAATACAAGTTCTATAGGTTTATGATAAAAAACTTAATAATGTAACCAATACAAATAATTCGAAAAACATTTCCACAATATTTTGATAATATAATTTATTAACAAATATATTTAGCTAAACAAAATTATGTAAACAATAATTATAAGTCATACCCGCCCATCGGGCGGGTTTTGCCACTAGTATATATATATATATATATATATATATATATATATATATATATATATATATATATATATATATATATATATATATATATATATATATATATATATATATATATATATATATATATATATATATATATATATATATATATATATATATATATATATATATATATATATATATATATATATATATATATATATATATATATATATATATATATATATATATATATATATATATATATGTATATGTATATATATATATATATATATATATATATATATATATATATATATATATATATATATATGTATATGTATATATATATATATATGTATATGTATATATATATATATATATATATATATATATATATATATATATATATATATATATATATATATATATATATATATATATATATATATATATATATATATATATATATATATATATATATATATATATATATATATATATATATATATATATATATATATATATATATATATATATATATATATATATATATATATATATATATATATATATATATATATATATATATATATATATATATATATATATATATATATATATATATATGTATATATATATGTATATATATATAGATTTCGGTTCAAATGAGAACTTTTTAAAGTTGAAAAAATAAGAACCAGCTAAAATCTCACAAATGACACTCTACTTCAAGTAATTTTTAAACGAGATTAACTAAAACTAAGTTTTTTAATAATTTGATGGGCTTTCTTTTGAAAATTGACGAATTCTAGGTGATACATCTTGATTTAAGGTGTGATTTGTATCATGTCTTGGTATCGTGTATCATGTTATTTAGTGGTGGTTGTGTATTAAATGTACCATTTTATGTATAAGATATTATCTTGTTGAGATTTTGATGTATGTGTATCACATTTTTAATTGTGTATCAGTAATACGTTACACACTAAGTCGTCGTTTATTAGTCAATAGAATGTTAAGTTGTATAAATAATGTTTATTTTTGTGTATTATTGGTAATATGATTATGTATCAATGTTTTATTGGTGTTTTAAATTAGTTCTCATTTTTACAACTTTAAAAAGCTCTCACATTAACCTTCCTCTCTCTCTCTCTCTCTCTCTCTCTCTCTATATATATATATATATATATATATATATATATACTTTTACCTATCCAGAATTTATTATTTTGAACATATGAAAAGTTTGTTATAATCAGAGGGTCTTACCCTAACCCATTTATTTAGACCTCCTCCAGATCTTTTATTTAATATATAATCTAAGTCTCATGTTCGTTTGAAGGTCCAATTATACTCCTAAGTATCCTAACCATCTTAAAACACTAACTTAAACTCGATTGATTTCAAAACTGCTTTGAACTCCGACTGTTGTAACCTGTTTTTGACCCATTTTCCGACCTCCAATTTAGTTATCGTTTCTTGCATTTGAAATCCAACTCAATTACCTTTCCAGGGGTAGCAGGATCGCAATTTAAAAGTTTGTAAAACTCTAGATATGATCAAAACAATGACCCAAAAATTCTGCCCAGTTTTTAATGACAAATTTAATATGATTAACCTAATTAATCATACATAAACCCTAATTAAAACCTAAAAACGATTTCCAATGATAAAAACCTATTAATTATATCACTAACTGCAGGTCATTAACAAACCCCAATCAAAAATTATGAATCTCAACCTTAATCCATCATATTAGGTTACATATACGTAAATTAAACATTAATTGTCATAGTTTTAGTGTGTACCTTAAACCCTAATTGAATTATTGGGTTTTCTTGCTTCTCCATTGATAAAAACGATTGATATTAGGTTTTTAGAAACCTAAAATCGTTTTTGGGGCTTATGGTGGCTTATTTATGGTTAAAATTAAAAGGCTTCCTATTATGACTCAAATTGGGCTCCCATTTCCCTTCCTTAAGTTTAAGTCAGCCCAAATCCAAGGCCAAACACCATATGGCCGACTTTTTTACTATATTTCTATTATTAAACCATAAATAAACTAAATGGTACTCTTGGGTTGCATCCGAGCCAAAACCTGAAAGCCTTACGTAAATTCTTCGACTTTTTACATGATTACCGTAAAATACGAAAAAATGGGATTTTAGCTTATATTCTTAAATCCATTCCAAATTATCAAGACTAAATTTACATGACTTGTAATAAATACTAAAACCATTACCCACCCAAAATCTTAATCCCGAGACCTCTAAACGCTAGATCCTCGAATCGTAAATATACGATTTTCTATAATACATATACATATACGTAAAGCCACGAGATAACACCATCTCATTTCATAGTCACTACCTTGTGAGCTCATGAACATGAAATAACCGTTCCTCGATTTACTTATGAGTACCATTTACCCATAAATGATATCCAAACACACAAAATAAACACATAAGCACATAAAAACACATTTTTGCACAAAACACCCTAAACTATAGTCTAAGTGACGAACCCCAAAACCATGGTTGTCATGTTTAATCTTCATACTATTACTCCAACAGGTGGTATTACATGTTTGTTGGCTATAGCTTCTAATGATGAGTCTAATTTATGGCATAGGAGGTTAGGTCACATGAACTTTAAGAACCTAAATAAATTGGTTAATGGAAATTTGGTTAGATGGTTACCTAACAAATCTTTTAAAAATGATCTCACATGTACAACTTGTCAAAAGGGTAAGAAACATAGAACCTCTTGTAAGACCAAGACTATCAATTTAGTGACTAAACCTTTGCAACTCTTACATATGGATTTGTTTGGTCCAGTGTTTGTTAGGATTATTAGTCACAAGACCTTTTGCCTAGTTATATATGATGATTTTAGTAGATTTAGTTGGGTTTTCTTTTTAGCACACAAGAATGAAACCAATGAATTTCTTAAGGACTTTGTCACTTTAGTTGAGAAACAGTTCACTAAACAAGTCTTGATCATTAGGACAAATAATGGGACATAGTTTAAGAATGTTGAATTTGATGAATTCTGTAGGCCTAAGGGTATCAAGAGACAATTTAGTAATCCTAGGACTCCAAAACAAAATGGAGTAGCTGAAAGGAAAAATATGACATTAATTGAGGCTGCTAGGACTATGATAGCTGATTCTCTTTTGCCAAACACCTTTTGGGCAGAAGCAATCAATACTGCATGTTATGTACTAAATAGAGTCTTAGTAACCAAGCCTCAAAATAAAACACCTTATGAACTTTTGACTGGTGTTAAGCCAACCATAAGTCATTTAAAATCTTTTGGGTGTCATGTGTCTACTTTGAATACTCTTGATCAATTGGGGAAGTTTGATCGAAAATCTGATTCAGGATATCTTGTAGGATATTCTTTGCAAAGTAAGGGTTTATAATTTGGCATCTAGAAAAGTTGAAGAAAATGCCCATGCCAGTTTCTTAGAGAATAAGCCCAATGTCCCAGGAATAGGTTATGCGTGGATGTTTGATTTGGATTATCTAACTAAATCCATGGATTACTATTCTGTGCAAAAAGATTATCAAACTAACAATGCAGGTAAAGAGACTAGTACAACAACTTTAGATACTCAAGAAAGACCTTCTTCATCAGACTCTCAAGATGATGATGTTCATTCTATGTACCAAGTATGCCTACTGTCTCTCCTATAGTTGTTAGCCCCTAACAGAAGCAACCAGAGCTATCTAATGATGATCAAGCCTCACATGAGCTTCAGAGGCTTAAAGATCAAGAGAATAATGCTACAGCTAATACTAAGCATTCAGAAGAAGAATCTTTGAAATCACAAAACTCAGCAGTACATATTCAACCTAGCGGTACTTCATCTACAAGTACTGCTAAGCCAAGTTCTGCAAAGTCTGTTGATTCATTAGAAGATGTTCTTCAAATAATGGACAGTCAAGATGCCTATACTAGTCCAAAGAAAGGAATATTCTCCAAAGATTCCTATGATGAGCAGGGTGTAGTAACTGATTTCAATAACTTGGAAACTGAAATACCAGTAAGTTCTATTCCCACTCATAAAGTCAATAACAACCATCCTACATCTCAAATCATTGGAGACCCAAAGTCTGTTGTGCAAACCAGAAGACAGATTTAAGCTGGTACTGAAACTCATGCACTTGTGAGTTATGTCAAACAACAACAGAGAACAAATCATAAAGATACTCAACATTGTTTGTTTACCTGTTTATTATCACAAGTAGAGTCTAAGAATATTTCTCAAGCTCTTGATGAAGAAATTTGGGTAGATGCCGTGCAAGAAGAATTAATGCAATTTTAACTACAAAAGGTTTGGATTCTTGTGGATCTTCCTTATGGAAAAAGAGTTATTAGTACTAGGTGGGTTTTCACGAATAAAAAGGATGAGAGAGGTGTTGTTGTGAGGAACAAAGCTAGGCTTGTTGCTCAAGGCTATAGATAGGAAGAAGGGATAGACTATGATGAGGTTTTTTCACCAGTGGCAAGGATAGAAGCCATTAGGTTATTTTTGGCCTTTGCATCATATATGGGTTTTATAGTCTATCAAATGGATGTGAAAAGTGTCTTTCTTTATGGTACTATTTCTAAGGAGGTATATGTTTCACAACTTCTAGGTTTTATCGATCCTAAGTTCCCCCAACAGAGTCTACAAAGTTATTAAAGCTCTTTATGGTTTACATCAAGCTCCAAGGGCTTGGTATCCAACTTTGTCCAATTTCCTCTTGGAACATGGATATAGGTGAGGGACCATTGACAAAACTCTTTTCATCAAAAAGAATGCCAAGGATATTATCTTAGATCAGGTATATGTTGATGACATTATTTTTGGTTCAACCAAGAAGTCATGGTGTGAAGAGTTTGAAGCTTTAATATAAGGAAGATTTTAGATGAGTTCTATGAGAGAACTTACTTTCTTTTTAGGACTACAAGTCAAACAAAGGAAGGATGGAATATTTATTAGTCAAGATAAATATGTTGCTGAAGTCTTAAATAAATTTTCAAGTATGGATACAAGGAGTACAAGCACACCTTTTGAAGCCAAGAAGTCTTGGTCAAAAGATGAACATGGTGAAAATGTTGATATTCACTAATATAGATCAATGATTGGTTCATTGATGTATCTTACTGCTTCAAGACCAGATATTATGTTTGCTTGGTGTGCCTGCTCAAGGTTTCAAGTCAATCCAAAGGTGTCACATCTACATGCTATGAAAAGGATTTTTAAGTATCTTAAAAGTCATCCTAACTTAGGATTATGGTATCCTAGAGATTCTACATTTGATTTGGAGGCTTACTCAGATAGTGATTATGCTGGAGCCAATCATGATAGGAAATCCACAACAGGAGGTTGTCAATTCCTAGGCAGAAGACTCTTATCATGGTAGTGTAAGAAGCAAACCATTGTTGCTACTTCTACAACTAAAGCTGAATATGTAGTTGCTGCTCATTGCTGTGGACAAGTACTTTGGATCCAAAACTAGTTGTTAGACTATGGTTTCAACTTCATGAACAAAAAAATCTACATTGATAATGAAAGTACTATCTGCATTGTCAAGAATCCAGTCTTTCACTCCAAAACCAAGCATACTGAAATAAGACATCACTTTATAAGAGATGCTTATGACAAAAATCTTATTCAGGTTTTGAAGGTCCATACAGATAACAATGTAGCTAACTTATTAACCAAGGCATTATATACAAATAGATTTGAGTTCTTGGCAACACATATTGGTATGCTCAACCAATAACTACTGCATATGTTAAGGGGAGGTAACAGCTGTACAATTTTTATGCTAATTGTTATTGTATAGTGTTTGTTTTTTTTTGATGTGATTACAGGTTATTAGAATAAGATAAAAGAGGTTACAATGATAGTGGAATGCATGTACCGGTCTTATCTTTGAGGTACCGTTTTGGAATCAAGTACCGCTAGGCAAATTTGAAGTACCGTGTATGTTCCATGTACCGCTACATAACCGTTGTACCGTTGAGGGTCTATTTTGTAAATTTGGCGGTTTCTTCACGCTTGAGTTTGTTATTTATATATAATAACCCTAATTACACAATTAATTCACCTAATCTTTTATTTTTATACATCAATTCTATAACCTTCTCTCTAATCTTCGATCATCAAAAATACTAATGGCTGCTCTACAAGTGATCTCTAAACATAATCAGGTTGCTAACCTCACTCAGAATGATGATTCTCTTGGTTTTCATGAGATTCTTGACTTTTTATCTCGAAGTCACGTACGCTTTGCACTCACTGTAAGTCCTGTTGTCTCTATTCCTCTTGTTACACAATTTTGGAATACTGTTGTCTTACGTACACGTCATAATCAACCTTGTATAAGGGCTAGGATTAATCATAGGAATATCTATGTGACTGAAGTACTTCTTAGGGCTAGTTTAAGGCTTAATGATGCAAATGGAACTAGTATGTTGACCAACACTAAGATACATGATGGCCTTCCAGCCATGGGATATCAGGGTGGTAGGGAAAGTCTAACTTTCTTTAAAGGTTTATTTTCACCACAATGGAAATTACTTTTTCATGCCATAATTCACTTTTTAAGCTCAAAGAGTACATCTTTTGATCAAATTCCTGCTACTTTGGCATCAGCTGGTATTTGTCTAGCAAACAACAGAATTTTTAACTTTTTAAAATTAATTTTTGAAGGGATGACTAGAAATTCGGAAGGTTCTAAAAAGTTTTTAATGTATCCAAAATTCATTCAAGCTTTAGTTAATGAACAAATCCCTAATCTACCAGACTTGACAAATACATGGGATGTTCCTACTTTCGCCAAGAGAACTTTCTCTTTCTTGTTAAAGGCATGAGTACTTTTACGGTAACTATAACACCATTATTTTCCAATATGCTAGCACAAGATTCTAATCAAGAAGGTGAGGAACCTAGCTCAGCTAGTGCTTCTCAACAAACTCCTTCTAACCAGAGCCCCCAACCATCTGAAGATTCACAATCTTCTTCTCATCATGATGGTAATCAACCAAATTCTGATGAGATGATCCATACACCCACTGCTTCAATTGCTGCTAGTGGTTCTCTACAAGCATCAACAACAGAGGTGATGGATGTTGCAAATTTAACTGCTTTGTGAACAAGTTTGTCCAAACATGTACAGGTTTTGCAAAAGGAGAAGCTTGATCAGGATAAAATAATTGCAGAATTGGAAGCCAATTTGACAAAGCTAAAGAATAAAGTCACTCCTTGGATGAGGCACCACATGGCAATTCATATGGCTACTCTTAAGAAGCAAAAGCTCAGAAACATCAAGAAGAAGCAACTGAATGCAACCAAACAGGGGAGGAATAATGAAGAACAAGGACCTTCTTCAGATATTCAAACAAAGCTCTCTGGCAATGACATCAATTTTGAAGCTGATGATGGCATTGAGAATTTTGAAGCTGATGGCATTAAGAATTATGTGGATAATACAAGTTTGGAGAATAGAAATATGGAGCTTCAACATGAAGAACCACAACCATCTGCTCATGAGGAACCACAACCATCTGTTGATAAAGACATGGTGGTAACTCAGCTACAACCTCAATCACCAAAACTACAAGCAAATTGGAGTAGTTTTTATGATAATCTAGAGGAAATAAACAACATGTTTCTTGTGTCTAAAACTCCACTACAAAGACAATTTTGGTTTCATGAGAAACAGTCTTTCCAAGTGCTGTCAAGATCAAGGATAAATGTTGAATCAGACAAGACTGAGGAGTTAGATATTGAGAAGACAGCTTCCAAAGGAGAGAAAAAGTATCTAGAGATAATTTGGTGATAGAAGAAAGAAGTGTGTTTATAACTGGTGAAGTAAAAACTGCTGAAGAACCAAGTACTGCTCAGCCAACTGCAAGTACTGTTGGTGAAAAACCTTCACTACCATCTTCTGAAGAAAGCCAAACTCTATATTTTGAAGAAGATGAGACATTAGCACAAGTGTTGCTTGATCTCAAATAAAAGAGCTCAGCTGAAAAGGCAAGGCTAGCAGAAGAAGAAATGAAGACACAACAAGCAAATCTTGCTAATCAAAGTCAAGACAAAGGAAAGAAAGTACAAGCTTCATAGTCCACTAAAAAAGGTATTGTGATTCAACAACAACCAAATGAAGATGAAGAAAGAAGATCTTCAAGGTTATTGAAGAAACTAACTAAGATTGATCCAAAGGATAAGGGCAAAAAGAAATTACAATCTAAGTCTGAAGGTGAAAGTGATTCAGATGATGATATCAGCAAAGTCATGAACAAATTTCATAAATTGGAGCATGATGAAGAAGTAGCTCTTAGACTACATGCACAAATGCGTGAAGAAGAGTTACAAGAAGAACTTGCAGTCAAGCAGCAATTGCTTGAAGCACAAAGAGTACAATAAGAATGGAACATAGAGGAGTATGATAGAACTCAGGCTGAACTGAAGGCAAGTGAACTTCTAACAGAATCCTTAATAGGTGAAGAAAGAGATGCTTATGATGAGGAAGAGAAGGATAAATTGATTGATGATTTGGTAAGGGAGCAACAAAGATTCTTTGCTGAAAATAGAAGAAGAGAAAGAGATAAACCTCAAACTACAATGCAAATCAAGAATCAGATGATGTCTTACCTCAAGAAGGTTAAGCATTTCACTCATTCTCAACTAGTTAGGAAAAGCTTTGATGAGATAAAGACTTTGTATGAACAACACAAAAGGAGCAAGCTGAACTTTGTTGAGATTGGATCATAGAAAGATAAAAAGGACATTGAAGATGACAAGAAACATCTACACCAACAAAGACAATTTGGAAGTACCCCCAGACTTGATGCAAGTACTGCTAGACAGAAAGAAGCATCTCCACCTATCAAGACTACATATGCTAGAAAGAATAAAAGGGTGAAGAAAGTTTCAAACGAACCAAAGACTGCTCCAGGGATGGATGAGGGAAATGCAGCTCAAAGTGTTAAAGAGACTGAAAATGTACAAGCAGTACAAACTCAATCAACAATACTTGAAGAAACGGTACATACTGATTTGGAGGAAGGATCCATTGAAATTGAAGGAACCTCTAAAGCTATTAAGAGAAAAAGATCAACCAGGAAAAAGCAAGAAGCTAAGAAAAAGGCAAAATCTACAGATCAAGATAGTGATGATGATGAAAGTTGTAGAAAGCACTTGAAGATAGCAAAATTTGAAGACTAATGTATTGATACAGAGATTTTTGGAAAGAAATCATCAATCATAAGGTGGACAGGTGTTATGAAACAAGGATTAGAAGTTCATGGAATAACTAGAACAGATGGTACACTTAGGATGTTTAGGTTATTAGAATATATTCTTCATATCCTTGACAAACAAGATATTCAAGACCTCAACAGATTTGTTCAAGGAGGAAGTGAAGGTCAAGAAGAAACATCACTATTGGGAAAATAATTCAAGTTTATGTATGAACCACATAACTGTGATCAACAAATGTTGAAGGATTTAGAGGATCAGGTTCCTACTTACTGGAGATATTATAGATCATGTGGAATACATACTTTGGATGTAGATGAAATTACCTATTACATGCTTCAAGAGAAAAGATATCCTTTTGGAAGAAGGTTGTTAGAAAGAATGTTGGAACAACTAGAGATTTCAGAGGAGTCTAATTGTGCTTTTGAGTTGATTAGGATGACCATACAGCAACTCAAGGATTTGGAGAAAGAAGAAGAAGCTGAGAAGGAGCCTTAAGTGTTTGAATCTTAGTCACACTTCACAAATGGTTCTCAGTTCACCATGTCTAACAAACATAAGAACTGGCTAGTCCATAAGCAAACGGTTTATGGTAAAGACTTCTCAAATCTGTTGATAGCTAGTAGTTTGCTATAAACTACATGGTCATTAACTCACCATACTTAGAAGTGAAGAGTTAACTAGTCCTAGGGCAAACGGTACTAGATAAAGACTCTATCAAATTCGTTAATGGTTGACAATTTACCAAAAATTGTAGGGTTATCAGTACACGTTATTCTTTATGGATAAAGTATTGGCTATTCCAGAGTGTACGGATAACTGGTAAAGAATAAATCAAATCCGTTGATAGCTGATGATTTGCTAAAAATCATGATGCCAATACAGATTGGTTCGTTGTTAACTGTTTTATTTCAGGTGAGAAGACACAAGTAGGACTGTTGATTCATAGGTGCTTTATATTCAGAAGACTCCTATTTGATGATTACAAAAAAGGGAAGAAGACATATGTGGTGTATGTTTAAAATTCAATAAAGTCACTAAGAAACTCAAGAAGACTGTTAAGTTACAAAGCTTAAAGATGACAGAGTTCTATATATGAAGACAACATAGTTGTTGCAAAGAATGTTCAAAAGACACAGAAGATCATATTTTGAAGACAAAGATAAAATTCATGTAGACTTGAAGATTATCATTTCAGAAGAAGATCTACATAAAGTGTTTGGCTATATTCAGTTAGTATACAAGTACAAGATTACCAAGTTCAATCCAAGTTTGAAGTGAAGTTTGAAGACATGTATTTTTATACATTCAACACACAAAAACAAGAAGACAACTAGTTATCATTCTGTTTAGGGGAGGATTGTTGGGAATTATTTGTAAATTACCAAGTACCGTTAGTATAAGTACAAGTACTGTTAGTGTTGGAAAGTACCGTTAGTGTTAACGTGGTACATAGCAAGTACTGTTAGTGTTAAATGTAAGTACTGCTATATTGATTAGGACGAATATATCTTTAGAAAAGATATGTCATAGTTATAGTTAGAGTATATCTTATGTGATATACTTAATAGTTTAGAATATTGATAATATATCGTGTGTGATATACTTATCATAATAGAATATTCTAGGGTTCCTTACACTATAAAAGGAACATAGGTACAATGAGTTTATTGTATCTCATTGAAAAGTTTATTAATAGAAAATTGAATAGTTAAAAGTAATTCTGTTCTTCTTTGCTTTATAAGTTAGATTCCGCATAACTTATTTGGTTGAGTAAGAGTTCTCAAGTGCTATAGTTTGATTACAAGCTATTGTACAAATTCTAAACAGAATATAGATCCATTCAAAGGGATCAACAATCTTCAATCATCAATGCAACAATGCATTGTTGGCTCCTCTCTTGTGTCTAATGACTCTTTTTCATTTAAGAACTCTTTCATTTCTTCTCAAGACATAGCTCTTGATTCTTAGTATTTTCAAAAAATTTGTCTTCTTGAGAATTCAAGTGATGGATCTAGGCATATTGAAGATATGTTCATGAGAGAGTATGAGTAGAAGATGTTGGTGTACCACGATAGTTACTTAGACTCGTTTCTTCATTTCTTGCTTTTAGACTTTGTTTTCTCTAAATCTTTGTAACTTCGACGGAATATTTTACACTGTCTTCTCTAAGTCTTTGTAAACATGGCTGAAACTTTTGCTAAAAACCAGCTTTTTCCCAATTAAGCCTAGCAAATTTCATTATTCACCAAAATGATTTTTAAGACATTATTAATTTGGATCATCCCATCTCCTTCTTAAACATCTCTTGGTTATTCTTTATCTTCATCCTCTAAGCCTTCTTCTAAACCTTGACACACAATCATGGTGTCCACAAGATCCTCAAACTCTTCCAAACACTCATCATCCAAAAGAAACCTTAAGATTAATATTAAGATACCTAACAAGGTTCTTCATCTTATCTTACACCCAAGAATGATATATCTCCTATTCTCATATCTTCATCACCCTCACCACCTCTTGCTCCATACAAGAGTAGCTCAACTCATGGTGCTAACCATTCCCATGGTTCCACCTCTTCTTCATTCCAATCAAGAATGAATGACTTGTCCTTACCTTTCACTCCTAGTCCTCTCTTGGATGTGAACCCTCAACTACTTCAAAGCATTCCTCTTGTGAATGACTTTGTTGAGCCTTTGCAAACCTCACCTTTCACCTCATCAAATTCACCTATATCACCATTGGACACCATGCCTCTTCCTCCTCCTAACGCTCCACTATTGGCTGTTCCTCTTTCTAACCTATTGGGTGATCCTCACTTATTTGACTACTTCATGAGCAATGACACTAATTGTACATGTTGTTTAAATAATTTCAACCTCGTCGACATCCTTAGGTTGGAAATGATTGGACTTCACATAAAGTTACAAAGCTTTTTTCTAACTTTGTTCACTAATCCTCCTCCTCCTAGGAGATGAATGATGACATTTCCAATAATATCTTTTCAAGAAGACAAGCTAAAGAAGATTGCTTAATCAAGAACTAGATTAGCTAGCTATTGCAGTCGTTAAATGTTTTTCTTTTCTTGTACTTGGTTCGCTTCACGTGTTTATCATGGAGATGTTTTAATAGATTAATCTTTTGTGTGTTTCAACCAATGTCCTCACATTAATCAACTTCAATTTTAATTAAAATTGAACCTTAATCTATCGCAACCTCTAAAACTTGACTAAAATTGGTTCAAAAAGTTATCTAAATATTTTGTCAACCTTTGTCAAGACACTCTTTGTGAGTGTGTTGCCCTTTGTTCAAAAATAGCCTAACCTAATGCTATTAGAGGTAAAAATCCAAGATTTGCTTAACTTTGAAAAAGTCTAGTCTTTTCTCAAAACCTTTAAAAAATCGGATTTTTAAGGCCGTTGTAGGTGGCTCATTAAAGCCGCGCGGCTCAATATAATTATTGAACCGCATGTTCCTTTAGGGAACCACGGACAGTCAGCCACTTTTTGGCTCATTTTTGGTCTTTCTTCTTTGACATCAGTCTTTTTCAAGATTCTTTGTTTGCCTATTTTGGTTAAACACTCCTTGAAATATTAGTTTTCTTTTTATTATCTGCCTTGTCTATTTTCTTTAAATTCTCTTGTTTTGGGATTTCTCTTTCTCATCCCTCGCTATGTCTTCTTCTTCTAATCTTAACTTTGACATATCTTTGTCACAAGCTTCTTCTTCTAAACCCAAAGCTTCTTCTTCTAGCTTTCTAAGAAACTGAAAATCTCGGTTCGACCCATTTGGATCAATAAGAACAAGGATCATCATGATTCCTCTTCTCCCAAACCTTGAAAGACTTCTTCCTTCTCTCCCATTGAGTATTGGAATGAGACTTTCTCAATCAACCCAATTACCAGAGAAAGAGAAGATCTTCCACCGCCACCTAAACCTTGAAACATACCTCATATCAATGACCTTTCTTCTTTCCCCAATCTCACTAGGCATTGTGAAAACCTCTCTTATCTTCAATCTCCTTCTCCTCCACCACCTTCTTACTATGATGAAGCTCCCTCATCAAACGACTTTGTTTTGCATCATGGAGGCTCGTATGCGTGTTGTCAATTTCAACAAATAGAACTTGCTCATGTTTATGACAAGTTAAATTTTCTTGAATTTCTTCTCACTCGACCTCCTCTAAAAGTATTTGTTCCTGTGAGCAAATGATCGAATGATGCCTCGTCGTCTTATTTTACCAATTAAATCACACTTTCTGTTCTAATTGTATGAGTCAAATAAAGACCTAAGCAATCTTGGAAGACTGTCTCTACTAGAATAGTTTTTGCTTTTGTTGCTTATTTTCAATATTTTCTTTGTTTTAATATTCATATTGTGTGTATGAATATTTTCCTTGTATGCTCTTTCATATTTTTGTAATATGATTGATATGTGTGTTATTTCTTGTTTTGCTAATTCTTTATCACACATATTGTTGAGAGTTGATTTTGGTTAAAATTTACAATTGTTTTTTGGTGATCCCAACAATTCTAAATGTTTATCCTTTGACATATTTTGTTTAATTACAATTGGTATGGATGTTTCTTTTCTACCTTTATTCCACCAATTGTTAATTGATCTTGTCAAAACACTCTCTTTGTACATATTTAGCAAATACTTACTTCTAATTTGAGATTTCTTTTCCTTCTCCCTCTCAAGTTAGTTAGTAGGTAGTCACTATAGTTTATACATTGGTGTTTCTTTCCTTTGTATGTAGCTTGTCACCTTACTTCTATCTATTGGTGCCCTAAGCTAAGGGGAGTAAGCACCAAGGGGGAGCTACTAGCAAAGTCGATTCTTCTCCCCTTCGACAAAGGGGGAGAAATGATAGTGATAAACGCGTTAATAATTTGAAAACTTTTGTTATTTTTTACATAAATGAGTTTTTAGTTTGTCGTAATCAACACGGGGAGATTGTTAATGCAAGCAATGCCTAAAAACATTATTAGTGTTAACTAATCTTTCTTAGTTTTGATCACGACGAAGTATAAAGACATTTATCGTCAAAGACAACCGAAAGACGAATTATTCAACAAACACTATCATTAAGGTAATAATCATTTAAGTCTTACACAAACATATCTTAATCATGTTTAGTGATCACAGAAAGTGATTAACCTTAAAATTCACATTTTGACAAATGTGACAAAAGATTTTAATAAACTTTATTTTTAAGAAAATGTTTTAATTAAATGGAAAATGAAAATTTGAATATGGCATATTCCAAATTCCATAGGAATATCCTTTGAAGGTAAAATCTACCTCAGATAACATTTCCCCACTAAAAGAAAAAAAGGAGCATAGTCTACTTGAGGCGATTCTCCAAATAGCTACGCGGTTCGATATCGATATTGAACCACACCTTAATTAAGGAACCGCACCCAGTTAGCTGTTGGTTTTTGTCTCCTATAAATAGTGGATCAAAATTTCATATTCCAAGAACCTTTTTGGACAAAATCTTTCTGCCTCTTATCTTCTTTCTATGTTCTTCAATCATTAGTAAATGATAACTTAATTTGTTAAGTATGTTTACTTATGATTATCCTCTTGATCCCCTTCTTTACTTGTCCAAAGAGAAGATCACTCACACATTTGTGATGTGATTAAAGGTGAAGCCTTGATGAATATCATCCTCCATTAGATCTAGTCATGTTCATCATTTTATATTTGAGTCTTCTGTAGATCTAATGTATTTGTGTATACTTGGATTAGTGTTGTGTTAATCCAATGTATTTGTGAATACTTGGATTAGTCTTATGTAAATCCATTGTATATGTGTATACTTGGATTTGTCTTGTGTGGATCCAAGTTACATGTGTATACTTGGATATGTCAGTTGTAATAAGTCTTGTGTGTTAGTTCTCACTAAACTACAAAGTGATGTGTGTATGTGTCTTGTGAGTTCTCACTTAACTTCAAAGTGAGAGTTGTGAAGATTGGTTCTAGCTTTGGATTAGAACTCGACATCTAGCCTTGTGTCGGAAAAGAAGATGGGCGAAGAAGATTGGTTCTAGCTTGATTAGAACTAGAAATCTAGCCTTGTGTCAGAAAACGTTGAAGTAGGAGACGTGTGTAGATTGGTCCTAGTTAAGATTAGGTCTCGACTGTGACAGCTGTGGTTCTGACGAGTCAATTGTCACCCGTAGAACTTTAACTTGTGTATAAGATTACTTGAATTAAGTGCTTTGTATGTTCTTATATGTTATAATGTGATGAAGAATGAGTGAGATGAAGTACATGACTGATTAATCATGGTACATGTTTGAAATGAATGGAAATGAAAGTGAAATGAAATGAAATGAGATCAAGCAAAAATTACAAGAAAGTTGAATTATCGTTTTCGTAGGATTTTGTGTATGTATCATACGTGAGGTATGTACATTAGATATATATTATATATATTCTATAAGTATTATATGAGTTTTCTATTTTAGGAAAATTTTGAAAATAAAGTCTAGATCGAAAATCTCGCAGAAATTCGAAAAACTAGCGAAAGGATGCCCGGTTTTGATCCGGAAGTGTCTAGAACTTAATTATTGATAATTTAAGTAATAAATGATTAATATAGATATAATACAGTAGGGAGTCAGATGTGGGGCCCACTTGGCCGAAATTTTAATTAAATAAAAATACAAATATGATAATTACCATTTAAGAGTCCTAATTGAGCCTAAACTTGTCTATGAGGTTATCAAGGCCTATATGAACACCCCTAGACCACCCCAAACGAATTTTATTCCCCCTAACACTATATTCAGTTGAAAACATCCATGGAGGTCAAGAAGAGTCGAAATTTTTAATAAGGGTTTAAAGGTATAAATCTTGTTTTAACTCTTTTTCTTATTTAATCAATCATGTTAATCATGTAATAAACCATGTGATGGATTAGGATTTTTGATTTTCAGTAATTAAAATAAATTAGGGCGTAAATTGAGTAGTTAATGGGGTATTATTAGGGTTTAAAATCTGATTAGGGTTTAATATAGCCAAACTGTCGCTAATCTACTAGAATTGTCGCTAAACTGTCACAGAACCGTCGCTGATGTCTGGACAGATTTGGATAAAATCGGATTTAGGGTTTTAACAGTTGATTTGTCACTGAGTCGTCACAAAGTTGTCACAGAACTGACGTTAGTGTCTGGGCAGATTTTGGGCAAAATCTTTTTTGTCATAACTTGTTCGTTTTAAAAGCTTTTTGGGTGATTCAAAAGCCTGAAATTATTTACTTGAAGTATACTTTTCAAATATGCAGATTTTATAGTTGTTTGAGGTCAGTAGCTTAGTCTAAATCTTGGTACAATTGTCGGGTTCAAGGTTGATTTTTGGACATCAAGGCTTAAACTCGTGTTTTGGGTATTTTGGGATAATGGACACCTAGAGGGTTAACATAGCGCTGATTTAGGGTAGGAATTTGAGATATCCATCATAGGTATTTTTGCATTGATGAAGGTATAACACCCCACTTTGATAAGTGGACGGTTACGTGTATTTATGGCGTGTCATCAAAGCATGCAAGGTAATATGTACTAAAACATACATGACCAAAAGAGAAAAACCGGAATCAAACATCGGTTCCCAAACATAAGCCCAAAACATAAATACAGTAAATGTATTGAGAAAGACAAAACAAGTGTCCAAACAAGCATAAGTATAAGAAGGCAAAAGGAGAAGAAGTCTAAGGCAGCTTCCATCCTATCCACGTCCTCCAAATGCTCAAGTCAGTCCTTGAGTACCTGCCATTTTGGGACATGGACAAGAAATTAACGGCTGAGCAATACGCTCAGTGAAAGGATATATGAAATAGTATGAATGGCTGAAATATAAATAAGACTGAAAGCAACAGAAATGTATAAGTCCGGGAAAACCTGGTACATGTTTATAAAACTGGTTTTTTAGTTTGAAAAGACTTATATTTTTATATGAAAACTGTATTTTAATTAGCCAAGAGCCCATATAGGTCATGAGGTATCACCGTGCATGAATACTTAGAGGGGTGACCGCATCATGCAATTAGAGGGGTTGCGTCTAATTATACTTGTCTGGGTAGGAGGGATCAACTCCTTGTGAAGTATGTAAGGTACACACCACATTTACCATGAGAATCCTGTAAAAACATGTAACTAGGAAGCACCCATACGCCCCACATTATAATATAAATAAATGTCTAAAACTGAAAGGGACGCCACGAGTAATCACTCCGTCGTGGGGAAGTCATAACACTGGTGCCTCCAGTGTTATGGTTATGGTACCTCCATAACTAGATGATGTGGCATGCATGTATATATAGCTCAGGCATTTAAAACAAAACATAAGCATTCAAAACATATAAAATAACTGGGGGAAATAGATGGCTGCAAACGGGAAATCCTAATAAAGGAAGAGAATGTCCATACTGAAGGACGGAATATCTGTACCTTAAGTCCAGTGAACGATGAAAGATGAAAGGATGGAAAGTCCTACTCCAACTTCACAAGTGCTACATAAATAAGGGACGTGTATGAGTTGTCAGATTACTGAGTGTGTTACTGGTTCTGTGTGTTCTTAAATTATTTTATATGTTCTTGTCATGTTTTACTATTTTAAATGTTATCTTGTATTTATTCATGTTTTACATGTATTATGATTATGTATTTCATGTGTTATTGTGTTACTATACTTGTAGTGTCATAATAAGTAACTTTCTAAAAATAGCAGGTTTCCAAAATTAGAAAATTTCTAAAAATAGTAAGTTTTTAAAAATAGAAAGTTTCCAAAAATCGTAAGTTTCCTGAAATAGAAAGTTTCCATAAATAGAAATAAGCTGGATTAATAAGTCTAAAAATATAAGCCAGTGCTTAATAATCATAAGTTATAAGTCATAATAGTTTATTAGTAAAGTCTATTAAACTAATACTTAGGCTACAATAATTATTAATTAATAATGATAAAGCATGATTATTAAATAATAACATATTATGGTTAAATTAATAAACTTTACCTTATACAATTTAATTTAATTAAGTCATGGTTTAATTTAATTAAGCCTAAATAAATACTTAGGTTATAAAATGTTCTATTTAAGTTAAATAAAATAACCTAAGTCATGAATTAATTAATTAATTACTAGTTCATGTAAATTTAGTTAAATAATTAATTAATAATATAAATGTCAAAATAAAATACTTAGGTTATAATCATGTGTTATTAATCTTAAAAATATAACTGTAGAACAATGATAATCTTGTGAAACAAGGGGGTTGATGTTTTTCTAGAGAGAGAAAGTTAGAGAGAGAAATGGAAGAAAACACATATATTAAAGTGAAAGAATAAAACAACCAACACCTCTTTCCATGGTGGAAAGAGGTTTAAATACCCCAAGTCCTTAAAGGACTTGGGCTTCCGGCCCATGAACATGCTCATGGGTCGGGCTATGTAATAAATAACACTTAACTTAACTACGAGCCTATAACTACATGGTTGGAGTGACCGAGACTTTCTAAATGCGTAAAACGTATTTCCAACAATCTCCCCCAAAGGGAGGTCACTCCAAGTTTACAAAGTCCTAATCTAGCATGTTAGATTCTGTTCTTGAGCTCGTAGTCTTCTTTTCTTTCTTTTTCTTTTCTTTTGTGAATATGCATTGAATGATATCAGCCTTTTTGCTTGGAACATGTTCTTTTGGCCTTGCACGTGCGATCTTTGCCTTTCTTGTGAATTTGCCTTCTCGTGACTCCATGTTCCACACACTTATGTCTTTTTGTTGAATTCTCGAAAGTTTCAGAGTTTGGTGCAGCGGAAGACTTTATCTTGTACTTTCTTGAATTTTTGTTAAACTTTGATGCAGAAAGACATAAGCATGTGGGAACGACTTCTACAGGTACACCGCAACACCACCGTCTTCACTGGTACTCAGCAACGCCACCGTCTTCAACAGGTACACAGCAACGCCACCGTCTTTAACAGGTACACAGCAACGACACGAATAAAATGGCTTTGAACATTTTATTCTAATTCGGTAGCATTTTACCTCCGGTCGGTGAAGACCGTTGAACGATATTAGATATCGTACCCGTGACGGATAGTTTCAATTAAGTAACTTCCTGACAGGATTTCGCGGGTAAACCCGTTCTCTTTATTCGACCGTCCAAAGCTGACTGCGAACATAAAGAGTGAATCACTTGGATAAATTATCCTTGTGATTAAAAGTCGTCAATTCATGAAACCTGGAACAAGTGAATCTCAATCAAGATTTTCACCATCGTTGCTTTCCAGTTGTCACGAGCTTAATTCATAAAGAATCTTGCACGTCACCTACCAAGTGCTGTTTGATGTTGACACTAGAAGGATTTCCACTCGTCACTGTGGTCAATAAAGAGTCACTCTGAGTGTTCTGGCAAGATCATATGATAATGCGAAGAGGCCTGGAACGAGTTTAAGTTCAATTAAGAATTAAACCACTGTTACCTTCCAGTTTTTCACAAGATTGATTCTAAAAGAATCGCACGTGTAACCTACCATGAGCTTGTTTGATGTTGGCTCAAGCAGGATTTCCATCTTCATTGTAATACTTACGTATTACTCGGATGTTCTGGCAATATTACAGGAATATTGCGTAGGACTCATGAAAATCTCTTACTTTTCACAGTGTGTGAGAAAGCAAGGAATAAATGAAAAGTGTCCTAATGAGACTTTTGATGATCTCTTGGCTCTAGACTCGATTGTGCGTTTTGATTTAGTGAGCGATGGCTGGAGAGGAGTGCCACCTTTTCAATACCAGTCTATTCGGAGTGAATAAACCAATAGATAACGTGTTGATCTCCGTGTGATTAAAACAAATACCTTTTGAGAGATATTTGAGTTAGCTGGGAAGGGTTGTGCATTGCATCACTGGGTCCATGATGTCTTTCTTCAATACCGAGAATCATTAGCAAAAATGACCTCAATAGCATATGTATTGACCCGGTTTCTGCCTAAAGTTGTAAGGAGGGCTTCTTTCTTTACACCCTTTATCTTTACAATTCTTTTTCATTCTTCAACCCCTTCAATGCTTACCAATACGTCATCACTAGCACCTTGTTGTGATTGTTCCAGTGCTAGCTTAAGTACTTGGTCGGCATTCAGCTACGTTCACATTCTTTCTCCATCTTTCCTAGGACTTCTAATTCTATCTAGGGAATTGTCCTTGGGAAGATTCCATCGGCTCTGATGAATCATTGGACTAAACCTATTCCTACCACCCTTTTGTCACCACATCCGTCGTGAATTAAGCGTGTTTTGGGAAGGAATTGCCACCATGAAAAATCATTGAAAATCACCTAAGGTACTTGTGATATTGAAATCAAAAGTTTTGTACCTTAGGTGTTTTGTTTATCAAAAACGCTCCCCCTTAACACGTGCTTTACACATATTAAGTTGGATTATCGTTAAGTCTTTTTCATCTTTTAGCCAAGTATCACTTAAGTCTCCTTAATCCCATTTTCTCCCCTTATCCAAAATGTTAACCATTAATATTTGGGGTATTGAATGGATTAACCGGTCTTTGGGTAAAAATGAAATTGATGTTTGGCCATAGAACATGTTAATGCTCCCCCTTAATTAAATAAGGGATAGTTGTAGTGCTTTAGTATGATGTATTTTGAAAGATTTAGAATCTCGTGAGAAATTCTTGAAAAATTATCATACCTTAACACTACAACAAGCCACAAAAGTTGATAAAGTAAAAAGATAACATATTCACAATAATGTACATATGGAGTTGACCTGTAATGAGACGAACCTAAATTAATTGGTTCGTTCCGTAAGCCGATGGTGAGCTCCATATGGTCGTCCACCGACGAATCGTTCTATGCTTCGTAGCAATCGGCGCTTCCTTAGCACTTCCTCAATTTTCCTGATTGCATACGAAGATCCTTTTCTGCACTGGGCTGTCCAGGTGTATGTGACTGCCGGAAGAGGTAAGTTGGAATTGAGAACCGACAAATCATCTCGAACATTCTTTAGCGTTCCATCACTGAATTTGTGCAGTTCTGAGAATCGCATGTATTGCATGACGCCAGTCTGATTCGGATAAAAGATTCCTGCTTCCGGCTTGGTAGTTCCCATGTAGACCTTCTTGTCCTTGTGGAAGTTACTAAGTGGAGTCGTATGGGGACGTTGCAGGTTTAACTTCTTCTGATAGCTTTCTACCCCAAGTTGAAAATCTTCCACTCGGTGTTGAATGACAATTTTCCTGGCATATTGACGAAAGTTTGAACTCAAGGCTATGACAATATCAGGTGATAGATGGTCAACTTTCTCTTGAGCCAAAAGCAGCAATAGATCTTCTATGTCTTCGAGTTGAAGGTACTGGAGATCACTTTCGTCAATGCGGAATTCTTTCTCATCGGTACGTTTGAGCAAGATTACATTTAAGTAATCATAACCGAAAACCGTCTGGGTAGTTGCCCCAAGGATACTTTTGATTCTGTGAGATGAGACGATAGAAGCACCTCTCTTAGGACGATGGAAGTGATTATAGGCTAACTTCTTCTTTTTGTCCCAGTGAGATATGCCAAGTGAAGCATAGGTGTCATAAAATTTGAGCAGCTTCTTTCTCCAGATTGAGTCAGGCACTTTGTCTTCTATCCAAGGAACATTCTCCAAATTGACAGCCTTGAGCATTGTTAGTGACGTGGCATACTTCTTTGCTCCATTTTCAAGGTATTCAAGATCGTGAGAGACAAAATGCTCGATTGGGATAGTGGCAGAACTAGCGATGACCGTTGGTGTAAGAGGTTGCAATACGGGAGTTTGAATTCCTGTAGTTGTCGCTCTCATTGCTTTGGTAAGCTCATTCACCTTTTCACAACATGTAAGTGCTTTTCGGTAGGCCGAGCCTGATACCGGGCACACATGCCTATAGCAAATTGCAAATCAGGCCTGCTAGCAGTCAGATAGAGAAGGGTGCCGATCATTCCACGGTAAAGTTTAGGATCGACAGCTATCCCTTCCTTATCTTCATCTAACTTGGATCGCTCCACCATTGGAGTATCCACGGGGTCACAGTTTTCAAAGTGATATTTCTTTAAGGATTCAAGAGCAAATTTGGATTGATTAATAAAGATGCCTCTGGGATTCTGAGAAATTTGCAACCCTAGAAAAAATGAAATTTTTCCCATCATCGACATCTTAAAGCGTGTGGACATAATTTTCTCAAAACGGTCAGACAAACGTTGATTAGTAGCAGCAAATATTATATCATCAACATAAATTTGTACCAGTATCATGTCGTTGTCCTCCTTGAGAATGAATAATGTGGGGTCCACTTTGCCTTTGAAGAAGCCTTTGGAGATGAGATACGTCGATAAGAGATCATACCACGCGCGTGGAGCCTGTTTCAACCCGTAAAGAGCCTTCTTGAGCTTGTACACATGATTAGGATACTCTGAATTGACGAATCCATTCGGCTGGCTTACATAGACATCTTCCCTTAATTCTCCATTAAGAAATGCCGTCTTAACATCCATTTGGTAGACGATCATATTCATATGAGCAGCATAAGCAAGGAATAGTCTAATTGCTTCCAATCGTGCAACAGGAGCAAAGGATTCTTCAAAATCGATACCCAAAGCTTGTTTATAACCTCTAGCGACCAATCTAGCTTTGTTTTTCAGCACACTACCTAACTCATCAAGCTTGACCTTGTATACCCACAATAATGTCAAGATTTCCACATTGCTGGGTAACGGAACTAATTCCCACACTTCAAGACGTTGGAATTCATTAAGTTCCTCTTGCATTGCTTCAATCCATGATGATTTGGTCATGGCTTGTTGCCAATTTTTAGGTTCAGTGTCTGACAGAAATGCATCAAAATAGCAATATAATGCATGTTCTTGTAGTTGATGGCGTGTTAAGACTGGTCGATCGATGTCACCAATAATATTTCGGATTGGGTGATCCTTTGTCCATTTAGTGTTGTGATTTTCAATCCTTGGTGGACGGGAGTGAACGATTGCCGGAGCTTCCTCTGAAGTAGACGCACCCGTAGGGTCATCAGGTATGTGTGAACCAAAGAAAGGAAGCTCTTGTAAGTGAGCGTATTCCAGATCGTGATCATATAATTCCTCTTCAACATCATTAGGAACGAGTGGGGGTGATGATTCAGGTGTTGTTTGAGAATTGGTGGGGGATGGTACATCTTGATCAAGAGTAACAGTAGTTGCCTCGGATTCATTTCCATTATCTTGAGCAACAACTACGGGAATCGGAGCCACTGCTACGGGTACTGAAGAATCGTTACTCTGTGGATCAAAGAATTCATCAAACATAGGTTGAAATAACTTATCCCACTCGGACCTTGTTGGTGATATGAATGATGGAGAAGTAGGGTTGTTGGGAAGTAAGCCGGAACTGATTGTACCAGTTCCCATCTCGTGTAAAGCGGGTTCAGAGCTGTGTTGCTCAGAAGCCATCGCTGTCAGCTCATCAAAATCGACATCCAAAGTTTCTACAATCTTGCCAAGACGACGGTTATAAATCCGGTAAGCCTTCTTTGCAGGTGAATAGCCAATGAAAATTCCAATATCAGCCTTCGGTTGAAGTTTTCCCAGATTTTCACTATTTGTATTTGGATAGCAAAGTGCACCAAACACATGAAGAAAGGAAATATCGGGTTTATGTCCATGAAGAAGCTCATATGGAGTTTTACCATGACGTTTGCGAATGATTGAGCGGTTTTGGGTATAACATGCGGTTGCCACTGCTTCTGCCCATAAGAATAAAGGTGCATTCGCATAAATCAACATAGTTCGAGCAGCTTCCATAAGTGTACGGTTACGTCTTTCAACGACACCATTTTGTTGTGGAGTGCGAGCCACAGATGTTTCATGAGAAATACCAACCTTTTCATAATAAGTGCGAAGAGTCTGATTAACGAACTCAGTGCCGTTATCAGTCCGAATGCGGCGAACAGTAGCATTACAACGTACTTGGATCATCTTTAAGAAGGTAATGATATACTCTGGTGCTTGATCCTTAGATGCTAAAAATTTTACCCATGTAAACCTTGAGAAATCATCCACTATGACGAGGATGTATTTTCTACCACTCACACTTGCTGTACGCATTGGCCCACAAAGATCCATGTGCAAAAGATATAGTGGTTCTTGGTTGGTATCTTCTGCTTTAGGTTTGTAAGATTTCTTGGTGCTTTTCCCCAATGAACATGCGGAACATAAATGATCCTTGTCGAACTTAAGTTTCGGAAGACCACGAACAAGTTCGTTTCTAGCCAAATGGTTAATAGCATCAAAGTTAAGATGAGATAACCGACGATGCCACAACCATGACTTGGTCTTCGATGCTTTGGAGAGTAAGCAAACAGGAGAGGCGGCCATCATGTTTTGAATAGACAAAGTATATAGATTATCCCCTCGAGAACCCTTTAACAAATCATTTCCTGCAAGATCGCGAATGAAGCAAGTATGTTGTCGAAAGGCCACTTCAAGGTTAGAATCGCAGAATTGTCCTACTGAAAATAGATTGTGACCAAGTCCCTCTACATAGTAAACCCTTGAAATCGTGACATTCCCAATTTGATATTCACCATAACCCATAATCTTTGCAATATGGTCGTTTCCGAATTTTACCGTTCCTAGAAACTTGCTGACGAAATTTTTGAGCATCGAGCGGTCTCCAGTCATATGTTTGGAGCACCCCGAGTCCAAATACCAAAGAATAATTTGGACGACCTGAAAATTTTACCAAACATAGACGATGTATCGGATTCTAATTGTTCTTCTGAGTTAGCAGGTACAGATATAGTTATCTTAGATTTGCTATCAGACAAAACTTTAGGTTTCCAGATTTTCTTACTAGTGATTGGCTTAGATTCTAGTTGTCTAGTATTCTGAGGTACTTTGTGACTGGGGACATTACCACTGGTAGGCACATTAGTGGAGGCAGACCTAGTTAAAGGGCGCTTGTTCCTTTTCTTAGTGCTAGTGTTCCTATTTAAAGGACGCTTAGACCTAACTTCCGTGGATGTGATCCTAGTTAAAGGGCACGTAGTTCCATTTGCAGTAAAGGTCCTACCATTGGGTTTCCATTGCCACCCAACGTGAGTAAATTTCTTACCTGTTGGCTTCCATTCAAGATTGTTCTTAATAGCATGCATTTCATTCACGTGATCAATAAGGCATAAATCATGATGCTTAGAAAACATACATTCGTTACAATTCCAACATTTAGCATTAGAATTCACATTTTGCTTAGGTTTCCACTCATAAAGAGGACCTTTTGTCTTAGCTACATGATTCTTTTTATTTAAAACTGAAACAACGTTCCTAGGGTGCACTTCTACTTTCTTCTTCTCAGTCCTATTAGTGGAAGGCTTGATCCTATCTTTCTTTCCTCGAGATCCTTTAGCCTTAGTGGACACTTTTACTCCTGTAGAAGCCAAGGGAACATTAGTGACAGATTTTAAAGGTGCCTTGCTTGATAGTGTCAATGACGGTTTTGCTCCTGGAATTTTATTGAATGGAGTGACAGCAATGGGCTTATTATTAAGTAGTGCAGAACCTGGTGTACCTATGTATTGCAAATATGCTAGGCAATATTGAACTCGCTTAACATATTCATGAGCCGAATAATAGTCGCTACTTAAGGGATCTAAGGCATACAGATCGTCTAAAATATCCCTAAGAAGATCGACATGCTTAATGGCATTCCTCATATAATCATCATAGATAACCTGGTTTCTCTTGTGAAGTGGATTCTTGTAAAGCACTACTGACTTGGTTGTTGGAGCACTAGTGGACGGGGCAGAGTCAGTAGCTAAGTTATCAACAACTTCTTGTCTGGTGACGCGAAGTGTCTCCTTTAACTCGGCCAAAACCATGTTTTTATCTATGAGCTGAATTTTTAGGTCAGAGGTTTCCTCACATTTCTTGTTCAGTTTGTCAATTAAAGACTTTCGCTCTGTCGCATTAAACGCGATGTGTTCTTCTATTGAACCAGAAATTTGTGAGTCTCCCTGCCTTACTTGTTCACGCTCTCCTAGTATAGAATTAATTCTTGTTTCTAGGACATGATTATTAGCCTCTGCAGCCTCTAGTTCCGTTTTTGTTTCTACTAATTCTCTCTTAAGTCTCATCATTTCATCTTCTAAATTTTGAACCATCTGAATCATCTTGTCACTTATCTCAACGGAGTTTCCACCTTCATTTAGTTTTGAAAGAGTTTCATTTATAGATTGATTCTCAATTTCAAGAGATATAGAATGTTGTTGAAGCTCGTTAAAACTTTTTGAAAGTGTATTATATGAATCCTGAAGCTTTAAAAATTCAGCGTTGGATTCATGACAAGAATGATTTTCTACAGTATTCACATGTTCAATATTATTCACAGATTTATGCACATCATCACAAATATTCACAGTAGATGAAATTTCACGAGTATATTGAGTAGTAACAACTTGCATCACTTCAAGGGACACCATATGTTCTAAAAAGCAGTCATATTCTGATAAAATCTTTTCCTTTTCAATTAAGTGTTGTTCATAAGCATCATCCATGTTATTGAAAACTTTTTGAACTTCACCAAGCTCAAATTGTAAATTACACACTAGATCATAGACTCCTTGTTTAATATGGTTCACAAACGGAACGATCGCTTCTTCAAACACCGATTTCATGTGTTCGAATGCCCATTCTCCAGCAGTTTGAGCCGTTGAAGTCGTACATTCCAAGATGACCTTGTCAAAATCGGTAAGGTATTGCCCAATCTCTTCAATACTGAGCCTTACCGTACTAACCGGGGGAAGATTCTTAGGAATTTCCTTTGGTTTGTCCGAGTTGACAAGTGTAGGAATTATACTAAGGCATTCTCTAGTCGGCATGAAAGTGGATGTTTGGAGAGTTTTCTTTTTCATATTGAAACGAGTTCTAAGATCTATTGTGGCATTTTTGGCATTCATTGAAGCATAATCATATTCAGGATATGTCAAAAGTAATTTTAACTGCTTTTCATCGTATGGTGATATAGAATCACTTGAGAACACTATCGGGTCTAATGCCAAACCTAACTTTGTTGCATCATACAGTCGGGGGTTGTGGTTAAGTGCTTGCTTTGCATAACCCGGGTTAGGTGGTAAGTCTATGAGACGCGATAAGTTGAACTCTTTAAATGAAGCATGAAACAAGTGTACTAGATGTGAAGCGGCATATTGTTTTAAAAGCTTAAGTTCCGTTTCTTTTATTCTGTTAGAAGTCTTAATTTCCAGTTCAAGCTGTTTGGATTCCAGAATTTCAAAATCTGTTTGAAGTTGTTGAAAATTAGTGACGACTGACTCTTTTTCTTTAAGCTCATTCGAAAGGTTTGCTCTTAAACTTTCAATTTCAAGCAGATTGTCCATTTGAACTTTCCTAAACCTATCAAATTCAGGATTGGTTAAGGTAGTGGACACAGGAGTCATTTCCAAGGTTTTTACCTTGTCTTTATGCAAAGCAAGCTCAGCAGATAAAGTCTGATTAGCATTAAGGGTTTTACGGACTGCAATATTCATTCTGCTAAGCAAAGATGCAGGGACCATAACCAAATCAGGTTGAGCAGACGAATTAATAGTCATAGGAGCTTCCGGTTGTGGTTCACTCAAAATCTGAGGACTTGCAATGTTATTGCTATCATTGTTTGTCTCATCGATTGAATTACTAACCACCGGAGGCTCTTCCGAATACTCAGACATTTGCTCAACTTGATAAGGTACAATGCTAGTATTTGTAGCAGTATTTGGTACCTCAGCAATGGTGTCAGTCCCATAGAGTGAAAGATTTGCCATAAGAGCTGCTTTAGCGGTGTTAAAATCATCACAATCCGAGTCATATGCATCCAAATCATCACATTGATAAGCAGCATTGTTGGTGATGACTGTTGTGGGATGATCAGTTTCCGCTACTCCTGGATCTGCAAGGAATGCCAATTCTTCTTCATCAAGCTCACGACCTTGGGCTTGAGCATTCACCAAGTAAATCTTTTCCTTAAACCAAGTGTCGTCCCTTCTCCTCTTAGGCTGCTTGCATTCTCGGGCCATGTGCCCTTCCCCTTTGCAGTTGTAGCAAATAACCACCTTCATTTTACCAGTGCTGTTGGCCCTTGTAGCCGTAGTATTGGATGAACGTGCACCAGCATTAGACGAATTTGATCTCCCTTGAAGTGGTTGCACCATGACCCTGCCGTCCTGAATTGTTGCTTGTTGTCGAGAGTTAGACGAGTTCCTTAACTGATTGTTAGTTGGTACTGAACCTCGGTAACCTCTTTTGTTTAAAGTTTGACTTAAAAATGCAGACAACAGAGCTAGGACTTCAGTATGGCTATCTCCTTGTTTAAATTCAGGGACAGGGATGTCATCTTCACAGTATAATGCTGATGCTGGTTGAGCAACAAACTGATTGGTTGGAACACTTTCTTGATGTGAGTAATGATGTTGAGGAGCCTCGAGTTGTGGATAGGTACTAACAGGGTTGGTAGGAGGTTGATACGGTGAATACTGGTGTGAAGCTCCTTGTGATGATGATGTTGCTTGTTGGTGATAAGATGTTGGTGGCGGGTGGCAGAATCGAGTACTGTGGAAAGCTTGGTGTTTGATACACAGGTTGATATGAAGATTTGTGTCCTACAGCAAGCTGAGAGTTGTGATATGATAGTGTAGGATGATTTGCCAATAATGCCATTGGTTCATGATAAGGTCCTTGAGAAATTCGGTTTTGGATCACATGCTTCTCATGTTGTTGTAAGAAAGCATATAGTTGATCTGAATTGGACTTGTGTAGATCACGAATCATTTTGACATCCGTCACATATTGACTCCATTCAGGGGGTAGTGTGTTCAAAAACTTGGTGTTTAACTGAAATTGTTCAATCCTTAGATTATAGACATTCATGTCATTCATCAGAGTAGTAAAACGCCAGTAAAAATCATGAAGAGTCTCCCCTGGAATGTATTGGAATCGATCAAACAAATCATATAATTGACATTCTCGTTCTTGCTTAGTGAGAGATGTCCCTTGTAGCAAAACCGCAAGTCGATCCCAAAGATTCTTAGCCACTTTATGTTCACTCACCATTCTGAAGATATCAGGTGGAAGGGCTTGAAGAATTGTTTGCACAGCCCTTTCATCGGCATCTGCAATGAGTTTGTTGGCATCGGTTAACTCATGATACTTCCTTGGCCTTGTCACATTGTTGACTGTAACCTCTCCCCAATCTAATGGACCTTTGTCAATTGATTCTAGCATAAGTCGACCACTTTGTTTGCCCATGATGTATGTTCTCATTCGACTTTGCCATGATTCAAATAAGTCTTTGATGAGCAAAGGTGGGCGAGTATCGGTACCCGAAATGATCGATATATCGGTGAGTGAAGTCATAGTTGGCATAAATGAATGTGAATTCATTTTGTGATCCCTTGAATAAGATTATCAAAGATGATCGAACAATGAAATAAAGGTATGAGTTTTTTGTGTTGATAACTAAAAAGTATTGTTATCTTGTTGTTGTATTAGCTTTTTGAACGTTTCCAAATTAAATGCCAAATAGAAGAAAATCCACTAAGTATCTAAAACCAGTTCTGTCGCAATGTTTTTCTGTCGGAATACCTAGATCGGAAAATCTCACTATCGGAATCAGCTCAGATCGTAATGATTTTAGATCGCAATGTAACCTTGTGGCAATGATGATGGTATCGGAATGTTTCAGATCGCAATGAGATGCCTATCGGAATGCTTCAGATCACAATGAGATGCCTATCGGAATGCTTCAGATCGCAATGAGATATCTATCGGAATGCTTCAGATCGCAATGAGATATCTATCGCAATGATCTTAGATCGCAAAGTGGTTTGCAAATTTTGAGCAGAGTAACGACTTAATACACCTTCCTTATACCCGTCGGAATCTCAGATCGCAAAAGCTATCAGAATGATTCAGATCGGAATAAGTAATGAAAATCCAATGATCGCAAAGTAGGACCCTAACCCTTTCCGATGGTTAAAGTATTGCGATGGAGGCCAAAGTACTTTTTGTACTTTCCGATGGAAGCGTCTGCTGAAATTTCGGAATGTTGAAAAACACACTTTCTAGCACTTTTGATCCAAGAAACCTGAAGTTTTAATGAAATCTAAGATACCAAGAACACGTTTAAGCCCAAAATCCTATGTTACACTACTTATCACTAAGATCAAACGAAAAAAAAAATTTGAAAGTTTCGGCCAAAAAGGTAGTTTACACTCTACGAATGTAAATACACAACCCAACACAAAGAACAAGCCTTTATCTCATCCCATGCTCTTGATACCAATTGTAGAACAATGATAATCTTGTGAAACAAGGGGGTTGATGTTTTTCTAGAGAGAGAAAGTTAGAGAGAGAAATGGAAGAAAACACATATATTAAAGTGAAAGAATAAAACAACCAACACCTCTTTCCATGGTGGAAAGAGGTTTAAATACCCCAAGTCCTTAAAGGACTTGGGCTTCCGGCCCATGAACATGCTCATGGGTCGGGCTATGTAATAAATAACACTTAACTTAACTACGAGCCTATAACTACATGGTTGGAGTGACCGAGACTTTCTAAATGCGTAAAACGTATTTCCAACAATAACCTAAGTCATGAACAAATTAAATAAATGAATATTTCATGTGATTTAATTTAATTAATTTATTAATAAACATAAATGGCAAAACAAATTGGTCCCGAGCCCGAAACCCAAGACCACACCAAGCCGAACCAAACCAACACAGCCGGCGGCTGGTGGTTGGCCAGCGGCTAAACAGCCTATGGCTGTAGCCGTTGGTTTCCACTGGCAGCCTTGGGTTCCCACCGGCAGTACCGGGTTTCCCTTGTTGAGCTCACTGTTTCCACCGAGCGGTACCCACTGTCTTTGATCCGTTTCCCCCAGTTTGGGGCCTGCGACCTGCGGCTAACCAACCAAACATCCCGCTGACCCAATATAGGTTGCGGCTGTTAGTGGAACAAGACCACCGAGACCCAGATGGTCTCGGTTTTCATGTACAGCAGAGACAAACACCATCCCACCCCCGAATCTAACATGTTTTAATCATTTGATTTCACGTGATCATAAGCTAATCAAATAAGTTCGTAAATCAAGAAATGGAATAAAAGATTAAAGGTTTTAAAATATACCAAAAGTGAAATAGATAAATGATTGAGGACCACGAAATACACCCGTATCCAAATCAGAATCAATACGTTTTCTTCCCTTTTTTGCTTGTGGAACTGGCGGCCAAAAATAACCCACCTAGGGTTATGGTGATTTTTGGTAAATGTGATAAATGAGAAGAGATGTTTCATTCCCTGACTTCTTATTTCCTACATGTGCTGGGCCATAAAGCCCTTTTCCTTTCTTGTTTTTTTTGTTGTACACGTAACCCACACACACTTATGGTTTTCGTTTTTGATTTGTGACTTAACATTTAACGTACGTGTACGTGTTTTAATTTTCGCCTATTAAGTCTTGGATTGTTATAGTGTTATACGTAAGTACATATCGTGTAAATATAATTAATGATATACGTGATGCTTGTAATAATTGTTCGCGATTCGTGACATGTGTTAAGAATTATTAAAGTTTTAATTTAATCATGATTTCATGCATTTAATTCTTGAAAATTTTATGCGGGTTTTACAACTCTTCCTCTCTAAAAAGAATAATTCGTCCTCGAATTAGAGATACGATAATCTGGAAGGGATGTAGACGTAACATGGACTGTAAAGGACATGGAACATGACGTGACTGAAGAGAACATATCTGACTCAGTAACGGAAAAGAGGATAGAAGGTCCGGATGGAACCTTGTTGGAAATACGTTTTTACGTATTTAGAAAGGATCGGTCACTCCAATGATATTGGGCTCGTGATCCAATATAGCCCATATAGCCCACATGTAGGGTGGGCTATATAAATCCCCCTCCTAGCATGTTAGGAGGGGTTGAACACTTAGTCATTTATTCACTTTCCATCTTTCTTCTATTCTCTCTTTTTTCTTTCTCTACCCTTCTCTCTCTAGTTCATCCATCTCCTTCCATTCATTAGATAAATCAAGCATTGCTAAATCCTAAGAAAGTATGGACCTACAAATGGTATCAAGAGCTATGGTTGCATCTTAGGATTTGTGTATTTTTATCTATTGATTTGGTGGTCAAACTTTTCTTTTTCTTTCTTTTGGTCCCGTATTTGCTGTAAATTTCGTGAATTTGTCTCAAATTCTGTCCAAAAAGTTTAAGGGTAAACACAAGTTTTTTAATCTTTTCTATCTCTGTCTGTGTTTTTGTCTAAAAAGTCACAACTGTCTCAGTTTTTTATAGTTTTTTTTCAACTTTTTGTATCCATCTGTTTCATTGTTTTGGATGTACATCCATCGGAAAAGGTTTTTAGTTTTCTGATAGTTATTCTGATAACTTTCATCGGAAAAGGGTTTAAGAATTCCGACCATCTTTTCTGATCTATATTACGACGGTTACATTTTTGACTTATTCCGATGGTTGATTCCGATAAGTATTCCGATGGTGTTTCATGTTTTGACATTCCGATGGAAACGTAAGTTGGTCTCGACTCGACAGCCCACAACCTTAAACTCAAGACTCGACCTATACCAACAATCTTGACAAAGACTCGACAGACGCAAAAAACCAGCCTCGACTCACAATCACATTAGCAACACTTGAAACCACAAAGACTCTCGACAAGCAAATAAACATATTACACCAACTCTCTCGACTCGAAGACCAATTTATATACTCGAATACCCAAGCCTCGACACAAACTGACTTCAAACACATCCTCGACAAAACTCGAAAACAAAAATCTTTCTCGAACACAATAAATAACAGACTCTAACACCAACATTCTCACTCCACAAAAAATCCACCAATCATCCATTCTACCACCCATCGTCTCCTAATCTCCAAACTAGACTCGATATAACAACTTCAAGATCTCAGATTTTTAAATCTCGTGTCTTGCATGTCAAGATCCGTCATAGATCCGGTCACGAAATTCAAGATTTCATCATAAATCTTGTGTAAAGGTTTAACCTTCCTTCAATTTTCGAACTCAAATAAACAATCAAGAACAAGAGTGTTCTGATTTGTTTTTTGGTTCGGTTTATTAAACATAATTTTCTCAAATCAAAACAAATTACAACATCACACAACCTACCTTAGATCTCAATGAGATCTTGAAGCCTTTAGAACTTTTGTGTTCTTCGTGAATATTGATCAATGAAGGTTGTGAGTTTTGATTGATCTTAGTGTTTATCAAGATCAGATCTTTCGATCTTTATTTTTTCTTTTTGGTTGGTGACTGAGTTTTGATGATACGTGTTTGACTTTGGCTGATTTTGGTAGTTGTGTTTAAAAGTTGGTGACTGAAAGAAAAAAAGAGGCGGATTTGTTTATAGATTAGGGTAGTGTGAGCTTTTTTTAGGGTATGAGATTATTTATACTCCTACACCTTATTCTTGGACCGGGTATTAGTCAGAAGATGGGTCAAGCATTCTTTTTTGTACCAGTCTAATATCAACATAAATTTGATATTAAATTGAGAGAGATTGGATTTTTAAATCAGGCCGCATAAGTGGTTGAGTGAGGTATTATTGTTGGATTTTATTTCGATATTCTAAGTGGGCTTTTATTTTCGATACACACAATTGTTGGATTAATTGGTTGAGTGAGGTATTACTGGATAGATTCGGGTATTATTATTTTTCACACAAAAGTGCTTAAACGACAAAGATACTTTTCGGTCTAATAAGGAGTTGGACTTTAGACAATTTTCGAGGATTTTAAGCACCAGTCGTATCAACAATACAAAACAAGGATCCAAGAAATTTTCATCGAATTTCAATGGATTGGTTGAGTTTAACATCTCAAGAGGGAAATTGTAGAAGATGCGTGAAGAAGCTAGAAAAAGATGTCTAGTCGTATTTAGACAATTTGACTGTCATCTTGACGAGCTTACAAAGCTCACGTATGGACCACCCTTTGTGGCAGTCTTTGGTCAAGATGCTCCTTTCTTCATTGACGCATTGATGATAAATTTGGATATTATTCAGCAGAAAATTGACAAAGACAACTTTAATCATATTGAATCTGCATCTGCACTTCAAATTCTTTTGAAACAGTTATCGATTTTTCTTCAATTCGATACTGTCAAGAAAGAAAATTCAGGGCTCTGTCGGTCATTCTTTGAAGACATGCATATCAAGATTCAAGAGTTCCAAGGAACCGTGTGCAAATACGTGAACTCTCTTACGCAACTTTTTCAAGAAAGAGCACGACTCCAAATTGATTCTGATAATTGGAAGTAAGAAAATCCGATGCAGATACCAGAAGAAACTAATGGTCTTACGGATGACTCAAAGGAGACCACCTCGGTTAACAATGATAGCAGCGTCATTGCATCACGATAACATGATTCAAGCATGCATGACGAAGAGCCAATAGTTGGGGTACAATTGAATATTGTATCTAACAATGATTTACAGCATGTTGAGCATTCCGACCCTATCTATGCCGAACATGGGATGGAAAAGAGTGATAGCAATACCACCTCTGATTCATCCGATGTGAGTCATAATGAGGGATAAAATGATCAGAATGCTAAAGATCATGATATGTACTTTATGATTGCTACTTTAACCAATTCTGCTTCTAGGATTGAAGAGTTTGAAATGATTTTAGCTCAGCAATCAAAAGAGCTTGAGGATGCCAAAATTGAATTTTCAAAGAAAACGGATAAATTTGAAACATACTTTGAAAAACTTGAAAAATAAAATGTTGTTCTTAAACGAAAATTGGATCAAACAGTTCTAGATTCTAAAGCTGAAAAGGATAATTTTTTGAAATAAATTAAGTTGCTTGAATCTAAGTTGGCATCCCAAGATGAATTGCTCAAAGAAAATGAGACGTTAAAAGCTCAAGTACAGGAAAAGGTTTTTGCAATAGTGGCTCTAAAAAACGAGTTGAGGAAAAATAAAGGAACTAGTGTGGACACTAAGCTTGAAAAACCATCAATCTTGGGGAAACCGCCTAGAAATTAGTTCATTAGACAACCGACTGCATTTAGATTTGAGCGACCACAATCCTCGAGATCGCGGTTTGCCTCTCAAGTTGATATGGCTCATATTTCTAGAACAGTCACTCCACCATCTAGGCCTAATGTGACTAAAACAGCTTTTGCAAGACCTAATCACATGATTGCCTCTAGTCTCCCTAGACATAGTCCAAAGAACACGTCTCGAACTAGTTCAAATGACGTTCGCCATACATTTGGTCTAAGGGAAGCTAAGCAAAAGACACAAGTAAGAGATAGGAATTTCAAACCTAGTCAGATGCCTTCTAGTTTACCCAACATTGCTAACCGTAGCATGTCACATCCTAGGAGCATCAATCATCATCTAGGAATTCTAGATCTTACTCGGACATTAAATATGCTACTTGTAAAACATGTAGGAAATGTGTCTTTAAAGCCAATCATGATTCTTGTATCAAAAAATTACTTAATGAGGTGAACTCCCGTGCTAGACTTAAATCCGAGTGGGTCGCTAAAATCAAACCCATTGGTAAAATGTGGCGCCCCACTGGTAGAACTTTCACTCTTGTAGGAAACGAGTGCCATTTAACTGGGATAGTCTTCGATTCTACTAAGACTACTAGGGAGGAAATTGAAAAGGATGATACATCACTTAAGCCTGAACTTAAGGTTTTCTATAAAAGGAAACGTTTGCCAACTAAGACAAGTGAATCATCTCCTCAGGTCACCTCTGGCACAATTAAGGCCAACTGTGAACCCCCGCATGGTTCTAATATAGATATCGCTAACCCATGTCAAAGTGTACAAACTCTTAATGAGAATGCAGGTACCAACGTCAACGTTCAACAAGAACAAAGCGTTCCAAACTTTGTATACCATTCAATTAAGGACACTCTCAGAGTTTGGTTACTAAAGAAGCAGATATTAGAGAAACAAGTATCTCAGGGGGTTGCAGTTAAGTTTACTGTCATAAAGGACTTATAGTCACATCACAGACTATAACTCGATCTTCAGTTAAAAGGAAAATTTATCACCGATGATAAAATTATCCTTACAACGAGAAATTAATTTTTCTCGGGCATGAGCTAAAATTAAAACATTCGAAGTTTTTAGGCTCATGCACAATGACTTACAGTTAAATGTCAGACTATAACTCGAACTTCAAATAAAGGAAAGATTATCTTTTATGATAACTTATCCTCATAACGAGAAATTAACCTTTCTCGGTCATGAGCTTGTATTAAAACATTCGAATTTTTAAGCTCAGAAAGGAAAGTGTATCTTTTAAATAAGAGAACTTTTCCTCATAACGAGAAGTTAACCTTTCTCGTCATGAGCTTTCCGTTAAAACAGTCAAAGTTTTCAAGCTCATGAAAACGACTTCTAAGTACATGTCAACTTAGGACTCGTTCTTCAGTTAAAAGGAAAGTTTATCGCCGATGATAAACTTATCCTTAACAACAGGAAGTTTACAACTTCTCGGACTTGAGCTCGTCTTATAAGATATTCAACATCTTAAGCTCAAGTAATTGGTTTTCAAAACATTGAACACAATTTTTCGAGAATTTCTCAAAAGGTTTTTTCTAAATCTTTCAAAATTGTGTGTTCAACAATGTTTTTGATAAAAAGAGCATGTCTTCTGGAATCGATAATATTTACGATACTAGAAATGTCATTCAATAATGACACGGGATTATAAATAAAGTTCGAGTAGAAGTTCAAATGTTTTAAAACATGCTCAAAATGGCTTGCTATTATTTCCGATAGTAATCCGCTTTTCATATTAAAGTCAAGCATTTCACCGGAAAGCTTTGACTCAACAACGGGAATTAATTTTCTCGGGCATGGTTTATTTTATAACCATGTAAGGGATTGTGTTTACTTTATAACACAATCTAACACGGATATATGTACGTGTCAGTGCATTTATTTGTTAAAACAAGAGAAATATTGTTTTTATGAAGTTATCATCTCCACCAACCGTAGCAATTTACAATTGATATCTACATACTCGACGATGCGACTACTCAAACAGCGACTACAACTCTTTCAATAGAACACGGGTCAACAATTGAGGGGGAGCAATTGTCCAGCATTCAGAATCTTTGACACCGAAAGTGCAAAGTTCACATGTTGGTGTCAAGACAACGATATCAATCGTACACATGGATTCAAGAGATAACTTCAGACGCGATGAGGCGACCAACATTCGTGAACAAGAACCATGTGCTTCTTTCATATGATGTTCTTCATCATTCAGGTCCAACCTCATAAATCGCTAATCTTATGAATACATTATCATATATGATCTTTGCATGTGATAAGTACCTTACACTTGTGTTTAAAAGGTACTTCATTCACGGTTCAAGTACACCCTCATTAATTTGAGGGGGAGCTTGTGTAATTCATGAAGGTAATTGGCTTTGCATTTTTCTTCCCAAATTTTCTTAAAATGCTATTAAATCAATTGATATTAAAAACATCGATTGGGTTAATATTTTTAATATGGGGGAGAAAATGTGATTTAATATGGGAAATGATTATCACAAATGGTTTGACTTAACGTGCTGGCTCATCCCGACATGTGCGAATTGTTTTCGGATACCGTGGCATATGTTAAGGGGGAGAAAAATGGATTTGCACTTCAAAATGGATTTCATGGTGACATATACTTACCCCAAAACATCTATATTCACGACGGTGAAGATTATGGTGACATAAGGATGGTAGGATAGGTTAAAGTCCAATGATTCCTCTAGAACCGGATGAATCTTCCCAAGGACATTCCATAGCTAGAAATAATAGTCCTTAGGAAAGATGGAGAAAGATTATGAACGTAGCTGAATGCCGACCAAGTACTTAAGTTAGCACTGGAACAATCACAAAAAGGTGCTAGTGATGACGTATTGGTAAGTGTTGAAGGGGTTGAAGAATGAAAAAGAATTGTAAAGATAAAGGGTGTAAAGAAAGAAGCCCTCCTTACAACTTAGGCAGAAACCGGGTCAATACATATGCTGTTAAGATCATTGTTTAATGATTCTTGATATTGAAGACAGACATGATGGACCTAGTGATGCAAGGCACAACCCATCCCAGCTAACTCAGATATCTCTTAAAAGAAATTTGTTTTAATCACACGGAGACAACACATTATCTATTGATTTATTCACTCCGAATAAATTGGTATTGAAATGGTGGCACTCCTCTCCAGCCCCCGATCACTAAAAATCCAAAATGCACGATTGAGTCTAGAGCCATTTGAGATCATCAAATATCTCATTAGGACACACTTTCATAATTCCTTGCTTCTTCATACACTGTGAAAAGTAAGAAAGATCTTAAGAGTCCTACGCAAAATCTTCATGATCTTGCCTGAACATCCGAGTAATACGAAAGTATTTACAATGAAGATGGAAATCCTTCTTGATCGAATATCAAAAAGCTCATGGTAGGTGACTTGTGCGATTCTTTATGAATCAAACTTGTGATAACTGGAAAGAAACAGTGGTTTAATTCTTAAATGAATTTAAACACGTTCCAGGCCTCTACGCAATATCTTAGTGATCTTGCCAGAACACTCAGAGTGATACCTTAGTGTTCACAGTGATGAGTGGAAATCCTTCTAGTGTTAACCTCAAACAGCACTTGGTAGGTAACTTGCAAGATTCTATACGAATCAAGCTCGTGACAACTAGAAAGCAACGATGGTGCGGTTCTTAATTGAATTTCACTTGTTCCAGGAACATGAATTGACGGCTTCAAATCATGTGGATTTTATTATCCAAATGATTCACTCTTTACGTTCGCAGACAACTTTGGACGGTCGAGTAAAGAGAACGGGTTTACCCGCGAAATCTTGTCAAGGAGGTTCTTTATTGAAACTACCTGCCACAAGTACGATATTTAATATCGTCTAACGGTCTTCACCGACAGGAGGTAAAATGCTACCGAATTAGAATGAAATGTTCAAGGCCATTTCATCCGTGTATATGGTTTGTTGCTAACTGTCTTATGCAGCGTAACAAGAAGGTGGCATTGCGGTGTACAATCCAGAAGAAGTCGTCACCACATGCTTATACTGCATACACTCAGTACTTCAACGAATTCAAGAAAGTCTGAAGGTCAAGTCTTCCGATGTATCAAACTCTGAAGCTTTCAAGAATTATAAAGGTATAAGTATGTGGAACATGAAGTCACGAAGAGGCGAATATCACAAGTGATGAATGCACAAGGTCAAGGGAAGGAAACATGCTCAAGGCTAAATTCAAAGATCACATCAAGCATATTCACAAGAACAAGATCAAAGACTCAAGCATAGTATGCTAGGTTTAAGATTTTGTAAGATGGTGTGACCTCCCTTTGGGGGAGATTGTTGGAAATACATTTTTCCAAGGAAAGTCTAGGTCACATCATTATTAGCATAGATCACGAGCTATAGACTATTTAGAACATTGTAATTTCGAGTGACCTCCCTTTGGGGGAGATTGTTGGAAATACGTTTTTACGTATTTAGCAAGGATCGGTCACTCCAATGATATTGGGCTCGTGATCCAATATAGCCCATATAGCCCACATGTAGGGTGGGCTATATAAACCCCCCTCCTAGCATGTTAGGAGGGGTTGAACACTTAGTCATTTATTCACTTTCCATCTTTCTTCTATTCTCTCTTTTTTCTCTCTCTACCCTTCTCTCTCTAGTTCATCCATCTCCTTCCATTCATTAGATAAATCAAGCATTGCTAAGTCCTAAGAAAGTATGGACCTACAAACCTTCTGTTTCAAGTGGCTTCCCACTCGGAACGGTTCCTCTAAAATATCTTGGCGAAGTAGAAAATCCTGATCTTCATGACCCTGACTTGACGGTACGTAAAAGTTTCTGGTTTATCAACGTAAGATAGATCCTCATGAATCTGATCGAGTGGAAAAGAATTAACGTGCAAGGGAATATGAAAAGTTATGTAGTAAAATAACCCGGAATAACTGACATTAATAGCATCTTAGCAATGATGCGCGAGATATACTGAAACGTGGTACGTGAACAATTGTGAACGTGATACGTGAACAATTATGAACGTGATACGTGGAGATATGGTGAGTGTAATATAAGAAACACATGGTGGATGATGATGCCTGCAACTTATCGTGAACGTGATATGAGAAACGTGGAATGAACATGACATGTGAAACATATCGTGAACATGAGATAACTGAGGAGGTAACGCCAAACGATACGAGATGAGACGCAAAATATGACATGAAATGTCTGTCATAGAATGGAAGTTTATTAAACTTGAGTCTGGTCTCCCAAGCTTCTTCAAAACTTTCCAGAACGAAATGTGAAACGTAAATCGTAAGCTAGAACACGATCATGAACATGAACAATGTCATGAACATGAGCGAAAGCAATTCGTGAAGTTGAACAAGGACGTGAACGTGAATGATGAACACGAACGTTGACCTTTATCTGATCTGACAGATGAAGGAGTGCCAAGTGATCGTACGATCTTTGGCTGAAAAATGTCTGATAATCTGCTAACTGTGTAATCCTTGCGGATGAAAGGATTTTGTAGAATTGGTCAAACTGTTGACAACACCCAGATAGCATAATGCTTCCTCTAAGCCAGTGGTAGCCTGGTAAAAAAATACATGGAGATCTTATCCCTTCTCCTTTCACTATTTCTAATGGTAGAAATAGCTCCTAGCCTTTTGGTGTTCTATATTAACCTGCTGGTATGACAGGTATTTAGATATGAACTTAACTGCATCTTGTTTCATAGAAACTAGATACATAAAAGTTAGAAAACTACGATTCTCTGAAATTAGACTACTCTTAGCGTAGGATCCTCTGGAACACACAATTTAGTGTAAGATTCTCTCTTTCACGCTAAGCTGATTTATGGTGAGATTAACCGTGAGAATCAATGTGATTTAGCGTATCACTGTAATCAACCAGAATTTGTACCGGAAAATTTCAGGGTGAAATTTCTTCTGTCGTGGAGTTTGTAACATAGAGTGAATATGGTCTTCATGCTCTTCTCTATACTTAGAGAAGATCAAGTTGTCATTGATGAAAATTATAACAAATTTTTTATAATTTCATGGGAATCTCCCTTCATCAAGTCCATAAATGCTGCTAGAGCATTCACGAGACCAAAACCAAAATCGTGAATTTAGCATGAATAATCATGTACAAATAGCAGTCATGGAAATTTCCTGCTCTTTCACTCGTCACTGTTGTCAGCTTGATCGTAAATCGAACTTGGAAAGGTGCTTAGCACCCTGTAGTCGATCGGATACATCGTTATTACGTAGAGGAGGATAACGGTTATGAATGGTGATTTGTTTAAATCGACGGTAGTCGACACATAATATCATGTTACCATCCTTATCCTTAATAACATAAACGGTATACACCATGGTGATACACATGGCGAATGAGCTTCTTCAAACATCTCGTGCAGCTGATCCTTCAACATGTTCGATGTTAAGTTCCATCTTGTGGATAGAAAGTACCCTCGGAGGTCTTTCTGGAATATATCAGGGAAATTTGAAATGATCGACTGATTATGAATGAAAGGAACTTCAGAACTTGTGTCATAACCGATAGCCGGAAAATCTTCGTAGCCATGGGATGACAACCACATGCTTGTGAAGCGTAAATACTTTGTACATATTTTCCTGATGGAAAACCATGCTGAATGTATACAGGAGCCCAAACATTACTGTACATAATCTGATATAAATGGTGACCAGTCGTAGCATGGTGTGATGTTCATAGTCCATAATCAGAATCATATTTAACTCGCATCTGTCCAAGGGAAGTGCGTTAGCAAATTGGATCTTATCATTACACTCAAATGGAAAACCTTCGTACACTTGGGTGATACGAATGGCGTTCTTTATGGTCATGGATATATGAAACATGGAATCAAGAAATGAAAGTGTCATGAAGTAAATGTGACAGATCTCACTCAATGTGTTTTGCTTGTCTCACGCAAAATGAATCCTGCGTGTCCAAACACGAATAATACGCCAGTGATGGTACTGAAATTCTTGTGGCCTGATTAATACATGGCACAACAAAATGGATATACCCCTTGGAGGGTACCCTGAATTTCTTAGGGTTGTTTCAGAAGATAGACGCGAGTCATGAGTCTTGACTCGTGTATTGAGAAAATATGCATATGACATGTGTCTTCAGAAAGAATACATGAGACATGTGTCTTGACTGATGTCTTGACATGTGTCTCGAGATGTGAAACGAATAAGATTAAAAATCTTAGGTTGTCATGCCAGAATTGGCAGATTGGTTGGACTGCTGACCTTTAGTATTTCCGACCACGTCCGTTACCAAAGTTTATGTCGTTATAGTCAGAGTGTTTGCTGTCATGATAGTTGTTACTAACCCCATGTCTGTCAGTTCCATGATAGTCATTATTATGACTATGATTCATGAAACTTCTGGTGAGTGGCCGGCTGGTACTGGTTCCCACTCATATGCTGGAAAAGAAAACTAAATGGCTCGTGACATATGACTAAGAAGGTAAAGATATGAAATAAAATGGTAATGTCTGGTGGATTAAGTATAATTCTAGCCTGGTTACTCTAATATATCGCTTTCGTCTTTGTCTCATAGAAATCTTCAGGTATGTGAGCAGCAACCACCTCAGTAACAACATCTTGTAGAGTTCCCAAATTATAAGCAACCTCGCCATCTTGTAGAATCTCCAATTATGAGCAGCATCAGCATCCGTAGAATATCAGCAAGTGGATCCGCTTGGGTGATTGAGAATCACTCAGAGAATACTCATGGAGTATTGTAAGTGAAATACACATGGATTGCGGTACGTGTAGTACACATGAAATTCACATGAGATGATTGATACAGGTGTCAACCATCTGATATGATCAAAGGAAGGTAAAAGATCAAATGGTTAAATCCAAACTAAACAGTACAACGTAATAGCCCAGCTAATTTAGCGTAGACATAGTTCCAGTTGCGTAAGAAGCACAAAAGCATGATTAAACGGAATCGAACGATGGCCAACATGAAAACATGATTAATGAAAACCAACCATGAATCTCATGAAAGCATGATTAGATACAATCCATCAATGTCTAGCATGAAGCAAAACTAACACGAAGAAACATGGAAACAATTAACATAAAGGAGTGTGAAAACATAATCAGCATAAAAATGAAGTCAACCATGAAAGTATGAAAACATAACTGACATAAAGATACAAAAAAATTAAGAGGGGACATGAAAGAAATATGACTGTCATGAAATGAAATCTAAAATCGCTGGTGTGGACGACCATGGGTCGGTTCACAAAACAAGATTGACATGAATAAAGGTGAACGCCTATGGGTCGGTTCACAAAAACAAAATTGACATGAGCAAAGGTGAACGCCTGTGGGTCGGTTCACCAAAACAAAATTGACGTGAGCAAAGGTGAACGCCTATGGGTCGGTTCATAGAAACAAAATTCGAATGAAAATCACATGCGACTAAATATGGTCAGTCCTGTACCCACCATTACTTAGTCAAAATACCTGCGACAATGATACATAAAAATAAATAAATGAAAATCAACTGTCAAAACTTAACGGAAAACATGTGACTAAGTAAGAACTACTGTGGTCCAGTCCATACTAGTAAAAAATTCACAAGGAAACATCATGCATAAAACAACGACATGTAACTAAGTATGGATGATAGTTGTTCAATCCATATTAGTAAAAACAATTCCAAGGAAAACACCATGGTTAAAACAACAAGGTGCTGAAAATAACAATACGTGGAATAACAGCCGTCGGCTTAGGAAGCTCCTGGTGACTACCCACTAGTCACAGGTCAAGATTTAGAGCCTACAGGTCGAAAACCTGGCTCTGATACCGTAATTGTAACACCTCACTTTGATAAGTGGACCATTACGTGTATTTATGGCGCGTCATCAAAGCATGCAAGGTAAAATGTACTAAAACATACATGACCAAAAGGGAAAAACCAGAATCAAACATCGGTTCCCAAAACATAAATATAGTAAATGAATTGAGAAGGACAAAACAAGTGTCCAAACAAGCATAAGTATAAGAAGGCAAAAGGAGAAGAAGGCTAAGGCAGCTTCCGTCCTATGCACGTCCTCTAAATGCTCAAGTATGTCCTTGGGTACTTGCCGTTTTGGGACATGGACAAGAAACTAACGGCTGAGCAATACGCTCAGTGAACGGATATATGACATAGTATGAATGGCTGAAACAAGACTGAAAGCAGCAGAAATGTATAATTCTTAGAAAACCTTGTACATGTTTATAAAACTGGTTTTATAGTTTGAAAAGACTTATGTTTTTATATGAAAACTATATTTTAATTAGCCAAGAGCCCATATAGGTCATGAGGTATCACCGTGCATGAATACTTAGAGAGGTGACCTCATCATGCAATTAGAGGGGTTGCCTCTAATTATACTGGTCTGGGTATGAGGGATCAACTCCTTGTGATGGATGCAAGGCACACACCACATTCACCGTGAGAATCCGATAAAAACATGTAACTAGGATGCACCCATACGCCCCACATGATAATATAAATAAATGGCCAAAACTGAAAGGGATGCCACGAGCAATCACTCCGTCGTGGGGAAGTCATAACACTAGTGCCTCCAGTGTTATGATTATGGTACCTCCATAACTAGATGATGTGCCATGCATGTATATATATCTCAGGCATTTAAAACAAAACATAAGCATTCAAAACATATAAAATAATTGGGGGAAACAGATGGCTGCAAACGGGGAAGCCTAATAAAGGAAGAGAATGTCTAATAAGTGTGAAAACACTTATCCTTTTACCACTTATTTCCAATAATAACAAGACCAAAACGTGTATTTTATGTCGTAAAAGTCGGAATTATGCGTGGTTTGTGTTTTTATTGTGTTTTAGGACCAAATGATGAAAAAGGAAGAAAACACGGGCTTTCACGGGCTTTTATCAAAGAAAACGAGAAAAGACGAAGTAAAAAGATCAAGAGTGCAAAAAGAACGGAAGTCCAAGGCCTATTCGGAAGATTTATTGAAGAAAAAGTCTAAAGACGGAAGTTTAATGAAGTCGAAGAACTCAAGTCTAAATTAAAGAAGAAAATTATCAAGACAAGTTCAAATCCCGAGACGACGTCGAGATAGACGTTAAGAAAGAAAGAAAGAAGAAGCAACACATGCACTCCTTCCCATTTTCCCTATAAATACCCTCCTAATACACATTAGGAGGGTGGTTAGTTTTTAGTAGTTAGTTTCATTTTTCATTTTTCTTTCTAGTTTTAGAGAGAGAAAGTTCTCAACTTTCTCTCACTAAGTTTTCATCTTTCTTTCTTTTAATCTTTCAAGATTAAACCTTTGTGTATTGTTGATCTCATTAATCAAGTTCTAGTTAAGCTTTTAATCTTTCATCTCTTTCTACCTTTCTTTGATTTTAGTTTACTTTTGGTGCGAAATCTATTTGATCCGTGTTGTTCTTAATGTTTTCGTGCCTAAAAGTTAATCTTTTTATGTCTACTTAAGTTTTCATACGAATAAGCTTTAAGATCTTTGTGCTTATTGGCTTGTTTATATGTTTAGCTTATTTACTTTTTAAAAGTTTTCTTAAAAAGTTCATCTTTTTATAGTTTGATTTAAAAGAGTGATTATTTTAAGTTTGGATAAGTTGTTATTTGTGCTTATTTAGTCTTTTTCACATTAGATTCGTTTAAGTTTTTGGTGATAGCTTATTCCTAATATCTTATTGCCTAGCTTATTCTCGAATCCCATATAAATCGGAAAAGGTTTAAACCCTTTTCCGATCGCTACATTCCGACTACACCACCCCTTATTCCGATCACCCTGATCGGATTAGGGTTATAACTTTCCGATTGCACCTCCCTATTCCGATCACCTAATCGGAATAGGGTTTTAAGATATTCAGATTGTGGGTATTTTGTGACATTCCGATTGGAGTCTTGAATAGCATTCCGATCTGGATCCTTTTGTTAACATTCCGATTTGACTCAAGTTTAGTATTCCGATTGCTTCATTCCGATTTCATTATTCCGACGAGGGTTTGGTTTGATATTCCGATCAGTCATAGTTTCTAGCATTCCGATCTTATTTTCCGACCAGTATTCCGATCAGATTCACATTTTGCATTCCGATTGTTTAGTTTCTTGTTTTTACAAAGTTTTCAAGTTTTAGATTTATTAAGTGTTCAAGTATTTTTCTAATATTGTCTTTAAGTTTTCATTCATTTATTTTTAACTCGTTATTTTTAGTTTAATCTTTTAAGCTTTAATTTTACACAACGAAATTTACATTTATTGGCTATTAGTTTAAAATAGATAATCAACCTAACCATTTATTATTCCACCAAGAACAATTGAGTCGCACTTTGAACCAATAGTCAATTCGAAAAGATCGGTTCACCGAAATTTCATACGTGGTGTAAATCCGTTGTATTAAATGGCGCCGCTGCCGGCTCTTTTCGTTAAGATTAAAGGTTTTAAGTGAGAGACGCATTGGAATTTGGGATCCGTTCATCTTTGAACGTTATTTTCCTTGCTTTAAAATTTTCAAAAATCCTAAAAAAATATAAAATTTACAAAAATACAAAAAAATTAAAAAACCATAAAAAACCAAAAATATTTCTTTTCTATTTTTCTAATCCTTTTGTAGGTGTGCATGCGTACTCGTGCTCGTAAGAAGAGAGTAGCTCAAGCCGAAGTCATTACTCAACCAATTGTCACCATGGACAATCAACCAATGATCGAGCTTTTGCAATCGCACGTAGAAGGCAACACCGATGCAATTGTCATACCTGAGATTGGAGCCAACAACTTTGAACTCAAATCTGGCTTTATACAAATGGTCTCTGCTCAACCCTTCTTGGGCCGCTCACTTGATGATCCTCATGACCACATTAAAAGGTTTCTTCAGCTTACCAATACGGTTAAGTACAATGGGGTATCACAAGAAGTGATTCGCTTGCAACTTTTTCCTTTCTCTTTAGAGGGACAAGCCCATAATTGGCTTGATAAGGAACCGCCACAAAGTATTCTTACGTGGACGGATTTAGAGACCAAGTTTATCAACTACTTTTTCCCACCCTCACGTACTACCGCTTTGCGGAATGAAATTATTACCTTTGAACAAAAGTACGGTGAGTCTTTTAGTGAATCTTGGGACCGTTTTAAGGAACTTTTAAGAAAGTGTCCACAACATGGTTTAACAAAAGTACATCAAATCAATACTTTTTACAATGGTTTAAGCATGAATGACCAAGATTCACTAAATAGTGCCTCGGGGGATAATATTTTGGTTAAGTCTTCTAATGCTGCTTGGGATATTATTGAGAACAAATCTAGAGTACAAACCAAGAGTGTTAGAACTAATGTAGCAAGTGCTAGTACTAGTGATGCCGACAAAAGAATTGATAAGCTTACTTCGCTTGTGGAATCGCTTGCTTTACAAACTGCCAACCATGCCAAACATTTCACTGCCCAAGCTAATGTGTTGAGCCAATCATGTGATATATGCGGGGGATCTCACTCATACACCGATTGTCCTTCGACTCACGACAATCCGGAAAATGTGTATGCCGCCAACGGTACCTATGCTACAAGAGGCTATCAAGCACGTCCTCAAGGTGACCGCAACTTGCTCAGTTATCGCTCAAACAACTTTCTTTCACCTCCCGATTTTCCACCACAAAACCCGAACAACCTCAATCGCAACAATCAAAATCAACCTCGTGCTCCAAATCAATATCCAAACCAAAGAAACCCATATCCACCTCAAAGAAACAACCAAGTTTACCAACAACCTTCTTATCAACCACCCGCCTACCATGCTCCTCCTCTCAACCAACCCACAGCCTTACACCAAGATGTGGAAACCTACATGAGGACTAACGATGTGATCGTGCAAAATCTTCAGCGGGAAATGGCCAACATAAAAGCAGATATGGTGAAGCAAGGGAATGATCTTCGAGCTGATATGCGAAACACTTTGGCAAGTCAAACGAATGACTTGAGGAATATGATGGCTAGTTTCTTCCCTAGTAATCAAGCCTCTGGATCGGGTTCTCTTTCGAGTAACACCGTTGCTAATCCAAGAGGGGAGATGAAAGCAATCACCACTCGCAGTGGAAAAGGTTTAACGGAACCCGAGCTTCCTACACCTACACCGGTGATTGTGGCAAAGGAAAACGAGTCTCCTTCTCCGAATCCTCCATCTTCTATTCCTCCAACTTCTACTTCTCCAATTACACCCCCTTCTACTTCTACCCCTCCTCCACCCAAGGATGTGAGTGAGAATTCTATCCCAAAGCCTTCATCTCAACCCAATATACCTTATCCTTCGAGGTTGAGGAAAGATAAATTGAAGAACAAGGATGATATTCAGGTTTCGAACTTTCTTAAAATGTTCAAACAACTGAATTTCAATATCTCCTTTGCTGAGGCTCTCACTCACATGCCTAAATACGCTAAAATGTTTAAAGATCTTCTCAGTGATAAGGAGAAACTTCTCGATATTGCTCTGACCCTACTTAATGATAATTGCTCCGCATTGCTCTTAAGGAAATTGCCCACCAAACTTGGTGATCCGGGTCGTTTCTTGATTCCTTGCAACTTCCCGGGGGTAGAGAATTGCATGGCCCTAGCCGATCTAGGTGCCAATATTAACTTAATGCCATTGAGTGTTTGGAAGCAATTATCTCTCCCCGAGCCAGTCCCCACACGAATGACTTTGGAATTAGCTAACTGTACGGTTGCTTATCCAGTGGGGATAGCCGAAGACGTTTTCGTTGGCGTTGACAAATTCACCTTCCCGGCGGATTTTGTTGTCGTTGACTACGAGATGGACCCCCGTGTTCCATTAATCGTTGGACGTCCATTCTTGAGGACCGGTCGCACTCTCATTGATGTAGCCGCTGGCGAATTAATCATGAGAGTTGGTGACGACAAAATCGTCTTCAACATGGGTAAACTTTCTAAGCAGCCTTCAGAAAACGAGAGTGTTAATTTCATTGACGTTCTTGATGAGGCTTGTGAAGAACATTTCAAAGACGCTTGTAAAAGTGGTTCTTCTTCTCTACCCAATGTTGAGACCGTTGCCTCAATTGCTCCATCATTGACTCCTTTTGGAGAAAGTGACTTAGATGATTTTGAAGCTAGCTTGGGTCCTCTCGATCTTAAGTATGATAATTCTCCCACCGACTGTGATGAAGACATTTGTACCGTTGAGAAACTTCTCAATGAGGACCATATTTCCCCACAATCTCCTAAGGCTATCTCTACCGATGATCTGAAGTTGACTACGCCGTCCATCGAAAATCCTCCAGATTTAGAGCTTAAGGATCTTCCGTCTCATCTCGAGTACGTTTTCCTTGAAGACAACAAGACGTTACCGGTCATCATCGCTAAGGACTTGAAAGAAGAAGAAAAATCCCGACTTATCGCCATGCTGAAGAATCACAAGAAAGCGATTGCTTGGAAGATATCTGATATTCATGGAATTGATCCTCACTTCTGCACACACAAAATTCTCATAGAGGACGATTTAAACCCACTATTCAAAGCCAACGAAGGGTGAATCCTAAGATCCATGACGTTATCAAAAAAGAGGTTATCAAACTTCTTGACGCTGGCATGATCTATCCTATCTCGGATTCACCGTGGGTTAGTCCCGTCCATTGTGTGCCTAAGAAAGGCGGAATCACCATTGATCCCAATGAAAACAACGAGTTGATTCCTACTCGTCTCGTTACAGGGTGGAGAGTTTGTATAGACTACCGCAAACTCAATGATGCTACGAGAAAGGATCATTTTCCCCTTCCTTTCATGGACCAAATGCTTGAACGTCTAGCGGGCAATGACTATTACTGCTTTTTAGACGGTTTCTCCGGGTATTTTCAAATTCCCATCGATCCGAAAGACCAAGAGAAAACCACATTCACTTGTCCTTATGGAACATTTGCCTATAAAAGAATGCCTTTCGGCTTATGCAATGCTCCTGGGACTTTCCAAAGGTGTATGATGGCTATCTTCCATGACATGGTTGAAGAAACTATGGAAGTCTTCATGAATGATTTCTCGGTTTATGGCGATTCTTTCTCTGCTTGCCTTGCCAATTTAGAACGTATGCTTAAGCGGTGTGAAGACACTCGCCTTGTTCTAAATTGGGAAAAATTCCATTTCATGGTAAAAGAGGGCATCGTGCTAGGACACAAAATCTCCAAAGCCGCTCTTGAAGTGGACCGTGCTAAAGTCGATGTTATTGCTAAATTGCCTCCATCTTCAACTGTGAAGGGTGTGAGAAGTTTCCTCGGTCATGCGGGCTTCTATCGTCGATTCATCCAAGATTTTTCTAAAATCGCTCGCCCGATGACCCACCTCTTGGAAAAAGATACTCCTTTCATCTTTTCCAAAGAGTGTCTTGAATCCTTCAATCTTCTTAAGGATAAGCTAACTAAGGCACCGGTCTTGGTTACCCCTAATTGGGAGCTACCTTTTGAGTTGATGTGTGATGCTAGCGACTTTGCTATTGGAGCGGTTTTGAGCCAAAAAGTGAACAAACACTTCCAACCAATCCATTACGCTTGCAAGACAATGACGGGGGCTCAATTGCATTATACCACTACCGAAAAAGAGCTTTTAGCTGTAGTGTATGCTTTCGAAAAATTCCGCCCCTATCTTATCCTTTCTACCACCATCGTGTATACCGATCATTCCACGTTAAAGTACTTGATGACTAAGCAAGATTCTAAGCCAAGACTTCTTCGTTGGGTTTTGCTCCTTCAAGAATTCAACATTGAAATTCGTGACAAAAAGGGAGCTGAAAACCTAGCTGCGGATCATCTCAGTAGACTTGAGGATCCTTATCAAATGGATCATCCGAACAAAGAGATCAATGACTCTTTTCCCCTTGAGGCCTTAATGTCTATCAACTCCAATCTCGATGACACCCCGTGGTATGCGGACATTGCAAACTACTTAGCGGGTGGAATTCTCAAGGAAGGGTTAACGTCCCAACAAAAGAAGAAATTCTTTAAGGATATTGAACATTATTGCTGGGACGACCCTTACCTTTTCAAACAATGTGCGGATCTGATTATTCGTCGATGTGTTGTGGGCCGGCAGCGGTTCAAATCCTTGATGCTTGCCATAAAGGACCCACCGGTGGTCACTTTGGTCCCAATAACACCGCGAAGAAAGTATTCGGCTCTGGATTCTATTGGCCCACCATTTATTGTGACGCTCACGATATGGTTAAACATTGTGATGCTTGCCAAAGACAAGGCAAGATCACACATAAAGATGAGATTCCTCGAAATTTCATCCAAGAGTGTGAAATCTTTGACGTATGGGGCATCGACTTTATGGGGCCATTTCCATCATCCAAAGGGAACAAGTACATCCTCGTCGCCGTTGACTACGGTTCCAAATGGGTTGAAGCCAAGGCTCTCCCTACGAACGATGCGAGGGTGGTTGTGAACTTTTTGAAGCAGTTGTTTGCTCGATTCGGCGTTCCTCGTGCTATTATCAGTGACCGCGGGACTCATTTTTGCAATGATCAATTTGCAAGAGTCATGGCTAAGTACGGTGTTAACCATCGTCTTTCCACCGCTTATCATCCTCAAACCAACGGTCAAGCCGAGATATCCAACCGTGGATTGAAGCAAATTTTGGATCGTACTGTGGGAGAGCATCGTGCCGCGTGGGCCGATAAGTTAGATGATGCTCTGTGGGCTTTCCGTACTGCTTATCAGACCCCGATCGGTTGTACACCTTATCGTCTTGTGTACGGGAAAGCATGCCACCTCCCCATCGAGCTGGAACATAAGGCATACTGGGCCTTGAAGTGGGCTAACTTCGACATCAACAAAGCCGGTGATCTTCGCAAGATTCAACTCAACGAGCTAAATGAACTGAGGAATGAAGCTTACGAGAACTCACTGATCTACAAAGAGAAGACCAAGATCATCCATGATGCAAGAATTAAGAACCGAGAGTTCCATGTTGGTGATCAAGTCTTACTTTTTAACTTTCGGTTGAAGATCTTCTCGGGCAAGTTGAAGAGCCGTTGGTCTGGTCCATTCACCGTTGCCAAAGTCTTTCCATATGGGACCATTGAGCTTTCTCAGCCAAATGGTCCCAATTTCAAGGTGAATGGCCAGCGTTTGAAGCTGTACTTTGGTGAGGACATCTCTCATGAGATGATTCCATCCCTCACCACGTTTCCCATGAACTAGTTTTGGGTCGAGTTAGGCTCGTGACTCGGTTATCAAAAACAAGCGCTTCTCGGGAGGCAACCCGTAATCTATCCTTTATTGCTTTCATAATAAGTGTAGGGGGAGACCCGTATGTGTTTGTTGTCTTGTTTCTTATTCTCTACAGGGATTCAAGCTTCAAAGATCCACTCTTGATGACATTTAACGAACCGTGATCCCGTGTTCCCATCTTCCTGGTTCTATCCTAAACTCTTGTGATTCAATATTTCATATCTTATATGTTCACACTGAATTCACTATAGTTGTCCTTTCCTTAGCAAGATTTAAACAAAGTGTACAATGTCCTAAGTGTAGGGGAGTTTACTCCCACATGCTTAAACATTGAGGACAATGTTTCTATCAAGTGTAGGGGGACTTCTATCGAAGTATGTGGTCTTTTCCATGAATTTGCCCTCATTTTAACCGGAAAATTTGATTTTTCGACATTTTTCAAAATTTTTAATTTATTTTGACCTAGTTGTATAGTTGTATTTTCCTTTGTTATGGTTATTTTCTTTCCTTGCTTAAATAAAGTGGTTTTAAATTTTTCTTAGTCGTGAACGTTTTGACTCAACCCGAGTTTACTTATCTAAGTTTACTCTTGCTAGTATCCTTAACGTGTTTAAGTCAAGTTTTGCTAGGCTTTTATATAGGGAGCTTTAAAACGCGAAAGTCTTAACTCTCACGGGTTAAGAACAAGAACTTTTCGCAAGTTCCTATAATTAATCCTAGAGAGTTGTTTATCAAGGGAACTTTAAAATGCGATTTCTAACTTGAAAAAGTCTAAGAATTTGCAAGATCCTATAGATGACTCGAAAACCCAAAACTTTGATTTAATAGGCTAAGCATCCACGAGTCTCATTCCTTGAGATTTTAAACTGTGGAGGACGAGAGATGATAGAGTCAATTATAAGTATGGTATTCTTTCGGGAATTTATGTGAGTTAATTATGAGCCTATTCTCCCATCGCTTGTTAATAAATTATCTGCAATAAATAAGATTGTACGATTTGAAAAGTTACTTAGCTTCTAGCCCAAGTTCGTTTAAAAGTTTCTCGGTATTAATTAGAGTTCATAGCCAAGGCATAACTTATTGAAGCGGGATGCGAAGATTGGCGAGTCCGAAAAGGCCCTAACAAGGCATGAGGGCTACATTTTGTTGCTAAAGATCCAAAAGTGATGTGAAGAATCATTTATCGAAAATCAATATGAAGGATCGAGACACACGACGAAAAGCAAAAACTCCCCAAAAGATCATGGAGAAGTCTATCCAAAAAGGCCCTAACAAGGTATGAGGATAAATAGATCCAAGTCCAAAAAGGAGGCGGATCGTTGTATATCGAAGTCCAAAATAAAGATTGGAGAAAAATGAAGAAGTCTTGGTCCAAATATGAAGAACCTCTCAAAAAGTTCAAGTGAAGAAATTCCTATTATGAAGAGAAGACCATAAATTCAAGAACGTCTCTCAAAGATTCGAAGTATGAAGTCGCTGCCAAATATCGGTCCGAGAAAGGTCTCAAATCGTGAAGCGAGTTATGCCAAGATATGAACTTTATGAGGTCCCGAGAAGCAGTTTTAAAAGATTTTGTCCTTTAGCTAACTATTGATCAAATCGTTCACTTTATTTTTGGACTAAATAACTATCAAAATAAGTCAAACAATGCATCCTCGTGATCATTCAAGACAACAATAAAATATAAGAGATACACCTAAGAATAAGGGAGTCTAAGTGAATAATTGGCCCACATGAATTCGTGTTAGTTTGCTAACTTATAATAACAACGATCTCGTTTTTAAGCTTGGTATGGGGAACGTGAAACTTGAGGATGATAAATGTTCATGGCAGCCAAAACCCAATGTAAGTCTTTGATTTCTTTACTTATTCTTTATCTTTTTATCTTCCCTAAATGTTTAGTATTTAATAAAGGCCAAGGTGGGTTATTTATGATGGAAAATGTAAACCGTGCTTTAAAATTAATGCATTGCATGAGGGCATTGTAATGGTCAAGTTTAGGGGATTTAATAAGTGTGAAAACACTTATCCTTTTACCACTTATTTCCAATAATAACAAGACCAAAACGTGTATTTTATGTCGTAAAAGTCTGAATTATGCGTGGTTTGTGTTTTTATTGTGTTTTAGGACCAAATGATGAAAAAGGAAGAAAACACGGGCTTTCACGGGCTTTTATCAAAGAAAACGAGAAAAGACGAAGTCAAAAGATCAAGAGTGCAAAAAGAACGGAAGTCCAAGGCCTATTCTGAAGATTTATCGAAGAAAAAGTCTAAAGACGGAAGTTTAATGAAGTCGAAGAACTCAAGTCTAAATTAAAGAAGAAAATTATCAAGACAAGTTCAAATCCTGAGACGACGTCGAGAAAGACGTTAAGAAAGAAAGAAAGAAGAAGCAACACATGCACTCCTTCCCATTTTCCCTATAAATACCCTCCTAATACACATTAGGAGGGTGGTTAGTTTTTAGTAGTTAGTTTCATTTTTCATTTTTATTTCTAGTTTTAGAGAGAGAAAGTTCTCAACTTTCTCTCACTAAGTTTTCATCTTTCTTTCTTTTAATCTTTCAAGATTAAACCTTTGTGTATTGTTGATTTCATTAATCAAGTTCTAGTTAAGCTTTTAATCTTTCATCTCTTTCTACCTTTCTTTGATTTTAGTTTACTTTTGGTGCGAAATCTATTTGATCCGTGTTGTTCTTAATGTTTTCGTGCCTAAAAGTTAATCTTTTTATGTCTACTTAAGTTTTCATACGAATAAGCTTTAAGATCTTTGTGCTTATTGGCTTGTTTATATGTTTAGCTTATTTACTTTTTAAAAGTTTTCTTAAAAAGTTCATCTTTTTATAGTTTGATTTAAAAGATTGATTATTTTAAGTTTGGATAAGTTGTTATTTGTGCTTATTTAGTCTTTTTCACATTAGATTCGTTTAAGTTTTTGGTGATAGCTTATTCCTAATAGCTTATTGCCTAGCTTATTCTCGAATCCCATATAAATCGGAAAAGGTTTAAACCCTTTTCCGATCGCTACATTCCGACTACACCACCCCTTATTCCGATCACCCTGATCGGATTAGGGTTATAACTTTCCGATTTCACCTCCCTATTCCGATCACCTAATCGGAATAGGGTTTTAAGATATTACGATTGTGGGTATTTTGTGACATTCCGATTGGAGTCTTGAATAGCATTCCGATCTGGATCCTTTTGTTAACATTTCGATTGAATGTTTTTCTAAACATTCCGATTTAACTCAAGTTTAGTATTCCGATTGCTTCATTCCGATTTCATTATTCCGACGAGGGTTTGGTTGATATTCCGATCAGTCATAGTTTCTAGCATTCCGATCTTATTTTCCGACCAGTATTCCGATCAGATTCACATTTTGCATTTCGATGGTTTAGTTTCTTGTTTTTACAAAGTTTTCATGTTTTAGGTTTATTAAGTGTTCAAGTATTTTTCTAATATTGTCTTTAAGTTTTCATTCATTTACTTTTAACTCGTTATTTTAGTTTAATCTTTTAAGCTTTAATTTCACTCAACGACATTTACATTTATTTGCTATTAGTTTAAAATAGATAATCAACCAAACCATTTATTATTCCACCAAGAACAATTGAGTCGCACTTTGAACCAATAGTTAATTCGAAAAGATTCGGACGATAACATTTTCTTACAAGGTGTAAATCCCTTGTATTAATGTCCATACTGAAGGACGGATATCCGTACCTTATGTCCAGTGAACGATGAAAGATGAAAGGATGGAAAGTCTTACTCCGACTTCACGAGTGCTACATAAATAAGGGACGTCTATGAGTTGTCTGATTACTGAGTGTGTTATTGGTTATGTGTGTTCTTAACTTATTTAATATGTTCTTGTCATGTTTTACTATTTTAAATGTTATCTTGTATTTATTAATGGTTTACCTATATTCTGATTATGTATTTCATATGTTATTGTATTACTATACTTGTAGTGTCATAATAAGTAACTTTCTAAAAATAACATGTTTCCAAAAATAGAAAGTTTCCAAAAATAGTAAGTTTCTAAAAATAGAAAGTTTTCAAAAATAGTAAGTTTTCTGAAATAGAAAGTTTTCATAAATAGAAATAAGCAGGATTAATAAGTCTAAAAATATAAGCTAGTGCTTAATAATCATAAGTTTTAAGTCATAATAATTTATTAGTAAAGTCTATTAAATTAATACTTAGGCAAGAGTAAATATTAATTAATAATGATAAAGCATGGTTATTAATTAATAATATATCATGGTTAAATTAATAAACTTTAACTTATACAATTTAATTAAATTAATTCATGGTTTAATTTAATTAAGCCTAAATAAATACTTAGGTTATAACATGTTCTATTTAAATTAAATAAAATAACCTAAGTCATGAATTAATTAATTAATTACTATTTCATGTAGATTTAGTAAAATAATTAATTAATAAAATAAATGTCAAAATAAAATACTTAAGTTATAATCATGTATTACTAATCTTAAATTAATTTATTAATTTATTAATTTAATTAATTTATTAATAAACATAAATGGCAAAACAAATTGTTCCCGAGCCCGAAACCTGAGACCACACCAAGCCGAACCAAACCAACACAACCGGCGGCTGGTGGTTGGCCGGCGGCTAAACAGCCTATGGCTGCAGCCGTTGGTTGCCACTGGCAGCCTTGGGTTCCCACCGGCAGTGCCGGGTTTCCCCTGCTGCCCTCACTGTTTCCACCGATAGTGGTCGATACCCACTGTCTTTGATCCGTTTCCCCCAGTTTGGGGCCTGCGACCTGCGGCTGACCAACCAAACACCCCGCTGACCTAATATGGGTTGCGACTGTTGGTGGAACAAGACCACCGAGACCCAAATGGTTTCGGTTTGCATGTACAGCCGAGACAAACACCATCCCACCCCCGAATCTAACATGTTTTAATCATTTGATTTCACGTGATCATAAGCTAATCAAATAAGTTCGTAAATCAAGAAATGGAATAAAATATTAAAGGTTTTAAAATATACCGAAAGTGAAATGATTAAATGATTGATGAACATGAATTACACCCATATCCAAATCAGAATCCATACGTTTTCTTCCCCTTTTTTTACTTGTGGAACCGGCGGCCAAAGAGGACCCACCTAGGATTTTGGTGATTTTTGGTAAATGTGATAAATGACAAGAGATGTTACATTCCCTGACTTCTTATTTCCTACATGGGTTGGGCCATAAAGCCCTTTTCCTTTCTTGATTCTTTTGTTGTACACGCAGCCCAACACACACACACTTATGTTTTTGTTTTCGATTCGTGACTTAACATTTAACGTACGTATGCGTGTTTTAATTTTCGTGTATTAAGTCTTGAATTGTTTTGGTGTTATACGTATGTACATATCGTGTAAATATAATTAATGATATACGTGATGCTTGTAATAATTGTTCGTGATTCATGACGTATGTTAGTAATTATTAGAGTTTTAATTTAATCGTGATTTCATGCATTTAATGTTCTTGGAAATTTTATGCGGGTTTTACAAAAGGATTTGAGTCCTAGAGTCAATGTTAACGAGTGTTATTTTGTATGTTTGCTTCAGATAATTTTTGTTCGTGGGGAGACTTTTGGATTCCTTTTCGCAAGGTGAGTGTCATAGCGTCGTATCTTTTAAGATCATAAGTTGGGATGGAAACGATGCTTGTGTTTAAATTGTTTTATCTCTGTGATTGGATGCGTCCAATTGAACTACATGTGCGCTTAATTGTTACTTGCTATGTGTGTTATTGAATTGTTTGGGAGCGGATGGGTACGCCTACTCAGTAACTATTGGAAGTATTGGAGCGGATGGGTACGCCTACCCACACATATGTTTCATGTGAATTGGTATTGATTGAAATGCTTGTAGTTTTGTGACAATTTAAGTTATGCCATGCACTTGTTTTTTTTTCTTAATCACATATATGTTTTGAGGTATATTTTTTGCCGGTGTCAAAACCTATGGCATCTCACCATCTATATGTTAACGTATTTTAGCATCGTTTTTAAGTACATCAGGTTCTAAGAGTTGATGCTAGGTAAACGTAGTACGAGACTTTAGCGCTTTGGAAGTTGATCCTGACTCTATTTTATTTGGATATTTATGTTTTGATTTTATGACCGTTTAAGATTTGGGCTTGTAAGACGTTTGTAAGTGGTGACCCCTTTACCACTCGTACTTTATCATTTGAAGTTTTATTCATGAGACTTTGGAGGTTATTGTAAAACCCGCATATAAATGCCATGAACAGTACACTACGTAAACATACGAACCAATTAAAACTTTCTATTTATGTCATGAACATGTGTCACGAACATTGAATTCGGAAACTACGTACGTGTTACTGCACGATAATTATTAAGTACGTAATAATACACGATAAGTATTTAGTATAATAATTATAATCACGAACATTTACGAACATGATAATTATTATGTATAATAATTATAAACGATTTTTAGAACACGATATATGTACGTAGTATATATAACACGAACATCTAAACGAACTAAAACGAATAATAAACATGAACGAACACGTAAATTAATAAAACATGGAAAAAGCCCGGGAGACACTTTTGGGCCTATGGTAGCCGCGGACAAGGAACAAGAGGGGGGGCATGCCTATTTTGTAACTAAAGGAAACTAAAAACACAAGATTTATCATAATACAATTTTTATAGAAAAAGTAAAAACCTTAGTCCTCCTTTATCTCCCTCTTGCCGGCGGCTAAACAAGAACACCAAGAGGTTTTGGTTGATTTTGATCTTTGATTTTGGGTTAATCGTGTTCGGGTTCTTAGTTCTTTTCCAATCACGCATTCGGTATCACCATAACCTTCATCTTTTATTTTTACTTTTCTTATAATTATGTTCATGTGTTTGGAATATAAAAACATAACAATTGATCCAAGAATCAAGAAAGGTTTGGGTTTTGGTGGGATTTTGTTCGTCTGACACACGAACCGAGAGCCAAGAGGCTCTCGGTAGTCTCTTGAACACCAACAGCCGAGACCTTATGGTCTCGATGTGGCCTTAGTGGTTCGGCCGCAAGGACAAGGGATCCCGACGCATGTCGGGGTAACGTTTGGTTTGGGTTTGGTGTTAACCGAGATCCTACAAGGTCTCGGTGTGGGTCTCGGCGCAACAGCAAGCATCAGCGGCTTAAGTCGGTGGTTGTTTTGTTCGATCAGTGGGAAACGTAGCCAAGCAGGGGGGAAACACCGGCTTCAGCCGGTGGTGTGTTTGGTTCGACAGTAGCAAGCCGACCCACGGCAGTGGCAACCGGCTAGACCGGGTTAGCCACTGTCAGGACGGTTTGGTTTGGTTTATGTTTCGGCTTATATTAAAAACACGGAAACGGGCACGAGATTATTTTTACAAGTTATATTTTTTACGAGAATAATTAAATTAATTAAACATGATTTATAATTAATTTAATTTAAGCATGGACTTAGGTTATATTATTTATAATAAATAATATATGTTTTAACCTAAGTATTTTACCATTTAATTTATACTATAGTTATTAATTAATTATTAAAACATGGACTTATAATTAATTAATAAATCATGACTTAGGTTATAATTAATAAATTATTAATACATGATTAACCTAAGTATTTTATATGTCTTAATTAAATTAAATCATGCTTTTATTTAATTAAATCATATAACTTGTGATACCCAGAAACCGAGGTCACTTATCTTACCCTAAATTACGAATATTTTTGAAATTTTTAAGAAATTTCGTTTATTATATATTTAATCGTTTTAGTTGAAACCGAGGTTTGAGGTCGTAATCTTGACGATTGACGATTTAAGAAGAACGATGACGACTACGATCCCGACGGATGCCCAATTTTTATGTTTTATTGTCTCTTTATCGAAATTATAATTTTTCGATAATTTTATTTTTGGTTCCTGTTAAGTCGAGTCGGGTGCGTTTTATTTCTTTCCGGGTGCGTTTAAATTGTTCTAAAAGTATTTCGGAGTGTTCGGGACGACCCCCGACTCCCGCAAAATTTTCCAAGTCGACTAATAAGTCATTTTCCTCAAATTATTGAGGTCGTTTAAAATTGAGGCCAAAAGAATGCCTAAATTGTACAAAAGGCCCTTAAAAATTTACAAAATGGGAGAATGAACACACACAATACAAAAACACTCAAAAAATTTCACCCTCCTTCCCTCTCTCTCCCTTTGGCCGTCGGCCATCATCACCACCACCACCACAATTTATTTTTTTTCTTGTTTTGATCTAATCCAACTTAAGACCACCTTTTTAAATCAATTGGTAAGTGTTTTTCCAAGGTTTAATCCAATATGCATTAACATGATTTTCCAAAAATTAAGAGATTTTTCAAAAGTTTGATTTTGTGTAATTAAACCTAATGCATGTGTAATTGGTGTTTAGATAATGTTAAATCACCATTTGAATTAACCAAAACAAGTTTGGTTTGGGTGTTTTGATCACCAACACCCCACGGCCAAATGGGGGTGTTTGGTGGATCATGGTGTTTGATGATTTTGTTTGTGGGTTTGTGTTTAGATTGATGTTTTAGGTGTGTTTGAATGGGTTAAACACATTGCATGTTTGATTTGGTAAATGGGTTTTAGAGTGGATTTGATGTTCTAGGTGTTAGGGACTGATTAAGGTGTTCAGGAGTGGTCATGAGTGGTTAAGTTAGGGCTACGTGTCGTTAAAATGGTTTGGAAACAACTGCTAAGGTAATTTTGAAGTAGTAATTTTTAGGCAGATTGTTTAAGTGTGTTTTTGAAAATCTTAAGTCTAAATAAAGGTCATAAACATTGGATTTATTTGTAGAGCTTTGTTTTAGCTTCGATTTGGTATAAGAAATAGCTTACGACTCCCAACGAGTCAAAAGTTATGATATTTTGAAAGTTCGTGTACCGGGAGATGAGAACCTACATAATCCGAAATTATGTTTGGTTTGGGTCAAATCCCGGGGACCATAGATAGAGTTTGGTAAATGATTGAAAGTTGATTTTTTGTTTCAAACCTGAATTTGTGAGTCTATTTTTGGACTTAGGAGTCAAAGTAGTCAATGGTGTATTTTAAATGGGTCAAACAAGTCCAACATGGTCAAAGTGCAAAATCAGTCCAAAATATGTATGTCTAGTAATGTGTTAAGTAACGAGTCATAAAAGTGAAAACTTTTCATGGGATTAAAAAATGGGTCTTATACAGGTCATGAGGTATTTTTGTGAATTTTCTTAAATTTTACAAAAGTGCTTAAGTTATAGAAAACAACCCGTACTTTTGGTAAGTACCGGCAAAAATGTAAAATGGAAATCAACTTGAATAACATAGATAAATGGTAATAGTCTTGTAATGATTACTTGATTGGGTTTTTGGCGTGTGTTAGTAATTATGACAATTGACTAATATGTATGTATTTTACATTACTTGTAGTCATATGTATAAATGAGATTGACTCATTACGCGTTGTTGTTAGGTACGTGATTCAATTTTCTGGGCATCCTCGTCGTTGGTGATTGTCATTCGTTACGTCGACTACTTCTAACTAAGGTGTGAATTTGTAGCCCCGCTTACTACTGTTTTAAATTGTTTTTACTTGCGAGGGAGATGCATGCTAGTTTTTATAAAATGAACATAAGACATGAATGATTGTTGGACCCGGAGTTGCCTAAATTGTGTTGAGTACCTAGTTGCATAAGACCCTATATTCATGAACTATTAACTATTGTTTAATCCTCGTGTGGATTGAAAATAGAAGCTTATACATTTGATAGTACTATGGGGTTGACGACCCTATCCGAGACGAGGGCTAGTACGTTGAGTACCCCCTGCGGACGGATAACTTGTGATAAGAAATAAGGTATAATTGCAACTAATGCCTTTAGAAGGGGCACTGGTTTCATCTTAATCATGCCGGTAATTATACGCGGGTGATTGAGTTAACGGATTAGTGTCATGAGCTTAAACACAATTTTAATAACCTTCATAATAGATTGTTTGACCGACAATTCTATAAATCATCGTGATTGATTTTTATAACGCTTATGTTCAAAATGAGATTGTAAAACCTATGAATTCCACTCAACATTATTTGTTGACCCAATTTAGCATGTGTTTCAGGTAATCGATGATGTATATCATGGAGCAAGTAAAGGATGGGAGTTGTGTGTGGCTTGGCGGTCTACTTGTTTTTCCACCCTTATTCAACTTAAAACTCTTTTATTTTCTGTCATGTGAACAAAAATGTATCTTTTGGGGTTGAGATTCAGTGGGACCAAACGCAAACTCTGTTTCGTATCATCTTGGGATTTGACTGTAGACTTGTATGTTTTAACAATGCTTAAATTATGTTTATGCTTTTACGTCTCTTTGAGTCGTTTGATATAGCTTGTGTGTGTTGATAACTGCCTAGCACCCAAATGTTGTAGTTCCGTTGCGCATAGCATTTGTGGGGGTGTTAGAGATTGGTAATCAGAGCCATGAGTTATAGAGAACTAGGTCGTTTTGAGAAATCCTAAACTATAACTTTTGGTGTTGTAAGAAATTGTCCAAGCACACAACTATCCTGCATGGCTCCGGTAAGGTTTACTTTTAGTATTGATGGTATAGATGTATCCCTTTTATATTGAAGTGAATGTATGAGTATTTATTACGTAAATACTGAACTACTATATGTAAACATTGAAATTGTACGTGGAGTACTCGATACCGTAATTATTGTATTGCATATGCATGAGCATCATATTATCGCATTTTGGGCATGTGTACCACCTTTGCATTGCATTTGCATGCATATATTTATAAATATTGAATAATGAACTTACGTACCCTCCAAAATTTTCTGTTATTGCAGAGATGGCCGAGGTACCGCCTAACGGGAATGAAAGTCGAATCGTGGAAGAAGCTGAGAGACAAGAGACAAGGGGAAACGTTGGAGCAACTGTTGAAGGACAAGCCGAGGCGGAAAATGTGCAAGCTTAGATTCCCAATCGAAGGAGTACTACCGTCCCCAGGCCTACTCGTATTTCTCATCTGATTGGTATGTCAGGTATCCCTAGAAGTTCCGACGCTGCGGCTAGTGCTAATTCTCTTCATCAGGACATCGCAAGAGTTACCTGCCCTGGACCAAGAGCTTATGGTGACGTTCCGTTTTTCTTAAGAAGAATTGATAGGTCAATGCACGAACGTTATGTGGTGGAAACTAGAGTAATTAAAAGGTTTGACGAGAATGAAAGAGCACATCAGAAATTATTGGCAAGGACTGCAAGGGCTGAGTTCGATAGAGCATTGAATAAGAGTGATATTAACAGTTTGAGATCGATGATAGCGAATTTGATTAGTCTTGAGCGGGTTAAGGAAGACCAGGCTAGGTTGGCTAGGATGCAGAGTTGGGAGCACCATGTTAGATCATCCCTACCGCAAGATTGGAGATTTGTGGATGACTCTGAGCTGGAGGCTAATGATTTCATGGTTCAACCACCCGCCAGGGGTGAGTGTGTCACATTAGGGAATCAGGTAGCATCGGAGTTTGGATCTACTTCTGGAACGAAGAAGGTGACTGAATGTGGGCCGAGTGATAAAGGGAAGAGGAAGATGGACGAGGAAGAAGAAGTCAGTGACGAAGAGCCCGAAGAGGATGAAGAAGAACCACCATCCAAGAGGTCATGTGGATCACCACGTGGCTAGTTACTTGTATTTTGTTTTATCTTTTGATCGTTGTAATCGAACTATTTTAGACTCCTGTATGATGGTATTGTGATGAAAAGTTGATGACTTTAAGTTTGTTGGTGTATGGTTGTAGTGGCATTACTTGTCACAGATTTTGGTTGATCTATCAATGCAATCCATGTTTACCTTTCATAATCTATGATAAGTCTTAAATTTGCTCTTTTGTGATGTGAATGATGAATATTAGTAACCTTGTTGTTGATGTGTTGTTTTATTTATATTATGTCTTGAAAGAGAAATCCTTCTTAATCTTGATGTGTATACTTACCTTGTTTCCTATTTTCCCTGTCTTTGCAGAGAGGTGTAATTGAGACTTCACCATGCCTCCAAAGTTGACAGCTAACCGTGTGAACACTATGATTTAAGAGGCAATCGCCAATGCTCTTGAGGCAGATCGTGCAAACCAAAACCAAGGTCAAGGTGGAAATATGGAAAGACAACAAGCCCCTAGGGAGTGTTCTTATGCCGGTTTTGTGAAATGTGGTCCCACACAGTTTTGTGGTACCGGTGGAGCTCTGGAACTTCGTAGATGGTTGGAGAAGATTGAAAGCACTTTCGAAATCAGTGGGTGCTCTGAGGCAAACAAAGTTAAATTTACAGCTGCTACTTTTCTCGATGATGCCTTAAGTTGGTGGAACAACCAGGTGGCTACTGTCAAATTAGCGGTAGCAAATGGAAGAACTTGGGCTGCAACCAAGGCACTTTTGACTAAGAAGTTTTGTCCCGAGGAGGAGCTGGGTCAGTTAGAGGATGAGTTGAGGCACTTGTCTTTGAAGAATAATGACATCACTGCTTATACAAGGAGGTTTAATGAGTTAAGCCTATTGTGTCCTGATGCTTTCGCCGATGATCGCAAGAAGATGAAACAGTACATCAAGGGTTTGTCGAGCAACATTAAGGGTGAGACAACTTCGTCAAAGCCTGGATCATTTGATGAAGCCGTTCAAATGGCTCACGCACTGATGGATGTTAAGCTGCAAGACAAGAAAGACTACATTGCTGAGGGAAACAAAAGGAAATGGGAAGCTGCTCAGGTGAATCAATCGCAAGGTCAGAATCGTGGGGGTAATCACAACAACAATCAAGGATAGAATCGTAACCAGCAGTTCAACCAAAGAAGGAATGATGGGATGAGAGCTGCTACTGCCCCCAGAGGAGTTAAGGTCAATCCTCACTGTGGTCGTTGTAACTTGTACCATATTGGGAATTGTCCTCCTGCATGTAGCAAGTGTGGAAAAGCGGGTCATAAAGTTGCAGATTGTCGATCTAGAGGTGTGGCTATAGGGGAAAATGCCACGAGGGTAATGGTTTGTTTTGGATGTGGAGAAAAGGGGCACAAGCAAGGAAACTGCCCGAAAGCTGGGAATAGGCAGGGAGGAAATAATGATGCTCATGTATACCAAGTAGGTACCGCTGACAAACCACAAGGCCCGAATGTGGTAACTGGTACGTTTCTACTTGATGCTCGTTATGCTAGTGTATTATTTGATTCTGGATTCGACAAAAGCTTTGTAGATGTAAAATTTAGTCGTCTTATCAATAGAGAACCGGTGATGCTAACGACTAACTATAATGTGGAATTAGCTGATGGAAAGATTGTTAGTACTAATTCTATACTAAGAGGGTGTACCTTGAAGTTAGGGAATTATGCCTTTGATATCAACTTAATGCCTATAGAGTTAGGATCTTTCGACGTGATTATCGTGATGGATTGGTTAATGGCGCATAGTACGGTGATTGTTTGTGGAGAAAGGTTAGTCCAAATCACGTTGAGGAATAGGGTTTTGATCGTGAAGGGTAATGAATGTACTACTCGTCTGAAAGTAATATCTTGCCTGAAGATGATGAGGTATGTGGAAGAAGGATGCGATGTATTTCTGGCGCAGATTTCTAGTGATGGTGATATAGAGACAAAGTTGGAAGAGGTGCCTGTGATTCGAGAATATCCGGAAGTTTTTCCTGATGAGTTGTTGGGTTTACCACCCTCTCGTGAAGTGGAATTTCGAATCGATTTGATGCCGGGAGCTGCACCAGTTGCTCGTGCACCTTATCGATTGGCATCGTCAGAACTGAATGAGTTATCTGATCAATTTAAAGAATTGATGGATAAGGGGTTTATTCGACCGAGTTCATCACCATGGGGAGCGCATGTGTTGTTTGTAAAGAAGAAGGATGGGTCGTTTAGAATGTGTATTGACTATCGAGAGCTTAACAAATTGACGGTTAAGAATCGGTTTCCATTTCTGAGGATTGAAGATTTATTTGATCAGTTGCAAGGTTCCTGTGTGTACTCGAAGATTGACTTGAGATCAGGGTATCATCAACTGTGAGTTAGAGAGGAGGATATTCCTATAACTGCTTTTCGTACGAGATATGGACATTTTGAATTCCGAGTGATGCCTTTTGGGTTAACGAATGCGCTTGCTGTGACAACCCAAACCCGAGGTCATTTATTTAATATTATATAATATTATTTTTACGAATAATTTTGAAATTTTTGATGAGTTGAATGAAATGATGATTGATGGTTTTATTTAAAACCGACGTTGGAGGTCTTATTTTTATCTTTTTACTAATAGCGAGGATTATTAGTGACCACGATATCGACGGATGCCCGAGATTTTATGTTTTATCAATTGTTGTCTCGATGTTTATATTTTTGACGTTTTTATTTTAAGTTCGTATTAAGTCGAGTCGAGAGTCGATATTATTATTTTTTAGGTACGTTTTAAATTTTTAAAAGTATCTTTATGAAACTCGAGCCCCGTAAATATTTTGAAAATTTACTAATAGTTATTTCGCACTTTTAGCTAACTATTTACATTTTTAGCCACAACTTTTGCTAAATTGCAACTTTGGTCCCTACCCCACTATATATAAACTTAAAACAAACACATAAACATCATTTTTCCACTTCAAAATTTTGTTCATCTTCTCTCTCTCTCTCTTGAATTTCTGAAACTCACCACACCACCAAAACACATTCAATTTTCAAATTATCTTGAGTTTGAGGTTGAATCCAACAAAACTAAGCATAGACCCAATCTTATATTTGATCAAGGATCATTTTGGTGTAAGAAATCCTTACATGCAAGCATATTTGTTTTCTTGATGTTGGTAGGTAGGAGTTATGATCATGCATGGCATTTTCATGATGATCCATGGTGATTCTTGCTAAAGATCTTGTTAAAACTTCATTTTGATCTAAAGATTTTTATTTTGATTATGATTTTGATGTTATGGTTGATGTATGATGATATTAGGGTGTAGAAATGACCATTTCTATGGTTGGTTTTTATCAAAAAGTTGATTTTGTACAAGATTTTTATAGTCATTTTATAACAGTAAGTAAAGTGTAAAATCCGAATTTTTATGTTTTGAAAATGGCTTAACTTATAGCCTAGGGTTGTAGATAATTTTCTTAGCTTCGATTTGATATAAGGTAGAGCTTCTAGCTCCAAACGAGCGCGAAGTTATGATGTTTTGAATGATCGTGTACCGGGAGACGAGTATCGGCACTACAAGTAGTTGTTGTCGATATTTGGATCGAATCTTGGGGACTCTAAATGGGTGTTTTGAAAAATGTAACCTAATGATAATGAGGTGTTTATTTTATAGGTTGAGTTTACTTTAAAACCCGAGTGTCGGTTTTGTAAACGGAGTCGTTTAAATAAGTTAAAACGGTTGTATGAAAAATTAACGTAAATCTGTCCGGATTTTATAGTTTGAAAATGAGTTGGGTAAAGTACTTTAAAAGTAATTTCATTTGATAAACTTGTAAGAGGACTTTCTATATATATTAAGTTAGTTTATCGAGTCGTTTCATAAACGGTTGACAAGTTTAAAAGGGGTAAAATAAGCTAGTACATGTAGTATGTACCGGCGGACTTGTAAAAAGTGTAAAATGGATAAGTAAATGTGTAGTAAAGTATAATGAAGTTATTTATATCGTTTTCTCTCGATTTTATCGTGCCTTTATGAGTTTGAGTTTGATGTTGTTATGTATGGATTTTATTCGAGTTTATTATTGATGAACGCGCCTTATTTGATAGGTTGCGGTTTTTGTGTTTATCGGGCATCAACTATCGTCGAAGATCGTCTTACTACTGCTATTACTCCAGGTGAGTCTATAGCCTCGCTTTTGTAATTGTTTTGAATGATTTTAAAACCCGTGAGGGGGATACATGCTATTTGAAAGTAAAATGAACACAAGTCATGATTGATTGTTTGGACCCGAATGTTTTCTTTGTTGCCTTTGTTGTTTGAATTGTATAAGTACCCTATTTGCAAAAGACCCTAAATTCATGAGCTGTGAACTGTAACACCCCCATGTTGGTCAAATGCGGCGGAATAGTAATTAGGGTGTTACTTGGGTGGATTGATAGCACATAGCATATAGAGCAATGATCATAAATGTCATTTTGAAACATATTACATGAATTAATCGTACACATTTAGTATCTTGTCTGAAAAACCACATTTATTATAAAACAGAAGTAAATATCCCAGCCCGATGGTAAACATGATGCTTCCTAAAATGCTGGAATCCAATGCATGAACCTGCTTACTTTCCTGAGAAAACATAAAAGTAACATGTGGGGGTCAACACGAAGTTGGTGAATTCACAGGTTTAATTAAATAAATAAAGTATCAATATGCAAAACACCACGATGATAGCAGGACATCACAGCCCAACGCTATAGTAGTTCCTACTGCCCTGTAATAGAAGCTAGACATGATTCTCAGTACCCCCATTGGGTCTATCCTGATGAGGTTTCCCTTAATCCGACAATGACATAAACCTGCTGCTAGGCCTAAGCATCACGTGACAGCTGATCACGACAGGCCGGGTGTTGTCAATACCCGAATAGATCTATCCATATATTTCGCGCTACACTATTAACTATTACAGTCCACAGGAATGGGGCAAACAATAGGCAATAAATTGTTGTTGTCTGTGCATGCTTGCATATAAATAGTTTTTGTATGTTTTCTCCCCCAGTTATAAAACAGTAAAGATGGGGCCATGAACTCACCTTAGTGATAATGAGGTAGTGAGGATGATGTCACTGAATGACTGGCACAGTATAGTCACGGACTGGAGAAATTACCTAAGTAATTTAAATGCCTCAGTGAATGCAACAATAATAATGCATGATGAATGGTGCATATGAAAATGCATGATCACAAATTTATAAGTTGTTACGTCGGTTCAAGTGTTTGTTCTTATAGTGGAATGAAAGCATATACATATTTTTAGTTCTAAAAATATATATATATATATATTAATTTGTTTAGAGAAAAAGGGGTAGTAAATTAAATAAATGGGTTTTATCTTATTTAATTTATTATAAGGAAATAAATTACAATTTATTAAAATTAAGGCTTCGAAAGAAAATGGTTAACGGGGTTTTTCAATTTACGTAGAGTTTTGTAAATAACTATAGTGATTTATTTAACAATGAAATGTTTTATTAATTCTTTTAATTAAATTAAAAATACAAATAAGTCCTTGTAAGTATAATAATTTATAAAAGTAACTTTAAGATTTCGTCCGTTAAGTGTATTACACCGTTAGTCCTTGTTGGTTAATTCTATTTATAAAAAAACGCCCCTAGGGCTTGGAAAACTTTGGGGAAATGACCAAACACCCCCCCCCCCCATATACCACGGAAATTATTCAATATGTGTTAGGGTTTGATATAAGTTTCAAAATTGACACAATTGGTCCTTGTAGTTAATTTTAACTCACGGTTTGAATTTAACACACCTTATAGTTTAAAAATCGACATAAATGACCCTTGCACTATTCCAAGGTCACGAAATGTTTATACAAGGTTTACTAATTTACAAGTTTGGACTAAACTTTCACCAATTGTCAAATGAGGCACGAATAGTCTCTATATTTTCTAGTTGGGCTCATACGGCCCATTTGGGTCCGGTTAGGGTAAAAAGAGTTATGGGCTTATTTTTGGCTTAGTAAAAACTTAAGGTAACTTAGTAAGTTCTAAAAATTACTATTGGGCCTAAAATAATTTTACTAAAGGGCTTATATGTGAAGTGGGCTTATAACATGTTCCACTTCCAATTTAACCTAGTATGAGCTTATATACACTCGGCTTATTTTTGTGGCTTATGTTGGCTTATAGGACTTGACTAAATTTTATATTTTTCTAAGAGCTTATCCTAAGCTTACGGTTTAAGGGCTTATGGGCTTATTCTAAAGCTTCTGGGGTTCGGCTTATGTTTTCATGGGCTTATGGAGGCCCATAATATTCGGCTTATTTTTTTATGGCTTAATTCCAAGAGAGGTTATCAAGACATATTCTACCCTAGATTATACTAGGTTGGTTATAGTACTTATCTTTTTGGGATTTTTATACAAGAGTACACACGGCTTATTAATAAGCCGAGCCTACAAGTTCATCTATTGGGCTTATTGTTTGCTTTCAAGGCACTAAATTACTAGCTTATTCCTAGGAGCTTTAAGCAAGGTGTTCAACATAATAAAGTATAGCTAAGGATTTGGGGCACGAAAGCCTTCCCACCATATGAGTTGTGGGCTCATACGTTACATGAGAGGCATTTCATGTAGGTTTTACGTATGCATGGCAACCTAGGCTCGTTTCCTAAGTTCCTACATGCATGTCATGAGATGAAAAGTAAAAAGGATTGAAATAAGTCTAAGGTAGACTACACTTACTTGTTTGATAAAGAAGATGACAAATGAGGTGAATTTGGCGTCGGTTTGCCTTAGACGAGACCTAGGGGTCTTGAATGCTAGCCTTCAATGCTTGAAGTACAAAGATATGGTGTAGTAAATGAGATGAAGAAGTTTGTTAGCTCAAGGTGCTATGTGGGAGGATCTTTGGTCCAAAAATATTAAGTGTGGGGATGAATGTATGTATGTTAGTTTTATAAATATCTAAGGAAGAGATGAGAGTTGTGGCTTGGAGTATGACACGACAAGCAAGAGGAAATGCATAGATTTAGGGGATTTATAAAGTACTAGGAAGTACTTAGCTTTAATGAGATCTTGATGTACATATGACCCTTAGGGTCTTTCTTGTCGTCGCATACTAGGTCTCCAAGGGGCAAGAATAGTTGTATAGTGTTTTCATTTAAGGTAGTGTTGTACAAGGTGGGAAAGTGTGTGTGGTGATGTTTGTATACACGGCTAGGAGTAATAACAAGGTAGTGTTTGTAGATTTTTGAGTTTTGTCTTAAGTATAAGTTAGTTAAGTGTCTAAAACATTGTAGTGTCTAGGATTGGTTTTGGTTTGAATATTGAGATCTTGGTATAATTACTAGGGTTCTAGGTATGATATAGTAGAAATAGGTTCGAGTCCTAATTTATTTGGCTAAGTTTTGGGATCCTTGGTGAAAGTATGGTCGTTTAGGAGATTTTTATTATATCAAAAGTATATTAAAAGGATAAAATGATTTAAGGTAATTTTCATGAATAAAAGTAATTGTCGTCGTAGCTTAAAGTCAATTATAGTGTAAGAAAACACATACATAAATACTCAAAACTTATGAATTTATATTTAAGTAGTCATTTATTAATTGTGATCATGATGTTGGATTTTTAGAAATCAATGAGATGAATGCAAGTGATCATATGTTCAGGTGACTTAAAAGTCCCTCAAAATAGATTGTTTGTTGTCGAGTATGCTTTTGAAATGTAGTCATACAAATAGGGCCATGCCTTTATGATTAAATACTCATAATCATAATAAAAGGTTGTGGTATAGTTGTTTCCATGTTCAGATGATTAAAATGATGTATGCTCATGTGATGCATATGATTGTTCAAAGGATTTCATGCAAAGGTAATAGAATAAATATATAGATATCATGAGGTGACGTATACAATGTTGACATAGTCAAAACCTGAAATTTACTGGTTTTACATGAACTATCTTCTGACTTGATGTTGTGAGTTGGGAATAGCCGCTTATTCTAATAATAGTACTATTGGGCTGACGACCCTATCCGAGACGAGGGCTTTACGCTGAGTAACCCGCTAGGAAGGATAATTTTACGAGAATGAGAATTGGTATCCTTGCAAATGATACCCTAGTAGGGGCACTGGTATTTCATCTAGTCATGCCGGCTTTAGGCGTGGGTGACTAAGTTAAGGGGTCGGTGTCATGAGCTTAATACAATTCAGTAGTTGTTGTTATATACCAGAATGCCTGACTAATAGATTGTATGTGCACAATTCTATTAAATGATCTTGATTGATTTTCTTCTCTTGTGTTCAAATGTTGATTTGGAAAACCTATAGACTCGCTCAACCGTTGTGTTGATGATTTTAAGCATGTATTTTAGGTATTGAAGATGATGAATTGCGGAGCTTGCTGGAGAAGGATTGCGGGATTACTTTTGTGGTGATTGGTCTAAAACGGATTTCTTTCCCCTTTGTCATAAAAATAATACTGTATGGTCGAGTACTTTGGTAAAGTGTTTGTGAATTTGATAAAGTCTTTGAGGGACCTAAATATTACTCTGATATTTCTAAAAAAAATTATTTGGGATTGAAAGCTTTAGACAGTGGTTAAATTATATTCTTTTATATTTCAAATTTATCATTTTGAGTTTGGTTCAAAATGTCTTGTGTAATAATGCTTGTATTTAGCACCCAATTGTGTATTTCCGCTGCACAATGTAATTTGGGGGTGTTAAAGATTGGTATCAGAGCTTTTTAGTTATAGCGAATTAGGTTGATTTTTTTTAAATGTCCTAAACTATAACTGTGGTGTCGAAAATATTTTACAAAAGCAACACAACTTCTCCGCAAGGCTCCGGTAAGATTATTGTTTTGTATTGTTTTATAATTGATGTATCCCTTAAAATTGAATTGATTTTAGAGTATTTATTAAGTAAATACTATAATGATATATAATGATGTATTGATGATGTATTGATGATGTATTGATGTTGTTGAAAGTACGTTGAGTACTTCTTATCGTAATTTTCTTTATGTAATGCATATGTATATAATTTTAAATAATGACCTTATATACTGCCGAGAGTCTGGGACAGTGGACCAGATGTTGAACGATTTTACAAGTGAATTCTTGCGACTTGTATCGGGTATGAGGACGTTTTATTAGTTGATGTATGATAGATATGTGGTTGAAATTGGTGTGATTAGAGGGTTGATATGAAAGAAAGGTGGTTTTAAAGGTTGTATTTGGTATGTGGAGAATTGAGTTTGTTAGGACTTGGAAGATGGATGAGATTGCTAGTCTTGGGTCGATTGTGATGAATTTGTGTGTTTGAATTGAATGGTTTAAAGAAAAGTAGGTAAGTTTTGAAAGGATGAGTGAGTGGAGCCTTAGGTAAGATTGATTCTGAGTAGAGTTTGGAAGTTTAGGAATGTTGAAAGTCGTACTGAGATTTGCCTGGTGATTAATCTGTCGTGTAGGAGTGAGTATTTGAATTTTGAGAGTGAGCTGCCATCATGTTATGGATTTGACTTTGAAGTGTAAAAAGGGAAATAGACGAGTGTGAAGAAGCTGACAACAATGTTAAGGAGGATGAGGAGCTGCTGTCTAAGGAACTAATCGCGTAATGGATTTCTTTGTATCTTATTTTCTTTTGTGATTGGACTTATTTAAACCCTTGTGTCGTAGCATTGTGATGGAACTTATTATCTTTTAAGTTTGTTAGGTAGATGATTGTAGTGACAGACATTGCCACTGCCTTGTTGAATCCTCAACGCAATCTGAATTACCCTCATGATCTATGATGTGCCTTTATTAACTCTTTTGAGTTTTGGTTGATGAACCATTGTAGTTTATGTTGTTTGTGCATGTAGTATTCATGAGATGTCCTGATAAAGAAATCCTTCGTTTATCTTGATATGTATACCTAACATGTTTCTTTCTTCCGTGATGATGGGAGAAGGAGTAGGGGAATCATATTTCTGTCATTAGTAGATCGCTACGTGACTAAGTTTCTTGAAATATGTCGCCAAAGCTAACGACTGCTACTGTGAACACTATGGTCAAACAAGTTATTGCTAGAGCATTTGGAGCTGATCGTGCTGCCAGGAATTAAAAGATGTTGGGGTTAATTGTGTTGGAAATAATGATGCTGCTAAAAATAATGATGATGCTGCTAAGAATAATGATGATGTTGTTGAGAATAATGATGATGCTGCTGAAAATAATGGCGATGTTGCTAACAATAATGAGGATGTTGCTGATCCAGATGATAGTATTGCTGCTATTCTGCAAGTTCAAGAGAATGTACTTATGTTAGTTTTCAGAAGTGTGGTTCTGCGCAGTTTTGTGGTATTAGTGGTGCATTAGAATTGCATAGTTGGATTGATAAGATAGAAAGTACTTTGAGATTATTGGATGTTCAGAAACTAATAAGGTGAAATTTGCTGCTGCTATATTTCAGGATGGTACACTAAGATGGTGGAATACCAAGTGACTACTTTAGGATTGGTTGTGACTAATAGTAAGGCATGGACCGTGATGAAAGGACTATTGAATGCTAGGATTTGTCCCGAGAAGGAACTAGGACAGTTGGAATCCGAATTGAGATAATTAGTGCTAAGGGACGATGATATTACTGCTTACTGGGAATTATCCTGATCTATATTTGCTATGTCCTGATACTTTTGTGAATGACCGTAAAACAACGAAGCCGTACATTAGGGGATTGTCTAGTGATACCAAGAGTGAGATTATTTCTTCTTAACCTGAATCTTTAGATGAAGCTGTTCAGAGGACGTTTGATTTAATGGACGTGAAAGTGCAAGTTAGGATAGATAGCATGGTTGAAACAATAAGAGAAAGTGGGAATCTGCTCAGTCTAACCCGAATCGAGGTCAGAATTGTAAGGATTACAATACTAATAATAACCAAAGACAGAACCCAAATTAGTATTTAAACCCTGGAAGGAATGATGGGATTCGTGCTGCCACGTTGGCTGGAAGTAGCCAGATAAATCTCAAGTGTGTTTGCTGTACTATATACCATGTAGGTAATTTTCCACAATTGAGACTAGAGTTAGGACAACCTAGTCATAAAGCTGCGAAGTGTAGGACAAGAGGATTAGTTAATGGAATTAGTACCCCTGGAGTAGTGATATGATTTAGTCGTGGCAAGAAAGGACATAGACAAAGGAATTGTCCAAGGAAATGAAATTGACAAGATAGGAATGTTGCCGCCCCAGATTACGTTTGAATGATGCTGACAAACCTTTAGGTCTGAACGTTGTAAATGGTATATTCTTACTTGAGATTCTTTATGTCAGTATGTTGTTGGATTTCAGATCGGGTAGAAACTGTAGAAATGTAAAGATTTAATTGTTTTATCAACGGAGAGTCAATAAGATTGACAAATAACTATGATGTGGAGTTAACCGGTGGAAAGGTTGCTAGTGTTAGTTTTACACTGAGAGTGTGTTCCTTGAATTTAGGAAAGTAGGTGTTTAGTATCGACTTGATGCTCAAAGAGTTGGAATCTTTGGATGTAGATTATTGGTATGAATTGGTTAGTGGTGCAAAGTGTTGATGCTTGAGATTGGACTAATCTTCATTATAAATTGATAGCTGCTGGTTTAGATTTTGCTGTGAAGCTGAGTGTTGACTTTGAGAAGTGATGAGTAAATTTTCCATTTGAGAAGTATCTTGTTTGGAAACAAGGAAGTATGTGGAAGAGGAATATGATGTATTCCTAGCTCAGGTAATTAGTGATAGAGTGGTTTAGGAGAAGTGGAGAGATCTGTTAATGACTCGAGAGTAATCTGAAGTTTTCCTGAAGTTTTGTAGAGTTGATGTCGCCTCATGAAGTGGAGTTCGTGTTGATTGAGTGTCATAAACAATAGGTGTAGTGCTTCTGCGTTTCGTTGTGTAGTGCTTCTGTGTTTTGTTGAGTAGTATTTGTATGCCTTATCTTTTGGCACCGTTGAGTGGAATGAGTTATTCGGTCAACTGCGAGAAGTGATGGATAAGGGATGTATTAGATTAATTTTCGTTACAGTGATGATCGCTTGTGTTGTTTGTCAAAGAAAGATGGATTGTTTCGGATGTGTATTGATTATCGAGAGTTTAACAATTGATAGCCAAGAATCGGTATCCATTACCGAGGATTGATGATTCGTGCGATCTTTGCAACTTGTTTGGATCTAGAGTATACTCAAAGATCACTTTGAGTTATGGCTATCATTAACTGAGAGTTAGGAAGGAAGATGTTCCTATAGTTGTTTTTCGTACTTGATGTGGGTACTTTAAGTAGCAAGTGATGTTTTTGGAATGGACGAACGTGTTTGCCGTATTAATGGACTGGGTGAATTATGTGTGTGAGTTGTATTAGGATGAGTTAGTAATTATATATATTGAAGATATTCTATTTTATTCTAAGAGGAAAGGAGAAACTGTATGTAAAGTTTCCCATGTGTGAATGTTGGTTGAAATATTTGCGTTTTCTAAGACAGTTGATTGACAACAAAGGTATTCGTGAAGATCTTACCAAGATTTAAACGATTAAGGATTGGTCGGTACCAACAACGCCGACGGAAATCTGTTAATTCCTTGGTTTAAGCTGGGAATAATCGGAGGTTTATCGAAAGGTTTTCACTGATTGTTAAACCATTGATTAAGCTGACTAAGAAGAACTGGATGTGTGAGTCCCACTTATACATCTAAATTGTAAGTTTCGAGATCTGATCCTTATCAGATGAGGAAGCTGTATACTGAACACTAAAGGGTAAGCTGTGTTCTGCACTGATGTTGTCATTGTTGAAAGGATCTGAAGTAATTATAGTTTGTAGTTTGTTGTGATGTGTCTCATAAGGTTTATGTAGTTGTGGTGTTTGCTTTGAGATGGTAGAAATATTACTTGTATGGAATCAAGTGTGTAGTGATAAAGGATCATAGAAGTTGCTCCATAATTAATTTCTTGGGATGATAAAAGAAATGAGTAAAGGATTACCAGTTATATATTTCGAGTATTTGAGTATGTTGGTGGTTATGGCTGTGAGTGATTATGACTACGAGATTCGCTGCCATCCAGAAAAGGCGAATGTGGTAGCTAATGCACTTATCAGGAATAAGAAAAGGAAAAACTATTAAGATTTGAGTTTTGGTAATGACAAGAAGTGTGGGCTTGATAGCAAGGATATGAAATTTTAAGTTAGTGGTCTGATTTTAGAAGGATGTCAAGGTAATTGGTTTCAACATTTTGTTAAACTTATGGAAAGGTTTTGTTGTAAAGTCAAGTGAGACTTGGAATATTGAACACTCCTAACATATCTAAGTTGAGAGAGTGAGACTTAGTGATGAAGGAATCTCACAAGTCAAGTAATCGATACGGTTTGGTTTGGATAAAGATGAAAGTTGAGTTGAGTACTGTGTGTTATATAAAGACTGATGGACAGAGTGAAAGGATGCTTCGAACATCGAACGCTATACTTGTGCGTGTGTGATTGACTTAGGCTTTGTTGGAATTCTTATACGACAATGATTGTCATGCTAGTAATGAGGCTGTACTATTGATGGTACATAAATAACTTTAATTTGTGAAGGTTAAAGATAGTGAGTTATGGACATAAGATTAGTTTTTCGGTGTATTGCAGAAATGTAGGTGAAATTGAATGACTGAACTAGAAGTGATATTGGCAATATTGATAAGATTGTATGGATTAAGGATCGTTTTTTAGTAACAAGGAATCATCAGAAGAGTTATGTTGGTATTCAATGAAATCGATGGAGTTTGAAATTGGGAAACGTGGTTATGCTTAAGGTGTTGTTATGACGGGTGAAATTTGTTTTGAGAACAACAAGGAAAGAATTCAACTTGAAGATAAGTTGCTTTTCATAGAAAGAACTTTGAAGAGTTCTTATGAGGTCGAAACATGGTAAGGATTATATTGTGAAGATGCAAGTATTCCAGAAGTGGAATTTGAAATTGTGAAAGAAGCATGAGGATTTATTTAAGGAAAAGAGTTCTCATTTGTTTTGGAGGTATGGAATATGAATATAAGAGGGGTCGAGCGCCGGGACGTCGCTCTCTTTTAGGAGGGTAGGATGTGACAACCCAAACCCGAGGTCATTTATTTAATATTATATAATATTATTTTTACGAATAATTTTGAAATTATTGATGAGTTGAATGAAATGACGATTGATGGTAGATGGTGGTGGAAGCCATTGTTGGCTTAGAGAGAGAGAGGAGAGGTTGAGAGTGTATGAAATATAAGATGAAATGTATTAAGTGAAAAATGTGACACAAACCACACCCCTCCTTGGAAGCTAAGGAGGGGTATATATAGTCACACACGATATGCTTAACAGTATAAGAACCTAGTCTAGTCTAAACGTGTGTGACTATGATAACTAATGGGAATTCTTAAATGTCGTCACATAAAGTGAGTTTCCAACAATCTTCCCCCATGGGACGACGTGTAGAATTCCTTACAATATTTTTTCCTAACAAGTACATAATGATAAGAACAAGAACTTTCATGAAGCGTCCAATGCTGATGATGTCTTCTGAGGCCTTTGATTTCAAAACGACTCATCTTTAACTTGTAGTAAAAATACTGTAACGGCACGAGCTAAGTAACCCATACACTTCTGGTTAAGGAGAAGCTTCTGAATTAGCTTCCCCCTAATTCATGCCACATAAACTTGATGTAGAAGCTTTTTAAATAGCTTCCCCCTAAATCGACAATCCTCGTAAGCAACTTTAAAGCTTTCAATAAAGCTTAGAATGATTAAGTGCACAACGGAATCTAACAAGCAAATCCCATCATATAACGTGATAATGTTGCTAAGAGAGATTGAAAGTTTGGGGTACACCAAGTAGATCAACAACTTCTCTTCTCACGCTTGAATAATTCTTCTGAATTTTTCTTCCCCCCGAGAGTTCAAGTTATGCATACCAGAAAGAATCAAGACATTTCTTCCCCCACATGGTTGAAGAAAGTAAATCAATCCCCATTATGAAGCTCAAATACTGAAGTAGACACTTTATCCCATTCATGAAGTTGACATCGTAACACCAGAGTCAATTAAGTCCCGGAAATGCACATATCTTCTTCCGGAGATGCACTAGAGTCAATTAAGTCCCGGGAATGCATATAGGATAATGATGATGAATAATTGCAACAACCAAACAATTAATCATCGAATCAGTAGTGTACCGTTTAGAGATTGATAACGCCACGAGTTAAAACACTGATTTTCTCTGCGGCTATGACAAATGTCATCCCGGAATGTCTTCAAATCAAAAGAAGGTATGAAGTTCATCACGTGTACTCGTTGTGCGTTCAATGTGTCTTCTTCTTCCCCCTTGATGGTTTCGAAACTCGGAACCATCAATAAATTGTACGCACATGAACCTGAAATCTCGTGAGAATAATAAATAAGTTTAATTATATTCGGTGAGAATCAGTTGTTGATTGAAAATCTCTTCTCATAAACTCTCCATGGCTATCTTTACCAACCCCCTTGAAGGCAATTTGAAGTGACCACTGATGGAATGAACCAGATACATCAAACATGAAACTGAATAAGAATCCTTTGATCTTGTGACTTAAGCTTACACTATTGTTGAATGAAGAACGGTGGATAAAATTTTAAGTACCCACTGCATCACTAAAGATGTCTATAAGTACAACCCCTCTTGAAATTATCCACGTCGACTATGCGCGTGACACTGAGTACAACAAAGTAACCCCTTTGAGTGATAGTTATCCGAGTCATCAACCATCCACCCCGAACCCGGAAACCAGATAACCAAGTCTGCATTCTAAGATTAAGCACGAACAAGTTATCTATTAAAAGATAAAATAAATACACGCCTTCGAAAAATTCGTCTCCGTCTTCATATAATTAATATCCGATCCAAAAAAAAAAATCTGTAGTGACTCAAAATCGCCCATTTTTTTTTCTTGGTCTCGTCTCAAATAAATTCCTGTCACATTTGTCACGACATTTTTGTCCCGTCATTTTATTACTTTAAACCCCGAATATAAAAACATCATATTCATTACTCAATAATTTACGAGTAAAGTTACTAGTAAATATACTACATTGAATTTCATGTAGCAATGATAATCAGTAAGCTTCAACCCATGAAAAGTACTATATCAAGTTGGACAAGAATATATAGTTCCACACTTCATGCGTTAGAATCAAATTCAAAAGCCTAACTCTACCATGATCAGTTCCAAATCAAGGATAACCATCGGCCCATTAACCTATCATCACAACCTGATCTAGTAAAAAAACATATGATATATAACCACAATACCTAACCCTACTCATTATCATTACCCTAATCTATCTTATTCTAGACATCTCCGCCCCCCATCACTCTCCATTTAGATCTCAAACAAAAACTTACTTCGTCCCTTTCTCAAAAGTTACTCCAACCAATCTCAAAAATTAGTTCGTCCCTTTCTTCCTGATCATCTGCAGCCTTAAGCATATTTTGAATCAAAACCAAACATAAAATCATCATTACCATTCTTTCTTATGTAACCAAACAACAAAAAACAATCCATCTTAACCCGAATTAATTCTTTCTACGTGACTAATCTGTCTATCAAACGAAGACAAAGATTGCAAGATCCTTTATAGGGTCTCGGGTAAGGTGTAATTGGTTTTGTGTGGTAATCGAAACAGAGAAGAGGATTATAACATGTATGTTATTAATCTAAATTTTTTTTCGAAAATTAAAAGGATGTTAAATCCTACACATATGGTCGATGATGATAGTGGTTGTTCGATTCTTGAAGATTTTTAAGATCTTGACATTAGTTAGGATGATTCGAACATGCACAATCTGAGATCTAGTTTAATTTACTGTTTATGTTTTGAGTCTTGTTCAAATTTATAGAGGGTTAGGTGTCGATGGGAATAAATTAGATATGGTGGATTTGAGGAGATAAAAGGTGATGATAAGTGTTGGTCCTGGTCAAGACAGTTGGTATATGGGTTTCTTTTTGTTAAACTGTCACAATATGTTTCTTTTAAACAACATCGCAATATCAAAAAAATGAGGCCATCGTAGTCTGTTAAACCCATCGTAGTCAAAGACTCATTACGATGGTACCCATTGCGATGGTACCCATCGCAATGGTTACCAGCCATCGCAATATTGGGAAAAAATGGGCAGCATGACATTATACGTATGCCATTGCGATGGGATCAAACCATCCATCGCAATGAGTCCCATCGAATGGGTCCCATCGCAATGAATCAGTCGACCCATCGTAATGTCTCAACAATAAACCCCATCGGAATAATCCGAAAAAGAAGAAACCATCGCAATGTGTACATCTGAACGTGGCCATCTGAATATCCAGCTCAAAATCCCATCGTAAAAGGTTTTTGACCAGTTTTGAGTATACCCAAAAAAAATGGTTCGACCATGAAGATTTTGTCTTTATCCCCATAAAGAAAAGCAGATTAGATAAATACCAGGATAAAAAACAACAAAAAGAAAACGGGTATACAACTTGGACAAAAAAACAATGAATTTCGAGACAATGGATAGATAGTAAACGAGACATGATATGTGACTGTTTGGATAATTTGGAAAAAAAGAAAGAAGACGTGACAAATTTGGACCGATTTTGGACCAAGTAAGAACAATACGTGACTTAGAATGATATATTCGGACCCAAGAAAAAATTTTAAGACCACCAAATCAAGAACATGAACACGATCCAAGGATGGAACCGTGGCTCTGATGCCAAATGTAGAAAAGCTAAAATGGATCCGGTGGTCTAATGTGGTGGTAGATGGTGGTGGAAGCCATTGTTGGCTTAGAGAGAGAGAGGAGAGGTTGAGAGTGTGTGAAATATAAGATGAAATGTATTAAGTGAAAAATATGACACAACCCACACCCCTCCTTGGAAGCTAAGGAGGGGTATATATAGTCACACACGATATGCTTAACAGTACAAGAACCTAGTCTAGTCTAAACGTGTGTGACTATGATAACTAATGGGAATTCTTAAATGTCGTCACATAAAGTGAGTTTCCAACAAGTTCTTATGAGGTCGAAACATGGTAAGGATTATATTGTGAAGATGCAAGTATTCCAGAAGTAGAATTTGAAATTGTGAAAGAAGCATGAGGATTTATTTAAGGAAAAGAGTTCTCATTTGTTTTGGAGGTATGGAATATGAATATAAGAGGGGTCGAGCGCCGGGACGTCGCTCTCTTTTAGGAGGGTAGGATGTGACAACCCAAACCCGAGGTCATTTATTTAATATTATATAATATTATTTTTACGAATAATTTTGAAATTTTTGATGAGTTGAATGAAATGACGATTGATGGTTTTATTTAAAACCGATGTTGGAGGTCTTATTTTTATCTTTTTACTAATAGCGAGGATTATTAGTGACCACGATATCGACGGATGCCCGAGATTTTATGTTTTATCAATTGTTGTCTCGATGTTTATATTTTTGACGTTTTTATTTTAAGTTCGTATTAAGTCGAGTCGAGAGTCGATATTATTATTTTTGAGGTACGTTTTAAATTTTTAAAAGTATCTTTATAAAACCCGAGCCCCATAAATATTTTGAAAATATACTAATAGTTATTCCCCGCTTTTTAGCTAACTATTTACATTTTTAGCCACAACTTTTTCTTAATTGCAACTTTGGTCCCTACCCCACTATATATAAACTTAAAACAAACACATACACATCATTTTTCCACTTCAAAATTTTGTTCATCTTCTCTCTCTCTCTCTTGAATTTCCGAAACTCACCACACCACCAAAACACATTCAATTTTCAAATTATCTTGAGTTTTTGAGGTTGAATCCAACAAAACCAAGCATAGACCCAATCTTATATTTGATCAAGGATCATTTTGGTGTAAGAAATCCTTACATGCAAGCATATTTTTTTTCTTGATGTTGGTAGGTAGGAGCTATGATCATGCATGGCATTTTCATGATGATCCATGGTGATTCTTGCTAAAGATCTTGTTAAAACTTCATTTTGATTTAAAGATTTTTATTTTGATTATTATTTTTATGTTATGGTTGATGTATGATGATATTAGGGTGTAGAAATGACCATTTCTATGGTTGGTTTTTTATCAAAAAGTTGATTTTGTACAAGATTTTTATAGTCATTTTATAACAGTAAGTAAAGTGTAAAATCCGATTTTTTATGTTTTGAAAATAGCTTAACTTATAGTCTAGGGTTGTAGATAACTTTCTTAGCTTCGATTTGATATAAGGTAGAGCTTCTAGCTCCAAATGAGCGCGAAGTTATGATGTTTTGAATGATCGTGTACCGGGAGACGAGTATCGACACTACAAGTAGTTGTTGTCGATATTTGGATCGAATCTCGGGGACTCTAAATGGGTGTTTTGAAAAATGTAACCTACTGATAATGAGGTGTTTATTTTATAGGTTGAGTTTACTTTAAAACCCGAGTGTCGGTTTTGTAAACGGAGTCGTTTAAATAAGTTAAAACGGTTGTATGAAAAATTAACGTAAATCTGTCCGGATTTCATTGTTTGAAAACGAGTTGGGTAAAGTACTTTAAAAGTAATTTCATTTGATAAACGTGTAAGAGGACTTTCTATATATAGTAAGTTATTTTATCGAGTCGTTTCATAAATGGTTGACAAGTTTAAAAGGGGTAAAATAAGCTAGTACATGTAGTATGTACCGGCGGACTTGTAAAAAGTGTAAAATGGATAAGTAAATGTGTAGTAAAGTATAATGAAGTTATTTATATCGTTTTCTCTCGAGTTTATCGTGACTTTATGAGTTTGATTTTGATGTTGTTATGTATGGATTTTATTCGAGTTTATTATTGATGAACGCGCCTTATTTGATAGGTTGCGGTTTTTGTGTTTATCGGGCATCAACTATCGTCGAAGATCGTCTTACCACTGCTATTACTCCAGGTGAGTCTATAGCCTCGCTTTTGTAATTGTTTTGAATGATTTTAAAACCCGCGAGGGGGATACATGCTATTTGAAAGTAAAATGAACACAAGTCATGATTGATTGTTTGGACCCGAATGTTTCCTTTGTTGCCTTTGTTGTTTGAATTGTATAAGTACCCTATTTGCAAAAGACCCTAAATTCATGAGCCGTTAACTATCTTCTGACTTGATGTTGTGAGTTGGGAATAGCCGCTTATTCTAATAATAGTACTATTGGGTTGACGACCCTATCCGAGACCAGGGCTTTACGCTGAGTAACCCGCTGGGAAGGATAATTTTACGAGAATGAGAATTGGTATCCTTACAAATGATACCCTAGTAGGGGCACTGGAATTTCATCTAGTCATGCCGGCTTTAGGCGTGGGTGACTAAGTTAAGGGGTCGGTGTCATGAGCTTAATACAATTCAGTAGTTGTTGTTATATACCAGAATGCCTGACTAATAGATTGTATGCGCACAGTTCTATTAAATGATCTTGATTGATTTTTTTCTCTTGTGTTCAAATGTTGATTTGGAAAACCTATAGACTCGCTCAACCGTTGTGTTGATGATTTTAAGCATGTATTTCAGGTACTGAAGATGATGAATTGCGGAGCTTGCTGGAGAAGGATTGCGGGATTGCTTTTGTGGTGATTGGTCTAAAACGGATTTCTTTCCCCTTTGTCATAAAAATAATATTGTATGGTCGAGTACTTTGGTAAAGTGTTTGTGAATTTGATAAAGTCTTTGACGGACCTAAATATTACTCTGATATTTCTAAAATTGTTTTACTTGGGATTGAAAGTTTTAGACAGTGGTTAAATTATATTCTTTTATATTTCAAATTTTTCATTTTGAGTTTGGTTCAAAATGTCTTGTGTAATAATGCTTGTATTTAGCACCCAATTGTGTATTTCCGCTGCGCAATATAATTTGGGGGTGTTAAACTTGCAGTATTCATGGATCTTATGAATCGAGTGTGCAAGCCGTATTTGGATAAGTTTTTCATTGTGTTCATTGATGATATTCTTATTTACTCCAAGACCAAAGAAGAACATGAGAAGCACTTGAGGACGATATTGGAGCTGTTGAAGAAAGAGAAGCTGTACGCGAAATTCTCCAAGTGTGAGTTTTGGTTGGAATCTATACAATTTTTTGGGCATGTGATTGACAGCGAAGGAGTTCGTGTGGATCCTTCCAAGGTAGAGGCAATTAAGGAATGGTCGGCACCGACAACGCCGACTGAAGTTCGACAATTTCTTTGTCTAGCTGGTTATTATCGGAGATTCATGGAAGGGTTTTTGTTGATTGCAAAGCCGTTGACCAAGCTTACTGAGAAGAATCGGGTGTTTGAATGGGGAAATGATGAAGAAATCGCTTTCAAAACACTTAAGGACAAATTGTGTTCTGCTCCGATTTTGTCATTGCCAGAAGGAATCAAAGACTTCATGGTTTATTGTGACGCGTCTCATAAAGGTTATGGAGCTTTTTTGATGCAGCGTGAGAAGGTGATTGCTTACGCGTCGAGACAACTGAGGAAGCATGAGGAAAACTACACTACGCATGATTTGGAATTGGGAGCTGTAGTTTTTGTGCTAAAGTTGTGGAGACACTATTTGTATGGGACTAAGTGTGTTGTATTCACTGATCACAAGAGTTTGCAACACATATTAGACCAAAAGGAGATGAATATGAGACAAAGACGATAGGTGGAACTACTAAGTGACTATGACTGCGAGATTCGCTACCATCCTGGCAAGGCGAACGTTGTGGCGGATGCACTTAGTAGGAAGGATAGAGAGAAACCTTTGAGAGTCAGAGCATTAGTAATGACTGAGGGTGTTGATTTGACCGGGACAATATTAAAGACTCAAGAGAAGGGATTAATGAAAGAAAATGTTGGTGCTGAGATCTGGGAAGACTACAGAAACCTCTTTTGTGGTTAAGTCAGACGGGCTGAGATATTTTGAGAATCGGATTTGGTTACCGCTATGTCCATCCGAGGAAGGAATGCATGGAGTACGAGATTTGGTTATGAATGAGTCTCATAAGTCGAAGTACTCGATACATCTTGGAGCGGATAAGATGTATCATGATCTGAAGAAAGTCTACTGGTGGCTGAATATGAAGGCAGAGATTGCTCGTTACGTCAGTAACTGTTTGACTTACGCGAAGGTTAAAGCTGAACATAAGAGACCGTCTGGGTTGTTGGTACAACCTGAGATCCCAGAATGGAAATGGGAGAAGATTGCTATGGATTTCGTGACGGGTTTACCGAGAACGCCTAGTGGTTGTGATATGATTTGGTTAATAGTGGATAGATTGACGAAATCTGCTCACTTTTTACCTATGAAGAAGACGGATAGCATGGAGAAACTTGCCAGTGTGTACGTGAAGGAGATTGTTTGTCGACATGGTGTACCTTTATCGATCATTTCGGATCGCGATAGCAGGTTTACTTCGGAATTTTGGAAATCTCTTCAACGTGCGATGGGCACCGAATTGAGTTAGAGCACGGCCTATCACCCTGAAACTGATGGCCAAAGTGAACGAACTATTCAGACGTTAGAGGACATGCTCCGAGCATGCGTGATTAATTTCGGAGGAAGTTGGGAACGCCACTTAACTTTAGTAGAGTTTTCGTATAATAACAGTTACCATGAGAGCATTAAGGCTGCACCATTTGAAGCGTTGTATGGAAGGAAGTGTAGATCTCCTGTGTGTTGGAGCGAAGTGGGTGAGAGTCAGTTGACTGGGCCCGAGATAGTTTTGGAGACGACAGAGAAGATTGTGCCAATTAAGAACCGTTTACTTGCTGCAAGAAGCCGACAGAAGAGTTATGCCGATAATAGGAGGAAACCGTTGGAATTTGAGGTCGGAGACATGGTCATGCTTAAGGTTTCGCCATGGAAGGGTGTGATTCGTTTTGGGAAGAAAGGAAAGCTGAGTCCAAGGTATATTGGACCGTTCAAGATTGTTAGACGAATTGGACCGGTAGCTTATAAGTTAGAATTGCCGAATGAGCTTAGTGCTATTCACGACACGTTTCACGTATCAAATTTGAAGAAAAGCTTGGCGGATAAGGAATTGGTGATTCCTTTGGATGAGATTCAGCTTGACGATAAAATGCATTTCGTGGAGGAACCAGTGGAGATTATGGACCGAGAGGTTAAGAGGTTGAAGCACAGTAGAATTCCCATTGTTAAGGTACGATGGAATTCTAGGCGTGGACCGGAATATACTTGGGAACGTGAGGACTTCTTCAAGGAGAGATATCCTCATCTGTTCCAGCGGCACGAAATATGAGTATAAGAAGAGGCGAGCTCTGGGACGTCGCTCTTTTTAAGGAGGGGTGGATGTGATACCCAGAAACCGAGGTCACTTATCTTACCCTAAATTACGAATATTTTTGAAATTTTTAAGAAATTTCGTTTATTATATATTTAATCGTTTTAGTTGAAACCGAGGTTTGAGGTCGTAATCTTGACGATTGACGATTTAAGAAGAACGATGACGACTAAGATCCCGACGGATGCCCAATTTTTATGTTTTATTGTCGCTTTATCGATATTATAATTTTTCGAGAATTTTATTTTTGGCTCGTGTTAAGTCGAGTTGGGTGCGTTTTATTTCTTTCCGGGTGCGTTTAAATTGTTCTAAAAGTATTTCAGAGTGTTCGGGACGACCCCCGACTCCCGCAAAATTTTCCAAGTCGACTAATAAGTCATTCCCCACAAATTATTGAGGTCGTTTAAAATTGAGGCCAAAAGAATGCCTAAATTGCACAAAAGGCCCTTAAAAAATTTACAAAAGGGGAGAATGAACACACACAACACAAAAACACTCAAAAAATTTCACCCTCCTTCCCTCTCTCTCCCTTTGGCCGTCGGCCATCATCACCACCACCACCACCACAAGTTATTTTTTCTTATTTTGATCTAATCCAACTTAATACCACCTTTTTAAATCGATTGTTAAGTGTTTTTCCAAGGTTTAATCCAACATGCATTAACATGATTTTCCAAAAATTAAGAGATTTTTCAAAAGTTTGATTTTGTGTAATTAAACCTAATGCATGTGTAATTGGTGTTTAGATAATGTTTAATCACCATTTTAATTAACCAAAACAAGTTTGGTTTGGGTGTTTTGATCCCCAACACCCCACGGCCAAATGGGGGTGTTTGGTGGATCATGGTGTTTGATGATTTTGTTTGTGGGTTTGTATTTAGATTGATGTTTTAGGTGTGTTTGAATGGGTTAAACACATTGCATGTTTGATTTGGTAAATAGGTTTTAGAGTTGATTTGATGTTCTAGGTGTTAGGGACTGATTAAGGTGTTTAGGAGTGGTCATGAGAGGTTAAGTTCGGGCTAGGTGTCGTTAAAATGGTTTGGAAACAAGTGCTAAGGTGATTTTGAAGTAGTAATTTTTAGGCAGATTGTTTAAGGGTGTTTATGAAAATATTAAGTCTAAATACAGGTCATAAACATAGGATGTAGTTGTAGAGCTTTGTTTTAGCTTCGATTTGGTATAAGAAAGAGCTTACGACTCTCTCAACGATTCAAAAGTTATGATATTTTGAAAGTTCGTGTACCGGGAAATGAGAACCTACATAATCCGAAATTGTGTTTGGTTTGGGTCAAATCCCGGGGACCATAGATAGAGTTTGGTATATGATTGAAAGTTGGTTTTTGGTTTCAAACCTGCATTTTTTAGTCTATTTTTGGACTTAGGAGTCAAAGTAGTCAATGGTGTATTTTAAATGGGTCAAACAAGTCCAACATGGTCAAAGTGCAAAATCAGTCCAAAATATGTACGTCTAGTAATGTTTAAGTAACAAGTCATAAAAGTGAAAACTTTTCATGGGATTAAAAAATGGGTCTTATACAGGTCATGAGGTATTTTTGTGAATTTTTTTAAATTTTATAAAAGTGCTTAAGTTATAGAAAACAACCCGTACTTTTGGTAAGTACCGGCAAAAATGTAAAATAGAAATCAACTTGAATAACATAGATAAATGGTAATAGTCTTGTAATGATTACTTGATTGGGTTTTTGGCGTGAGTTAGTAATTATGACAATTGACTAATATATATGTATTTTACATTACTTGGAGTCATATGTATAAATGAGAGTGACTCATTACGGTTGTTGTTAGGTACGTGATTGAATTTTCCGGGCATCCTCGTCGTTGGTGATTGTCATTCGTTACGTCGACTAGTTCTAACTAAGGTATGAATTTGTAGCCTCGCTTACTACTGTTTTAAATTGTTTTTACTCGCGAGGGAGATGCATGCTAGTTTTTATAAAATGAACATAAGACATGAATGATTGTTGGACCCGAAGTTGCCTAAATTGTGTTGAGTACCTAGTTGCATAAGACCCTTTATTCATGAACTATTAACTATTGTTTAATCCTCGTGTGGATTGAAAATAGCCGCTTATACAATTGATAGTACTATGGGGTTGACGACCCTATCTGAGATGAGGGCTAGTACATTGAGTACCCCTGCGGACGGATAACTTGTGATAAGAAATAAGGTATAATTGCAACTAATGCCTTTAGAAGGGGCACTGGTTTCATCTTAATCATGCCGGTAATTATACGCGGATGATTGAGTTAACGGATTAGTGTCATGAGCTTAAACACAATTGTAATAACCTTGATAATAGATTGTTTGATCGACAATTCTATAAATGATCGTGATTGATTTTTATAACGCTTATGTTCAAAATGAGATTGTAAAACCTATGAATTCCACTCAACATTATCTGTTGACCCAATTTAGCATGTGTTTTAGGTAATCGATGATGTATAGCATGGAGCATGTAAAGGATGGGAGTTGTGTGTGGCTTGGCGGTCTACTTGTTTTTCCACCCTTATTCAACTTAAAACTCTTTTATTTTCTGTCATGTGAACAAAAATGTATCTTTTGGGGTTGAGATTCAGTGGGGACCAAACACAAACTCTGTTTTGTATCATCTTGGGATTTGGAAAACTGTAGACTTGTATGTTTTAACAATGTTTAAATTATGTTTATGCTTTTACGTCTCTTTGAGTCGTTTGATATAGCTTGTGTGTGATGATAACTGCCTAGCACCCAAATGTTGTAGTTCCGCTGCGCATAGCATTTGTGGGCGTGTTAGATAACCTATAGTTTATTAAATTTTCATGACATTTATTTAATAAACTATACTATTAATTACATGACTTATGACTTTTAACCAGTAAACTTTAACGTATATTATTAGCTTATTAATCCAGCTTATTTCTAAATATGGAAACTTTCTATTTCAGGAAACCTACTATTTTTAGAAACTTTCTATTTTTATAAAATTTCTATATTTAGAAACTGATCTATTTTTGAAAACATTCTATTTTTGGAAACTTTCTATTTTTGAAACTTTCTATTTTTGGAAACTTTCTAGTTTTGGAAACCTGCTATTTTTAGATAGTTACTTATTATTACACAACAAGTATAGTAATACAAGAATACAAGATAATACTTAATCAAAAATACATGAAATACATGAATAATACATTATACCATTTAAAACAGTAAAATAAGACAAGAACATATAAAACAAGCTAGAACATGCTATACCCAGTAACGTACTCAGTAATCAGACAACTTATACATGTCCCTTATTTATGTAGCATTAGTGAGGTCGGAGTAGGACTATTCATCCTTTCATCTTTTCTCGTTCACTTGACACAAGGTACGGATTTTCCGTCTTTCAATATGCACATTCTTTCCTTATTAGGATTCCCCGTTTGCAGCCAACTGTTTTCCCAAGTATATGTTTATATGTTTGATTACTTATGTTTAGTTTGAAATTCCTAAGCCATATACATGCATGATCAGTGTCACCTAGTTATGGAGGTACCATAACCATAACGCTAGAGGCACCAGTGTTATGACTTCCCCACGGCGGAGTGATTGCTCGTGGCGTCCCTTTTTAGTTTTATATATATATATATATATATATATATATATATATATATATATATATATATATATATATATATATATATATATATATATTATCATGTGGGGCGTATGGGTGCATCCTAGTTACATGTTTTACAGGATTTTCACGGTGAATGCGATGTGTGCCTTGCATCCTTTACAAGGAGTTGATCCCTCCTACCCAGACTAATTATTTAGAGGCAACCCCTCTAATTGCATGATGAGGTCTCCCCTCCAAGTATTCATGCACGGTGGAACCTCATGACCTATATAGGCTATTGGCTAATTAGCACAGTTTTTCATATAAAAACATAAGTCTTTTTAGACTATAAAACTAGTTTTACGAACATGTTCAAGGTTATCTAGGACTTATACATTTCCGCTACTATTAGTCTTATTATGCTTATGTCATTTCATGCTGTGCTTGTATATCCGTTCACTAGGCGTTATGCTCAGCCGTTTCCTTTCATGTTCCCAAACCACAGGTACTCAAGGACGCTCGTATACTTTGAGAGTATGTGCATACGGATGGAAGCTATCTAGCCTTCATTACTTTATGCTTTTCCATACATTATGTTACTTTATTTCTTTAGACATTGTTTAGTCCTTTTCCATTTCAGTACTTATATTCATGTGTGTGAGCTTATACTTGGACTACCGATGTTTGTTTCCGGTATTTCCATTCATGGTCATTTAATGTTTTTGCACATTTACCTTGCATGATTTGATGACACACTATAGTTACCTATGATATTCCATTTACCAAAATGGGGTGTTACAATTATGGTATCAGAGCCAAGGCTTTGACCTGTAGGCTCTTCAAACATGACCTATGATTAGTGGGTAATCACTATGGTCTTCCTAGAACGGACAGTTGTTTTCATGCATTTATTTATGTATCATTGTAGCGGGAATTTTGACTAAGTAATGGTTGGTACAGGACTGACCATATTTAGTCGCATGTGCTTTTAATCGAATCATTTTGTTTTTATGAACCGGCCCATAGGCGTTTGATGAGACTGCTTTTATACATGGTCTCATCGTCCAAAACGGGCTTAAAACGATAAAAATATCATAAAAAGTTCCATATATATGCTTGTGTTTGCTCAATGTGTATTTTAGGTACGGATATCGAGAAAATGACAAAATATCACAAGAATCAGTAAAAAACAAACACGGGAAACGAAGCCGCACAATGAACCGGACCCAAGTGTTGAATTTCCAAGAAAAATTCCTTGAAGAATTGAAGATGTACAAGAAAGTTCCTTCATCATTGAAGAAATGACACTTTATACCCTTGTATATTCATAATTACAAGTTTGGTCCCTAAATTTTGTCAAAATTACAAAAAGGGCCCTCAACTTTGAAGAATTGGCAAGATTGGTCCCTACAAAATGAAGAATGGTCACTTTTAGTCCTCCTCAAAGTTAATCATACAAGATAGAACCCTAAAGTATCAAGATATGTCAAGTTTAACCCTTGAAGATTCAAGAAAATACAAAACACACCCTTGAAAATATTTTGGAAAAGTTTTTGTGGACAAAATATAAAAACAAAAGCTTCATTAACAAAGGGTTTTGAGTTTAATCCTGCCAAAACTTAAATGAACACAAGATGGAAATGGGAGGACGGTTTTTTTCCCAGACACCAAACTTACCTTAACCACTCACGTGATGACACCTCGCCCACTCACACCCATCTACCAATCAGAACCCACCAACCTGCCTCCCTCACCATCCTACTAACCCTTAATTATTATTATTAATATTGATTTTCAAATGATATAATAATAATAATTTTGGCGGTTAATACTTAATTTCCCCTAAATCCAGATTAACCCACACTCAAGAACACATAAACTCTAATCTTCTAATCACCTCACATCAAAGGGAAAATTACTAATCTGTTCTAGTTCGTTAATTAACAATACTAAGAGCACAACCCCCTCCCCCTTCAGAATGGCTGCTACATCAGCCATGTGGTCTCCCCAATCCTCCCCTGACCCACGAACCAGCAAGAAGACAAACAAATGCCAGTAAATCAACGACTCATGGCTTAGCTTTCATCATACGCTCAAGATGGACGTTTGAGATGAGATACAACAAGCTGGCACATCACTTTCTTCACATGATACACCAAGAACAGTCAAACAATTCAAATTTCCAAGGGCAAAGATGAAACTTCATTACATTAGGGTTTTAGTTTCTCTTAGTATTCTAGAACATGTAACCACTCTATATAAGGCATTAGGGTTTATCATTTTAGGTTGTTGTTGGTTTTTCCTTGGTCACAACTCTGTAAATCTCTTTTTATGAATGAGAAAAAAGTGTGTTGTTTGTTGACGAATTCCAAGATACCATCTTTTAGTTTAATGTTAACTGGTGATTGTTCGTAGTTTGTTGGTTGTTAGTTGATTCAAACGTTTATATTTACTTTAAAGTTCCAAAATTTGAAGTTGTTTTACTTTTCTGGTTTCTAAATTTTTCATTAAGTTGTTGAATAGAGTCGTTTTTTTGTTATCTTGATAAATAATATCAAGCTTCCATCAAGACCTCATATTAGTTTCTCCAAGCTATATTTCTTTTTGCAAGTATTTTTAAAGTTTAAACTTGGCTAGAATGAGTCTTTTCATGGTTTGGTTGTCTAGGGTAGAATCTGATCATGATTCCCTGATATCTTGAAGATATCAAGGAATTGTGAAGATTAAACCATATGTAATTGATTTGTGGGGAAAGTCTAACCAGTTTGTTCACTTTTTTTGTTGATTCAGTTAACAAGTTTTGAGAAGAGGAACAAGTAAAATTTTCTTACTAATAATTTGTTGGTATTCAGTTCTAAGCTTACCCTCACTATAGCAAGATCTTTGATCTTGCTACTTGTATTTCTTGTTTGTGTTTCTTTTGTTGTGTTTTAAACAGGTCTCCTCTTGAAAGTAGAGTTTTTGCTAGGTTAAAAATTCGTTGTTCACGGTCTAATCGAATTGATCTCCGGTTGAATGTGCGACTCAGTCGTCTTTGATGAATAAAAGAAAAGGGTTGTCGTTGTTTAAACTAATGAAAGCACAAAAATGAAAGCGAGAAAGGATTAAACTAAAAATAAAGACTCTTAAAAATAAATAACGAGAAATTAAAACGTAATAAAAATGTAGACTTGAAAATAAAATACTTTAAAAATTAAACTAAGACAAATAAGTAAAAATAAAGCTAAGTAAAAATAAGACAAAACAATTAAAATAAAGCTAAGTAAAAATGGCGGGAAAAATAAATTTAAATAAAAACAATAAATTTCGCAATATATAAAAAACTGGAATTAATTTCGCAATAAAAAACAAAGATTTCGCAATTTCTAAAAGTTGAACACAATGTCGCAATAATTGCAAAATCATACAACAATGTCGCAATACAGCACAATGTCGCAATAATGCACAATGTCGCAATAATTGCACAATCTCGCAATAATGCACAATGTCGCAATAATGCACAATGTCGCAATAATTGCACAATGTCGCAATAATGCACAATGTCGCAATAATTGCACAATGTCGCAATAATGCACAATGTCGCAATAATTGCACAATGTCGCAATAATTGCAAAATCGAATCAGATTTCCTAAAACATAGGAAATCGAAAAAGGACAAAAATAATCACTTAAAACTCAAATTTTAAAGGACAATAAGCCAAGAAAAACACCAATAAGCTAACCAAAACTAATAGATAAATGATAAAACTTATAAAAACTTTAAAACAAACCACGAAACTTAAAAAGATTTAAACTTTATATAAAAATATGATGAAAAAGATTAAGATTAAGATTAAACCATTAAGAAAAGTAGATTGAGATTAATAAAAAGCTAGAAATTAAAGACAAAGATTAAAGATTTAAGTTTACAAGATTAAAGATTAAAGATTAAAACTTTAAAACATGAAATAAATCTAGAGAGAGAAAGTAAAAACTAGAGAGAGAAAGTAAAACTACACTACTCCTATTCTAAACTAACTAACTAACCACCTCCTAATGACACATTAAGAGGGTACTTATAGGAGGAGGGGAGTGCATGTGTTGCTTCCTTCTTTCTTTCTCTTTCTCGTCTCGACTTGATTTAAACACTTTGTCTTTCTTGACGTCGTCTCAGGATTTGTCGATATAATTTGAACTTGTCTTATAATTTCTTCAATAATTAGACTTGAGTTCTTCGACTTCATTAAACTTCCGTCTTTAGACTTTTTCTTCGATAAATCTTCAGAATAGGCCTTGGACTTCCGTTCTTTTTGCACTCTTGATCTTTTGACTTCGTCTTTTCTCGTTTTCTTCGATAAAAGCCCGTGAAAGCCCGTGTTTTCTTCTTTTTCATCTTTTGGTCCTAAAACACAATAAAAACGCAAACCACGCATAATTCCAACTTTTACGACATAAAATACACGTTTTGGCTTGGTTATTATTATAATTAAGTGGTAAAATGATGGGTGTTTTCACACTTATCAAATCCCCTACACTTGACCATTGCAATGCCCTCATGCAATGCATTAGTTATAAAGCAAGATTTACATTTTCCATCATAATTAACTCACCTTGGCCTTTATTAAACATAATTAAAGGAAGAAAAACAATTAAAGAGATTAAAGACTTACATTGGGGTTTTGGATTGTCATGAATGTTTATCATCCTCAAGTTTCACGGTCCTCATACCAAGCTTAAAAACGAGATCATTGTTATGATAAGTTAGCAAATTAACACAAACTCATGTGACCCAATTATTCACTTAGACTCTCTTATTCCTAGGTGTATCTCTTATATTTTATTGTTGTCTTGAATGATCACGAGGATGCATTGTTGACTTATTTCGACAGTTATTTAGGCTGAAAATAAAGTAGGACGATTTAATCAATAGTTAGCTAAAGGACAAAATCTTTTAAAACTGTTTCTCAGGACCTCATAAAGTTCATATCTTGGCATAACTCGCTTCAAGATTTGAGACCTTTCTCGGATCGATATTTGGCATTGACTTCATACTTCAGATTTTTAGAGACGTTCATGAAATAATGGTCTTCTCTTCATAATAGGAATTTCTTCACTTGAACTTTTTGAGAGATTCTTCATATTTGGACCACGACTTCTTCATTTTTCTCCAATCTTTATTTGAGATTTTGATATACAACGATCCGCCTCCTTTTAGGACTTGGATCTATTTATCCTCATACCTTGCTAGGGTCTTTTCAGATAGATTTCTCCATGATCTTTATGGGAGTATTTGCTTTTGGTCGTGTGTCTCGATCCTTCATATTGATTTTTGATAAATGATTCTTCACATCACTTTTGGATCTTTAGCAACAAAATGTAGCCCTCGTGTCTTGTTAGGACCTTTTCGGACTCACCAATCTTCGCATCCCGCTTCAATAAGTTATGCCTTGGCTATGAACTCTAATTAATACCGAGCAACTTTTAAACGATCTTGGGCTAGAAGCTAAGTAACTTTTCAAATCATACGACCTTATTTATTGCAAATATATTTATTAACAAGCGATGGGAGAAAAAGCTTACAATCAACTCACATAAATTCAAGAAAGAATACCAAAGTTATAACTGACTCTATCATTTCTCGTTCTCCACAATTTAAAATCTCAAGGAATGAGACTCGTTGATGCTTAGCCTATTAAATCAAAGTTTTGGGTTTTCAAGTCATCTATAGGATCTTGCAACTTCATAGACTTTTTCAAGTTTAGAATTCGCATTTTAAAGTTCCTTTGATAAACGACTTTCTAGGATCAATTATAGGAACTTGCGAAAAGTTCTTGTTCTTAACCTGTAAGAGTTAAGACTTTCGCGTTTTAAAGTTCCCTATATAAAAGCCTAGCAAAACTTGACTTAAACACGTTAAGGATACTAGCTAGAGTAAACTTGGATAAGTAAACTCGGGTTGAGTCAAAATATTCACAACATTTTTTTAAAAATTAAAACCACTTTATTAAAAAATTATTCTAGCAAAGAAAGTAAATAACGATAACAAAGGAAAATACTACTATACTACTAGGCCAAAATAGATTAAAATTTTTGAAAAATGTCGAAAAATCAATTTTCCGGTTAAAATGAGGACAAATACAAGGAAAAGCCCACTTAACTTCGATAGAAGTCCCCCTACACTTAATATAAACATTGTCCTCAATGTTTAAGCATGTAGAAGTACACTCCCCTACACTTAGGACATTGTGCACGTTGTTTAAATCTTGCTAAGAAAGAGACAACTAAAGTGATTCCTATTTTAATATTGAAGAATATAAAATAGTGAATCAAAAGAGTTTAGGATAGAACCAGGAAAGCGGGTACACGGAATCACGGATCGTCAAAAGTCATCAAGAATGGATCTTTGAGAGACTGAATCCCTGCACATGATAAGAAAGAAAACAACAAACACATACTAGGGTCTCCCCCTACACTTATTATAAAAAACAGATAAAGATAGATAGATGATCGGGTTGCCTCCTGAAAAGCGCTTGTTTTTGTTAACCGAGTCGTGAGTCTGACTCGTCCCCGAATTAAATGGTCGGGTAAGCCTCTAATATAATACCGGGATCAAAGACCTTGTCCTCGTTCCTGGAGGAAAATAAAACATGAGAGGCCGGAGGATAAGTCTTAAACGGTAGAAAAGTCCTCTCAACCTAAGAAAAGTAAGTGAAGTCTTGATCCACGGGCGGTGGGGTGGGTAAAGGAAGCAAATTGTCATCCCCCAAAGACAATTGATGCTCAGAAAGCGGCAAAGCCGTAAGGTTATCAATCATAAAATAGTCAATGTCACCGCCCGGGTCAAAGCACTCATCCTCCGTAATGGTCTCTAAAGGAGTGGATGAAAGGTGCTCGGGAGGTGGACTTGGGACAATATCTTCATGCAGCAAATTATCAAAAAGAATATCCCCCTCCGTGTCATCATCATCAATACTAGGAGGTATTGAGAGAATGTCGATTTCTTCCATAAATGTGTCATTACTCTCAACGGGGGTAATAGATGGGGGTAAATACTCAGAAATAGGAGTAGAATTCAACGCTTCAATTTCAGCAATAAGAAGATGAACTTTTAATAATTTGTTACGAAGAATAACGTCTTCCACCTCATCTGGAAGACCAAGTTCATTGGGGAACTTCTCGTATGTCGGAGAGAATAAATCAACATCGCCTTCATCTCCCGGAGGAGATTGAGAAATTTTAAAGGTGAAATTCTCATAGCATGGAGAAAAATCATTATCATTAAGAGCGACCTCGTCCGTAGGCTCCACAAAATTCGGTGCATCACAAACCTCATCAAAGAATTTATCAAGACCAAAATCACTAATCTTACTCGATGTATCACTATCCTTAGATGCATTAGGGATATCAAGAGTAAGAGTAGTAATCTAAGAAGATGGGTTTGAGATCATAGATATCATCCTCGTCATCATCATAATAGTAGTATGGACGCACAAGAGGAGGAGTATAATCACTAAGATTAGATACTTGCTCTTGTTGTTGTTGCTTTTCCTCCTCCCATGCTTCTTTTAGTTGAACTACGGCTTCTTGAAGTTGCAGAAGAAGGGCTTGGCTTTCGTCATTCGGATTCAAAGAAGGTTGATGATCAAGGGTGTATTGTGGGGGCTCAAAATTTTGAAAACCGGAATTATATCACGGATGTGGCTCATCATAAATCATCGGTTGAAAAGAATTAAAACACGGATTTGACTGATAATAATTCATCGGTTGACAAGACAAGGTATCGTGAGGGCCCCCACAATTGTTGCAACACGGGTATTGAGAGAAACCCGATGCATTTTGTTGATATGGATCGTCATATATGGGAGAGGGTGAAATAGTGTCATTAGAAGAGAAGAATGAATTGAAGTATGAATTGATCGAATTGCACGATAAACAACGGCCAAATTCGTAATTAGGGATTTCCATTCCACACCGTTCGCATGAACACCATTGACAGGATTGACTACCAAAAGATGGTCTTCCACACCCTACACAGTCAACAAACGAATCTGTTAAACACAGTAGATAAGTAAGAAGAATATTTTTGGTGTAAAACTTTCGAAAAAGAAATGCTTTTTATGATTTTTCAAATGTTTTTGGGATTTTTGAATTTTTTTTATTTTTTAGAATTTTTGGCAAGAAAAATAACGTTCAAAGGTGAACGGATCTCAAAATCTGACGCGTCTCTCACAAAAAGCTGTTAATCTTCACGAAAAGAGCCGGCAGCGGCGCCATTTGAAAGTAGGGTTTTTGCTAGGTTAAAAATTCGCTGTTCACGGTCTAATCGAATTGATCTCCGGTTGAATGTGCGATTAGCCGTCTTTGGTGAATAAAAGAAAAGGGTCGTCGTTGTTTAAACTAATGAAAGCACAAAAATGAAAGCGAGAAAAGATAAAACAAAAAATAAAGACTCTTAAAAATAAATAACGAGAAATTAAAACGTAATAAAAATGTAGACATGAGAATAAAATACTTTAAAAATTAAACTAAGACAAATAAGTAAAAATAAAGCTAAGTAAAAATAAGACAAAACAATTAAAATAAAGCTAAGTAAAAATGGCGGGAAAAATAAATTTGAAAAATAAATTTAAATAAAAACAATAAATTTCGCAATATATAAAAAACTGGAATTAATTTCGCAATAAAAAACAAAGATTTCGCAATTCTTAAAAGTTGAACACAATGTCGCAATAATTGCAAAATCATACAACAATGTCGCAATACAGCACAATGTCGCAATAATGCACAATATCGCAATAATTGCACAATGTCGCAATAATACACAATGTTGCAATAATGCACAATGTTGCAATAATTGCACAATGTCGCAATAATTGCACAATGTCGCAATAATTGCACAATGTCGCAATAATGCACAATGTCGCAATAATTGCACAATGTCGCAATAATGCACAATGTCGCAATAATTGCACAATGTCGCAATAATGCACGATGTCGCAATAATTGCACAATGTCGCAATAATTGCAAAATCGAATCAAATTTCCTAAAACATAGGAAATCAAAAAAGGACGAAAATAAGCACTTAAAACTCAAATTTTAAAGGACAATAAGCCAAGAAAAACACCAATAAGCTAACCAAAACTAATAGAAAAATGATGAAACTTATAAAAACTTTAAAACAAACGACGAAACTTAAAAAGATTTAATCTTTATGTATAAATATGATGAAAAAGATTAAGATTAAGATTAAACCATTAAGAAAAGTAGATTGAGATTAATAAAAAGCTAGAAATTAAAGACAAAGATTAAAGATTTAAGTTTACAAGATTAAAGATTAAAGATTAAAACTTTAAAACATGAAATAAATCTAGAGAGAGAAAGTAAAAACTAGAGAGAGAAAGTAAAACTACACTACTCCTATTCTAAACTAACTAACTAACCACCTCCTAATGACACATTAGGAGGGTATTTATAGGAGGAGGGGAGTGCATGTGTTGCTTCCTTCTTTCTTTCTCTTTCTCGGCTCGACTTGATTTAAATACTTTGTCTTTCTTGACGTCGTCTCGGGATTTGTCGATATAATTTGAACTTGTCTTATAATTTCTTCAATAATTAGACTTGAGTTCTTCGACTTCATTAAACTTCCGTCTTTAGACTTTTTCTTCGATAAATCTTCAGAATAGGCCTTGGACTTCCGTTCTTTTTGCACTCTTGATCATTTGACTTCGTCTTTTCTCGTTTTCTTCGATAAAAGCCCGTGAAAGTCCGTGTTTTCTTCCTTTTTCATCTTTTGGTCCTAAAACACAATAAAAACGCAAACCACGCATAATTCCAACTTTTACGACATAAAATACACGTTTTGGCTTGTTATTATTATAATTAAGTGGTAAAATGATGGGTGTTTTCACACCTATCACCTCTCCTCACTTCAAAACCTTGGTGCTTGGTTCTACTGTAGAACGAAACCAAATATCACCATCATCTCCTACCAGTCAAAGACACCCCTAGCTTGTATTCAGCAGTTGAATAAGCTAGGGGAGCATTGGTGGCCTTGCTTGGATGTAAAGCAATGCAGGTTCACTCCCTTTCTCTCTCTTTTTAAAATTCCTTTGTTGAAAAATTTGTGCTAAGTGAATTTGGTGATTACTGATATATGGTAGATTTTGGTTCATGAAATCTGTTTCTTAGCTCATATTGTTCATAGATTGGTGCTTTTATAAGTTGTTATAGGTTAAGTAAGTATTTTGGTGTTGTTAAAATTGGATATCGGTGAAAAAGGGGTGTTTGGATTTGCAGTATTACAAGGGATTGATAATTAACTGAGTGATAAAAAGAGTTACTAGTGTGTTTGTTTCAAGGTTTGGTGAAGTTAAGTGATTAAAAATTACATCTTTGGTGATAAAAATTCCTAAACTGCATCATTGTCTAAAACAAATTTGTTTTAGGTTTCTGTGAAGTGAAATTTGGTCACCTAGCTAACTAGAGTTTAAGTCTAAGGTTGTGAAGTGAGAAGTTGTAAGTTTGTGCAATCTGAGTACTTGTTTGGGTCAATTGAATTTCATCATTTTGTCAACTGCATCAGCAACTTGTTTTGTGTGTCTACCATTTGTATCAGCAGACATCTAAGACACAAACAAGCTTTGATTTTGTGATTAAATGTATGAAACTTGGTCAAATGACATGCTTAGGTTAGAAGTTTGATTATGCTAGTTGTTGTATGCATTTGGTAGAGATTTGTTGGCTTAAACTGCTTAAAACACTTGCTGAAACCATCAGACCTAGCTTTTTCACATATTTGGGCACTTTTTGGATTTACTGTATCATTTGGCTTGTTGATTTTTGCTTTTCTTGCTTGTTTGTGACTCCCTACAACTCAATTGTTGTAGGGGTGCCTTGATCATCCAAAAATATCCACTAATTAAATCTAAAAAGATCAATCTGTTCATCATCTGTGGGAACTCCTTTCCCACTGTAAGTACCCACTGCTAGTGTTAAACTTTTGTCAGCTTATTGATAAGCCATTTTAGCTTATTCCATCAAGCAAAAACTTGTTTTTTGTAATCAATCCTACTTTTCTCATCTCATTAGCTAATCTGGAAGTTTTCAGCTTTTGGTTTTAGGATTTGACTAGAAAACAAACTCATTTGTCTTTTTCATAAGTTCTTATTCATTGTTTCAGCTTATTAGTCTTACTTATTGGTAATTTTATGATTGATTAGTCTTATTTAGTCCATTTAGAACCTTTTGAAAGAAAAATCAAGTCCTGAAGTGGTCTATATCTAAAAAAACATCTTCGTAATCCTAAGAGAAGGTTGTGTGTCAATTTTCAGCTTATGGCATCAGCTTATAGCTTAATGGGCTTATTGGCCCATTAAGAATAAGTTGTTTGGATATTAAGTTGTGATAAGCTTACTTTCAGCTTTTAGGCCTTTAGAGTTTTTGTTTAAAATCAAATTTTAAGCTAAACTGGATTTTTTGGGCTTAATTGGTTGACTTTTGTCTTATTGGGCTAAAAAGCCCATTTATTTGGACTGTTTTTACTTTTGGCCATTTGAGGGCCCAAAGGGGTATTTAGGTAATTTCAAGTTCATTTCTGGTTTAATTAGGTTAAAATAAACTAGTTTGCAAGTTTTTAGAATTTTTTATAATTTTTTATTTTTATTAATATTTTAATATTTAATTTTAGTTTTTAATTATTTTTAATAGATTTAATAGGTTTAAAATTTTGGAAAAATACTTTTTAGTTTTATTAAGTCATTTTTTAGGTTTACAAGTTGAAAAATCTTTATTTGGGCTTTTTATTAATTTATTTGATTTTTAGGGCTTTAATTAGCATTAAAAATTAAATATTAATTAAATAAAAGTTTTGAAAATGTTTTGATCATTTGTAAAACCTAATTAGATTTTTAGGAATTTATTGTGATTTTTTTAGGAATTTTTAGAGTAAGTTTCATTTTTACCTAGATTTGCGTGAATACGCGTTTTTCGTCTTAGTGTAATTTTTAATCGTAACCGTCATTGTTTTTCTTTTTCCCTTTTTCTCATCAATATTAATCTCAAATATCATCAAGTTTAACACACACATTAATCCTCCTCGAGAACGAACTCCCACAAGGGTCATAAGTGTTTTACGTTTTCCTAAACGTACGCTTAGTGCTTACCGCTTTATTAGCGCTTGTTTTTCCTAAAGCAAGTGTCTAAATTTACTACTATCAGCGTTCATCCTCATCATGTCATTTTGTTTAGGGGAACCGACCCATAGGCGTTCACCCAAACCCATGTCATTTTCATTGTCATGCAATCATACATTGTTTTCATGCATAAAAAATTTTCATGTTTATATGCATACATTTTTTTCATGTATATATATTATGTTTTAATCAGTTTAATCATTGCATTTTGTTTTATACTGTCAGATGGTTCTCACACGTGAACAAGAGCAACTAAATGCAGCAGTTCAAGCTGCTATGCAGGCCATGCTTCCTCAACTGAGGAATGAAATTCGGGCTGAGGTGCAAGCTGCCAACAATCAACACCAGCACCAACACCAGAATCCTCCTCCTCCACCTCCAGCTATCCTGATCACATGGCTGGAGCGATTCAATAAGAAGCGTCACAGATCCTTCGAGCAGACTGATAGCCCCGATGAGGCTGAGGCTGAGGCTTAGAGCTGGATAGCTCATATTGAGAATATCTTTGACGCAATGGGATGCGACCCTGTCTTTAAGGCAAGGTTAGCTTGTTACAAGTTTGAAGGGAACGTGCTTGCATGGTGGAAGGCACTGAAGCGGTCGAATGGAGGCGACGACTAGGTGACTGGATTGACTTGGGCAGAGTTCAAGGTGTTGGATATGGGGAAGTTCTTCCAAAAAGATGAACAGGATAAGCTTAAGAGGGAGTATCATGGGATTAGGCAGAGAGCTAGGGAAAACAGCAATGAGTTCATGCAGAGGTTTCTTCGACTGGCTGGATTCCTTGGCACAGCAGTCGGGACTGTAGAGGAGCAAGCGTATCACTTTCGCTAGGCTCTTCGCACATCTGTCGCCAATAATTTGGTGTGTGCTACATTCAATACTGTGGCACAAGTAGCAGATACAGCCCGCAAGTTGGAGATGCTGCAAGAGAGGGATGAATTTGGAGAGGCAGAAAGATTCGGCAAGAGGTATATTTCGTCATCAGTGGTGATCATTTCATTTCATTCAGTACTATCCAAATATTTATCTTTCTTTATACAATTGCATCTTTCAGGCAGAAGATTGGGGACCCGTCCCAACCGGCCACTCAGCAGCAGAGTCAGCACAAGGGTAACGGTCAAACCCAAGACCGTTCTGCTTCAGATAGGCGTGGCGGTAATGACAATTACCGTAACAATTCCAACAACTCCAACAGCAGCAGGTCCCTAAACGTACTCATTTCTATGATATATGTTTATGATTCATAATTCTGACACTTCAGCATCTACTACCAGGAATAATGGCAACGGAAGGGAGCAGGACCGCAGAGGTTCATAACCCAACCGTGCAGATACATCTGGTATTACGTCTTACGATTTTCTGCATAGTCCTGTTTGTACCATTAATCATGTCTCACGTATACTTTTCTGAAAAGGCTCCCATCCAGCAAGGGCACCTGATGGAGGGTATACTCACCCTCTCTGCACTACGTGCAACCGCAGGCACCCAGGGCCGTGTCGCCATGATAGCGATGCTTGCTTCAAGTGCGGCCAGCCAGGCCATTGCATTAAGGACTGCCGTAAGGGTGAGATCGAGGGCACTTCTGGACATGCCGAATCCAAGCCACCTCCTACTACTAGACGGGTGTACACGACCTCGCGAGATCAGGTCAACAAGTCAACAGGTACCATCACTGGAATCTTATATATGTATGATCAAGCTGCGTGCCTATTATTTGACACGGGTTCTACTCATTCGATCATATCTACTGCTTATGCCAAAAGTGTTAGGATATCCCCTATGCCACTAGAGAATGTATCAAACATTTCCACGCCCTTAAGAGACTCTGTACGCATCACACATGGGTACAAAGATCTTCCCCTTAAGTTTGATGACAAGATTCGTTCAGTTGACGCACTTCCATCGGGTCATTTTCGGTGATGTTAACGCGCCAAAGTATATTCACAACGGTTTTATACCTGGGAGGTCTGTACAAATAATTTCAACCTTACAAGAACGTGCATTACTGTCACATGGTTGTGAGGGCTACTTAGCTACTATTCATGATATGGAGGCTGAATCTCCATCTATCCAGAATCAGCCAATCGTGTCAGAATTTCCAGATGTGTTTCCTGAAGAACTTCCGGGCATACCACATGCTCGTGAGGTAGAGTTTAATATTGAGCTCATCCCAGGATCTGAGCCAATTTCCAAGGCTCCTTATCGCATGGATCCTATAGAGCTTAAGGAGTTAAAGGGACAACTACGGGAACTTTTGGAATGAGGTTTCATCCGCCCTAGTGCATCTCCATGGGGTGCACCAGTTCTATTCGTGAAGAAGAAGGACGGCAGTATGCGTCTTTGCATTGATTATCGTGAGCTTAATAAGATCACCATCAGGAATCGATATCCTCTGCCACGCATTGATGATCTGTTTGACCAACTCCAAGGTGCCAAACATTTATCCAAGATTGATCTGAGGTCTGGCTATCATCAGTTACGGGTGAAAGAGCTGGACATCGCCAAGACTGCTTTCCGTACACGTTATGGATAGTACGAATTTGTAGTCATGCCATTTGGCCATACCAATGCTCCAACACTTTTCATGGACTTGATGAACAATATCTTCCATGAGTTTCTGGACAAGTTTTTCATTGACGATATTATGATTTTCTCTAAGTCAAAGGAGGAACACGAAGACTATCTTCGTACAGTATTACAGATACTTCGCCAGAAGCAGTTGTATGCCAAGTTCTCCAAATGCGAATTCTGGTTGAGTAAGGTGGCGTTTCTAGGCCACATAGTATCCGTAGAGGGAATAACCATGGATCCTGCAAAGGTTGAGGCTATTACTTGTTGGGAATAAAAATAGCTAAGTCACTGGGACGCTGACAAGAAGAACTTAGACGCTGACAAGAGATAATGAGGCGCTGACAGCTGGACACTGACAAGAAATATTGAAGCGCTGACAAGAAGAAGTTAAACCACTGATAGAATACTTAGTCTACACGTTTTGTACTTCTAGTAAAGATATGTTTGACATTGTATTTTCTATGATTATCTTTACCTAAAATAGTTTATACGTAGACTCTTGTACAAGGTTCCTTATTCTATAAAAGGAGGCCTTTAGGTTTTGGTTATATATATATGTTTTTCCACTTTCAGTGTACGCAATTTTGATCATCAATCAAAGTGAAAGTTTGGGTTATTCTGTTTTGTGTGTTCTTGTTCTAAGTGTTAAATTCCGCATAGCACTTAGATTGTTTCATAACACAAAGTTTCTCTAAGTGTTAATCTTGATTCAATCTCGTTAACACAAAGCTAATCGATCTAAGTTTGGGATCAACAAGTAGTATCAGAGCTTGTTGAGGAACTTTGATCTAAAAACACGAAACCCTAAAAACCCTAAATCGCCAAAAACCCTAATTATTCAAGAAACCCTAAAAACCAGACAAGATGTCTACTCCAGATTCAATGACCTCCTCCTCATCAAGTCACAACCTAAAAATCCCCATGCTAGACCCTGACAAGTTTGAGTTATGGAAGTTCAATTTTGAACAATACCTTCTGTAACACCCCATTTTGGAAATTGAATATTACGCATATCATGGCGTGTCATCAAAGCATACAAGGATAAATGTCTAAGCATTATTCAACCATAAAAGGGAAATACCGGAATCAAACATCGGTATCCCAAAGTAAAGCTCATCACACACAAACATAAATACTGTAAAAGGAAGGACGAAACAATGTCCAAAGCAACTGTATCAAAGTAAAGGAAATGCATAAAGTAAAGAAAGACATTAAGGCTTCCAGTCCATATGCACCTACGTTTGAGATCTACGAGCGTCCCTGAGTACCTGCCGTTTTGGGAACATGAAAAGGAAAACGGCTGAGCAAGACGCTCAGTGCACGGATGTACAATAAAGCATGATATAGGATAAGCATGTAACATATAACAGCGGAAGACTAAGTACTGAATAAACTGGTTAAGTATCATGAAAACTGGTTTTATAGTTTGAAAAGCCTTATGTTTAACCTGTGAAAACTGTTTTAACATATATATACCATAGCCCATATAGGTCATGAAAAGGTCATGTGCATGAATACTTGGAGGGGTGACCTCATCATGCTGATTAGAGGGGATGCCTCTAATCAATATACTGATTTGGGTAGGAGGGATCAGCTCCTTGTGAAGGGTGCAAGGCACACACCACATTCACCATGATAAACTGAATAAAACATGTAACTAGGATGCACCCATACGCCCCAACTGATATAATAATATGGCCAAACTGAAAAGGGACGCCACGAGCAATCACTCCGCCGTGGGGAAGTCATAACATCGGTGCCTCCAATGCTATGGTTATGGTACCTCCATAACTAGGTGAAACTGGTCATGCTTGTATATGGCTATAGTTTATGCTAAATTAACATAAGCAGTTCAAAACAATAAAACAAATGCTGGGGAAAACAGTTGGCTGCATACGGGGAAATCCTAATAAGGAAGGAATGTCCATACTGAAAGGACGGGAATCCGTACCTCAAGTCCAGTGAATGAACGGAAGAAAGACTCCTACTTCTGGATCACTAACGCTACATGAATACACACGTGTATAAGTATCGATTCACTGATTACGTACTGGGTTTTGTGTCTTATTATAGCTGATTTGGTATGTTTTAGGTCATGGTTCACTGTTTAAAGCCTTAAACTGTGTTTATCTTGTATTCTGGTTAATCTGATTAAGTATAACTGGTGTTTCATGTATTAATATACTTACGGTATAATAATAAGTAACTTTCCAAAAATAGCAGGTTTCCAAAAATAGAAAGTTTCCAAAAATAGAAAGTTTCCAAAAATAGAAAGTTACCAAAAATAGAAAGTTTCCAAAAATAGAAAGTTTCCAAAAATAGAAAGTTTCCAAAAATAGAAAGTTTCCAAAAATAGAAAGTTTCCAAAAATAGAAAGTTTCCAAAAATAGAATTTACTGCTTAAAATAGATTAGTTTCTAAAAATAGAAAGTTTCCAAAAATAGATCAGCTGCCTTAATTAAATAAGTTTCCATATATAGAAGGTTTCCATAATTAGATTAGCTGCCTGAAATAGATTGATTTCCATATATAGAAGGTTTCCATAATTAGATTAGTTGCCTTATTAAATTAAGTTTCTATAAATAGAAGTTTCCATAATTAGAATTAAGCTGATTTCATAAGCTAACATATAAGTCTAAGTGTTATAAGCTTATTCTTAAGTCATACGATATAGTGTATAGTTTAATTATTATTTCATGTATTTTAATTAAACTATAGGTTAAGCATTTTAATTAAAGTATAACATGTATAATTAAAATGAAATGAAAATACTTAGGTTAAAATGTGTATTATTATTAATAATAATATAACCTAAGTCATGTCTAAATTAATTAATTATAGGCATGTTTTAATAATTAATTAATTATAACTTATAACATAAAATACTTAGGTTAATTTAATGTCATGATAAACTAATAATTAAAATAACCTAAGTCATGATTTAATTAATATTTCATGTTATTAATTAATTATATCCTAAGTTCATGATTCATAAAAATTACATGTAACATAGATCATGATTTTAACCAACGAACCATGAATCGGGCATGAATTCGACACCGTACCCCGGGCCAAACCCGGGGCACACGTGTCCCCTTGCTGCCGTGGGTCCCACATGAGCCAACCAAGACCAATTGTGGTCTTGGTGGTGGCGGCAATAGCAAACCAAACCCCCCCTCGGGTTTGTTTGCTAGGCGGCCAAAAACAAACACCCTTAAAAACCATTCTTTGATTTTAATTAATATCAAAACATGTTAGATCAATGATTAATTACCTTGTTTTTATAAGAAAAATAATAACATGTTCATGAAAATAATCAAAGATCAAAAGAATTAAAAAGAATTAAAAGAAGGGTTAGAAAGGTATACCACTATGTAGCTTGGAAAAAGGATGAACAAACACGTATTCTAACACTTGTTTTTAAGATCAAAATCAACTAATCACCCCCTTGTGGTGATGTATAGGTGGCGGCACAAAGAGAGCAAAAAGGAGAGGAGAAAACTCTTTTTAGGGTTTTTAGTTTATTTCTTGTAAAATGAAAAGTGAAAACAAGTTTAACACTTTACCCCCCTTTACTTGAAAAGTCCATGGGCTAAGCCCATTTCTTGGTTTGTGCCGTGGGTATGGGGGCCCCACATGGGGTACCCGTACCTTTCTCGTGTCCCGATGTTTCGTGTTCGTTCGTGGTTAAACGTGCTCGTGTTTAACGTGTTTCTGTTTCTTTTAACGTGTCGTTTATCGTAAACTCCACGCTCGTGAATATATTCTGAGTATTTACGTAATTATTATAATTAGTATTTTAAATGGTGTTCATGATTTAATTATGTTCACGTGATATATTATTAACTGTTTATCATGAGTTCGTACGTAATCGATACTTGTCATGTCATACACGTATGCACTTGCTTGATTATTAGCACATGAATGTGATCAATACTACATGAGGTAAGTTTTAATCTAGAACGTACGATCTTAAGGGCACTATTCATGGTAAAAGCATGCGGGTTTTACAATTCTTCCCCCCTAAAAAGAATAATTCGTCCCCGAATTATAGATAAAGTAAGCTGAATAGAAGTGACATACCCGAACTCAAAATATGAAGTGAGGGTAAGAAGCTCGGATAGACTCCTCTGTTTCCCAAGTGGCTTCCCGCTCGGTATGGTCCCTCCAAAGAATTTTGACGAATGGAATCGTCTTCCTTCTCATGACTCGTTCTTGCCTGTCGAGTACTCGTTCGGGTTCTTCTATAAACGTGAGATCTTCACGTATCTGTTCCAGTGGATACTGAACCATGTGAAGGGGATGATAATTGTACCCTCTGAGTAAGGACACATGGAACACGTTATGGACGTGCGAAAGCTGAGGAGGTAACGCCAATCGGTACGATACTTCGCCGATTCGTTCAACGATATCAAATGGTCCGATGAACCGAGGACTGAGTTTTCCCTTGATCTCGAAGCGTTTAACACCACGTGCCGGCGAAACCTTGAGGAAGACGTGATCTCCCACATTAAAATGTATGTCCCTACGATGCTTATCGGCGTAACTCTTTTGACGTGAACGCGCTTCCTGCAGCTTCTGTTTAGCTACCTCAATCCTCTCATTGGTCATTTCTATAATCTCTGGTCCTTCGAGTGTTCGCTCTCCCACTTGATCCCAGCAAGTTGGAGCGCGACACTTTCTGCCATACAACATTTCGAAAGGAGCACATTTGATACTTGTGTGCCAGCTGTTGTTGTATGCAAACTCGACTAAACAGATGTAATCGTCCCAATCACCTGTCCATTCCAACGCACACGACCTTAACATATCTTCCAATGTCTGAATTGTTCGCTCCGATTGTCCGTCCGTTTGAGGATGAAAGGCTGTGCTCAGCTTAAGTTGTGTACCCCAAGCTTTTTGCAGACCTTTCCAGAATCGCGACGTAAAACGAGGATCTCTGTCTGAGACGATGCTGGAGGGAGTGCCGTGGAGTCTCATGATCTCCCTTCTGTACGTATCTGCGAGTTTACTTACCGGATCTTCCTTGCGTATCGGTAAGAAATGAGCTAATTTGGTGAGTCGATCAACAATGACCCAAATAGCATCGTGCTTCTTCTTGGTAGGCGGAAGACCGGTAACAAAATCCATGGTGATTTTGTCCCACTTCCACTCTGGAATATCCAACGGTTGAAGGAGACCGCCAGATCGCTGATGTTCAATCTTAACCTGCTGACAGGTAAGACATTTGGAGACATACGTGGCTACATCCTGTTTCATACCACTCCACCAAAAGTGCTGTCTGATGTCATGGTACATTTTTGTCGACCCAGGATGTATAGAAAATGGGGAGCTGTGAGCTTCAGCTAACAATGCTTCCCGGAGTTCTGGATTGTCAGGAACACAAAGTCTCGTGCCCTGCCAAATGATACCGTCTGCGTCCATTCTGAATTCTGTCTGCTTCTCCAAATTCTGAATTATCGCCCAAATCTCTCCATCATCCTTCTGCGCTTCCTTGATCCTAGTCAGTAACTCAGGTTCTACACTAAGATTCGCCCAGTATCCGTGCTGCCCACGTACCATGATTTCGATGTCTAGCCGCTCCAAGTCTCTTATGTTTTGTTCCTTGATCTCAATGCCGTTTATCATTCCGGACTTTCTGCTGAGTGCATCTGCTACTACATTAGCTTTCCCGGGATGATACTGTAGGTTAATATCATAATCCTTCAACAGTTCCAACCATCTCCTTTGTCTCATGTTCAATTCTCGCTGTGTGAAGATATACTTCAAGCTCTTGTGATCCGTGAAAATGTCGCATGATTCTCCGTATAAGTAATGCCTCCATATCTTCAATGCGAACACCACTGCAGCAAGTTCCAGGTCATGTGTAGGGTAGTTTTCTTCATAGGGCTTAAGCTGCCGTGAAGCATACGCGATCACTTTCCCATGTTGCATGAGAACACAGCCCAGTCCCTTCCCCGATGCATCGCTATAGATCTGAAATCCACCTGTACCAGATGGGAGAGTAAGAATAGGTGCAGATACTAGCTTCTGCTTTAGGTCTTCGAAGCTCTTCTCTCGATCTTCCGTCCAGACGAATTTCTCTCCTTTTCGCATCAGTTTGGTGAGAGGCAATGCCAGCCGAGAAAAGTTCTCCACGAATCTTCGATAATATCCAGCTAAGCCTAAGAAACTGCGGACTTCTGTCGCTGATGTTGGTCTTGGCCATTTAGTGATAGCCTCAACCTTCGCTGGGTCCATAGTGATCCCTTCTGCTGATACAATGTGACCTAAGAATGCCACCTTGTTTAACCAGAACTCACACTTGGAGAATTTCGCATACAGCTGCTTCTGACGAAGAATCTGTAGTACAGTACGGAGATGATCTTCGTGTTCCTCCGTGGACTTTGAGAAAATCAAGATGTCATCGATGAATACAATGACAAATTTATCAAGGAATTCATGGAAGATTCTGTTCACCAGATCCATGAATACTGCTGGAGCGTTAGTCAGGCCGAATGGCATGACTACAAACTCATAATGGCCATAGCGGGTACGAAAAGCAGTCTTGGCAATATCCTGCTCTTTAACCCTTAGCTGATGGTAGCCTGACCTTAGATCGATCTTTGAGAAGTGTTTGGCTCCTTGAAGTTGGTCAAACAGATCGTCTATACGTGGCAGTGGATATCTGTTGCGGATGGTAATCTTATTAAGTTCACGGTAGTCAATGCAAAGTCGCATGCTGCCGTCCTTCTTCTTAACGAACAAGACCGGTGCGCCCCATGGAGATGCGCTCGGTCTAATGAACCCTCGTTCAAGAAGTTCCTGCAATTGGTCCTTCAGTTCTTTTAGCTCTATGGGAGCCATACGATACAGAGCCTTAGAGATTGGCTCAGCTCCTGGAACAAGGTCGATGTTGAACTCCACTTCTCTTGCAGGTGGTATGCCTGGAAGTTCATCTGGGAAGACGTCTTGAAATTCTGAAACTACTGGTTGATCCTGAATCGATGGGGATTCAGCATCCATGTCATGAACCGTAGCGAGATAACCTTCGCAACCATGTGACAGTAATGCACGTGCTTGCAAGGTAGATATGAATTGTACAGACCGTCCGGGTATGAACCCGTTATGGATGTACTCTGGTGCATTAATGTCGCCGAAGATCACTCGATAAGAGTGGCAGTCTATGGTAGCATGGTGCTTGGATAGCCAATCCATGCCGAGAATCATATCGAACTCAATCATGTCTAGGGGAAGTGCATCCACTGCACGAACTTTATCGTCAAACTCTAGAGGAAGACTCTTGTATACATGAGTTATTAATACAGAGTCCCTCAGAGGCGTGGAAATGGTAAGCTTAGTTTCTAATGGCAAGGGAAGTGTCCTGATGTTCTTAGCATAAGTAGTGGAAACAACTGAATGAGTGGCACCCGTGTCGAAAAGAACACATGCAGCCTGGCCGTACATATACAAAATTCCAGTAATGGTACCTGTAGATTTGTTTGCCTGATCGCGCGATGTCGTGTAGACACGCCTAGTGGTAGGAGGCGGTTTAGTATCAGCATGACCCGAAGTACCCTCCATTTCACCCTTACGGCAATCTCTCATACGATGGCCAGGGAGGCCGCACTTGTAGCACGCGTCGGAGTCACGACGACATGGGCCAGGGTGTCTGCGATGGCAGGTGCTGCAAAGAGGATGAGTGAATCCTCCAGCAGGAGTCCTTGCTTGCTGAGGGCCTGCTGATGACAGAACGTGTTAAGAATAAGGTATATGCACGAGTATAAGACGTAAACGTCGTAAGATGCTTACCAGTGTTAGCTGAACGGTTGGGCTGAGAACCCCTGTGGTTCTGGTCCCTTCCGTTACCGTGGTTCCTGGTAGAGATTAACATAGTGTCAGCATGGGAAATATAACATGAAATCATAAGAAGATGCGTAAATAGTAGGACCTGCTGTTGTTGGACTGTCCCGCATTGTTACGGTAATTGTCATTACCGCTGCGCCTTTCCACAACAGAACGGTCGTTAGAGTGACCGTTTCCTTTGGGCTGATTGGGCTGCTGCTGAGTAGCCGGCTGAGACCGGTCCCCAGTTTTCTGCCTGGAAGATACAGTTTAAGAGATGATTATAGAACATATAACGCTAGGATGCGGTCTGGTTAACGCTAGAACATGAAATGTTTTACCTCTTGTCGGGTCTTTCTGCTTCCCCGAACTCATCACGTTCCTGCAACATCTCGAGCTTTCTTGCTGCGTCAGCCACTTGTGCTACCGTATTGAACGTAGCACATACTAGATTGTTCGCAACCGAGGTGCGAAGTGCCCACCTAAAATGGTGTGCCTGCTCCTCAGGAGTACCAGCCGCTGCTCCCAGAAAACCAGCAAGGCGAAGAAAGCGCTGCATGAATTCGTTGCTATTCTCGCCCTGTCTCTGACGTATCCCGTGGTATTCACGCTTGAGTTTGTCCTGCTCTGCCTTAGGAAAGAACTGTTCCATCACTCTCTCCTTGAATTGGGCCCATGTCAAACCAGCGACCCATTCATCACCTCCTTCTGACTGCGTCAAAGCTAGCCACCAGTTGAGTACATCGCCTTCAAACCTGTAGCACGCCAATCTTGCCTTGAAGGCGGGGTCACATCCCATAGCATTGAAGATTTTCTCAATGTGAGTCAGCCAGCTTTCAGCATCGCTGGGGCTATCAGTCTTTTCAAAAGCTCTAGGACGGAGCTTGTTAAATCTTTCCAACCATACCGCTAGAGTCACTGGGGGAGGAGGAGGAGGAGGTGCTTGATTCTGCGGCTGCTGATTATTGGCAGCTTGGACTTCAGCACGAATGTCATTCCTCAGTTGAGGAAGTAAGGCTTGCATGGCAGCCTGAATTGCAGCATTGAGCTGCTCTTGCTCGCGTGTGAGAACCATCTGACAGTATAACATAAAACATATGATTAACAGTTCAAACATAAAATATAATAAAAAAAAAAAAAAAATTTATGCCAAAAATTTCACGAGAAAAATTTTATGCAAGAAAATCTTTGTGTGAATGCATGATGCAGTTTTATGAAAACTTTTGATGCTCGAGAGTGAACGCCTTCGGTCAGTTCACTCAAAACAAAAGACATATCGAGGGGACGCCTATGGGTCGGTCCCAAATCTAAAAGTTTCGATAAAACACATGCGACTAAATAGGGCCAGTCCTGTACCAACCATTACTTAGTCAAAAACCCTGTAACAATGACATGTATATGTATGCTTAAAAATGATGAATGCATGAAAACAACTGTCAGTTCTAGGAAGACCGTAGTGACTACCCACTAATCACAGGTCATATTTGAGAGCCTACAGGTCGAAGCCTTGGCTCTGATACCATAATTGTAACACCCCATTTTGGAAATGGAATATTACGCATATCATGGCGTGTCATCAAAGCATACAAGGATAAATGTCTAAGCATTATTCAACCATAAAAGGGAAATACCGGAATCAAACATCGGTATCCCAAAGTAAAGCTCATCACACACAAACATAAATATTGTAAAAGGAAGGACGAAACAATGTCCAAAGCAACTGTATCAAAGTAAAGGAAATGCATAAAGTAAAGAAAGACAGTAAGGCTTCCAGTCCATATGCACCTACGTTTGAGATCTACGAGCGTCCCTGAGTACCTGCCGTTTTGGGAACATGAAAAGGAAAACGGTTGAGCAAGACGCTCAGTGCACGGATGTACAATAAAGCATGATATAGGATAAGCATGTAACATATAACAGCGGAAGACTAAGTACTGAATAAACTGGTTAAGTATCATGAAAACTGGTTTTATAGTTTGAAAAGCCTTATGTTTAACCTGTGAATATTGTTTTAACATATATATACCATAGCCCATATAGGTCATGAAAAGGTCACGTGCATGAATACTTGGAGGGGTGACCTCATCATGCTGATTAGAGGGGATGCCTCTAATCAATATACTGATTTGGGTAGGAGGGATCAGCTCCTTGTGAAGGGTGCAAGGCACACACCACATTCACCATGATAAACTAAATAAAACATGTAACTAGGATGCACCCATACGCCCCAACTGATATAATAATATGGCCAAACTGAAAAGGGACGCCACGAGCAATCACTCCGCCGTGGGGAAGTCATAACATCGGTGCCTCCAATGCTATGGTTATGGTACCTCCATAACTAGGTGAAACTGGTCATGCTTGTATATGGCTATAGTTTATGCTAAATTAACATAAGCAGTTCAAAACAATAAAACAAATGCTGGGGAAAACAGTTGGCTGCATACGGGGAAATCCTAATAAGGAAGGAATGTCCATACTGAAAGGACGGGAATCCGTACCTCAAGTCCAGTGAATGAACGGAAGAAAGACTCCTACTTCTGGATCACTAACGCTACATGAATACACACGTGTATAAGTATCGATTCACTGATTACGTACTGGGTTTTGTGTCTTATTATAGCTGATTTGGTATGTTTTAGGTCATGGTTCACTGTTTAAAGCCTTAAACTGTGTTTATCTTGTATTCTGGTTAATCTGATTAAGTATAACTGGTGTTTCATGTATTAATATACTTACGGTATAATAATAAGTAACTTTCCAAAAATAGCAGGTTTCCAAAAATAGAAAGTTTCCAAAAATAGAAAGTTTCCAAAAATAGAAAGTTACCAAAAATAGAAAGTTTCCAAAAATAGAAAGTTTCCAAAAATAGAAAGTTTCCAAAAATAGAAAGTTTCCAAAAATAGAAAGTTTCCAAAAATAGAAAGTTTCCAAAAATAGAATTTACTGCTTAAAATAGATTAGTTTCTAAAAATAGAAAGTTTCCAAAAATAGATCAGCTGCCTTAATTAAATAAGTTTCCATATATAGAAGGTTTCCATAATTAGATTAGCTGCCTGAAATAGATTGATTTCCATATATAGAAGGTTTCCATAATTAGATTAGTTGCCTTATTTAATTAAGTTTCTATAAATAGAAGTTTCCATAGTTAGAATTAAGCTGATTTCATAAGCTAACATATAAGTCTAAGTGTTATAAGCTTATTCTTAAGTCATACGATATAGTGTATAGTTTAATTATTATTTCATGTATTTTAATTAAACTATAGGTTAAGCATTTTAATTAAAGTATAACATGTATAATTAAAATGAAATGAAAATACTTAGGTTAAAATGTGTATTATTATTAATAATAATATAACCTAAGTCATGTCTAAATTAATTAATTATAGGCATGTTTTAATAATTAATTAAATATAACTTATAACATAAAATACTTAGGTTAATTTAATGTCATGATAAACTAATAATTAAAATAACCTAAGTCATGATTTAATTAATATTTCATGTTATTAATTAATTATATCCTAAGTTCATGATTCATAAAAATTACATGTAACATAGATCATGATTTTAACCAACGAACCATGAATCGGGCATGAATTCGACACCGTACCCCGGGCCAAACCCGGGGCACACGTGTCCCCTTGCTGCCGTGGGTCCCACATGAGCCAACCAAGACCAATTGTGGTCTTGGTGGTGGCGGCAATAGCAAACCAACCCCCCCCCCCTCGGGTTTGTTTGCTAGGCGGCCAAAAACAAACACCCTTAAAAACCATTCTTTGATTTTAATTAATATCAAAACATGTTAGATCAATGATTAATTACCTTGTTTTTATAAGAAAAATAATAACATGTTCATGAAAATAATCAAAGATCAAAAGAATTAAAAAGAATTAAAAGAAGGGTTAGAAAGGTATACCACTATGTAGCTTGGAAAAAGGATGAACAAACACGTATTCTAACACTTGTTTTTAAGATCAAAATCAACTAATCACCCCCTTGTGGTGATGTATAGGTGGCGGCACAAAGAGAGCAAAAAGGAGAGGAGAAAACTCTTTTTAGGGTTTTTAGTTTATTTCTTGTAAAATGAAAAGTGAAAACAAGTTTAACACTTTACCCCCCTTTACTTGAAAAGTCCATGGGCTAAGCCCATTTCTTGGTTTGTGCCGTGGGTATGGGGGCCCCACATGGGGTACCCGTACCTTTCTCGTGTCCCGATGTTTCGTGTTCGTTCGTGGTTAAACGTGCTCGTGTTTAACGTGTTTCTGTTTCTTTTAACGTGTCGTTTATCGTAAACTCCACGCTCGTGAATATATTCTGAGTATTTACGTAATTATTATAATTAGTATTTTAAATGGTGTTCATGATTTAATTATGTTCACGTGATATATTATTAACTGTTTATCATGAGTTCGTACGTAATCGATACTTGTCATGTCATACACGTATGCACTTGCTTGATTATTAGCACATGAATATGATCAATACTACATGAGGTAAGTTTTAATCTAGAACGTACGATCTTAAGGGCACTATTCATGGTAAAAGCATGCGGGTTTTACACCTTCAAATTCATGATCACACTCTCTGGCAAATTATTGAATATGGAAAGACATTTGATGAGACTGTATTTATACATAGTCTCATCGTCCAAATCGGGCTTAAAACGGTTAAAATATCATCAAAATACCCAAATATTTGCTTGTGTTTGTTCATTGTGTATTTTAGGTACGGATATCGTGAATTCACCAAAAGATTACAAGAATCAAGCAAAAACGAACACGGGAAACGAAGTCGCACAAAGAACCGGAACCAAATCATGAAATTTCTTTGAAGTCCTTGAAGTTTGAAGAATTGGCAATATTGGTCCCTCATTTTTGAAGATTTGGCAAGATAAGCCCTTGAAGAAATCATCATTTGGCAACAAGGTCCTCCATGTTTGAAGTTATACAAGTTTTACCCTTGAAGAATCCAAAAATATGCATTAAAGGCCCTTATTACAAGCTTGAAAACATTTTTGTGCCAAAATGACAAATACCCAAAGTTGTTATCAAAGGGAATGAAGTATTTGCTACTTAAATACAAAGTGAAGAAGAAAAGAAACTTTGGGGGGCATTTCTGCCAGACAGCCAAACCCCACTAGCCACTCACACCATGACACCTCAGCTAAACCCGACCCTACCCATTATCCTTACCCATTAGCCCATACCATACCCTTAACCCGACCCAACCAGCCCATAAAACCAGTTTATTAATTAGAATGGTCAAACTGGTCAAATCCCGTTTCTTTTTCCCTCTTAACACATATTTAAACATGTTTTATTTCCCAAAAAGATTAAACCATCCCTGCTAAATTCCCCTAACCCACATAAACCCTAATCTCTAAATTGCACAAATCAAAGGGTTATCCTTTGATTAAGTGCAGATTAGTGATTCACCATCACACAAACCAAACCCACCTCTAAAAATCAATCTCACTTCACCGATTGGTCCCCCCCATGTGTCCCCTGCTCATGTCACTTTCCCCCAAAGTCCCAAAAGGGGACAGGATCAACGGCTTGGATAAGAAACGTAACCTCCACACCAAACAAACGTCCCAGATCATCTTTTAACAGCTGTGGCATCAACATCATCACATGGCATGGTTTTGACCCGTTTGAAGATTTTTGACTACAAGGGCATTCATGGAATTTTCATGTTTTAGGGTTTTTGTAACTAGAAAGTTCTACTAGCATTATAAAAGGAGCACCAAACATGTTGGCTGCCCTTTGTTCCAATTTTTGTAAGAAAACTTTATATGATTAATGACAATGAAAATATTCAGTTTTTTTTATAAATTGTGTTCCAATCTTACTGTTTTCAAGTAGTTTAAATATTTAATTTATTTTGCAAAACTAGTTTAAGTTCATCAAAAATTCGTGTTGGAAGTTTTTGGGAAAGTTTTCTTCAAGCTTGAATTATCCAACAAGTGAAGTGAAAGTGGATCCTGTTGAGGTGATTAAAGTTTGGGTAGTTTAGTTGATTTCATAGTGTAGTTCAAAAAAGGGATTTTAAAAAAAATCAGTTTTTAAGAAAAGTTCCATTTTTTTTATACATAAGCTATAAGCTTATAAGCCTGCTTATTCAATAAGCAGTGCTTATTCTCTTAAGCTTTTCAGTGCTTCACTCTTTCTTTGTTGGCTTTGTTTGTGCAGGTTGCAAGAAACAAGCATCAACACCTATCTACTTTTTTACTTGAAGACATATATGCCCTGGTTCTGTTGTTGAACCCCAACAGGGCTACTCTACTGATAAGCATAAGCTCCTTTAAGCTTTAAGACCCCCAAAAGGAAGGCATCAGCCAGGTAGAACGGCTTGAACCCCTTTTGAAAGTTTTTTTTATGCTTGTTTGAGTGGATTTACATGTTTATGTGCTTGAGTGGTTTGTATGCTGGTTCATTGATGGATTCATGCTATTTTGTGTTTATTATGCATGTTAGTGTAGTAATAGATTAATTTTGATAGGATTAGAATACACTTGCTTTGTTAAATTTCCATTTCAGAAATTAAGGGTGTGTTTGGATATGGGTTTTATGGACAGCTGTTAACAAAATGTTGGCTTGAAACCAACCTAAACACACTTGTTTAAGTATTCTTGTGGTATATCACCTAGTGGTATTCATATTAATAGGTTTTTAAAAAAAATTTGCATGTAAAAAATTTGTTAATATAGATTAATCAGAAACTTCACTTTTCTGTCTTGAATTTAGAGTAAAATTTGCCATTTAATCTTGTAGATTAGTAAGAATAGGTGTTATATAGGGTTGTTAATCAATTGGTTGTGATGTGGTGATCATTTGAGCAAGTTAAAGGCTTCTGAAATTCGTCCTAGTGCCATATAGATCAGCAACTGTTCACAGTTAACTTATTTTGATTAACAGTCACTTTAATTGCCTATTCTTGTGTTAAACTTGTACTGAGCTTGGTGTTTTTTTTTTGCTTATCTTGACTCCCCACACTCCACTGAGTGTGGGGGTGCCCTTGTATCCAAGAAAAAGCCAACAGATAAGCTTTCCTAAGCTTATCTTTGCCCAGACTTTGTTTTTGCACTATCAGTGGGAACTAAGTTCCCACTGCTAGCCTTACTATTAGTACTGCTACACTAAAAGACAGATAACATCACAGGTGTCACTTTCAGTTCTTTCTTTTTTGTCTTTTGTGGAGTTTTTTTGGAGTTAGGATTTGATTCTTTTTGCATTATTTTTCTTTTTAAATTTCTTATTTTTAGTATAAGTTAATTTATTGTTACTGTTCATTAAGTATTCTTAGGTTTAATTGCATTTTTTATTTACTTTTTAATTACTGTTTTTTGGAATTTAGTGTAGAAAATTATTATTTTTCACTTTTAAAATTTTTCTTAGATTTAGAAAATTAGTTTAAGGTTTTTAGTTAAAAAATTTATTACTGTTCACTTTTTTAATTATTTTTTATAATTAATTTAAGTTAATTAGGGTTTAATTATTAAATAGTTTTGTCTTTTAGTGCAAATTTTTACATTTTTCAAACTTTTTCAATTTTCTACTGTTCATTAGGGTAATTTAGGATTTTTAAAATTGTTAAATTAATTTTGTCATTATTTTATTATTTTTTATGATTATTTTAGTTTAAAAATAGTTTTTAGTCATTTAAAAATAGAAAAATAGTTTTGAAAATTTAGAAAAAAATACTTTTTAGTCTTTAAATAATATAAGTTAGTTATTAGTTCAATAAAATAATATTTTGGGCATTTTGTTAATTATATTTAATTTTTGGGCTTTAATTAGCATTAAAAATTGAATATTTAATTAATAAAAGGTTTTAAAATATATTTGTTGGATTTTTATTCTTATTTATATTATTTTAGACTTAGTTTAAGCTTTTAATTAATTTTTAGGTTTAATTTTTAATTTCGTCACGTTTTACGTATTTACGTTCGCGTTTTACGTCATTACGTCGTAGTTTAAATCATAGTCGTAGCTCGTCTTTTATTTTTCTCTTCTAAACCAAAAACGTCACTAATCCAAACATTGTTATTTTATATATTGGCACATTAATTCACACACCTCCTTCGAAAACGAACTTGGAATTTATTCGTCTTCACGGTTTTCCTAAATCGTGTCGATTAATACTTGCCGCGTTTATATTTGCTTTTTCCTAAAAGTAGATATATACTAAAACCTACATCAATTTTTGGCGCCGCTGCCGGGGAGGTGTTTAGTGTGCCATTATTATTAGTATCGTGTTTGTGTGAGTAGTGCGTTTTTGCTTTTCAATTTTTGGAAAGCGTGAATATCGTACATACTCATTTTTGTTATTTTTCTCTACTATATTATATTATCCAAATAAATCGTGTTTAATTTTCCTAAATTAAACACAAACCAATCATTTACTATATTGTAGATATATTGGTTTTCGTTTTTCTTGTGAATATATTATTACTATATTGTATCTACGTAAGAACAATAAATATACAAGTACTCCAAAAGCGTGAAAACGCAACCTTGATTCGGGATTTCATCACTCGATCATTGTATTCGAATCCAAAGCAAAAGTTTAAAGGCAAAATAGATAAATACTTTCGTGAGGCTTAATTTCAATTAACACAAACTATAAGGTGGGTATAAGGCGGTTGTATTTCACGACCTAAAGGGAAAAGGCTCTTAAGTGCTTCGCGCCGCCTCGTTTCCTCCGCTTGCTTGTGCATGTTTTGAGAAAAAGGGCTAATCGAGGGTTTGCCGCCCAAGTATTATCTACTTATACTATATTTGCTTGTGTTTTCAAGATTAAACCCTCTTGAACGTTTTGGTGTTCCACCAACGTTCTAAAGTCATCGAGAACGTTCACTCCACGTGATCGTTTTCATTCTTTGAGGCTCCTTTAATCGAGAAAGTCGATTCGAGGAGAGATTTGTAGATTTGTGTCTACGTAATACAACAAAAATCCAAAAAAAAAAATTAAAAAACAATCAAAAACCAAAAAATTGAAAAAATCGAAAAACCGCAAAAAGAATCTTCTTTGCTACCACCCATTCTACGTTTAGTGCATGCGCACTCGATCGAAGGATTATTCCAATTCTAGTGAAGTTTCGAATCGACGCAATCGTAATCGAAGGAATCGACGACGTAGACGAGAATTAGAAACCGACGTTCCTAATATCGTTGTTGAAGAAACCGTAGAGGAGATGGCCGATAATCGTTCGATGATGGAATTGATCCAAGCGCCCACCGAGGGTTATGGAGACGCGATCGTAATTCCCGCTATCGAGGCGGAGAATTTTGAGATAAAGAGCGGAATGCTTTCGTTGATTCAAGCTACGAAGTTTCGAGGTCGTGAAGTCGATAATCCTCACGACCATATTCGGAATTTTGATCGTCTTTTGGCCACGAGCAAGTTTAAGAACGTCGACGCCGATGTCGTCAAGCTTATGCTTTTTCCGTACTCGCTCGATGGTGCCGCCAAGGATTGGTACGAGAAAGAGCCACCTAATTCGATAGTTACGTGGAAGGATCTCGTTTCCAAGTTCGTTAATTATTTTTTCCCACCGTCTAAGACAACGTTTTTCAAAAACGAGATTACGAAATTTGAGCAAAAACCGAATGAATCTTTTAGAGACGCGTGGGATCGTTTTAAGGAATTGCTTAGGCAATGTCCTCACCATGGTTTTTCCGAGTTGCACCAAATCGATACGTTTTACAACGGTCTTAATTTTCACGAACAAGACTCGTTGAATTCCGCCGCCGGTGGCAACTTTTTGTGTAAGACTCCGAGAGAAGCTTTGATAATTATCGAGAACCGATCCAAGGTTTACCAACTCCGCAACGCACCGAGTGTTGCCAATGTCGCCAATGTTAGTAGTTCTAATCGCGACATTGAGAGAGTTGATGCAAAAGTCGACAAGTTGACGAATGTGTTCACGTCTTTTCTCGTCGAAATGCAAAAGAAAGACGCTCCCGCTACGGTGAAAGCGGTTGAGGTTTCGTGTACGTTTTGTGGTGGACCTCATAATTATTACGAGTGTGCGGCTACGGATGGCCAAACGTCGAATGTGAGTGCGTTAAATGGAAACAACAATTTTTCAAATCAAAATAACGCGGGTCCATCACAACAAGGCAATTATAACCAAGGTAACAATTTTCAAAACCGAAACAATTTTCAAGGAAATAATCAACAAGGAAATTTTTCGAATCAAAATCAAGGAGGTTATAATCAAGGTCGTAATATAACTTGGCAAAATCGAGACAACAACAATCAAGGAAACAATTTTTCAAGTGGGAATCAAAACAATTTTCAAAGAAACAATCAAAACCAAGGGAACTTTAATTCAAATCAAAATAGTTCGTCAAACGATTTTCAAAATTACATGAAAACGAATGAGGCTAATATGAGACGATTAGAGGGAGAAATTGGTACTTTGAAAAATGACTTTTCTAATACATTGAAATTGCAAAACACGAAGATTGAGCAAGGGCAAATTGATATTAAAAAGATATTTTCGGCCATAATGAACAAAGCCTCGGGTTCGTCATCAAGTTCGTTACCTAGTGACACCGTTGCTAATCCGAAAGAAGAATGTAAAGCCGCCTCGTCTCGTGAGAAAGGTCGTGTGATTACCCCTAACCTTGAAGGATTCCGTGTTGTTTATCCCTCTCAACCCTCGACTTCTAAGACGTCTTCTTGTTCTAAAGTCGATTGGGTGAACGTGGCGACCAAGGAAAAGAGTGCACACCCTCGTGTACCTCAAATTCCATCCACGGTTCAAAAAGAGAGCTTTGTCGACCTTACCAAAGTAACCCTTGAAGAAACTTGTGCATCGATCCTTCTTAAAAAACCCAAAAGGCGTATGCCGAGAAAGGAAAAGGATCCGGGCCAATTTCTACTACCTTGTGATTTTTCCGAGATTGAGGGATGTTTAGCCCTTGCCGATTTAGGTGCTAGCATCAATCTCATGCCTCATTCTCTTTGGAAATTGATGAGATTGCCTTCGCTTACCCCCACAAACATGACAATCGAGCTTGCAAATTGTACACCTTTAATACCAAAGGGAATAGCCGAGGATGTCTATGTTAGGATTGGAAAGTTTGTTTTTCCCGCGGATTTCGTTATATCCGATTACGAGTGTGACCCTAAATGTCCCATTATTTTAGGCCGACCATTCTTATCGACGGCTCGAACCGTAATCGACGTTCACGAGGGGAGACTTACTATGAGATATGGGGATGAGAAAATAGACTTTTTCGCTAGAAAATCCCAAGGATTTAATGAGAATGAAAAAATCGAGGTTTCAAAACCTAATGATTCAAATTCTAATGATTTCAAAATGTTTACTTTAGCGGAAAGAATGAAGCTTGATGCATGTTTTGAAAGAATTAAGAAAAACGGTTTTAAAGATGATGATTTTAATGATAAAGAATACGTGTACCTAATTCAAAAGGGTATGTGTAAATTTATGGATGAAAACTCACTTTGGGATGTTTTTAGCGAAACAAGTGAACCACCAATTCCGAAGGGTGACGTTAATGCCATCACGACAATGACCAAAATGGATTCGTCTTCACCACCTTCGAAGGACCATGACTTTGAGGCTTCAACTTCTAACTCCATCGAAGTGCCTCCTTTGCCTAGCCCAACACCCGTTGAGGCTAAAGGGTTTATCGACATCGATCCTCTCGTCTTAGAAAAGTCACCTAAGCATAGCCCTAGTGCTTGTAAGTCCATGGTTGTGAGTGCTCACATCGACTCTTTCTTTGACGATGACGATGGCGATTTTGCCGAGCTTGATCACGTACTTCGAAATCCACATGCTATTTTTGATTCTCCTAAGAAGAAACATGTGAAGTACGATGATTACGAGTTTGATCCCGTGATTGAGGAAATTATTGAACGAGAGCTAGCTCTTATGCCTTCACTTCCACCTACGAGTGAGGTCGACCTTTCCAAAATCGAGGATGAACTCAATGAGTTGGAACGTCTTATTTTCGATGACGAACCAACTCATGTGACCACTAAGAATCCAATTCTCGAGGAGTTACCTAATCAACACTCCTCATTTGAGAATGACGTTTACCACATTCGTGAGGATCTAACTTATCAACGATCCCCACAAAAGAATGATGGTTTTGTGCTTGACCGTGATCTTTTCGAGAGAGTTTCTAAGATACTCAAGGAGGGGAATGACAAACCATGGTTTGACAAGCCTATCTTTGATGAAGAAATCGATGAGATCAACGTTCATGAGGATGACGAGTATGTAGACCCCGAGGGGGCGGTGTTCTTTATTGACAAACGTTTTGAGAACTTATATAATCCGCCACCCCCTCCCGCCAAAGACTTAAATGTGAGGATTTTTAGCGCGACTAATTTTAAATTTGACACGCCAAATATTTTCGACATCATCAAATCGGGTTTTCATAAAGAGTTTTTGAATGATGAAAAAGGAAAGGATTTTAAAAATATTTTAAATGATTTTTCTACATGTTTAACTCCGTCATCACCGCGTTATATGAGTGCTACCACCTCGTCTACTCCTTTTGACGATGGTTGGTGTGGTCTTAGTGTGGGGGAAGCCCCAAATATTCCTTCACACTTTACCACCGAGGACGAGATTTACGATCCTGAAATTGCTTGTAAAGAGAAATCTCGGTCTTCCACCGATGCAATAAATGGAAAATCTTTTCGTTTGCTTGGTGTGAGTCTACCTCGAGTAGCTCATAGGTTTGCCTTACCCATTGCCCCACCTTTCTACTTCTTATCTCTTTTCTTCTACCCCTTTGGGGTTTTGATTTGTGTTGGAGTGGCGTTGTTTCGTCTTTCATCCGAAAACGAGGACGCTATCTTTGACCCCGGTATACGTTTATCGGGTTTTTAAAGTACTCCATGTACTTTTGGGCCTTGTTTATCATGTAAGTCCCACCAAAAATGACCATACCAAGATTATCCCTAAATGATCACATTTATGGGGATTCAAGTCGAGCTTTTGACTCGGTTATCAAAAACAAGGTGCCTCGTGGGGGATTCTCATGCTTATCCTTGTAAATATTATCGTAACGAGGGGACTTGTGCTCTTCCTACCTTTGTTTCGTGGTTGTTTGTGATTGTGATTCATTAGGTTCATCGTCATCATTGAAGCCTCTCGTGTTCGTTTCACGGATCACTCGAGCTTCGATCGTTGCCTTTGGAGATTCCGATATCCGATGATATCCTTTTATGTTTTAACGTTTATCTTATTAGCATAATTCATAAACGGCTTTTAGGTTATTCGTTTTACCCTTTCCATGCTCGAGATTAGGCATTCGACTTCGTCTCTAGTATGGGGGTGTTTACACCCCTAGACTCGAAACATTGAGGACAATGTTTAGTTTTAGTATGGGGGGGTGAGTAGATACTTCACCGTGCTTACGTCAACACGCAATCCAATATTCATCTTTTTGTTATCGTTTTATGCAAAATAAGGCTAAAAATGGCCAAATTTTAAAATTTTTCTTGTTTTTCATAAGTGTTTAAGACACGAATGTAGGTTTTCCGATGGTGAGAATAAGAGTAATTTTTGACTCGACCGTGCGTGTTGAGCACTTAGCTTCGATTCCTTAACTTTTTAGGCTAAGTCTCTTAAATGAGGACGAGAAATGATAGAGTTATTTATAAGTCTCGTAATCGTCACGATCTTATGTGTAGTGATTATTAGCTTATTCTCCCAACGCTTTTGCATAATAAATTGTTAATAAATATTGATTTGGCGGTTTAGTCACTATTGTTGGGTTTCTAATTTGTTTTGGTAGCTTCCATGTAATTAAATTGGGAAAACATTAAGGTATCACCAGTGTCACGGTTTTGAAGTATTGGCACCCGAATAATCGAAAGCTTCACCTAATAATAAGATTTCAAGTGCTCACCTAAATTAAGCAAAAATTTGAAGCTCACAAGGCCGAAAAATCTATGCCCAAATTGAAAGTGAATCAAGCCTTAATCTTCGAAGCTTTAAAGATCCAAAATTCGCTTTAGCGTGAGGATATACGTCTTTGGCTAATAAAACCACCGATGAGGCGGATAATAAAAGGCAAGGCAAGACCGAAGTCATAATAAAAGCTTCATGGCGAAGTTGAATAAAAGATGGAGGTAAACCAAAGATAATAAGGCCCTTCCGTTAGGGGGCGTATAAAAGTCTTGGTAATAAGTCTCATGTTCAAAACCGTTATAAAACCGTGTTTATCGATCCTTCTTGTTGACTTAATTTTTTTGACATCGTTTTCTATTGGGATGAATTATTGATTTGATGATTTTGGTTACACCGTTAAGTTTCTATTTTTAGACTTAATCTCTATTCACGCATAAGTCAATGATGTATCTCGTGATCATTAAGACAAAAATAAATATAAGAGATACCAAGTAGGAATAAGGGAGTTTAGGTTCGTAATTAACACTCATGAGATGTGTTCGTGTTGCTAACTTATAATAACAATGATCTCGTTACACGCTTAGCATGGAATTGGGTGAAAATAGAGGATGACGAAATTATTTCTAACGAAGCATTCACGTGTTCTTGTTCTATGATCCTAAAAGTCACATTCTTGTGATGAAAACAATACATTATGTCTAAAACACGTGTAGTAGTTTATTTAAATTTATGTCTTCAATAAATGTCATCATAAAATGAATTTTGGAAGTGCTAAGATACTTAATTCTAGCATTGCGTGGGGACACGGCAATGGTTTAGTATGGGGGAGTGATGAGACTGTATTTATACATAGTCTCATCGTCCAAATCGGGCTTAAAACGATTAAAATATCATCAAAATACCCAAATATATGCTTGTATTTTTTCATTGTGTATTTTAGGTACGGATATCGTGAATTCACCAAAAGATTACAAGAATCAAGCAAAAACGAACACGGGAAACGAAGCCGCACAAAGAACCGGAACCAAATCATGAAATTCCTTTGAAGTCCTTGAAGTTTGAAGAATTGGCAATATTGGTCCCTAATTTTTGAAGATTTGGCAAGATAATCCCTTGAAGAAATCATCATTTGGCAACAAGGTCCTCCATGTTTGAAGATTATACAAGTTTTACCCTTGAAGAATCCAAAAATATGCATTAAAGGCCCTTATTACAAGCTTGAAAACATTTTTGTGCCAAAAATGACAAATACCCAAAGTTGTTATCAAAGGGAATGAAGTATTTGCTACTTAAATACAAAGTGAAGAAGAAAAGAAACTTTGGGGGGCATTTCTGCCAGACAGCCAAACCCCACTAGCCACTCACACCATGACACCTCATCTAAACCCGACCCTACCCATTATCCTTACCCATTAGCCCATACCATACCCTTAACCTGACCCAACCAGCCCACAAAACCAGTTTATTAATTAAAATGGTCAAACTGGTCAAATCCCGTTTCTTTTTCCCTCTTAACACATATTTAAACATGTTTTATTTCCCAAAAAGATTAAACCATCCCTGCTAAATTCCCCTAACCCACATAAACCCTAATCTCTAAATTGCACAAATCAAAGGGTTATCCTTTGATTAAGTGCAGATTAGTGATTCACCATCACACAAACCAAACCCACCTCTAAAAATCAATCTCACTTCACCCATTGGTCCCCCCCCATGTGTCCCCTGCTCATGTCACTTTCCCCCAAAGTCCCAAAAGGGGACAGGATCAACGGCTTGGATAAGAAACGTAACCTCCACACCAAACAAACGTCCCAGATCATCTCTTAACAGTTGTGGCATCAACATCATCACATGGTAGGGTTTTGACCCGTTTGAAGATTTTTGACTACAAGGGCATTCATGGAATTTTCATGTTTTAGGGTTTTTGTAACTAGAAAGTTCTACTAGCATTATAAAAGGAGCACCAAACATGTTGGCTGCCCTTTGTTCCAATTTTTGTAAGAAAACTTTATATGATTAATGACAATGAAAATATTCAGTTTTTTTTATAAATTGTGTTCCAATCTTACTGTTTTCAAGTAGTTTAAATATTTAATTTATTTTGCAAAACTAGTTTAAGTTCATCAAAAATTCGTGTTGGAAGTTTTTGGGAAAGTTTTCTTCAAGCTTGAATTATCCAACAAGTGAAGTGAAAGTGGATCCTGTTGAGGTGATTAAAGTTTGGGTAGTTTAGTTGATTTCATAGTGTAGTTCAAAAAAGGGATTTTAAAAAAAAATCAGTTTTTAAGAAAAGTTCCATTTTTTTTATACATAAGCTATAAGCTTATAAGCCTGCTTATTCAATAAGCAGTGCTTATTCTCTTAAGCTTTTCAGTGCTTCACTCTTTCTTTGTTGGCTTTGTATGTGCAGGTTGCAAGAAACAAGCATCAACACCTATCTACTTTTTTGCTTGAAGACATATATGCCCTGGTTCTGTTGTTGAACCCCAACAGGGCTACTCTACTGATAAGCATAAGCTCCTTTAAGCTTTAAGACCCCCAAAAGGAAGGCATCAGCCAGGTAGAACGGCTTGAACCCCTTTTGAAAGTTTTTTTTTATGCTTGTTTGAGTGGATTTACATGTTTATGTGCTTGAGTGGTTTGTATGCTGGTTCATTGATGGATTCATGCTATTTTGTGTTTATTATGCATGTTAGTGTAGTAATAGATTAATTTTGATAGGATTAGAATACACTTCCTTTGTTAAATTTCCATTTCAGAAATTAAGGGTGTGTTTGGATATGGGTTTTATCGACAGCTGTTAACAAAATGTTGGCTTGAAACCAACCTAAACACACTTGGTTAAGTATTCTTGTGGTATATCACCTAGTGGTATTCATATTAATAGGTTTTTAAAAAAAAAATTGCATGTAAAAAATTTGTTAATATAGATTAATCAGAAACTTCACTTTTCTGTCTTGAATTTAGAGTAAAATTTGCCATTTAATCTTGTAGATTAGTAAGAATAGGTGTTATATAGGGTTGTTAATCAATTGGTTGTGATGTGGTGATCATTTGAGCAAGTTAAAGGCTTCTAAAATTCGTCCTAGTGCCATATAGATCAGCAACTGTTCACAGTTAACTTATTTTGATTAACAGTCACTTTAATTGCCTATTCTTGTGTTAAACTTGTACTGAGCTTGGTGTTTTTTTTTGCTTATCTTGACTCCCCACACTCCACTGAGTGTGGGGGTGCCCTTGTATCCAAGAAAAAGCCAACAGATAAGCTTTCTTAAGCTTATCTTTGCCCAGACTTTGTTTTTGCACTATCAGTGGGAACTAAGTTCCCACTGCTAGCCTTACTATTAGTACTGCTACACTAAAAGACAGATAACATCACAAGTGTCACTTTCAGTTCTTTCTTTTTTGTCTTTTGTGGAGTTTTTTTAGAGTTAGGATTTGATTCTTTTTGCATTATTTTTCTTTTTAAATTTCTGATTTTTTAGTATAAGTTAATTTATTGTTACTGTTCATTAAGTATTTTTAGGTTTAATTGCATTTTTTATTTACTTTTTAATTACTGTTTTTTGGAATTTAGTGTAGAAAATTATTATTTTTCACTTTTAAAATTTTTCTTAGATTTAGAAAATTAGTTTAAGGTTTTTAGTTAAAAAATTTATTACTGTTCACTTTTTTAATTATTTTTTATAATTAATTTAAGTTAATTAGGGTTTAATTATTAAATAGTTTTGTCTTTTAGTGCAAATTTTTACATTTTTCAAACTTTTTCAATTTTCTACTGTTCATTAGGGTAATATAGGATTTTTAAAATTGTTAAATTAATTTTGTCATTATTTTATTATTTTTTATGATTATTTTAGTTTAAAAATAGTTTTTAGTCATTTAAAAATAGAAAAATAGTTTTGAAAATTTAGAAAAAAATACTTTTTAGTCTTTAAATAATATAAGTTAGTTATTAGTTCAATAAAATAATATTTTGGGCATTTTGTTAATTATATTTAATTTTTGGGCTTTAATTAGCATTAAAAATTGAATATTTAATTAATAAAAGGTTTAAAAATATATTTGTTATATTATTTTAGACTTAGTTTAAGCTTTTAATTAATTTTTAGGTTTAATTTTTAATTTCGTCACGTTTTACGTATTTACGTTCGCGTTTTACGTCATTACGTCGTAGTTTAAATCATAGTCGTAGCTCGTCTTTTATTTTTCACTTCTAAACCAAAAACGTCACTAATCCAAACATTGTTATTTTATATATTGGCACATTAATTCACACACCTCCTTCGAGAACGAACTTGGAATTTATTCGTCTTCACGGTTTTCCTAAACCGTGTCGATTAATACTTGCCGCGTTTATATTTGCTTTTTCCTAAAAGTAGATATATACTAAAACCTACATCAACATTCGATAAAGCTGCTAAGATTGCTGCTGCTATTGCTTTAAGATCAGTTGAGGGTTTAACTGCTGAAGATAAAAAAGAAAGACCTACAAATAGGAGAGTTGTCTCAACTGAGGATATTGCAAAGAGAAGGAATGACGTAAAAGCTTTAAGCATTCTCAAACTCTCTTTGGGTCCAAACAATCAACACAAGTATAGAGGTTTTGAGTCTGCCAAAGAACTTTAGGAAGCTCTTCAAGTCAACTATGGTGGTAATGATGATACTGTCCTAGAAAAGAAGAGGCAACTTTTGCATGAGTATGTTGTGTTCAAGGCTCTTCCCAATGAGAAGCTTAGTGAGGTAAGAAGTAGGCTTCTATACATCACTAGAAAATTGTCCTTTATGGGAATAGAGTATAATGATGTTGATATCATTACTACTTTCCTTAAAAGTCTTGGTGATGCATGGAATATTGAAGCTAGGTCTATCATTGCTACCAATGCCCACAAGAGTTCTACTTTTGTTGATGTCTTCATTAAGCTAAAGATTGTAGAAAATAATATCATGTTGGATCATGGAAGCAAATCTACCTCTGGAAACATGGCTTTCATCTCACATAGTGAAGCTCAAGTTAATAAGAGATAATCATATGTGCATCCTGTTACTGGATCACCTTGTGTCAACGGTGGATCAACCTTTGTCATTGCTTCACATTCAGACGCTGACACGTACAATGTTGACTCACCAAGGATTAAACCTGTTGGTATTGATCTAGACATAGCGTGTGCATACATTGCTGCATTGCCCAATGGTTTAGTGATTACATATGAGGACCTTGAGCAAATCAGTGGTGAGAATTTGGAGGAGATGGACATAAAGTGGAATATGGCACTTGCAAGCATAAGGGCCAATAGATGGAATAGGATATTCAAGAAGAAGATGACATTTAATGCTAAAGACACTGTTGGATTTGATAAATCCAAGGTTGAGTGTTACGACTGCCATATGATGGGTCACTTTATGAGGGAATGCAGATCTCCAAGAAGGTCTAATGTTGGAAAACCTTCAAGCCAAATCATCAAGGTTGAAGATACAAAGGCTATGGTTGCCATGCAAGAATTTGATGGTGTTGGCTGGGATTGGAGCTTAATGGCCAAAGAGGTGGAAGAGAACAAAGCCTTGATTGCAGAAAATGAGGAAGAAGAGCATGTTCACTATGCTCTCATGGAACATTCTTCATCTTCATCAGATAATAAGGTATATGATGATGCTTTTGTAGTAAAGGCTGTTGTTTAAACACTAAAAAACTTAACAAAGAAATTTTAAAGTTAAAATCAGATGTTTTTGATGAAAAATGCAAGCTATCTAACTATCAAATGGCACTTGTTCAAACTGAAAAGACTGTAGAAGAATATAAGAAAATGGAATTTGACCTAAAGGATCAAATTAATGTTTTGTCTCATGACCTCAAAGTTAGTGTTGAACTTAGGGACATACTGATGAGATCCAAAGGAGTAATACAACTTAAGTTAGATGAGGCCATTAAAGATAAAGAGAATGTAGGGCTTAAAATTCAAAATCTTGATAAAGCCTCTCAAACCCTAGAAAACTATGTAAGTGAGCAAAGAGATTCTAGGGATATGTCTGGGATTGGGCTAAAAGAGTATGTTAATGTTCCACCACCTGGTGGAAACTTTCATGGTGTCCTGAGAAATTATTTGTCTTAGACTGGTATACCAGAACTCCAAGAAAAGGAATTCATTCCTCCACCAAGAGTTCTTACTCCAGTAGAGGAGTATAAGCAGATGACTGACTTGGAACAATGGAAGAAAGCCAATCCTACATTGTTTGTTAAAGGTGGAATGCTTAGTGAGAGTCCACTTGAATCTACACCCATAACTGTGACCAACCCTTCTACTAGAAAACCTGTTGATCTTGGCTCATATGTTAATAGAGAACCTAGTGTTAAGTAAGCAGAAATGTATAGAAAACCTAGGTCACCACAAAGCCAAGCTAGTGTTAATGGGACAGGGTTCTTTAAATCTAGATCTAAGGTTATGTCTACAAAATCTTGTTATATATGTGGGAGTTTTTCTCATTTGGCTTATAAATGTGTCAGTGCTTCAAAAGTCAACGCTGACAATAAGTCAACCATGGTCAAACCCAGACCTTATGTCCAACCAAGTCCACAGGTTACTAGACCAGCTCCATTCTTTACTAAAGGGACTAACTCTCATGGACATAGGCCTTTTCAAAAGACCAACACTTGGTCAAACAGACAATGGGTTCCTGTAGCAAATCCTAGTTTTGGCGCTGATAGAAACAAATTAAGCGCTGACGGGTATAAATGTGACGCTGACAAGACCAAAATAAACGCTGACAGCTTCAATTTTGGTATGAAAATGCCACAACTTGCTGTTGTTATACTATATGTTAGACCAATCAATGGGAGGTATTTGAAACCCATGGGAAAAGGATCTAAAGCTTCATCCAGTTTGTCATGGAGACCTAAACATGATCAAAACCCTAATTTTAATGGTTTTTCAATGACGTGCAACAGGTTTAAATATCTTGAAAAAGTTATTTCTAAACCAACTGGTACAAACTTGTTGTTTAGGGCACCAAGGGATGAACAGGGGGTTGTTATAAGGCATAAGTCAGTTCTTGTTGAACAACCATATGAATCCAAGTCTCCTAAGGCTTGGGTTCCCAAAGAAAACTAATTTGTTTTCTTTATGTGCAGGGCATTCAAAAGCAGGTCAATGATTATGGATATTGGGACAGTGGATGCTCTAGGCACATGATGGGGAAGGAAGATTACTTGACTAACTTTACCCCCATTAAAGATGGTGACAAAGTGTACTTTGGAGGAGGATATGGTACAATTTCTGGCAAAGGCACTCTTCTCACCAATAATTTGTGTTTTGAAAATGTATTTCTGGTAAAAGAACTTGATTATAATCTGTTTAGTGTATCACAAGTTTGTGATAACAAGAATAAGGTTCTTTTCACTGATACTGAATGCTTGGTGTTAAGCAAAGACTTTAAGATGCCTGATGAGAAGTTTATGGACTATAGAACACCTAGGCATAAGGACATTTATAATGTAAATCTGAATGGAAATAGGATGAACAACAATTTGTCATGTCTATATGCTAAAGCTTCAGTAGATGAAAGTAATCTATGGCACAAAAGGTTAGGGCATATAAACATTAAGAACATCAATAGACTTGTGAGACATGGTTTAGTTGATGGTTTGCCTGAAAAGGCTTTCTACAATGATCATTCTTGTGTTGCATGTCTTAAAGGCAAACAACACAAAGTCTCATTTAAGTCTAAAATTGTGCACTCCAGTTCTAAACCACTTCACTTGCTACATATGGACTTATTTGGCCCAACTAATATAGAAAGTTTGAATGGTAATTCCCATTGTCTTGTCATGAATGATGATTTTTCTAGATTTACTTGGACTTTCTTTTTGGCTTTAAAAAGTGAAACTGTTACAGTTTTGATTAACTTTATTACCCAAATTGAAAAGAAGACATGGAATAAGGTTAAGATACTTAGAAGTGATAATGGTGGTGAGTTTAGGAACCAATTGTTAGATGCAATCTATGTTAATAAAGGGATTACTATGGAGTTTAGCATAGCTAGAACCCCACAGCAGAATGGGGTGGCTGAGAGGAAGAATAGGACACTCATAGAAGTAGCTAGGACAATGTTGGCTTATGCTCATTTTCCCATTGCTTTTGGAGCTGAGGCTGTGAATACAGCCTGCTATGTTCAAAATAGAGCATTGATCAACAAAATTCATAATAAGACACCTTATGAGCTATTTTGGAATAGGAAACCTAATATAGGTTTTTCTTAAACCCTTTGGATGTCATGTAGTGATACTGGATACTAGTGATGCCTTAGGAAAGTTTAGTGTCAAAGGTGATGAAGGCTACTTTATGGGTTATTCAGTGCAGAGTAAAGGATATAGGGTTTACAATAAGAAAGAAAAATGTATACTTGAAAAAGGTACATGTTAAGTTTTTAGAGAGTAAACCTAGTGATCCTAAGAGTGGACCAAACTGGTTCTTTGATCTAGAGCCTTTATCTAGAACCTTGAATTATATGCCTGTTACTAATCCAGACATTGTGAAAAAGGATTTAAATGTTGTGGAAGAACCTATTGTTGAAATTGCAGGTAAACAGGTTGACAAGGATGAAGGATCACATGCAGTCAAATCAGACCATATACTTGAGTATGTTACCATTCCTATATGGACTGATGGATTTGCACAAGCTGCTGCTGCTGATAAGGAGAAAGTTGGTCCACAAGAAAAGCCAGTTGGTGACAACATGCATGAATCTTCAGACGCTGATAAAGACAAATCAGACGCTGACTGGTTAAACTCAGACGCTGAGAGATCAGACGCTACCAACCTGTTTGGGCATCCATTCCCTTCCCATACTTTTGAACAAGGTGAACCTTCCATAGTCCATGAAGAGGTTCATTCCAGTGATGATGGAGAAGGATATGAAGATGATATTGGCAACATGGAGACTGAGATTGAAGACAACACACTTTTTGAAGGAGGAACACTTACAACTACTATCAAAAATCATCCTCCTTCTCTAATCATTGGTGATGTTTTGTCTCCTGTTCAAACAAGAAGGTCTCATCAGACTCAAGGAGGTTTCATTGCCAATATCTACAAGAAGGTTGATACCCCTCTTATATAGGCATGTTTGTTTGCTTGTTTTCTGTCACAACAGGAACCTAAGAAGATTTTTGATGCTCTCAAAGAACCAAGTTGGGTGGAAGCAATGTAGGATGAGCTTCACCAATTTGCTATTCAAGATGTTTGGGAGTTAGTGTATTGTCCAAGGTATGTAAGACCTATTGGCACATGTTGGGTTCTTAGAAACAAGAAATATAAAAGAGGCATTGTGGTCAGAAACAAGGCACGTTTAGTTGCTCAAGGATATACACAAGAGGAAGGGATAGACTATGAAGAGGTTTTTGTACCTGTTGCAAGGATTGAAGCAATAAGGATTTTCCTAGCCTATGCTTCTTGCATGGGCTTCACAGTTTATCAAATGGATGTGAAGAGTGCGTTCTTATATGGCATAATTGTAGAGGAGGTGTATGTAATGCAACCTCCTGGTTTTGAGGATTCAGAGCATTCAGACAAAGTGTATAGAGTTAAGAAAGCAATGCATGGACTTCATTAGGCCCCAAGAGCATGGTATGGTACTTTGTCCACTTATCTGGTGGAGAATGGCTTTAAGAGGGGCACCATAGATCAGACTTTTTTTACCAAGAAGGAAGGTGAAGATTTTCTTCTTGTTCAGGTCTATGTGGATGACATTATCTTTGGTTCATCAAATCCAAAGATGAGTGAAGACTTTTATAAGCTCATGACAGACAAATTCAAGATGAGTGCAATGGGAGAGATGAACTTCTATCTAGGGTTACAAGTTCTACAGAAAGAAGATGGTATCTTTATCTCTCAAGACAAGTATGTAGAAGAAATCTTGAAGAAGTTTGGTTTTTCTCCACATGAAAAACGGGCTAGCACACCCATGGATAGGGAACACCCTTGGGGAAAGATTGGAGATGGAAAAGAAGTGGATGTCATGCATTATAGATCAATGATTGGATCATTGATGTATCTTACAGCCTCTAGACCTGAAATCATGTTTGTTGTGTGTGCATGTGCACGTCATCAAGTGAATCCTAAGGAATGTCATCTTCATGTTGTTAAAAGAATTTTTAGATACCTTAGGTGCTATCCCTCTTTGGGGTTATGGTATCTAAAGATTCTCCATTGGAGCTTATTGGGTATTCAGATAGTGACTATCGTGGTGACAAGTTTGACAGGAAATCCACCACTGGTGGATGTCAGTTCCTTGGAAGTAGGTTGATATCTTGGCAATGCAAGAAACAAACAGTGGTGGCTAATTCTACACTTGAAGCTGAGTATGTTGTTGTAGCTGCATGTTGTGGACAAGTATTGTAGATTCAAAACCAGCTGTTGGATTATGGGATTGTGAGCATTGTACAATTGGATACAAAGTTGCTTATGGATCCTTTGAGCTTCAAGTATTGTGCCAAAGGTTTATTTATGATGGTTGGCATGTTTACATTCCTATCTTGAAATAAAAAATTTATCACATATACATTATTTTACAACTGTGTTTATCCTAGTTTAAGGGGAGGTTTAGACTACCTTTAGGATCTTGGGTATTCTTAGAAATATGGCTCATATTGTTTCAACAGGGTAACAACTATTCTTGTCTAGAAAAACTTTCCAACCTTCATACCTTCATTGTTTGTCACTTACAAGTTTTCATATACATTTCAAATGGCCCCAAAGTTCAAACCAGATAATGTGGAGTTGGAATTCAAGAGTCAGCACAACATGGTGGCGTATTTGGTTGCTGATAATACTCTTCATCCTCAATATACTGAGATGATTGTGTATTTGAATGCTTCTCCTCGAAGGTATGCTCTTACTCACACTCCACTTTTCCCTATCACACACATCAAGCAGTTTTGGAACACTGTTTGTTCCAGAATGGCTGATGGAGTGATTACATTATATGCTACTGTTCATGGGGTTGAATGGGTGGTTACTGAAGCTTTGGTTCGCCAAGCTTTGCATCTTAATTATGTTTATGGTATAACCACCCTTCCCATTGACGAGCTAGAGTTGGGACTTCGAGGCTTGGGTTATGATTTGCCCCTTGTTGGGCACTTAAACCGATATACCAAACAACAATTTCCTCTAGCCTGGAAGTTCCTCATTCATGTCATCCTTTAATGTTTGAGTCCCAAATGCTCTTCATTTAATGAAATCAACCGATCTATCGGGAGTGCCATTGTTTGTATTGCAAGAGGGCAAAATTATAATTTTCCAAAAATGATTTTTGATGGCATGTTTCACAACAAGGGTACCAAGATGACTCATGCGTATCCTAGATTTTTGAAAATGATTTTTGAGATGCAAGGCTATTGTACCAGGGACCATGATCATTTTTATACAGTCCCTGAACAAAAGAAAACTGTGTTTCGCAACATAAATTCAGCACCCTATAGGGACTTGCCTCTTACCCCAGCTATGCATGTTTTCATACTCGCAGTTGCACACCCTCTACCACCACCACCACAACCTGCTCAAGACCCTATTCGAGACCAACCACCATCACCCCAACACATGAACATTGAACCTCCATCACCAGGCGCTGACATTCCCAATATCAACGCTGATACCTCCAACCCCAACGCTGACACTACCAATCTTGACGCTGACACCCTTCACCCATAATCCCAAACAGAACTTCATTCCTCTTCCTCTGAACCCCATGATTATAGGTTGGAAAAACACCAAAGGATTACTAGAGTGTTCTCCTCTAGTGGTCCAAGCCATGTTGCAGAGAGAACCACCACCACAAGTGTGGTTGGTGCTATGGGTGAGGCTGGGACTAGTGGTACTCCCTTAGATGCAGGCCACGTCAGTCCCAACATCTTTAAGTCCGCACCCATGCTCAATGAGTCTCTTATGGGAGGGCAGCTTCCCATACTAGAGGAGGGCAGTATGGAACCCTTATCAGTAATGAAATTGATGATGGTTTTTATGAGCTTGCAAAAGCAAAATACAAACCTTATACAGGTTGTCAATGCTCAAGGCCTTGAACTCATTTCATTGAGGGAGAGGATAGCTGTTTTGGAGACTGCCAATGTTCGCACTAGGCAGGAGGATTCTTCCAAAGGGGAGGATGAACAGGTACATGTCAGTGAAAAAGGCTCACACGAAGGTGCTTCTTTTGGAAATTCGTTGGATGTAGCTGAAGCCCTTATAGGTTTAAAAGAGCAACCAGGTTTTGATGCTTCACTGGTTACTCCTACAAAGTTGACGTTTACAGAGATGATGGAGCAGTTCACAAAGTCAGTCGCTGACAAGAGTATATCAAGCGCTGATAAGAACAAACCAAGCGCTGACATTCAGGTTTTGGACGCTGACAAAGCTACAGGTGTAGTTGGTGTATCCCAGTAATCAACTATCATTAAGGATGTGTCTACACATGTACCATCAACTTCTTTACCTTTTATTGATGTATTGGATAAAGGTAAAGGGATTATAGTAGAAGCAGAGGTTCCCAAGGATGCAGTGATAAGTGTGAAAACACTCATCAATAATGATCCAAAAACCACTTAAAACACAGCTAAATACATTATATTTAACTTTAAAATATCAGAATTACGTGGGTATTTGTGTTTTTGTGTTTTCAGGCAAACAAGATACAATTTTGAGCAAACACGCATTTTCAAGGATTTATTTGACGAAAAGTCGAAGAAAATGATTAATCGAGCTTCAAGGACCTTACTTGTCATTATTTTAAAGATCGAGGACTTAAAGTGTTACTTTCAATAAGACAAAGGATGAAAAAGAAAGTGGCTTAGAAAGCTTTTATACATATTGACAAAGAGTATGAAGACTAAGGACCAAAAATAAAACAAATGAAAAGTTTATTAAACCTTCATATAAACTTGGTCAAAGACCAAGTCAGACTCAAGTCATAAACACACAAAAACATACACAAAACATGTCTTCATCTTTATCAGTCGAAGAGAGAGAAAAGGAAAGATAACAGTCGCCTCTTTTCATTCCTTTCTCTATAAACCTGCAAGATCAAATCACGAGAGCTACACAAAGATTCAGACGAAACTTCAAATAGCAAAAACACTCCTTATCATTTCCTCTACATGAAGGTACCACTTAATTGGATCAAGATGAAGAAACGAAGAAATGCCCAAATTGAATCAAGAATGAAGAACTAAGCCAATCCTCGTATTTTACACGTGGCATGACCGGATTTGACAAGACACGTTACCACCTTCTCTTCGATGCCTATAAATATCAAGGAAGACCTCACTTCAAAGACGGTTAGCTAGGAGTATTTTACACATAGTAGATTAGGAGTAGTTAATCTGTATAATTTTCTCATATTCAAGTTAGTTATTCAGTTTAACTTTCTGTTAGATTGTTAGTCTTTTGTAACCGATTACTAGTTTTTTCCACATTAATGAGAGCTTTTAGTTTCTTTAATATGTTCTCAATTTCTTTTCATAAGTTCTTATCAGTTTATAAGCTTGTGAAAGCTTTGTTTTTTTATTAAGAGAGTAGATTTGTTCCCCTGTCGAATTCAATTAAAGTCCATAAGCTCTTTCAAGCTTTTGGAATGTTGATAAGCATGTGTTTAAGTTTTCTAAGAGCTTTCAGATTTTCAAGAGTAATCTGTTCGAATTCAAAGCTTCTAGTTCTTGTTGTTTAAGATGATTTTTGAGTAAAAAGTTCATAAGCTCATTAGAGCTGATGAGTTAATATTCTTTTAGAACTTAGTCCTATTATTCATCAATTTAGAGGTTAGATAGTTCAATGTGCGAGTTTCATCAGTTTTTCATTTTGATTGCAAAATATTAGTGTATCAGTTGGAGTATTTGTTGTGGTTGTTTTCATAAGCTGCTTAATAATTTTCTTTAAGTTTTTTTCACATCTGTTATATGAATTGATAAGCTCACCAAAGTTTATTAATAGATTTAGCTAACTTCTTTTTATTGCATAATGTTCATTCGAGATTGTAGCAGCAACATGTTTGTAGAAATCGCTCATAATAGATCAGTTGATATAGTTACAGATTCGAAGGACCTGTTTGGTTTTTCTTTGCTTATTCTCGTTTGTTTTGCAGGACTGATTTGGCATTTTAGCAGAACGGCGGTAGAGATTAGGCGTGTTCGATCTTAGCCAGCGTTGAGCTACGCCCACAAAGGAGGCTTTGATGATCTTGGTTAAGCACGATTTTAAGTTTCCTTGCATTCTCGAGTTTAAAATTCAGTTGCTACTTGCTTTTATGTGTACAAATTTGTTCAGAGATTGATTAGGATGTGGTTTTTCATTTACTGTATTAATGGCAATAGGATTTAGAATGATAAACTAGATAGATGTTGTTCAAAGTACAGTAGAATATAGAAGTTTAATTGATTAGGATTAAACTTGAAGAGTTGTATTATAGTGGTAAGTTTTCTTGATAAGCTTTTCATAGGTTCCTTTCATAAAACAAGTAATCTCAATACTGAAGTAGTAGTTTGCTGGAGTGTAACTTGATTTCTTTAAGCTTTTACATACTGAATTTGGACCATAATTTTACATGTATGTGTTATATTAATAATCCTTTCTCGTTATATTCTTGTGCATAATAGACTTGTTGGGTTGTGATATCTTTTGGGCCTCTATGGATTAATAAAGTAGGCTGGTTTGTGTTTTAAGTGGCTTATGGGCTGATTTTGGATTCACTTTCTTTTGAGCAGATTTATTAACATGATTTTGGGCTGCATCTAATCCACTTTCATAATCTGTCTATTTTAATTTATAGAGTAACTGATTTTGTAATTGAAATAGATCGTATTTTTTTAGTTTGTATTTTGAGATTAAATTGTTTTAGAGTTTTGGTATTTTGATGTGTAGTATAAAATTGTATTTTCCATTTTATATTTTTGTGCATTTAATTGGCGTAACTGCAATGTGTTTTTAGTTAGTACGTATACGTAGTATTATAGAGTATTTTTATCTTTTTACATGTTTTGTGTGCAAGTAGCTTAAAAACCAAACAAGCTTTTATAACCAAAAACAATAAAGTAAAACTTGAGATTGTTATATCAATTCGATTAGATACCCAGAACAACGATACTGAAAATGAAAATATTAAATGGCGCCGCTGCCGGTTCTTTTCGTGAAGATTAACGGTTTCGAGTGAGACGATTGGATTTTGGGATCCGTTCACTTTGTGAACGTTATTTTTACGTATTATAAACCAAAAACATAAAGAAATCAAAAAGATAAAAATATTAAAAAATAAAAAATAACAAAATCAATTCTTTTCTTAAAGAATTGAACCAAAAAAATAAAAAAATCCAATAAGTAATCTTTTTCCTAAAAGATTAAACCCAAAAACTTTATCGGTTTTCATCGTTTTTACGTACATATAGTATTTTTCTTTAAAAACCCAATAAATAAAAAAAATATTTTTGATATCTTATTATATGTAGATATGTATACGTATACGAACACTCAATACACATACTTCCATAAGTATTGCTTTTGCAATAAACTGTGTTCGGGAGCGTTCTGGTGCTTGACACGTGTATCGATCAAATTTAATTAAGGCACAATAGATAAATATTGCAATCTACTTGAACTTGAGAAAGAGGCCACTGTGTGGGGGTATAAGGCGAGTGTATTACACATTCTAAAGAAGCAGGCTCTTAAGTGCTACGCCTCGCCTCGTTTCTCTGCTTCCTTGTGGGTCTTTCAAGAGTGATAGTGGTGAGTGGTGTGCCACCCAAGTATTACTTACATATATTATATTTTCTTGTGGATATTAATTATTGCACCTCGAGAGAGATAATCTCTTCTCCTTCAAAAGTCGACCGAGAGCTCATCTCTCACTCCTCGAGTTTATTTACACGTGTACTCACACACGTGTAACCATACCACCTTTGGTGTATTACTTCCTTTCCCGAGGAACCTTTAAACGTCATTTAATTGTATATACATTCGACCATTTTGCCACACATGGATAATCGTCCTATTTTGGAGATATTACAAGACGAGCATTATCGAGCTGTGTATGGTCCTTGTGCGGCTTTTGGAGGACCGCATGGTGAAAATAATTGTCATCTACACACGAGCGATTATGATCAAGGGTTTCATAACGACTTTTAAAATCAAGAATGTTTAAATCAAGACGATTTTCAAAATGACGGAAATTTTCAAGGTCATAATCAAACAACTTTTCAAAATCAAGGCATTTATCATTTCTTGAGTGAAGACGCTTTTAAATTTATGACCATATTAGGCATGCGAACACACGTCTTGCAAAACATTAGACCTGACGATGCTTTACCTGATGATCGCCTTCTTTGAGAGTAGATGTTGAGGATGATACACTTAATGATGACACACCTTCATCACCTTTACCTCACATGGAACCCACCGACTCTTTAACCATGGGGGACGAGCCTCTTAGCACTAATACAAACACCGATTTGGATGAATTAACCTCTTCCAGTGTTGAGAACCTTATCCCAATCCAAAGAGAGCTTGAGGGTGTTTCCAATGAACCATGTGACGAGCTTTGTATTGATACCTTTTCTCCTCATGATCACATTGAGATTTCATCACATTTTGACCTTCATGCTACTACTAGTGATTTTGGTGACTTTGATCTTGATGAATTGTTCAAAGAAAGGGATAATGAGATTCAGGAAGATTTTTTTGCAAGACTTGCCACAAATAGAGGATGATGATTGTGATTCTAGTAAGGCATCTTATGATATATCATCTGATGATTTTTCATGTCAATGATGATCTTCCTAATTTTGATGACGATGTTGCTCCTATAGAAGAAGTGGAAGATGTTCATATTCGTAAGGTTTTATCAAATGTTTATAATTTCATCTCTTCGATTGAAGCATTGAATGAAAACCATAATGATGATTCCATAGAAGAAGAACCTTTCATTGATATGTCTTCACCAGTTTTTGAGGTTGCACCTATTGCTTTTTATGATCATATCTTCCCTTTGAGTGATTCTCTCATTAATACACCTTCTTTTGAGCCTTTTATTCCCACCCTCCAACCCTTGAAGTTGGTTATTGATGAAGATCCTATACTCTTAGAGATTGATCCTTTTTCACCTAAGGCACCTTTAGAACCAAAAACCTTTGATATGGATTCTCATATGGATATTAATGCCACCATAGAGGCTTATCTTGCTCATATTGATATTGAGGTTGATGATAGTGATTCTAATTGGGAAGAAGAGATTCGTCTTAGTGAGAACATGCTTTTTGGGACCATAGAGCCTACACCTCCTTCACAAGACACTATTACTATTGATCCTCCTTTCACAATGCCTTCTATGGAAGATTCCCCACTTTTTGATGATGACGAGGAGCACCACATGGATATACTTGTTATGAATGTTTTGCTTCCTACACCTTCATTGTTTCATGATGCTTTGATATCTAAGGGGGAATCTTATGTGGTTGATACGAGTTCATCTTCTTATTTTCCCATGAAGGGAAAGGTTTTTGATCCTGGGATCGATATATTTGGGAAATATTGGTTTTCATCTACTCCACTTAAGAGTGTGATTTTGATTGATATGGGCTTCACGTATGAGCTTACTTTGTTGATGCTATGTATTTGATCCTGGTGTGATTACTATATGGGAGCTTTCTATACTGGACAAACTTGAGACACGTTGGACCGTTCCATTTATCGAGGCGGATTTTGTAAATCTTATAGTAAATGTCAACGTACTAAGTTTGAGTGTATCATGTGAGATGTGCTTCAAAGTGGATATCCTTTATTCTCCATGATGGTTTCCCCAAGGACAACCTAATTCGGGGCCGAGTCGAGCTAGAGACTTAGGGTTAAAAAAACTCACGCATTGAATAACTAGGTTAGAAAACGTAGAGTAGATCTATATAGGTTAGGTTTAATAAAAAGGTGTTATAGTAGAGTAGAAGTGGAGGGGTGGCCTTTCTTCATCTTTTGGTGTTTGTTTCAAGGGTTGCTCTCTCTCATTTCATTCTTGGAGCTTTTGGAGGACGCCCGTGTATCCGGTTCATTTTGATTAGTTTTTGCTATCGTGATATTCAACACTTGTGCTTAAAATGAATATCATTTAGTTGTCTCTTCCTTAACTTGGGTTAAACAAAGTAATCAAAGTCATAAGTGTAGGGGAGTTCACTCCAATAATCTTAAACATTGAGGACAATGTTTATATTAAGTGTAAGGGGGTCTTCTATCGAAGTGACCTTACCTAGACCATTGCCTTAACTTCATGATAACTTGGAAATTAATTTTTCAAACATTTTTCAAATTTTTGATCTACTTTGGCCTCCAAAAATATGCATTCATAATTTTTGCATTAATCATTTTTCATTTTTCATAACACATTTGCATTGTATATATTTCTTCTTTTGCTTTTCATCAAAAATATATAAAAAATAAAAATATAATAAAGGATATGGTTTAACAAATTTAGACTTATTTGACATATTAGGCCCGTCATGGATACTTTGACTCACCCCGAGTTTGCTTATCCAAGCATTCTCTAGCTTGTATCCTTAACCATGTAGACCTTTATTGGTTTATTAGGCTAAGCATCCACGAGTCTCATTATTTGAGATTTTAAACTGTGGAGAACAAGAGATGATAGAGTTTGAAATAAGTGTTAAGGGCTAGATAAACCTCATATTCATTAATTGTGGCTTTTATATCGCCTTTCGTAACCTTTACTTTCTTGTCAATGCATGTATATATGTTAATAAATAATCTATAACGGTTTTAATTTGTTTGTAGTCTCTTATGCATTTTTGACTAATCATTCGTGGTTGGTATAAGTACGTCTGAAGATTCTAAGTTAGAACATTTTATGTGTACTATACTTATGTCATGCTTAATACTTAGCGGGTGTTTTCCTTTTATTCTTTTCAACTTTCTTTGTGAGGAATAAAGAAAAATAAGAGCGGCTTATGAAAAAAATGAGTGTCTAGAAAAAAAAAGAGAAAAAGAAAAAAAGAAAGAAAAAAATAATAATACAAGACTCCCAAGAGGGGCAGTGAAGTATTAATTATAGAAGCTATTGAATTCCAATATTACTCTCACAAGGGTTGCGGGGATTTAATAGTTGCTCCAATCCAATATTACCTTGACGGGTTGCGGGATTGAAGATCCAAAGTCTCAAAAAGGCGGAGGATATAAATTATTGCGTGAGTTTTATTTTTCTTTCTTTAGCGAGTGTGTAGCTACTTATTAATGCATGACATAAGGATCTTACACATAAGGCGAATGACTTATTACTCTTAAGTCGGACTTATATCAATTGCGGGCGGTTTTTCGAGTAATGGATATGATGGTTACTTAGGATTAAAACCGTGCTTCCTTATTTTGAGATTTTACATTTCTTATGTTTCACGCTTTAAATAATGACAAATTTGCTCCCAAGCAATTTGCTCAAATAATAACTAGTCTTAGAGGCATAATAAGTGGGAGTGTAAGAGTAACACAATTAATCTATATGAATAACTCGACGCACTTTCACTTGTGGATAACAATGATCTTGTTTTTAAGCTTGGTATGGGGAAAGTGAAACTTGAGGATGATAAGTGTTCATGGTACCAAAATCCCTAATTAAAGTCTTTGATTTCTTTATGAGTTATTTCCATCATAACCATTTTAAAAAAAATCCAAAAATATATAAATAAGATTGCTTTCTTTGCATTGCATTATAAATATTCAAAATCATTCATCATGTAGTATAGTATAGTTTATTAAATCATAAAATGGCCAAGGTGGATTAATTATGAGAAAAGTGCACTCTAGAGCTTTGAAATGCTGCATTGCATGAGGCCATGGCAATGGTCAAGTGGAGGGGAGTTGATAAGTGTGACAACACTCATCAATAATGATCCAAAAACCACTTAAAACACAGCCAAATACATTATATTTAGCTTTAAAATATCAGAATTACGTGGGTATTTATGTTTTTGTGTTTTCAGGCAAACAAGATACATTTTTTAACAAACACGCGTTTTCAAGGATTTATTTGACGAAAAGACGAAGAAAAGGACTAATCAAGCTTCAAGGACCTTACTTGTCATTATTTCAAAGATCGAGGACTTAAAGTGTAACTTTCAATAAGACAAAGGATGAAAAAGAAAGTGGCTTAAAAAGCTTTTATACATATTTGAAAAAGAGTATGAAGACTAACGACCAAAAATAAAACAAATGAAAAGTTTATTAAACCTTCATATAAACTTGGTCAAAGACCAAGTTAGACTCAAGTCATAAACACTCAAAAACGTACACAAAACGTGTCTACATCTTTATCATTCGAAGAGAGAGAAAGGGAAAGATAACAGTCGCCTCTTTTCATTCCTTTCTCCATAAACCTGCAAGATCAAATCACGAGAGCTACACAAAGATTCAGACAAAACTTCAAATAGCAAAAACACTCCTTATCATTTCCTCTACATGAAGGTACCACTTAATTGGATCAAGATGAAGAAACGAAGAAATGCCCAAATTGAATCAAGAATGAAGAAAGAATCCAATCCTCATATTTTACACGTGGCATGACCGGATGTGACAAGACACATCATCACCTTCTCTTCGACGCCTATAAATATCAAGGAAGACCTCACTTCAAAGACAGTTAGCTAGGAGTAGTTTACACATAGTAGATTAGGAGTAGTTAATCTGTATAATTTCCTCACAGTCAAGTTAGTTATTCAGTTTAAGTTTCTGTTAGATTGTTAGTCTTTTGTAACTCATTACTAATTTTTTTTCCCATTAATGAGAGCTTTTAGTTTCTTTAATATCTTCTGGATTTCTGTTCATAAGTTCTTATCAGTTTATAAGCTTGTGAAAGCTTTGTTTTTTTTATTAAGAGAGTAGATTTGTTCCCTATCGAATTCAATTAAAGTCCATAAGCTCTTTCAAGCTTTAGGAATGTTGATAAGCTTGTTTTAAGTTTTCAAAGAGCTTTCAGATTTTTAAGAGTAATCTGTTCGAATTCAAAGCTTCTAGTTCTTGTTTAAGATGATTTTTGAGTAAAAAGTTCATAAGCTCATTAGAGCTGATGAGTTAATTTTCTTTCAGAATTTAGTCCTGTTATTCATCAATTTAGAGGTTAGATTTTCAATGTGCGAGTTTCATCAGTTTTTCATTTTGATTGCAAAATATTAGAGTATCAGTTGGAGTGTTTGTTGTGGTTGTTTTCATAAGCTGCTTAATAATTTTATTTAAGTTTTTTTCACGTCTGTTATATGAATTGATAAGCTTACAAAAGTTTATTAATAGATTTAGCTAACTTCTTTTTATTGCATAATGTTCATTTGAGATTGTAGCAGCAACATGTTTGTAGAAATCGCTCATAATAGATCAGTTGATATAGTTATAGATTCGAAGGACCTGTTTGGTTTTTCTTTGCTTGTTTTCGTTTGTTTTGCAGGACTAATTTGGCAGGTTAGCAGAACGGCGGTAGAGATTAGGCGTGTTCGATCTTAGCCAGCTCAGCGCTGAGCTACACCCACAAAGGAGGCTTTGATGATCTTGGTTAAGCACGATTTTAAGTTTCCTTGCATTCTCGAGTTTAAAATTCAGTTGCTACTTGCTTTTATGTGTACAAATTTGTTCAGAGATTGATTAGGCTGTGGTTTTGCATTTATTGTATTAATGGCAATAGGATTTAGAAGGATGAACTAGATAGATGTTGTTAAAAGTACAGTAGAATATAGAAGTTTAATTGATTAGGATTAAACTTGATGAGTTGTAGTATAGTGGTAAGTTTTCTTGATAAGCTTTTCATAGGTTCCTTTCATAAAACAAGTAATCTCAATACTGAAGTATTAGTTTGTTGGAGTGTAACTTGATTTCTTTAAGCTTTTACATACTGAATTTGGACCATAATTTTACATGTATGTGTTACATTAATAATCCTTTCTTGTTATATTCTTGTGCATAATAGACTTGTTGGGCTGTGATATCTTTTGGGCCTGTATAGATTAATAAAGTAGGCTGGTTTGTGTTTTAAGTGGCTTATGGGCTGATTTTGGATTCACTTTGTTTTGAGCAGATTTATTAACATGATTTTGGGCTACATTTGATCCATTTTCATAATTTGTAATTTTAATTTTTAGAGTAACTGATTTTGTAATTGAAATAGATCGTATTTTTTTAGTTTGTATTTTGAGATTAAATTGTTTTAGAGTTTTGGTATTTTGATTTGTAGTATAAAGTTGTATTTTTCATTTTATATTTTTGTGCATTTAATTGGCGTAATTGCAATATGTTTTTAGTTAGTACGTATATGTAGTATTATAGATTATTTTTTTATCTTTTTACATGTTTTGTGTGCAAGTAGCTTAAAAACCAAACAAGCTTTTATAACCAAAAATAATAAAGTCAAACTTAAGATTGTTATATCAATTCGATTAGATACCGAAAACAACGATACTAAAAATGGAAATATTATGCAGCCAAGGTACATTTTGATTCCATTTTGGCTGCACAACTTGTGGAAAAGGATAAGATGAAGAAGATTGCTATCGAGTCACAAATTGTGACTACTTCTGAAAGCAATAAGGAAGTCAGTGGTGATGAGAGTACTAATTCAAGTGTAATGATACTTGAAGAGCATGAGAGGCCAGAATATGGGGAGGAGTTGGGTTTGCAGAAGCTTAGAGAATTGAAGATGAAATTTGATTTGAATATACCTAAGATTGTTGAGCTTTTCTTTAAGTATGAATATGAAGTTTTGAGTGATCCAAATGTTTCTATGTCTGAGAAGATTTGGTGTCTTGAAGGGATTTTGAAGTTGTAGGATGATCTTAATGTACGGGAAAAGAATAAACCTACCAATATCAAACTAGAATCCAAAACAGTAAGGAGAGAATTGTATTATTTGCTGTTAAGGAATCATCAGACTGGGTGGACTTATGCAAAGTTTAAAGGTCTTAGTTTTGAACAATTGGAGTGTTTGGCTTATCCTATTTGGGATTCTTTGTGTAAGGATAGAACTTTTGGCTACTCTCAAAGGAAATACAAGAGGAAATGGAGGAACATATGAGGATTAAGAAGGCATTTATAGTTCCTAGGCCAGTGAAGAAGGGATTGCCAATTGAGTTTCCAAAGCTTGATCTATTAAATCTAAGTGAGGCTGTTTTAAGGAAGAGTATGAAGCTTTCACCATTGGAGGCTTCAAATTTTGTAGCAGTGTTGCCTCTTGACTTTAGAAACCCCATAATTAAATATGAAGAAGATGCAAGTGGTTTTGGATGATCACCAGGACTAGTGATAAGGTACACACTTTCACTTCTTTCATGTCTATGTTTGCTAGTTTTGATAGAGAATACTTGGTCGACTTATGGACGTTGATGAAGGCCAAGTATGAGACTGAAGAACCTACTTCAGTAAATGGAATACAAATCTGGTCCACATTCAAGAGAATGATTGAGCCAAATGAATCTGATCCAGTTTGGTTGGATCTGGATGCTATTAGTGGAATGACATGGCGTATTTACTCAGCTGCTGGTGTATATCATCTTAGTACATCCAAATTTTTAGAATATCTTTTGGTTGATGCTAAATATCCTATGTCACAAGATGTTTTGAAGTTGATGATATCTACACCATTGGAGGTTGATTATACCAGTGATGTTAGTAAGGATTTAGTTAGGTTTATTTATTCCCTTATTAAGAAAGAAGATCAGTTTGTAAGAATCCTCCTTGTATTTTGTTTTTATTATGAAACTTGATTACTAGAGTAGATATCAAGTTTAGGGGAAGATTGTTGGGAATAAAAAAAGCCAAGTCACTGGAATGCTGACAAGAAGAACTTAGACGCTGACAAGAGATAATGAGGCGCTGACAGCTGGAGACTTACAAGAGATATTGAAGCGCTGACAAGAAGAAGTTCAACCACTGATAGAATACTTAGTCTACACGTTTTGTACTTCTAGTAAAGATATGTTTGACATTGTATTTTATATGTTTATCTTTACCTAAAATAGTTGATACGTAGACTCTTGTACAAGGTTCCTTATTCTATAAAAGGAGGCCTTTAGGTTTTGGTTAGATATATGTTTTTCCACTTTCAGTGTACGCAAGTTTGATCATCAATCAAAGTGAAAGTTTGGGTTATCCTGATTTATGTGTTCTTGTTCTAAGTGTTAAATTCCGCATAGCACTTAGATTGTTTCATAACACAAAGTTTCTCTAAGTGTTAATCTTGATTCAATCTCGTTAACACAAAGCTAATCGATCTAAGTTTGGGATCAACATTACCAAGTGGCCAAGACTGACATCAGCAACTGAGGTTCGCAGCTTTCTAGGCTTAGCTGGTTACTACCGTAGGTTCGTATAGAACTTTTCCCGATTAGCACTGCCATTGACCAAACTGATGCGGAAAGGGGAGAAATTCGTTTGGACTGAAGAAAGAGATAAGAGATTTGAAGACCTAAAGCAGAGGCTGGTATCTGCACCGGTTCTTACTCTCCCATCTGGTATAGGTGGATTTCAAATCTACAGTGATGCTTCAGGTAAGGGACTTGGATGTGTTCTCATGCAACATGGGAAAGTGATTGCTTACATCACAGCAGCTTAAGCCTTATGAGGAGAACTACCCTACGCATGACTTGGAACTTGCAGCAGTCATGTTTGCACTGAAGATATGGAGGCACTACTTGTATGGTGAATCATGTGATATCTTCACAGATCACAAGAGTCTGAAATACATCTTCACTCAGCGTGAACTGCACATGAGGTAGAGAAGGTGGTTAGAGATGTTGAAGGATTTTGACATTAATCTGCAGTATCATCCTGGCAAGGCGAATGTAGCGGCAGATGCGCTTAGTAGAAAGTCGGGTATGATTAACGGCATTAAGATAGAGGAAGAGATTATACGAGACTTGGAGCGGCTAGATATTGAGATCATGGTACGTGGACATCGTTGCTACTGGGCTAATCTTGGAGTGGAGCCTGACTTACTCTCTTGGATCAAGGAAGCTCAGAAGGATGATGGTGAAATCTGGGCAATTATTCAGAACTTAGAGCAGCAGACGGAGTTTCGTTTAGATGACGACGGTATTTTATGGCAGGGCACTAGACTTTGTGTTCCTGGTGATCTTACACTCAGGGAAGCGTTATTGACTGAAGCTCATAGCTCCCCATTCTCCATTCATCCTGGTTCAACCAATATGTACCACGACATCAAACAGTATTTCTGGTGGAGTGGTATGAAACAGGATGTTGTTACCTATGTCTCCAAATGTCTTACCTGCCAGCAGGTTAAGATCGATCATCAACGATCTAGTGGTCTACTACAACCATTAGATATTCCAGAGTGGAAGTGGGACAAGATCACCATGGATTTTGTCATCGGACTTCCGCAGACCAAGAGGAAGCATGATGCAATTTGGCTCATCGTTGATCGACTTACCAAGTCAGCTCATTTCTTACCCATCTGTAAAGATGATCCAGTTAGCAAATTGGCTGACACATATAAGAAGGAGATCATGAGACTTCATGGTTCTCCATCCAGTATCATCTCGGACAGAGATCCTCGGTTTACTTCGCGATTTTGGAGGAGTCTACAGAAAGCTTGGGGTACCAAACTTAAGCTTAGCACGACTTTTCATCCTCAAACAGACGGAAAATCGGAGCAAACCATTCAGACATTAGAGGACATGCTTCGAGCGTGTGCCTTAGAATGGACAGGATGTTGGGACGACTACATCTGCTTAGTAGAGTTTGCATACAACAACAGTTGGCACGCCAGCATCAAGTGTGCACCGTTTGAGATGTTGTATGGCAGGAAGTGTCGCGTCCCAATCTGTTGGGATCAGGTTGGTGAGCGAACACTTGAAGTTCCGGAGATGATAGAGTTGACCAACGAGAAAGTCGCTGTAGCTAGGGAGAAACTGCAAGAAGCTCGTGCACGTCAAAAGAGTTACGCCGACAAGCATCGTAGGGATTTACATTTCAACGTGGGAGATCATGTTTTTCTTAAGGTGTCACCGGCACGTGGTGTTTGACGTTTTGGAATCAAAGGAAAACTCAGTCCTCGATTCATCGGACCGTTTGATATCATCGAGCGAGTCGGTGAAGTATCGTATCGTTTAGCGTTACCTCCGCAGCTTTCTCACGTTCATGACGTTTTCCATGTGTCTTTACTCAGAGGGTAAAGTATCATCCCTTCACATGGTTCAGTATCCACTTGAACATATTTGTGAAGATCTTACCTTCATTGAGGAACCCGAACGAGTTCTTGATCGATATGAACGAGTCATGAGGAAGAAGACGATTCCATTCGTCAAAATCCTTTGGAGGGATCATACCGAGCGGGAAGCCACTTGGGAGACAGACGAGTCTATCCGGACTTCTTACCCTCATTTCAAGTTTTGATTCGGGTATGTTCCTCTTTCAGTTACGTTATCTATAATTCGGGGACGAATTATTCTTTTTAGGGGGGAAGAGTTGTAAAACCCGTATATAAATGCCATGAACAGTACACTACGTAAACATACGAACCAATTAAAACTTTCTATTTATGTCATGAACACGTGTCACGAACATTGAATTCAGAAACTACGTACGTGTTAGTGCACGATAATTATTAAGTACTTAATAATACACGATAATTATTAAGTATAATATTTATAATCAGGAGCATTTACGAACATGATAATTATTACGTATAATAATTATAACACGACTATTAGAACACGATATATGTACGTAGTATATATAACACGAACATTTAAACGAACTAGAACGAATAATAAACACGAACGAACACGTAAATTAATTAAACATGGAAAAAGCCCGGGAGACCCTTGTGGGCCTATGGTAGCCGCGGCCAAGGCACAAAGGGGGGGGGGGGGGGCAAGCCCATTTTAGTAACTAAAGGAAACTAAAAACACAAGATTTATCATAATACAAATTTTACAGAAAAAGTAAAAACCCTAGTCCTCCTTTCTCTCCCTCTTGTCGCCCGCTACACAAGAGCACCAAGAGGTGTTGGTTGATTTTGATATTTGATTTTGGGTTAATCGTATTCGTGTTCTTAGTTCTTTTACAATCACGCATTCGGTATCACCATAACCTTCATCTTTTATTTTTACTTTTCTTTTAATTATGTTCATGTGTTTAGAATATAAAAACATAATTAAAAACATGACAATTGATCCCAGAATCAAGAAGGTTTGGGTTTTGGTGGGGTTTTGTTCGGCCGACACACGAACCGAGAGCCAAGAGGCTCTCGGTGGTCTCTTGAACACCAACAGCCGAGACCTTATGGTCTCGCTGTGGCCTTGGTGGTTCGGCCGCAAGGACAAGGGACCCCGACGCATGTCGGGGTAAGGTTTGGTTTGGGTTTGGTGTTAACCGAGACCCTACAAGGTCTCGATGTGGGTCTCGGCGCAGCAGCAAACACCACCGGCTTAAGCCAGTGGCTGTTTTGTTCGATCAGTGGGAAACGCAGCAAAGCAGGGGAACCACCGGCTTCAGCCGGTGGTGTGTTTGGTTCGACAGTGGAAAGCCGAGCCACGGCAGTGGCAACCGGCTAGACCGGGTTAGCCACTGTCGGGACGGTTTGGTTCGGTTTATGTTTTGGCTTATATTAAAAACACGGAAACGGGCACAGGATTATTTTTACAAGTTATATATTTTACGGGAATAATTAAATTAATTAAACATGATTTATAATTAATTTAATTTAAACATGGACTTAAGTTATATTTTTTTAAAAAATAATACATGTTTTAACCTAAGTATTTTACCATTTAATTTATACTATAGTTATTAATTAATTATTAAAACATTTACTTATAATTAATTAATAAATCATGACTTAGGTTATAATTAATAAATTATTAACACATGATTAACCTAAGTATTTTATATGTCTTAATTTAATTAAATCATGCTTTTATTTAATTAAATCATATAACCTATAGTTTATTAAATTACCATGACATTTATTTAATATACTATACTATTTTATTTTTTATTTTTGTAACCGTGATTTCCGACACATCGGCCGACTAATCCACGGGGTTTGAGACCACCGCCACACAGACTCAAACCAGGTAAAGCCCTCCATTTTTAGGAGGTTGGCGTGGCCACTTCAAGTTTGTTTGCACCTAGCAGGAATTGAACTTGAGATCTCACACACTTTGTAGTGATAGCCACAAATCCTTTTGCCACTAAGCCACCCAACTTATTTCTAAATATGAAAACTTTCTATTTCAGGAAACTTACTATTTTTAGAAACTTTCTATTTTTAGAAACTGGACTATTTTTGGAAACTTTCTATTTTTAGAAACTTTCTATTTTTGGAAACTTTCTATTTATGGAAACCTGCTATTTTTAGAAAGTTACTTATTATTACATAACAAGTATAGTAATACAAGAATACAAGATAATACTTAATCAGAAATACATGAAATACATGAATAATACAATATACCATTTAAAACAGTAAAATTAGACAAGAACATATAAAACAAGCTAGAACATGCTATACCCAGTAACGTACTCAGTAATCAGACAACTTATACATGTCCTTTATTTATGTATCATTAGTGAGTTCGGAGTAGGACTATTCATCCTTTCATCTTTCCTCGTTCACTGGACACAATGTACGGATTTTCTGTCCTTCAGTATGGACATCCTTTCCTTATTAGGATTCCCCGTTTGCAGCCAACTGTCTTCCCAAGTATATGTTTATATGTTTGATACTTATGTTTAATTTTAAATGCCTAAGTCATATACATGCATGACCAATGTCACCTAGTTATGGAGGTACCATAACCATAACACTAGAGGCACTAGTGTTATGACTTCCTCACGGCAGAGTGATTGCTCGTGGCGTCCCTTTTCAGTTTTGGCCTTATATTTATATTATCATGTGGGGCGTATGGGTGCATCCTAGTTACATGTTTTACAGGATTTTCATGGTGAATGCGATGTGTGCCTTGCATCCTTCACAAGGAGTTGATTCCTCTTATCCAGACTAATTAATTAGAGGCAACCCCTCTAACTACATGATGAGGTCTCCCCTCCAAGTATTCATGCACGGTGGAACCTCATGGCCTATATGGACTATTGGCTAATTAACATAGTTTTTCATATAAAAACATAAGTCTTTTCAAACTATAAAACCAGTTTTACGAACATGTTCTAGGTTATCTAGGACTTATACATTTTCGCTACTATTAGTCTTATTATGCTTATGTCGTTTCATGCTATGCTTATATATCCGTTCACTGGGCGTTATGCTCAGCCGTTTTCCTTTCATGTTCTCAAACCACAGGTACTCAAGGACGCTCGTAGACTTTGAGAGTATGTGCATACGGATGGAAGCTATCTAGCCTTCATTACTTTATGCTTTTCCATACATTACGTTACTTTATTTCTTTGGACATTGTTTAGTCATTTTCCATTTCAGTACTTATATTCATGTGTGTGAGCTTATACTTGGACTACTGATGTTTGTTTCCGGTATTTCCATTCATGGTCATTTAATGTTTTTAGACATTTACCTTGCATGCTTTGATGACACGCCATAATTACCTGTGATATTCCATTTACCAAAATGGGGTGTTACAGTTATTGTTTTGCATCACTGTTAGTACTTCTCTATAGAGATGTCTTGCTTCTTGTTATTACTCTTTAATGTCACACCTCGCGTTTCTGCCTTGGTGGGGTGTTACAGATTGGTAATCAAAGCCAAGGTTATAGAGAATTAGGTGGTTTAACCTAGACTATAACCTAGGAGTCCTGGAAGTAGTTGTGCTTTAAGGTTGAAACCGAATAGTGGCGATATTAGGATGCGAGTATATCATTTTACCATGTTTTGCAATGTCCTCCAAAGACTCGCCCTGTCTTTGTTTCACTCTTGCGAGCGAGACCGGGTTTTTGGCGCACTTCTTTCGTTGCATATAGTTTCTCATGAAAGCCTTTCGCAGGTCTTCGAACCCGTCGATGCTTCGACGTGAAAGCTTTTCGAACCAAGGCCTTGCGTTGCCAATCAATGTTGAATTGAACATATGGCACCACATGGTTTCTGGCCAGCGCTCAATTCCAACTTGTGACTCGCAGACCTTCAGATGGTCATTCGAGTCACCTGTTCCGTCATAAGTTTTGACGTTGGATGGCATCCGCCACTTTTTGTCCTCCGAGTAATTTCGAATGCCGCTTGTGACATCGACTTTTTTACGGCACCATGGAAAAGATAGATCTTCGCCGTTGCGCCTACGGGATTCTAGAGATGACTTCGAGTAGTTCGTGTCGTAGTTTGAGGAATCTTACGGGGAGGAGTCATACCTCCTGCGACGCCTAGGGCGATGGCCGTCTGAGTCAGAGCTAGATGAGTCATGGCTCGGGGATCGTCTCCCACTCTTGGATCGGTCACGACGTTTCTTTTGAGACCGTCGATTTTGAGGATCCGTAGTTTCGCTCCTTCTTTTCTGGGGGTCACCCAGCCTTTCAAGGGCGCTCGTGCGCTGACTGTCATCCGCAGGGGTCTCTCGAGCTCCGTGCTCTCTTGACCCTCCCGAGTAGTCGAGTAGTCAGAAGCTTGTTGCTCCTCTTCTAGATCGTTGATAATTTGGTCTCTGATTCGTTCGAAAACATTGCGCGTCTCAGCTTGCCCCTCAGTTCGGTGTCTTCTTTTTCACCTAGGGGGACGCTATGGCGAACCTCCTTGTGCGGAGTCAGTTGAGCCGAGATTGTAGGCTTCCTCTTTGATCGGCCCTTATCCTCGCAGTGATAAGTGGGATGAGAGCTTCGATGTTCCGAGTAACGTAATCTTCGATGTTTCCTTCATTCACGGGGATGATTGTGCATCCCATGTCTCCGCCTTAGGCTGTCGTCGAGCCTCCTTTTGAGGCGGTGGTGGTAGCAACCCTTGTTCAGGAAGTCACACGGGCAGCATCGACGCACGGCGGGGGGGGGGGGGGGGGGGGGGGGGGGGGTTACGATTGGCGAGTTAGCTCCACGTGGGGATTGGTTTGTTGTCTTCCGGTTGTTCTAAGAGTCGACTGAGTAGAGACAATGAGCGCCTCGTTCGATTGCGTTTTCTTGCCAATCGCATTCCGATTGCCACGAAACGCTCCCATTTTAGTCATGTTTCAAGAGAGTAGTGTAGGGTCCCACAGATGGCGCCAACTTGTTGATACAAAAGTTGGATGGACCATGTCTGACCCGAATTAGGTGTAATTCGGGTATTGGGACTCTGGTTTTTGCACCAAGTGAACTTGTGATGAAGACCCTGCACACTAGGCTTACCGTGGGATTGTCTCCCACGATTAGACTCCGGTGTGGGAGTAAGTAATCGGTAAGGGTTTAGAGATTGTGTGAATCGTACCTTCTGTGGAACCTAGGGGTTCCTTATATAGCCGGTGAAACCCTAGTTGAGCTTACTGAATCTTGCGGCCTAAACAAAAGATAATTACCATATCCACTGCGATCCCTGACATCTAAATAAGGAGAGTGTATATCCTCTTGACTTAGGTAAATTATAATCCTAGTTAGACTATGATTCTATCTGACACTGACCGCGTACAACCAGAGTGTTGCTTACATGAAACCGCGTGCGATAACCGCCTCTTGGTCCCCATGAGCCCAAGACACTGTATGTGCAACCCATTAGTACAAGATTGGACACGGGTAGTATCTGTGGATCGGGCTTATGGCCCAACTAGAGACTATACAATAGCCATTCATGGTAAACCTGTTAGTGCAGATTATTATGTCCTTCCAGTTGCAGCATGCCCGTTGTGTTGGATGTACAATGGCTAGAAACTCTTGGGCCTATCACTGTGGGCTACAAGCAACTTACCATATTGTTTGAGCTTGCAGGACTTTTTAAACTCATTTGAACATGTAATGTTTTGCCTTGCCTATATTATTTTATTCAACCTTATGATAAAGGTCCAATACAACTCACAAATTTAAGTGCGACGAAATCAACGCATCTGTTGACGTCCCGCACATTGTTTCCAAAAATTAAAAGAAAAGAAGAGGATAAATAAATTGAAATAATGATATCAACATTTTTCAGTGTCTGGTTGGAAAGGGTGAGCTAAATATATACCACATATAAACATATAGCCATCTGGCATAACATTCTTCAGAACAAAAACCAATAATAAATGGACACGCTATACATTGAAAATCAAACTCAGAAATATACATGCACTCTGCCACGAGTTTCTAACTCAAACTTTCTTACCTAGACTACAACTAACCATTCAAAGGAACTATAAAAAGTGCGAAGACGATTACAAAAAGATCCAAGAGAACCCCATTGCAGCCTGCACATCCACATTACTACTCATATGAGAAAATAAATACCGACTTCCAATCCATGCACTCACAGTCTAGGTCGTATCCAGTAAAAAATGGTTTTTCAGCAGTGGACATAATGGTAGGGTCAGGCAACGAATCCAAACAGATTCTTATAAACACCGGAAAAATGGTTTTTCAGCAGTGGACATAGGTCAGGCAACGAATCCAAACAGATTCTTATAAACAACGGAAATTTTATATTTTTTGTTGGGTTGCCCGCAAAGACTTTCCAATTGTAAAAAAAAGTATTACATCTCTGCCAAAAAAAAACTATATTTGTGATGAATCTGCATTTGTGACTCAAAGTAATGATTTTCCAGTGACGAAAGAGTAACTACGACAAATATATATAACCAGTATATATACTCAAGGGGCAAAATATACGCACCAGGGTATACCGTCTCTGATGTTGGTAGTGCAGGCAATGACATCTCTGCCAAAAATTAGCAATAAAGATTACAATATAATAATGTTACATGTAAATTATCCCGAACAATCAACTAGAAAACAGAAATGAAACCCTATCATGTTACAGTACTTTGCAATAAAGCTAAGACCAAATATTTACAATGTCTCGCATATTAGAAAATGTACAGCTATTTGAAATTTTTTATGGAAGACTTTAGTTCAGAAGTAAGCAGAACGGTTCTCATCTTTTTTCTTAAGGGTTATATCATTTAACTTTGCTTTTTATCCCTAACAAGTCAAACTGGTTATATAAAAATATAGCTAAAGAGGAAGTGGGTCGAACGGGCCTAAAGGTACGCCAGAAGTGTAATGTTCAACACAAAAAAAAAATTAAATCACTGAAATCAAAAGATTATAAGTAAACTTGAAAACAAATACTACTAACTAATAACTAGATTATTACATTTTAGACCAAAAAAAGGGTGAAAGCTAGAAATAAGCAAAATATTTTTCCAAATTAACCGAGTTACGCAACTTATGTCAAAAATTGTCTAAGTGAACAAGCTCGCTAACTTTTCAAGTGAATTGACTAAAAAATCCTTGTGTACAATTTAAGATTTTCAAATTTCCATCATCCCCATCACTAAATCCACCATTACCTTCACCATCATTTCCAGATTTTTCAATAACTTAAAAAAAACCCATTAAAATTCATATCATCCCATCAATAAATCATCTATCCAAACTCTATGCAAAACATCAAACCATCAATGTACCTTAATCCCTCCATTAACCGTCAAATCATTTCTTTAATAACAGCCTCTCATTGTCTATATGGTTTCTTTAGGACTTAACTCAATGGGGTCCATAAAATATGTTTATGTACTCAGTTACGACTCATGAGAGTCAACTCGACTCATAAGAGTCTGTGAATGACTCGTAAACGTCAAAGTCAGTTAAGAGTCAAGGTCTCAAGTCACGTTTTAGGGGTTCACTGACTCTTAAATCAAGAATCGTTTCATAAATCCTCGTTTTATCCATTTGGGGAAAAGTTTGATTTACTGATTTAAGAGTCAAATCGATTTACGCTTTATATTCATGGAAGAGCAACAAAACAGCATGCACCACTCAAGATACTTGCACCAGAAGTATTTCTGAAATCTAAACTGTAACTGAAGTCAATATGTATGACAAGGTTTTATAATGAAAAGGGAAATACCATAAAACTTTTCCCTTTAATTTAGAATTAGACGTAACTGGTTTCTTGATTTACCGGTTTGGGTTTAAATCATGATTTATATTTGATTTGATTGTAGTTTGATGGGTGTATAGAAATCGGGTGGCTGGAATCTTAATTTACAGAGGCGCCGGTGATGGTTGCCGGAATCTGGAAAGATTATGAATCTAAACTTTAATTAAAAAATAAATGAAAATTCAAGAACAAATTTAAAGGGGAAGAACACAAGGGTTATTTTAGTCAATTCACTTGAAAAGTTAGCGAGCATGACAATTTTTGAAATAAGTTGCTTAGCTCGCTTAATTTAGAGAAATATGTTGGGTATCTTTAGCTTTCGCCCATAAAAATTGCGAATTTTAGACAAAACATTGTACAGACAACCAGACTTGTTTCGACCAATACCAAACAATGTGCTACGACCCGTTACCCAACCCACCAAACCCGTACCATATATATGTCCAAAGAAAATTCACGATCTTAGTGAATTACCAGGAGCGCACAGAGAGAAAGATGTCATAGATGATGATGAAGGCCATGGAGCAGCAATATTGTCACTCAAGTCGCATGTAAAGCTAAAACCACTTGAATTGTCATACACCACATCTGCTGGCAGGCTTCTAAGTAGACAGCCTGCACGTTTTATAAATCCTACATCAATGACATGAGCCAAGACATTCTCTCTCTAGATGGAAATATAATATCTTGAACTATGGTGAAGTATTTTAAAATAGTCAAATTTTGCAATATGGACGCAGTTGACCTTTTGTTGTATAAAATTATCATAAAAAGTACTTATGTTTCACTTCTTGAACTATAAAGTGGGTATTTTGATAAAACAAAAAAAAATTAATATAATGGAAAGAACAAATAGCCAAAAAAAAAAATCATAAGGAAGGTCACCTTGATCTTCTCCATAAGCTGCTTCCTCGTCAAAAATCATAGACACGTATGCAAAAAATACACGATCAGAAAAGTCCATGAGAAATAAAACCACCAAATACAAATAGAAATATATTTACCTTGGAGGCTAAAATCCTTCAAGTCGACATCACAAAGCTCATAAACATCAGTCAGTACTCCACCTTTTCGTAGCATAGACCCCAAAAATGATGCACAAAGTATTGCTTGTCTGTTGGTAATTAACATTTGCCTCTGTACTCCCCCAATGTAAGAATTCAATGAACTGCAACATGAAGGACTAGAGGCAGACACATTTCGACAAGCTTTTATTACCTCAACTGGTTGCTTAAATTCCAAAGGGCAAACTGCATCGCAAACTTACGGGTTTATATATAATCCAGGTACATATAATATAACATTTAAAAGAATATGACCTTAACAATTATCACTATATTTAAACGTAAATCTGGGGCTACTACCTTTGTTAACTTTACACGCAGATAATATTCTAAAGGAAGAATCTGCAGCCTCTGATGGAAGTTTTCGTGAAAGCCAAGAATATACAACCCCTTTGCAATCATTTAGCACATCATTTTGAGTAGATAAGCCCGTGTACGTATTTTCCCCAACTAATGACTGTGATGACGAAATTTTAAACGCAGCCTCCATAATTGCTGGTTGACAAACTGATCTGCAGCACTCCTTCAGAGGATCTATTACGCTACAAGCATCCAATAATTTGCTCGTGTTTACCATTTTCTCAAACGTGTTTATATCCTTGACAGGACAAGATTGACCCGTTAAATTTGATGGTTTAAAAGAACACATAGCAGGTACTGAGCCATTTGCACCTCTACTCGCCAAAACTTCCACAATATCTGAGAAACAATCATCAGCAGTGGTATTTTGTAGAACTAAACTATCTGAGTCTTTAGTGTAGTGTCCCTGAAATATATGAAGTGAGCTACCAAACTGTGGGCAACATATAACATTTCCTACAAGTGGTGCTATGAGTTGAGAACAATCAGATGCTGTTTTGTCCATGATATTTGTAATGGAAGAGAAATTGAATGGGCATCTACCCGTTAAGACTGGTTTGTATGTTTTTGGAATGGAGGGATACATTGGAGGTAAGTTCTTCCCTGGAAAGGGGTAAGTCGGTAAAACTGAAGGTGATATTTCTATGGGCTGGAAAATTCCAGAACTAGGAAGGCTAACAAATTGAGAAGCTGGAGGCAGCTTCTCAGCAGCTACATTTAGGAATTTGGTTATCCAGAAAGCGAGCAGAAAGATGTGAACACAGAACGAACCTGCAAATAGACAACAATAAGCTTAAGCATTTGTATGTAGTATTTTTTATACAGCAAGGCATAATGACATACTTCCTTCGTCCTAAAATTATTGTTCACAGACAACGATCACATAGTTTGAATAAAAATTCAATAATTACACTGTGGCAACAATTTTATTTTATTTTTACCATCTAAGAGTGTTTTAATTGGTATAGCTGTGGACAATTATTTTTGGGCATACCAAAACAGAAAGTTGGTGAGAATTTTGGGGCGGAGGGAGTATTATGTAATACAAAGCTCAATTATTAAAGAAAATACCCTTGAGAAGTGTGGCAGCCTTGATACAATTCATGATGGCTCAGTCACCCTTTTGGCAACATGTATACTGGAGAAACGTTATATCACTGTCAACAGAAAATCCAAATACAATTCAGAGACAAGAAACAATACCAGCAACAAGTTCAAAATTTAAATGCAAGTTGAAACTGGATCAAGAAAATAACCAAAGTCGTCATATGGGCAATGATTCATCAAGAAATACAATTGCAGTGAAAAACAAGATGGTCATTATGCAGCTAACTCTAGAATAATTGTTAAATCAAAAGAAATAACTTCTTTTCTTGGTGTTTTGCACCGGTTATCCATATCTTTTCTTGTTTTTCTAATACTGAAAAGAGATTTAACTGCAACTCTACACTTTCCATATCTTCTCATTATTACCATCGCGAGCAAAATAATAAACGGTTATCCAGCAAGTATTTTTCCAACAATTATCAAATGTCATAGATTCAATAACACTAACAAATCAATCTTTATAAATGTTTGTGACAAAATGATTCCAATTCCAGTATGTAAATGTATAATATACAGATAGTGACTTTTGAAGGTCTACAAATAAGCCATATTTCATCATTGCGTTTATGCACAAAAAGCCCGTATCTCTGGATGAGAGAGTAATAGTTAGCAATCTGAATGTCTCAAAGATAATATCAAACTTCGAACCGTAGTCCAATGTAGTAAACTATTATGTTAGTATCTAATTATGAAAAATGAATCTTATCTAGTTAGGAGACGTTATGATAAGCATTACTAGATCAGCATCACAAAGCAGAGCTAGACGATTGAGTGACCTTATGGTGCTTAACCACCTAAGCAATTAAGCCGAGCCTTAAGCTGTGTATTTATGTATACAAAAGCAAATTATCATTGTTACTAGACTCACGTGAACACATAAGATCAAAACATTGAAATTAAATACATCTTGTACAATAACACCGGTTGGCTGAAATGTAAAAGTATGATAATCAAGACCTAATAATTTGTGTAGGGGAACCAATCCTATACTCCTTCCATCTCAAAAACACAGTTATGATTATTACTTTCTAGACAGTTTACCTTTAATTGATGAATTAATTCCTAAGCTAAGGGTAATATGGTAAAGTCTATATCTACTTTTTTGGGTGGCTTATTTTGAGACTTATATAAGTTCAAAATAAGCCTGAAATTTGAGACTTATAAATATAAGCCGAAATAAAATAAAAAACTCATAGCCCACATATCAGCCGAAACAAAATCTACTTTTGGCAGTGGACAATTAATTTGGAACAACGGAACATAAGGTAGTAAAAAACAGCTTCCTAAGTATCTGTATATAAAGTATGAGCTACTACTACTTGATCCAACAAACATAATTAAAAAGAAAAACAAACTCATACCTAAAACTATTGACTGTGATCTGACGACTATAGTCAAGATCCTTTTTTGTCATTTATATATCAAAAAACAAACACCTTTCAAAGCATTTCAGCTTAAAAACCCTAATCAAACTTGTTCAAGTATGCTGTCTGTGTGTGTGTGGAAAGGTGCAGAAGAAAAAGGTGAATGGTGATGATTGGTTGGTTGGGTAGTTTGTTTATTACTATTATTAGACTAAATTGCAAAAATGGTCCTTGTGGTTTGGCAAATTGTACAACAACAATAACCCAAATCTCGAAAGAGTAGTGTATGGGAAAATGAGATGTAGACTGATCACACATTTACCTTTAAAAAAATCTCAGGGCAAAGAGACTGTTTCCAGATAGATCTTCGGCTAAGAAAAAGAAGAAGAAAAGCGACAAAGCACCAATTTATTTATTTAATATAATTGTTTTAAAAAATAAAAAATAAAGAAATTTAAAACAACTGAAAGCAAGATAGAGAGAAGGGTACAAGGTCGAGAAAAATAAGGCGTGTTGGGAATAAAATGACCAAGTCCCTAGCGGCTGACAAGTGAAGTTCTAGACGCTCACAAGTATTATTCTATCCGCTGTCAAGCATGATGTAGCCGCTGACAAGAAGCCACTGAATATAAGACTCCCACCCACTGTGGGATTGCATGGAATGCATGGAGCAACTTGTTTTGTTTATTTAGGAAGATATGTACGAATAAGTTTATTTACTATATTTATGTATATCTTCTAATTATAGTTGATCTTAGCTTACTGTACAAGGCCCCTTATTGTATAAAAGGAGACCTTAGGGTTAGACGTTCGACACGCTTTCATACTCTGTTCACCGTTCTGATTATTAATCGATTGAAAGTTTGGTATACGTGCTTTGTTACTTTGTTCTTTGTTCTAAGTATTAGATTTCGCATAATACTTAGATTGTTGAATACACAAAGTTTATCTACGTATTATACTTGATTTATCTCGATAATACAAAGTGAATCGATCTAAGTTTGGGATCAACAAGTGGTATCTGAGCTTGTTGAAGAACTTTGATCAAAAGAACAAAACCCTAATCGCACAAAACCCTAATCGCACAAAACCCTAATCACAAAAATCACAATCCTTAACCATGTCAAACCTATCTGAAAAATCATCAACCTACTCATCCTACTAGAAACATCAAACTTCCAATTCTTGACCCTAACAACTTTGAATTATGAGAATTATGAATTAAGCAATACCTCCAAGTTGATCACTACATCCTCTGGGAGATCATTAACTTTGGAAACTCCTACGATCAAGCTCAAAAGATCAAAGATGCTTAAGCACAGAGACTTAAGAATAAAGTTGATGGTAAAGAAGAAACTGAAAGTTCTAATGCACAAGATAGAAGAGCTACTTCTGTTGATGAAATTGTTACAAGAAGGAATGACATGAAGGCACTCATTTGTCTTCAATTGGCTCTTGGCCAAAAGGAGCAATTTAAGTTCAGAAAATATGAGACTGCTAAAGAGCTATGGGAAGCAATCAAGAACACTTTGGGTGGCAATGAAAATACTACCAAGGAAAGGAGAAATAAACTGGTTAAGGATTTTACTACCTTCAAAGCACTTCCTAATGAGAAGCTCGGTGAAGTCAGAAGTCGACTACCAAATCTTACTAGTAAGTTGGATTTTATGGGAATAGAGATTGATGATGAAGACATTAACTCTACATTTCTAAGCAGTCTTGGTGAAGCTTGGTATGTACAAACTAATGCATTATTATGCACTAAGAGTCACAAGAACACTACACTTTCTGACATTCACAATTAGTTGAAGACTATTAAATCTAAAGTCTTGAAAAGGAATGGAAGTTCATCTAGCTCAAGCTCTAGAAACATGGCGTTTGTCTCCAACAGTGGATATGAATGCTCTGACAATAGGTCCATATCCCGTGACAGTGGGTTAAACTATGTATCCACTGACACATCTTTCCTGTCATCTCCAAGTGTCAAACCTGCTGGAATTGATTTGGACACTGTTTGTGCTTACATTGCTTCTTTGCCTCATGGTTCTCAAGTCATGTATGAGGATCTTGAGCAAATTAGTGATATTGATCTTGAGGAGATGGATATCAAATAGAATATGGCACTTAGTAGCATAAGGGCCAACATATTCTACAAGAAATTTGGCAAGAAGCTTACATTCAGTAGAGGAGAGTCTGTTGGTTTTGACAAGTCCACAGTTTAATGTTTCAACTGTCATAGAATGAGACACTTCAAAACGGAGTGCAGATCACCGCTTAGGAATGATAGAGGAAATGATTCAAAAAGGATTGTTAAGATAGAGGATGTTGATTCAAAGGCCATGGTAGCCATGTAGAATATTGATGGAGTTGGATGGGATTGGAGCTTCATGGGATAAGAGATTGAGCAAAATCAATCATTGTTGGCTAAGGAAGAGGAGCATGTTCAGTTTGCTCTTATGGCAAAATCTTCCTCGTCTTGTTCATCTGATAATGAGGTACACAATTATGCTTTTTGTAGTAAGGGTTGTAGGAAAAACACTGAAAGTCTTAAAGCTGATGTTTTATCCTTAAATGATAAACTATCAAATATGGAGGCTAATTTAAGAAATTAGAAAAGAGGTATTGGACAATCTGATGATGTTGTTGTTGAGTATAGAAAATGGAATTTGACCTTTAGTATAAAATTAAAATCCTGGAAAGAGATCTAAGACTTAGTAATGAGCCTAATGCTAGTTTAATTGAGTCTAAAGTAGTATTACAAGCTAAATTAGATGAGGCCACTAAGTCTAAGGAAACATGGATTTTAAAATTGAAAAGTTTGAAAAGGCTAGTGGAATACTGGATAAGTGTGTGAGTGAGCAAGGCAATCCCAAAGACATGTCTGGGATTGGTATGCAAGCCAAAGAATATGTTGTTGTTCCTCCTCCTCCTGGTGACTTCTGTGGGGTTTCTATGAGAAAAGACTAGTCTGGAACTGGTATACCAGAATTCCAAGAAAAGACTTTTACTCCTGAACCAATTGTGGTTGACCCCGTTATGGAGTATGAGAGGAAGAAAACTGATTTGGAACAGTGGAAGGCTGCAAATCCCTTTCTCTTTGTTAAGGGAGGATTGTTGAGTGATTATTGCGAGTTCACGTTCTATATTATTACGAGTTCACGTTCTAAGATTATTGTGAGTTCACGTTCTAAGATTCTTGTGAGTTCACGTTCTAAGATTATTGCGAGATCACGTTCTAAGATTATTGCGAGTTCACGTTCTAATATTATTACGAGTTCAGCACTTTTCGAATATTGCAAGTTCAGTTCTTTTATCAATATTACGAATTGGAGTTAATTCTTTATTGCGAGTTGAGGCTTTGTTTTCATATTGCGAGTTGGGGTCTTTGTAATATTGCGAGTTGAGGTCTTTGTAATATTGCGAGTTGAGGACTTAGACATATTGCAACTTGAGCAACACTATTCCGAAATCAACATTCAAAATCATAACTTTCAATATTCTGAAATTCTAAAAAACATGAATTAGAAAATTTTCGTGAGTTATTTGGTCTAGGCGATTTTGGTTTTTCAAGAAGACATAATTAAAGGATTTAATCATAACACATCTACTTAAGATCCGAATTCACTTCATCATTTCACAGATCATTGAGATGGATTATACTACAGAGTATCGTGTCACAAATAACAACATCATGGTGACGGGTAACAAAGAAAGACCACCAATGCTTGTATCCGATCGATATGCACAATGGCAATCATGTTTTCTTCGATATCTTGATACAAGACAAAATGGTGATATTCTACGACCTTGCATCAAATAAGGGCCTTATACTCTCACCTAAATTACCATTCCTGCAACCCAGCAACCGACACTACGCCACGTGTCGAAAAAAAGACTCTTAAAGAAACATATGAGCATACTACAAAAGATAACCGTGCTTGGATTGATGCAGAGAAGGAAGCAATCTATATTATTCTAAGTGGGATTGGGGATGATATTTACTCAACGGTCGATGCATGTTCTACTACAAAAGAAATGTGGACGGCCATTGAACGCTTGCAACAAGGAGAATCGCTCAACAAGCAAGATGTCAAAACAAACTTGTTCTGGAACTTTGGCAAGTTTACTTCAGTAGATGGGGAATCATTTGATCCATATTACTCCATATTCTACAAAATGATGAATGACATGACACATAACAACTTGGAAGTCTCCACCATGCAAGTCAACGTTCAATTCCTACAACAACTTCAACCAGAGTAGACACGTGTTTGTCACATTGGTGAAACAACAGAAAAAGTTAGACGAGGTCAATTATCATACGCTCTTTGACATTTTGAAACAATTTCAGAATGAGGCAAATGAACTTCGAGTTGAACGGGTAGCAAAGACTGCTAATCTACTTGCTTTGGTGTCTACCACTCAACATTACCAAGATCATCGCTCTTGTGCTCCAAAGTAATACTCTACTCAATCATCATCACTGAGATACTCCAATGCATCCAAGACATCTGCTCCCACAAGATCAAAAGTTAAAGAGACTAGAGCACCATCACAACCATCTGAGCACTCATCCGAAGAAGATAGTGATGAAGAACAAGCTCAGAAGGATAGGGAAATGAAGCAACAAATTGCTTTCATCATGAAGTCTTACAAGAAGATTTACAAACCCACCAACAACAACCTACGAACTTCATCTAACACACAGAACAGATTTGTTGAGATCCCTCTAAGGTATGATACACGTAGGTGTGGGGAGAGTCCTTCAAGGTATGATCGACGCAATCTAACGCATGTTGAGCGTTCTGCATGATATGATCGACAAACTGCTACGTATGATAATCAGAAGGTTGCTACTGTTGCTAGGAATAGGTAAATGGTTGCTACTCAAGTGGTTCATCAAAGTGGGATTCAGTGTTTTAACTGAAAAGGTTATGGGCATATGGCAAAGGAATTGCAGGCAGCCAAAACGAGTTAAGGATTATGCATATCGTAAGGAGAAAATATTGTTATGCAAGAAGATGGATGCAGAGGTTAAATTGTCGGCTGAGGAAGGAGAAATGTTTGACGACGCTGATGATGAACTCTGACCAAGAACTCGAAGCACATTACTCTTACATGGAAAAGATTGAAAAGGTCCTTAAAGTCACTAAAGATGACAATGGTCCTATCTTTGATACCGAGCCAATTGATAAGCTACAAAGTGATGAGGATTATAATGTGTTTGTTGATACTCATAAGCATAGTGAGCTACCAACAACCATTACTGACACATGTATGATGGAAACGATTGATAACAATCCCACACCCGATTCATCAACATGTGAAATAATGAGTCTGAGGATGATCAACATGCAAATGATTATGATGACGAGGAGCGTGTCGCGCTTGCTAATTTAATTGCCACTTTACAAAATGATGTTAAAGAAACTAGAAAGAGTCAAAATCATTTAAAGAAGACAAATGCAACACTCACTCAAAACTTTGAAAAAAGCAAAGCTACGGTTATAAAATCTAGTGAGCTTTTTGCAAGTTGTAGAGCTGAGCTTCTTAAAAAAGACAAAGAGCTTGCGGGGTACAAAGGGCGTGTCATTCATACTGAAAATGATGTTTTTGAAAATAAATAAAATGAGACTCTTAAGCTTTTAGAACAAGAGAAACGTAATTATAACACATCTTTAAGTACTGAACGACATAAAACGTATCTTGCTACCACTAAAGTGAATGATCTAACTCAAAAGATTGGTTTTCTTCAAGAGGATAAAACTAAACTTGTCACTGAGAAAACGAAAGAGGTTGAAAACTTGCAAAAAGAGTTCAAAACTAAACAAGCTAAAGACATTGACAAAGTCGTGGAACTTGAAACTCAAATTGATTGTTATAAGAGAATTGTTTATAAAACTAATCAATCTATTCAAGCCATGAGAATGTTGGCACCTTGTTCGTTTTTCAAGGGTAAAGCTAGTTTTGATAGTCCTAAGTACCTCGAGAAAGCTCAATCTAAAAACCATCGCCTATATCTTGAAGAGTCCCAATGGACCGATCTTTATTGTCTTGTTATTAGGCCCGATTGTGAAGAGTCACTCATTTTTGAAGAGGATAATAGATCACCGGTAAATAAAGACTTTGTTAAACCATTAATTATGCCTATGAAAATATTCTTTATGAAATTCTCAAACCGCAAAAACAGAAGTCTCGTGAGCAATTGTTTTTTGAATGTGAACAAAGAAGAATAAAATGAAGACAAAATTTTGCCACTAAGAAAAGAAATGTTTCAAAATATATTGGGTACTTTCCGTATCAAGCTTCTATAAGCAAGAGTAAGAAAGCACTTAGTATTCTTCAACAAAACAATGAAAACATAAGACTGGAAACAACGTGAACGACTTAAAGGCAATAAAGAAATTCCTCACGATATAACTATGCTTGTGAAAACTATTTTGATTCCGCTTGCGGATAAAACAAAGAAAACTGCTTTAGAATTTGAAACATTAATTCAGCAAGAAATGTTTGACAATTTGAAATATGTGGAATCTCTTGAAAAAGAAATTGACGACCATCAACCTGATAGAGACGGGTTTTCAATAGCATATGATCTACTCTTACAAGAAGGTCTCTCCAAATATATTATGTATGTTTATGTTACATCTTGTGCTGATATAAATGAATATTCTGATGCTGCATGAAAATATCTTGATAAGGTCAAAGAGTGTCAATGTTTTGAAACTGAGCTTTCGAAAAAAATTAATCAAAAAGACTTTACGTTAATTCAACATCGATGTGATTTTCTTCAAATACATTGTCACTCTTTTGAACTTACTTTACAAAACAAAATTGGAAGCTTTTAAAATGATACACCTTTGGAAGTAAAATTATCTGAGTTATGTTGATTATTAAACAAAAAAAGTCTTGACATTACGGATTTGAAAGCTTAGTTACAAGAAAAGGACATCACGATAGAAGAGTTGAAGAAACTCATTGCTAAGATGGGCAGGAAAATTATGGAACCTAGAGTTGTGAAACCCGTTGGTAGACAACCCAATGCGTACAAAGTGACTAATAAGTGTGTAAACACTTATCCTTTTACCACTTGAAACAATGAAAAACCAAACCAAAACGTGTATTTAATGTCTTAAAAGTCGGAATTACACGTGGTTTTGTGTTTTTATGTGAAATAGGTACAAAAGATCATAAAAGAAGAAAACACGGGATTTCACGGTTATTTATTGAAGAAAAGTCAAGGAAAAGGACAAAGTCAAAGTCAAAGGACCAAAGTGCAAAATTTCCAAAGTTCAAAGACCTAAGTAGAAGATCTATTGAAGATAAGGACCAAATGTGTAAAAGTTTGAAAGAGCAAGGACTTAAAATGAAGATTTATTGAAGACATGTGCTAAAGATAAAGGGTTACAAAGTTGAGGGACTAGAATTACCAAAACTCCAAAGTCTAATGGACTGAAATGGAAATTATTATGCCTTGTAAAAGTTTTGGAAGATTTATTACTAGTTGCAAGAAATTACAAACCAAAGGGGTCGAATTTGCCAAAAGTTATAATAAGTGGCTGGTCAAACTCAGTCAAACTAAGTAAATAAGTAATAAAAATGGAGGGAAATTTTACTGTTCACCCTCCTCCTCCCTTTTAAAAAGAGGGGTTTTACCTTGAATGAAAAACAACCTAATTAAATCATATTACTCCACTTCCAACACACCAATAACTAAATCCCATGTGCCCCAAGGCCACATCATCAACTACCACGCTGGCGATCCAAGCCTCCAAAGGAAAGAAACACACTTTTCAAGAGAATTTACACTAAAGTCAATGCAAAAGAAACACATAATATGTCACGTCATTTGCCACATTGGCAATCTGTGGGATGACATAGAAAGTAAGAACAAGATCCAACGGCCACTATCCTTGCTTCATAATTAAGCATCATCCAAGGGCTCTCCTCAAAACCCTTGGAGAGAGAAACTTCAGCTGAAGGAACTTCTAGAATGCTAGGCTTTCCCTATAAATAGGACTTTTATTCTCCTAGAAACAGTGTAATTTTCCTTAGTCTAAACTCTATCATTTTTATTTTTATGTAATGTTCTCTTTTAATATAATGAATTCAGTTTAATAAAAGTTCTTATTTCCAATTTTACTTCATGTTATTTACTTTCTGCTTTTGAATCTCATACCTCTTTTATTTTCTGTTTCAATCTGTCACTAAGCTATAAGCTCCTATAAGCCGTTTTACAAATTCATCATCATCTTCACATAAGCTTGTAAAAGCCTATATGAGGTTTTGTTTTTTAAATACTAAGGGAAATTGCTCAATACTATAAATAAGCTCTAGGAATGTTGAAGGTTGTCTCACTCATTATGTGGAGAGAACAATGGGTTAAATAAGCTTTGTATAAGCTTAATAAGTTGATTAGATAAGGGTTGAAGACACATGCCTTGTGCAAAAGCCACTTTGGATAGGAGCTTGAGCTAAAAGGTGTTTGAACTCTTTACTTTTCCTCTCAAAATTTAGTTAAAATTATTAGCTTGTCAATTCTGCTTATATTTGGCTTATGTGCTTATTCTGAGTAATCTCTCTGCTTAGTAATTGATGTAGATTTTATTTAGTAGTTTAATTTTGTTACTTGAAATTTTCTGTCATAAAACATAAAATACAAAAATATTTGGTGATTTTCTTAATTAATCTTTCGCTCAGTTTTCATTACTTATAATCTGGTCATATAAGTCTAGATTTAGGTGTTAATCTTTTATAAGTTTAGTATAAGTCACTAGAAACCAGATTTACAAGCTTATACCCCTTTTCTGTCTGATAAGGGGTGTTTGTTTAAGCTGATAGTAGTAGATGTTTGTGTAGCTGCAAGCTTGAGTTTGTTTGCATCTCATTTAGTTGCCTCATACTAGGATAAATCAAGCCTTAAAAGTCAGTCCTCAAAGTCAAAGAGGCAAATGGTCATAAAAAGGTTTGGGTTTAGTTCTGGCACAATTATTGCTGAACTGCCCTCTTTACTACTTCATAAGTCTTTTGTTACTCAGAGCTAGGGTTTGATTAATTGTTTTCTGGATAGCTTATCGGTAACATAACAAGTTTCTAGTTGTCAAGTTATAATCATAGATTTTCCCTTGAATCTGCTTGTTCATGCTTTTTATATACTGTCCAAATTATTGCTTTTCAAAGTAGCTTATTTAAAGATTTGTGGCTTAATTTCTTTTGCAAAGTAGCTTATATTCACCTTAGAAGTAAGACTAGGAGTTTTTCAAGATTTGTCCAAAAAGTCAAACTTGGTCAACAGCTTATTAATAAGCTAATTTTTGGATTTGAGTGTTTCTAGCTTATTCAGTGAAAGAATTTCAAAACCATGCAATATTCCACGTGTTTTCTCAACTTATTATCATTCCTAGGAAGTTTCAGCCTCTAAGATAAGCTAGATAAGTTGTAGTTAACTTTTGAGCTTATTGAAAAATGCATTTGGCCGTTTTAGCTTATCTTAAGTCCTGATTTTAAGTTTACCTAGCTGATTTTCAATTTTAGAAAGTTTAAAAGTAGTCTCAACTTATTTGGTGTCGTAGAACGTGAGGTATTGCCAAATCGAGTCATTAAGCCCGTTTTGTTAGTTGTGTTTGTTTAATTGCAAGTTATTCCCTGTTCTTTCTGTTTACTTCATTCTTAGCTAAAGTAGTAAATTGCACGTTAGTCCTCTGCTTTTCAATTCTATTTTTATTTGGCCCAAATAGTCTCTAAGCTGGGTAGACTATTGGGCTAAGTTCACTGTTGGGCTGCGTTTTTTACTGTGGGTTGGGTTGCTTTGTTTTGGGCTGGACTTGTTTCAAAAACCGGTTTTAAATAAAGTTTAGATTTTAAATTAGATTGTGATTTTTATAAAATTAGTTTTTAATAAATATAAAAAAAGAAAATATATATAATTAGTTTAATTTTGTCATTTGGTATTTTAATTAGCATATTAATTTTGTGCTTTGTTTAATTGTACTTCTTGCTTTATTTGTTTGTACGCGCACTTTGTTATAGTTTAGTAAGTATTTACGTATTCATAGTATTATTTTTATCTTTTTTCGTGCATTTAAATAAAATAAACTCCAAAAATATTATAACCAAAAACGATTAATCTTGTGATAATTTTGTTGATCAATTCGAGTCGAGTCGAGGAAACGAACTTTAAATATATACATCATAAATGTCATATATTAAATTGGCACCGCTGCCACATCGATCTCGTTACGATTGACGATTTTTCGTGAGACGATTTGGATTTTGGGATCTATTCACTTTTGAACGTTATTTTTCTTGTCAAAAAATCAAAAATATAAAAAACAAAAAAAGTAAAAATACAAAAAAATACAAAAAATCACAAAAGCGAATTCTTTCCTAAGATTTGCACCAAAAAATTAAAAAATGCAAAAGTAATAATTTTCCTAAAGTATTACACCAAATATATTAAGTACTATTACTATTTTTCTTACTTCGATTTCTCTTGTGTTTTATTGTGAATATATTTTCTTTAAAAAATAAAAATACAAAAAGATTTTCTTTTTACTATAGATATTACGTATACGAACCCCAATATACAATATTTCCATAAGTATTGCTTGCAATACCCCGTATTTGGAGGCGTTCCGGTTCCATATACGTGTATCGATCAAACAAAAATAAAGGCAAAAATAGATAAATACTTTCGTTAAGCAATAATTCGGAAAAATACGAACTATAAGGTGAATAGAAAAGCGACGTGCTATAAAAGGCCGTCAAAGGGAAGATAGGTACTTAAGTGCTTCGCGCCACCTCGTTCCCCCCGTTCACTTGTGAGTATTTTGAGAAGGAAGGCTCATCGAGGGTTTTGCCACCCAAATAGTATTACGTATATATTTTTTGTAGCTTTTTCATATTGAACCTCGAGAGGGATAATCCCTTTCCTCTCAAAGTCACCGAGGTCTCCTACCTCATTCCTCGTGTTTAGTTGTATGCGCACTCGCGCGTGTGCACGCATACCGAGTGGTGTACCAAATACTTCTAATTCTTCCAAAAATAAGAAGAAGAACAAAAAGACCGTCAATCAAGCCGATCCCGAGAATCGAGCTTTGAACAATACGATTGCAACGGATAACCGACCAATGATTGAGATCTTGCAATCTCACGTTGAGGGAAATGATGACGCGATTGTGGTGCCGGATATTGGAGCGAATAATTTTGAACTAAAAATGGGTTTTATTCAAATGGTTTCCGCTACACCATTTTTAGGTCGTACTCATGATAACCCACACACTCATATTAAGAGATTTTTACACTTGGAAAATATCGTTAAATACAATGGGGTGCCACAAGAGGCGATTCGTTTGTTACTCTTTCCTTTTTCCCTCGAGGGACAAGCCCAGATTTGGCTTGATAAGGAACCACCCCAAAGTATCACCACATGGGTGGATTTAGAGACCAATTTCATTAACTACTTTTTTCCACCATCACGGACCATCGCTTTAAGGAATGACATCATTACCTTTGAACAAAAATATGGGGAAATGTTTAGTGAGTCTTGGGACTGTTTTAAGGAGCTTATAAGAAAATGTCCTCAACATGGTTTTACAAAAGTGCATCAAATTAATACGTTTTACAATGGTTTAACTCTAAATGACCAAGACTCACTCAATAGTGCCGCGGGGGGGGGGGGGGGGGGGGGGGTAATATTCTTGTAAAATCCATGAACGAAGCTTGGGTAATAATTGAAAACAAGGCAACAGTTCAAACTAAGAGTGTAAGGGATACTATGGCTAGTGCTAGTGATAATGAGGTTAATAATCAAACTAAAGAGCTTACTTCAATTGTGACAAAACTTGCTTTAAGAGTTGATAACCCTCCCACTAGACATGTACATGCTTTAAATGAGACTTGTGAAATGTGTGAGACTTGTGGTGGAACCACATTCGTACTATAATTGTGACAAGGTTTACAATCAACAACAAGAAGTCTATGCTTATAACACCAATGAAAAAGAGAGGGTTCACTTTAAACCGAACGTTAATGTTAACCATTTGTCTTATAAGAGTACTAACTATTTGGCTCCCCCGGGTTTTGTAGCTCCACAAAGACCACCCCCACCCGCCCAAATTACCCAATACCAAAATAGGAACCAAGGTCCACAACGGGGTAATTTTCCAGGGAATTCAAATGCAAGGGGTTATAACCAAAATCAAGGGAATTTTCAAGGGCAAAACCAAAGGTTTAATAATCAAAATCAAGGCTTTAATAACCAAGGTTTTCAAAATCAAGGTTTTCAAAATCAAGGTTTTCAAAACTACAATCAATATCAAAACCAAGGTTTTCCAAATCAAGGGTTTAACGATCAAGGGTTCAATATGCCTGATCCCCAAATGGACTTGGTTCTCCAAAAACTAAATGAGCAAGACCGTAAGCTTAAGGAAATACAAGAGTCCATAGATAGGAAATTCATGCAAATGTTGCAAACCCTTCGACCCCAAGGTGCCCTCCCTTCTAATACCGAGACCAATCCTAGGGCTAAAGTGAATGAAATCACTACTAGGAGCGGTAAGACCATCGAAGAACCTTCTTATTCCCCACATAAACAAGGACACGAGATTCCTTATACTTCTACCCACCCTCCTTCACCTTCTACTTGTGAGATACCTCCCATATCTACTGCGTCTACACCTTATGTTCACCCTTCCCCTCAATCTTATACCATACCTTTGGTTCCTAAACCAATTCCTTCACCTTCCATTTCTACCCTTCCTCTACCCAAGGATGTGAGTGAGAAATCCACTCCAAATCCTCAATCTCAACCCAATATACATTATCCCTTAGGGTTGAGGAAAGAGAAATTGAAGAATAAGGATGATATTCAAGTTTCGAACTTCCTAAAAATGTTCAAATAATTGAATTTTAATATCACCTTTGCTGAGGCTCTCACTCACATGCCTAAGTATGCTAAGATGTTTAAGGATATTTTAAGCGATAAGAAAAAGTTACTTGATATTGCCAATACCCAATTGAATGAGAATTGTTTCGCGGTTCTTTTGAGAAAATTACCGGTTAAGTTAGGAGACCCCGATCGATTCCTAATTCCTTGCAATTTTCCAGGTGTAGAAAATTGTATGGCTTTGGCGAATCTCGGAGCGAGTATCAATCTTATGCCACTGTCCGTGTGGAAACAATTATCTCTACCCGAGCTAGTCCCCACTCGTATGACTTTAGAATTATCTAACCGTTTGGTTGCTTATCCGGTGGGGATAGCCGAGGATGTGTTCGTAGGAGTCGAAAAATTCACTTTCCCTGCCAATTTCGTTGTCGTCGACTATGAGATGGATCCCCGTGTTACCTTAATTGTGGGACGACCCTTCTTGAGGATCGGGCGTACATTGATTGATGTAGCCGCGGGTGAGCTTATCATGAGGGTAGGGGATGACAAAGTTGTCTTTAATATAGGTAAACTTTGCAAACTTCCCGATGAGCCCGAACCCGTGAATTTCATCGATGTGCTCGACGAAGCATGTGAAGAACATTTTCACGAGGCTTGTAAGAGCGAGATTTATCATTTACCTCATGTTGAGACCGTAGCTTATATTGCTCCTTCATTGACTCCATTTGGAGAAAGTGACTTTCTTTTACAAGAATTTAAAGCAAGTTTAGGGGACGTGGACTTAAAATATGACGATTCTTCCACCGATTGGGAAGAAGACATTGGTACCCTTGAGAAACTTCTCAATGAGGACCATATTTCTCCACCTATTCCTAAGGAAGTTACAAACGATGATCTGAATTTGACTAAGCCTTCCACCAAAAATCCACCGGATTTAGAGCTTAAGGATTTACCGTCTCATTTAGAATACGTTTTCTTAGAAAAAGATGATAAGTTACCTGTCATAATTGTTAAGGACTTAAAAGAGGATGAAAAATTTTAACTTATCGAAGTGCTTAAGAATCATAAGAAAGCAATTGCTTGGAAAATCTCTGACATCCGCAGAACTGATCCTAACTTTTACACTCATAAAATTCTCATGGAAGATGACTTTAAACCCGCAATCCAAAGTCAAAGAAGGGTAAACCCAAAATTCATGAAGTCATTAAGAAAGAAGTTATCAAACTTCTAGATGCCGGAATGATTTACCTTATTTCGGATTCTCCATGGGAAGGCGGGATAACCGTTGTTCCCAATGAAAACAACGAGTTAATTCCTACTCGACTTGTAACGGGTTGGCAATTTTGCATCGACTATCGTAAACTCAATGATGCCACTCGTTAGGATCATTTTCTTCTTCCTTTCATGGATCAAATTCTCAAGCGTTTAGTGGGTAATGACTACTATTGCTTCTTATATGGTTTTTCTGATACTTTCAAATTCCAATCGATCCAAAAGACCAAGAGAAAACCACATTCACTTGTCCTTATGGAACATTTGCTTACAAAAGAATGCCTTTCGGCTTATGCAATGCTCCCGGGATTTTCTAAAGGTGTATGATGGAAATATTCCATGACATGGTTGAACAAACTATGGAAGTCTTTATGGAAGATTTATAGGTCTACGGTGATTCTTTCTCTTCTTGCCTTGCCAATTTAGAACGTATGCTTAAACGGTGTGAAGACACTTGTCTCGTTCTTAATTGGGAAATGTGCCATTTAATGGTAGAAGAAGGCATCGTCCTCGGTTACAAAATTTCAAAAGCCGGTATCGAAGTCGACCGTGCTAAAGTTGACGTTATTGCTAAGTTGCCTCCACCTACCACCGTCAAAGGAGTTAGGAGTTTTTTAGGTCACGCGGGATTCTATCGACGCTTTATCCAAGATTTTTCTAAGATAGCTTGACCAATGACTCATCTTTTAGAGAAATATGCTCCTTTCATCTTTTCTCAAGATTGTCTCGACTCTTTCGAAACTCTTAAAGGTAAATTAACTAAGGCACTAGTCTTAGTCTCTACAAATTGGGAGTTACCTTTCGAGCTCGTGTGCGATGCTAGTGATTTTGCGTAGGAGCGGTTTTTGGTCAACGAGTTAACAAACACTTCCAACCTATCCATTATGCTAGTAAAACAATGACGGGGGCTCAATTGCATTATACCACTACCGAAAAAGAGCTTTTAGCCGTAGTGTATGCTTTTGAGAAATTCCGCCCCTATCTTGTGCTTTCCACCACCATCGTTTACACCGACCATTCCGCCTTGAAATACTTGTTGACCAAGCAAGATGCTAAACCGAGACTCCTTCGTTGGGTTTTGATCTTACAAGAATTTAAAATTGAAATTCGTGATAAAAAGGGAGCCGAAAACCTAGCCATGGATCACCTAAGTAGACTCGAGGATCCTTATCAAGGGGAACTTCCAAATCAAGAGATTAATGAATCTTTTCCCCTTGAGACCCTAATGTCTATCAATTCCAATCTTGATGATACCCCATGGTTTGCGGACATTGCAAACTATTTGGCGGGTGAAGTTCTTATCGAAGGGTTAACGTCCCAACAAAAGAAAAAAAATTCTTTAAGGACATTAAGCACTACTATTGGGACGACCCTTATCTTTTCAAGCAATGTGCGCATCTTATCATTCGTAGGTGTGTTGATGGGCCCGTGGCTTTACAAATCCTTGAAGCTTGCAATAAAGGACCCACCGGTGGTCACTTTGGTCCTAACTACACCGCGAAGAAAGTTTACGATTCGGGATTCTATTGGCCCACCACTTATCATGACGCTCATGAAATGGTTAAGCATTGTGATGCTTGCCAACGACAAGGCAAGATCACACATAAAGACGAGATGCCTAAAAATTTCATCCAAGAATGTGAAATCTTTGACGTATGGGGCATCGACTTTATAGGGCCGTTTCCATCATCCAAAGGGAACAAGTACATCCTCATAGTCGTTGACTATGTATCAAAATCGGTTAAAGCAAAGGCTTTACCTACTAACGATGCGAGGGTTGTTGTGAACTTCTTGAAACAATTATTTGCTCGATTTGGTGTGCCTCGTGCTATTATTAGTGATCGTGGGACTCATTTTTGTAATGATCAATTTGCACGAGTCATGTCTAAGTATGGTGTCAATCACCGACTTTCCACCGCATATCATCCACAAACTAATGGTCAAGTCAAGGTTTCCAACCGTGGACTTAAGCGAATCTTAGAGCGTACCGTGGGAGAGCATCGTGCCTCATGGGTCGATAAATTAGATGATGCTTTGTGGGCTTTCCGTACCGCTTATAAGACACCTATAGGTTGTACTCCTTATCGCCTTGTGTACGAAAAGGCATGCCACCTCCCCCATTGAGTTGGAGCATAAGGCTTATTGGGCCTTGAAATGGGCTAATTTTGACATAAACAAAGCTGGTGATCTTAGGAAAATCCAACTCAATGAACTTAATGAACATAGGAATGAGGCTTATGAGAATTTGTTGATCTATAAGGAGAAGACTAAGCTCATTCATGATTCTAAGATTAAGAACCAAGAGTTCCACATAGGTGATCAAGTTTTACTCTTTAACTCTCGGTTGAAAATCTTTTCAGGAAAACTTAAGAGCCGTTTGTCTGGTCCATTCACTGTGGCCCAAATCTTCCCTTATGGCACCATTGAACTAGCTCAACCAAATGGGCCCAACTTTAAGGTGAATGGCCAACGTGTTAAGTTGTACTTTGGAGAGGACATATCTCATGAGATGATTCCATCCCTCTCCACGTTTCCCTTAAATTAACTCGGGAAATCGAGTCGAGCTAGAGACTCGTGATAAATAAGCCAAGCATCGTATAACTAGGTTAGATTGTCTTTACCTTTTTCAACCAATAAGTGTAGGGGGTGCCATGTAGGTTGTGTTTTGTGATGTTGTGCAGGGATATGTGCTTTAATGATCCACTTTTGGTGATTTTGACGCGACCCGTGATCTTGTGTACCCGTGATACCGGTTCTTCTATCAAAACTATTGTGATTCATACTTGTATATAAATAAGTTGAATAAATGTAATCACTTTAGTTGTCTCTTCCTTAGCTCGATTTAAACAAACATGCACAATGTCCTAAGTGTAGGGGAATTTACTTCCACATGCTTAAACATTGAGGACAATGTTTATATTAAGTGTAGGGGAGACTTCTATGAAAGTTAAGTAGGCTTTTCCATGAATTTGTTCTCATTTTAACCGGAAAATTATTATTTTTTGACGTTTTTCAAAAAATTTGATCTATTTTGGCCTAGTAGTATTTTTCATTTATTTTCTTTTATCTCCTTTCCTTTTGTCATCACCATCATATGTATATATTCTATTTCATGAATAAAGTCAAAAGGAAATAAATAAATAAAATGGTTTTAACAAGTTTAGATGTCTTTGATATAATAGGCCCGTCGTGAATATTTTGACTCAACCTGAGTTTACTTATTTTAGTTTACTCGCTAGTATCCTTAACCATATGGACCTTAATTGGTTTATTAGGCTAAGAATCCATGAGTCTCATTACTTGAGATTTTAAATTGTGGAGAACGAGAAATGATAGAGTCAATTATAGGTTACATATTCTTTCATGAACTTATGTGAGTTAATTATAAGCTTTTTCTCCCAACACTTGTCAATAAATAAATGCAATAAATAAGGTCGTACGATTTGAAGAATTACTTAGCTTCTAGCCCAAAATCGTTTAAGAGTTGCTCGGGATTAATTAGAGTTCATAGCCAAGGCATAACTTATTGAAGCGGGACGCGAAGATTGGCGTATCCAAAAAGGCCCTAACAAGGCATGAGGATATCCGAGTCCAAAAAGGCCCTCACAAGGTATGAGGATTCACTTTTTTTAAAGATCCAAAGATGATGTGAAGATCATTAATGCAAATCAATATGAAGGATCAAGACACATGACGAGAAGCAATTACTCCCATAAAGATCATGGAGAAGTCTATCCAAAAAGACCCCAACAAGGTATGAGGATAAATAGATCTAAGTCCGAAAAGGAGGCGGATCATTGTATATCAAAATCCTAAATAAAGACAAGGATAAATGAAGAAGTCGTGGTCAAGGTTTGAAGCATCTCTCACTCCAAATGAAGATGTATACGAAAATGAAGAAAAGACCATAATTTCAAGATCGTCTCTCAAGATTTGAAGTTTGAAGTACATGCCAAATATCGGTTCGAGAAAGGTCTCAAATCGTGAAATGAGTTATGCCAAGATATGAACTTTATGAGATTTCGAGAAGCCGTTTTAAAAGATTTTGTCCTTTAGCTAACTATTGATTAAATCGTCCTACTTTATTTTCGGCCTTAATAAATTATCGAAATAAGTCAAAAATGCATCCTTGTGATCAATCAAGACAAAAATAAAATACAAGAGATACACATTAGGAATTAGGGGCTCTAAGTGAATAATTAAACCACATGAGTAAGTGTTAGCTTTACTAACTTATAATAACAATGATCTTGTTTTTATGCTTGGTATGGGGAACGTGAAACTTGAGGGTGATAAATATTCATGACACCAAAAGCCCTAATTTAAGTCTTAGATTTCTTTACAAGTTTCTTCCATCAAACAATTTCAAAGGTAAATAAATAAATGGAAATTGTTATATCTTTTATAAAGTTTTGATCTTTTCATCGTTGATTAAATTTCTTTTATTGTAGTAGTAGTAGTATATCGTAATAAAGGCCGAGATGGGTTAATTATGATGAAGAATGTACATTTGTGATTTAAAATCGTACATTACAAGGGGATATTGCAATGGTCAAGTGTAGGGGATTTAATAAGTGTGTAAACACTTATCCTTTTACCACTTAAAACAAGGAAAAACCAAATCAAAACGCGTATTTAATATCTTAAAAGTCGGAACTACGCGCGGTTTTGTTTTTTTGTATGAAATAGGTACAAAAGATCATAAAAGAAGAAAACACGGGATTTCATGGTCATTTATTGAAGAAAAGTCAAGGAAAAGGACAAAGTCAAAGTCAAAGGACCAAAAGTGCAAAATTTCCAAAGTTTAAGGACCTAAATGGAAGATCTATTGAAGATAAGGACCAAAAGTGAAAATGTTTGAAAGAGCAAGGACTTAAAATGAAGATTTGTTGAAGAGATGTGCTAAAGATAAAGGGTTACAAAGTTGAGGGACTAGAATTACCAAAACTCCAAAGTCTAAGGGGCTGAAATGGAAATTATTATGCCTTGTAAAAAGTTTTGGAAGATTTATTACTAGTTGCAAGAAATTACAAACCAAAGGGGTCAAATTTGCCAAAAGTTATAATAAGTGGCTAGTCAAACTCAGTCAAACTGAGTAAATAAGTAATAAAAAATGGAGGGAAATTTTACTGTTCACCCTCCTCCTCCCTTTTTACCAGTCGTGGATATAAAAAGAGGGGTTTTACCTTAAATAAAAAACAACCTAATTAAATCATACTACTCCACTCCCAACCCACCAATAACTAAATACCATGTGCCCTAAGGCCACATCATCAACTACCACGCTGGCGATCCAAGCCTCCAAAGGAAAGAAACACACTTTTCAAGAGAATTTACCCAAAAGTCAGTGCAAAAGAAACACAGAATGTGTCACGTCATTTGCCACGTTGGCAATCTGTGGGATGACAAAGAAAGCAAGAACAAGATCTAACGGTCACTATCCTTGCTTCATAATTAAGCATCATCCAAGGGCTCTCCTCAAAATCCTTGGAGAGAGAAACTTCAGTTGAAGGAACTTCTAGAATACTAGGCTTTTCCTATATATAGGACTTGTATTCTCATAGAAACAATGTAATTTTCCTTAGTCTAAATTCTGTCATTTTTATTTTTATGTAATGTTCTCTTTTAATATAATGAATTCAGTTTAATAAAAGTTCTTATTTCCAGTTTTACTTCATGTTATTTACTTTCTGCTTTTGAATCTCATACCTTTTTTATTTTCTAGTTTCAATCTGTCACTAAGCTATAAGCTCCTATAAGCCGTTTCCAATTTCATCATCATCCTCACATAAGTTTGTAAAATCCTATGTGAGGTTTTGTTTTTCAAATACTAAGGGAAATTGCTCAATACTATAAATAAGCTCTAGGAATGTTGAAGACTGCCTCACTCATTAGGTGGAGTAAACAGTAGGTTAAATAAGCTTTGTATAAGCTTAAATAAGTTGATTGGATAAGGGTTAGAGACACAAGCCTTGTGCAGAGGCTACTTTGGATAGGAGCTTGAGCTAAAAGATCTTTGAACTCTTTACTTTTCCTCTCAAAATTTAGTTAAAATTGTTAGCTTATCAATTCTGCTTATCTTTGGCTTATGTGCTTATTCTAAGTATCTGCTTAGTAATTGTTGTAGATTTTATTTAGTAGTTTAATTTTGTTACTTGAAATTTTCTATCATAAAACGTAAAATACAAAAATATTTGGCGATTTCTTAATTAATCTTTTGCTCAGTTTTCATTACTTATAATCTGGTCATATAAGCCTAGATTTAGGTGTTAAGCTTTTATAAGTTCAGTATAAGTCACTAGAAACCATATTTACAAGCTTATACCCCTTCTCTGTCTGATAAGGGGTGTTTGTTTAAGCTGATAGTATTAGATGTTTGTGTAGCTGCAAGCTTGAGTTTGTTTGCATCTCATTTAGTTGCCTTATACTAGGATAAATCAAGCCTTAAAAGTCAGTCCTCAAAGTCAAAGAGGCAAATGGTCATAAAAAGGTTTGGGTTGAGTTCTAGTACAATTATTACTGAACTACTCTCTTTACTACTTCATAAGTCTTTTGTTACTTAGAGCTAGGGTTTGATTAATTGTTTTTTGGATAGCTTATAGGTAACTTACCAAGTTTCTAGTTGTCAAGTTTTAATTCTATCCATTAGATAATCATAGATTTTCCCTTGAATCTGCTTGTTCATGCTTTTTATACACTGTCCAAATTATTGATTTTCAAAGTAGCTTATTTAAAGATTTTCTGGCTTAATTTCTTTTGCAAAGTAGCTTATATTCACCTTAGAAGTAAGACTAGGAGTTTTTCAAGATTTTTCCAAAAAGTCAAACTTGGTCATCATCTTATTAATAAGCTAATTTTTGGATTTGAGTGTTTCTAGCTTATTCAGTGAAAGAATTTCAAAACCAAGTAATATTCCACTTGTTTTCTCAGCTTCTTATCATTCCTAGGAAGTTTCAGTCTCTAAGATAAGCTAGATAAGTTGTAGTTAACTTTTGAGCTTATTGAAAAACGCATTTGGCCGTTTTAGCTTATCTTAAGTCCTGATTTTAAGTTTACCGAGCTTATTTTCAATTTTAGAAAGTTTAAAAGTAGTCTCAGCTTATTTGGTGTCCTAGAACGTAAGATATTGCCAAATTGAGTCATTAAGACCATTTTGTTCTTTGTGTTTGTTTAATTGCAAGTTAGTCCTTGTTCTTTCTGTTTACTTCATTCTTAGCTAAAGTAGTAAATTGTACTTCAGTCCTCTGCTTTTCAATTCTATTTTTATTTGGCCCAAATAGACTCTAAGCTGGGTAGACTATTGGGCTAAGTTCACTGTTAGGTTGCGTTTTTTACTGTGGGTTGGGTTGCTTTGTTTTAGGTTGGACTTGTTTCAAAAACCAGTTTTAAATAAAGTTTATTTTGATTATTTTAAAATTAGTTTTTAATAAATATAAAAAAAAGAAAATATTGTTGATCCCAAACTTAGATCCATTTAGCTTGTGTAAACGAGATTAAATCAAGTTAAACACGTAGAGAAACTTTGTTGTATATGAAACAATTCAAGTATTATGCGGAATTAATACTCAAACAAGAACACACAAACAAGATAAACCAAACTTTCACTTTGATTGATAAATCAAACTTGCGTACAATGAAAGTGTAAAACGTATATCAAACTAAAACCTAAAGGCCTCCTTTTATAGATTAAGGAACCTTGTACAAGAGTCTACGTATCAGCTATTCATGGTAAAGATAAATATAGAAAATACATTGTCGAACATATCTTTACTAGAAACATAAAACGTGTAGACTAAGTCTTCTATCATTGCTTGACTTCTTCTTATCAACGCTTGACTTCTTCCTGTCAACGCTTGTCCTGTCAACGCTTAATTCCTTCTTATCAACGTCTAATTTGCTCTTGTCAGCGTCCAAGTGTCTTGACTACATTTTATTCCCAACAATCCTCCCCTAAACTTGATATCTACTCTAGTAATCAAGTTTCTGAATAAAAACTAAGAACTAGGAGGATTCTTACAAATTGCATTATATTGGAAATAAATATATCTAATTAAATCTTTGGCCACGTCACTTGAGTAGTCAATTTCCAGCTGTGTTATCATCATTTTCTCCAAAACTTCTTTGGACATAGGATACTCAACATCCACAAGAAAATACTCAGAAAACTTTGTAGTACTCAAGTGATACACACCAGCTGTTGAATATAGACGCCATTGAAGTCCACTGCTATCATCAAGATCCTTCCAAACTGGATCTTCTTCATCTGGTGCACACATCCTCTTGAATGTTGACCAAATCTTTATTCCATTGACTGAAGTAGGTGCTTCAGTCTCATACTTCGCTTGCATCAACCTCCAAAGGTCTGCCAAGTCTTCCCTATACAAGCTTGCAAACAAAGACATCAGAGTAGTAAAAGTATGTACCTCTTTCCCATATCTGCCAATCATCCAGAACCCACTTGCATCTTCTTCATAGCTAATTATAGGGTTTCTGGAATCACGAGGTAATACTTCCACCATATGTGAAACTTCCAAGGATGATAGCTTAATGCTCCTTCTAATAATAATTCACTAGGATTCAATCTATCCATATTTCCTGGGAACTCAAGTGGAACTCCCTTTTTCTTAGGTCTTGGTGCAATTAAAGCCTGTTGAATCTGCATCTCTTCTGCAAGCTCTTCCTTTCTTTCATCTGAAAGAAGTCTGATAGTGTTCATCTCTTGCACTCTTGACCAAATAGGATAAGCTTTATACTCCAATTCATCAAAGGACAATCCCTGTAACTTCTGAAAAGTCCAACCCCCTTGATGACATCTAAGCAACATATAATAAAGCTCCCTTCTATCCCTCTTAGATTGTGAGAAAACTTTGCTGACCTTAAACTTTAGGATTACCTGACAATCCCTTTGAATCCTGAGAAGAATCTCCAATCCCCAAATATGATCTGATAAAGACATATCTGGATTCTCCATGATCTTATTCTCCCATGCAAAGTACATCTGGGCAACTCCTGGCATATCATAATCCACCTTCATCTTCAACTCTGCAAGTTTTTCCTTTGCCAACACATCACCATTGTCTTTCTGGTTCTTCAATAATCATAACACTTGAATCTGTACTCTCATCATCACTGCTTTTCTTACTCTCAATAGCAGTTTCCTTCACCCTATCTTCTTTCTCAAGTTGTACAACCAATACTGAATCAAAATTTACTTGGGCTGCATCCTTGGGAACCACTATTTCTACCATAATTCCTTTACCCTTATCTAATGTATCAATAATGGGTAAAGATGATGATGGTACCTGTGAAGACACTTCCTTGATGATAGCTGATGTCTGGAATACATCAACCATACTTGCAGGTTTATCAATGTCCAAAAGCTGTGTGTCAAGGCCCAACTTACTCCTATCAACGCTTGGCTTGTCAACGTCAAAAATCTGCTTGTCAACGCTCACCTTACTCTTGTCAGCGCTTCTTGTGAACTGCTCCATCATCTCAGTAAAAGATAAATTCAAATTTGTAGGGGTAACCAATGAAACATCAAAACCTGGTTGCCTCTTCAAATCTGTTAGAGCTTCAGCTACACCCAAATATTCTCCTTCATTTGAGCCTTTATCACTTAAATTAACTGGCTCAGTAGCAGCTTCCTCCCCTTTGTAAGAATCCTCCCCGGATGAAAGGACTCTTGTCTGCCTTCTCCTATTCTCAGCCGCTTCCAAAACAACAATCCTCTCCCTCAATTGCTTGAGTTCAAGGCCTTAGGTAGAGACAGTATGTACAAGGTCTGCATTTTGCTTTTGCAAGCTAATGCAGACAGCCGTCAATTCCAACAATGTATAGGGTTCCAATCTGCCCTCCTCTAAAATGGGAATTTGACCTCCCAAAGTAGAGTCATGGGGCATGGATAGGGTCGTAATGATGTTAGGACTGGCTTGGCCTGCATCTAAGGTAGTACCAATAGTCCTAGCCCCACCCATATCACCAACCACACTTGTGGTGGTGGTTCTCTCTGGAACATGGCTAGGACCACCAGAGGAGAACACTCTAATGGTCCTTTGGCGTTTTTCCATCCTAAAATCTGGGGGTGAAGAGGATGATGTGGATTGGGTTGTAGTTTGAAGGTTAAGGGGTGTTTGGGTATGTTGTAGAAGGGTGTCAACGTTTGGATGTGTAGTGTCAACGCCAATATTTAACGTGTCAGCGTTGAAGGGATCTTGGTCAATTTCCATATGTTGAGGTGATGGTGATGGTTCAGGTAATGGGTCTGGTTGTGGTTGTGGGTCAGGTTGAGGTTGTGCTGCTGCAATAACAGCAAGCATGTCTTGGGTGAGGGGTAAGTCTCTGTGAGGGGGTAAATTTATCTTTCCAAAAATTGCTTTCTTTTGCACAGGGATCGTATAGAAATCATCATGATCCCTGGTGCAATACCTTTGTGCATCAAAAACCATTTGTAAAAATCTTGGATAAGCCAGAGTCATCTTGATACCCTTGTTTTTACACATGTCATAAAAATCATTTTAGAAAAATTATATTTTTGCCCTGTAGCAATACACACAATGGCACTACCAATGGATCTGTTAATTTCATTATGTGCAGTACATTTGGGACTTAAACATTGAAGGATGACATGTATTAAGTACTTCCAAGCTGGGGGAAATTCCTATTTTGAATATTTATTTAAAGATCCCTCTTCAGGGAAAGGATAACCCAAAGCTTGAAGCCCTTGTTCTAGCTCACCAATGGGTAGGGTGGTTATACCATCTGCATCATTAAGATGCAAAGCCTGGCGAACCAAGGCTTCAGTAACCACCCATGAACACCCATGGACTGTAGCAGTCAATGTAGTCACATTATTAATCGTTGAGGAAGTGACAATATTCCAAAACTGCTTAATATGAGTGACAGGGACAAGAGGAGCATGAGAAAGTGCATACCTTATGGGGGATGCATTTAAATATGCCACCATCTGAGTATATTGAGGAAACAGAGTATCATCAGCCTCCAAATAGGCAACCATGTTATGCTGACTTTTGAATCCCAATACCAAATCACTCGGTTTAAACTTAGGCGCCATTGATGTAGAGAGCTGTGTGAAAAGTTATGAAAGATGAATATATGTGAAATTTTAGTTAGACAAGAATAAGCAATTACCCTGTTTCAAAATAATGAGCCAAATATATAGGAGAGGTAGACACATGTGATTGGTCAAAAATTAGGCAATTATTTTCAAAATATAATGATGAAAATCTTGAAAAGAAAATAACTTATCTTGGGCATTAATAAAAAGTTACCAACTCCCAAAATTACGGCCCAAATTTTCGTCAAAAATAACAACTGGGTAGGACCCAATGAGTGTCAACGATAAAAAATAACCTATCAACGCCCAACAGCTATATTCTTGTCAACGTTGGAAAAAGCCATGTCAACGTCTAAATTGGTCCTAACAACGTTTGGAAATAAATCTGTCAACGTCCAAAAATAAAAATAATAAAAATTAAAAAGGACTTTAACAAAGTGATTTATCCTAGTGAAGATAACCTATAAACTGAAAATTACTATAGGGTGGTAAGCACTGTCCAATCATGCACACTTGCTTAAACAAGATAGACATAATTGTCCTCAAGTGTCCCTTGCTAACCAAAGTTCTTAACAGTGAAGTTATCTCATAAAATCCTTTGTAACTTCCCAGGCAAGCCCAATAAAAATCATACCCAAGTCTCCCAACAGACCACATCCAATTTTAGGCCAAAAGGTCTTGGCAGCGTGCATAGTATATCAACTTTGCATGCTACAATGCCTCATGAGTTAGTAAACTAATTCATACTCACCAGTGGACACAATCTAGAATTGTGATAAGATTATTATATGAATACCCAAAAGTCCTAAAGGGTTCCTAAACCTCCCCTTAAACTATGATACATAAGTTTCCATATAAAATGCATGTAATAAAAACTTATGTCAAGATAGGAATATAAATATTCCAACCATCATCCATAAACTGAAACATGCTCCAACGATGCTCTAAGAATCCATAAGCAACTCTGTATCCATTTGTACAATGCTAACAACGCCTGCATAATTAGATCAAAAACCACAAAACTAACATGTTGCTGACAACATCAATTTAACACTTGTCAGCATTAAAATAACCTTTGTTAGCGTTAGACAAATAAAGTGGAAAATCTAATTTTGTTCAAAGACCAATAACAAATGCATATCCTGTACATACTTTTATAATAAGTTCCCAAAACACATATTAAGTGAGATTGATCATTCCAATACTTGTTACCAAGTATTGAAATCTTCCAGTATCAAAAGGTTTAATTAATAAATCAGCCACATTTTCCTCTGTGTCAACCCTATCTGGTTGTATTAAACCTTTTTCAAAATAATCTATTATAAAATGATGTCTAATTTCTATATGTTTTATTTTAGAGTGATGTACAGGATTTTTAATAATGCATAAAGTACTGTTATTGTCTACAAAAATCTTGGTATGCATGAAATTATACCCATAATCCAACAGCTGGTTCTGAATCCATAAGACTTGTCCACAACAAGCAGCTGCAGCAACATACTCTGCTTTAGTTGTAGATTTGGCCACCACTGTTTGTTTCTTGCATTGCTAAGATATCAACCTACTCCCAAGAAATTGGCATCCACCAGTTGTGGATTTTCTATCAAACTTGTCGCCACCATAATCACTGTCTGAATATGCAATAAGCTCCAATGGAGAATCTTTTGGATACCATAATCCCAAGGTGGGATAGCACCTAAGATACCTAAAAATCCTCTTGACAGCATGAAGATGACACTCTTTGGGAGTCGCTTGATGGCGTGCACATGCACACACAGCAAACATAATGTCAGGTCTTGAGGCTGTGAGATACATCAATGAACCAATCATTGACCTATAATGCCTGACATCCACCTCTTTTCCATCTCCAACTTTTCCCCAAGGGTGTTCCCTATCCATGGGTGTGCTAGCCCGCTTCTCATGTGGAGAAAAGCAAAACTTCTTCAAGAATTCTGCCATATATTTGTCTCGAAACAAGGTGAGTTAGAACCATATAGTTTTTAGCAAACGATCAGCTTTCAATGGATTTGATAAGTCTTTACCACAAACCGTTTGCTTATGGACTAGCCAGTTCTTATGTGTGTTAGACATGGTGAACTGAGAACCATTTATGAAGTGTGACTGAAAGTCAAACACTTAAGATTCTTTCTCAGCTTCTTCCCCATCTTTCAAATCCTTGATTTGTTGTTTAACCATTCTGATCAACTCCAAAGCATCAACAGACTCTTCTGTAACTTGTAATTGTTGTTCTAACATCCTTTCCAACAATTTTCTTTTGAAAGGGTAAGTTTTCTCTTGCAGCATATAATATGTAACATCATCTACATCCAAAATATGCAATCCACATGACATGTAATATCTCCAGTAACTAGGAACCTGATTTTCTAATACCTTCAACATTTCTTGATCACAGTTGTGTGGCTCATACATAAAGAGAAATTCCCTATATAATAGTGATACTTCAGTTTTACCTGCACTGGCTTCTTGAACTAACCTGAAAAGATCTTGGATATCTTGTCTGGCAAGAATGTGAAGAATATCCTCCAAAAGTCTAAATACTCTTGTTGTGCCATCAGTTCTCTGAATTTTATGAGCTTCAAGTCCTTGATCTGTAGAGTAAATCCACTTAGCAATGGATGCTCTCTTTCCAAAAATCTCTGTATCAATACATTGATCTTCAAATTTCACAATCTTCAAGTACTTCTTTAAGCTCTCATCATCATCACTATCCTCTGCTGTTGTTTTAGCTTTCTTCTTTAGCTTTGTTGACCTTTTCCTTTTAACACCATTGGGAATTCCCTCAAGTTCTGTTGAACCCTCTTCTAAGTTTGTATGTACCGTCTCCTCAGTATGTACTGTTGTATGTACTGCTTGTACATTTTCAGTCTGAGCAATATCTTGAGTTTCAACTCATGTATTCATTCTTTGAGCAGTATCTTCCTCCCTTGAACTTACCTTCCCCTTTCTATTCTTCCTCACATAAGTGGTCTTGATAGGTGGAGATATATTTGTAGGTTCAACAGTACTTGGCTCAATTCTAGGAGTACTACCAAATTGTCTTTGTTGTTGCAGATGTCTCTTAAATTCTTTAACAGCTTTTCTATGTGCTTCAGATCCAATCTCAACAAAATTTAATTCAGTCTTCTTACTTTGCTCATATAAAGTCTTGATTTCTTCAAAATTCTTCTTGACCAGCTGAATATAAGTAAATCCTTTAACTTTCTTTAGAAAGTTTATCATCCGATTTCTAATCTGCATAGTAGTTGGAGGCTTAATCTTTTCTTTCCTTCTCTTTTCAACAAAGAATCTTTGTTGCTCCCTTAGCAGATCATCAATCAATTTTGATTTCTCTTCATCATATGCATCTCTCTCTTCAGCTATCAATGAGTCTACAAGAAGCTCACTTGCATGTATTTTAGCTTGAATCCTGTCATACTCTTGTATGTTCCATTCTTGCTGTATTCTTTTAGCTTCTAGCAAATCCTGCTTTGCTGCAAGTTCTTCCTGGAATTCATTTTCACGAATTTGTGCTTGCATTCTATAAGCAAATTCCTCATCATGGTCTATTTGATTAAATTCGTACATGACTTTGTTTATATCATCATCTGAATCACTTTCATCTTCAGATTCTGATAATAATTGCTTCTTCCCCTTATCCTTTGGATTAATCTTAGGTAGCTTCTTCTTCAGCTTGGTAGCTGTTTCTTCATTAGCTTGCTGTTGAATGACTATACCTTTAGTAGGGTGTGAAGCTTGAACTTTCTTACCTTGAATTTGATCCTTTTTGGCAAGAACTTCTTGTTGTGTCTTTTTCTCTTCTTCTGCTTGTTTAGTCTTCTCAACTAAATTCTTCTTTAAATCAAGCAGCAATTGGGCTAAAGTCTCATTTTCTCCAAAAGAAGTTTGACTTTCTAGTGAAGGATGATCACCAGCGGTACTTGCAATTGGCTTAGTTGGCTTAGCAGTACTCGGGTCTTCAACAATGTCAGCAGTACTTGCAGTCGGCTTAGTTGAATTAGCAGTACTTGTATCTTCAACAATGTTGACTTCACCAGTATTAGACACACTTGTTTCTTCAATCATTTGTGTATCCCCATATACTCTTTCTTCCATAGAAGCCATCATATCAACTTGCACCTCTTCAGTCTTGTCTGATTCATTGCTCATTCTTGATCTAGATAATACTTGCAAAGTCTGTTTCCTTTGAAACCATACTTGTCTTTGTGGTGATGGAGTTGAATATACATGAAACTGAATAGTAATTTCCTCCAACTTCTCATATAAAGCACTCCAATTAGATTGAAGTGGTGATTGAGTTGATGGTTCTGGCTGAGTTGCCAATGTTTCTTCAACTTGTGGCTCCTCTGGCTGATTTACCAACTTTTCTTGAACTTGTGGTTCCTCTGGCTGAGTCACCAACATTTCTTGAACTTGTGGTTCCTTTGGAGTAGGTTGTGGTTCTTGCTGTTGAATCTCCATATCTAAAGGTCCATCCACACCAGTCTCTAAACCAGTTCCATCTTTATAAGTCCCCATGACATCTTCATCCAATTAAAAATTGATGTCATTTCCAGAGATCCTTGTCTGATTATCAGAAGAAGGTGGTTGTTCTTCATAATTCCTCCCCTGTTTGGTTGCATTCAGTTGCCTTTTCTTGTGTTTCCTGAATCTTTGCTTCTTGATTGCAGATTTCTGAACAAATCTATATTGCCTCATCCAAGGTGACACTTTGTTCCTTAACTTGAGTAGGCTAGCTTCCAATTCAGCAATTCTCTTGTCTTGAACAAGCTTTTCTTTCTGCAATACCTGTACCTGTTGGGACAAACTTATACACAAAGCAGTTAAATTTGCAACATCCACCACCTCTAGTGCTTGTGTTTGTGGTGAACCACTAGCAGCAATAAAAGCAGCAGGTGTGTGGATCATCTCATCAGTGTTTGGTAGAACACCAACATTATGAGACGAAGATTGTGAATCTTCTAGGAAATGGGAACTCTAGTGAGAAGGAGTTTGCTGAGAAGCACTAGCATTGCTAGGTTCCTCACCTTCTTGATTGGCAAGTTGGGCTAACATATGAGCAAACAATGGTGTTACTGTTCCTGTAAAGGCATTGCCTTGTTTGGTCAAGAAAGAGAAAGTTCTCTTTGTGAATGAAGGAACATCCCATGTATCTGAAAGCTCTGGTAGGTTAGGTATTTGGTCACTAACTAAAGTCTGAATGAATCTAGGATACATTAAGAACTTCTTAGTCCCTTCCAAATTCCTAGTCATGCCTTCAAAAATTAATTTTGAAAAATTAAAAACCCTGTTATTTGCTTGACAAATACCAGCAGATGTCAATGCAGCAGGTATTTGATTAAAAGATGTACTTTTTGAACTTAAATAGTGAATAATAGCATGAAAAAGTAATTTCCATTGAGGTGAAAATAAAGCTTTAAAGAAAGTAAGACTTTCCCTACCACCTCCATAGCCCATGGCTGCAAGGCCATCATGAATCTCTGTATTATTAAGCATACTAAGCCCATTTTCGTCATTTAATCTCAAACTTGCTCGTAGCAGTACCTCAGTGACATATATATTTCTATGATTCACCCTAGCCTTAATGCAAGGTTGACCAAAACGAGTACCTAATATAGCAGTATCCCAAAATTATTCAACAATGGGTATAGAGACAACTGGACTTACAGTGAGTGCGAAGCGAACATGACTTCGAGATAGGAAACCAAGCATCTCATGGAAACCAAGAGAGTCATCATTCGTAGCAAGATTCACAACCAAATTATGCTTAGAGATTAATTGTAAAGCAGCCATTAGTATTTTTGATTATCGAAAGATTAAAGAGAAGGTTATAGAATCAAGAGATAAAATTAAAAGACTAGGTGAATCAATTGTGTAATTGGGGTAAATATTTAAGTAAATAACAAAACCAAGCGCGAAGAAACCGCCAAATTTACAAAAGAGACCCTTAACGGTACAACGGATATGTAGCAGTACATGGAACATAAGCGATACTTGGTTTTGTGCTAGCGGTACTTGGAGTAACAACGATACCTCACAATTTTGACCAGTTCATGCTTTCCACTAAAAATGTATCCTCTTTTATCTTTTTCTATAAACCTGCAATAACATAAAAAACACAAAACATAGACTATACAATAAAAATTATAAAATTTTGTACAGCCATTCCCTCCCCTCAACATATGCAGCATATTATTGGTTGAGCATACCAATGTGTGTCACCAAGAATTCGAATCTCTTTGCATCAAATCCTTGGTCAACAAATCAGCTACATTGTTGTCTGTATGAATCTTCAAGACTTGAATAAGCTTTTTGTCATAAGCATCTCTTATAAAGTGATGTCTTATTTCAATATGCTTAGTCTTGGAGTGAAATACTAGATTCTTGACAATGCATATAGTACTTTCATTATCAATATAAATCTTGGTGTTCATGAAGTTAAACCCATAGTCCAACAATTGATTTTGAATCCAAATTACTTGTCCGCAGCAATGAGCAGCAGCTACATATTCAACTTCAGTTGTAGAAGTAGCGACAATGGTTTGCTTCTTACACTGCCATGATATGAGTCTTCTGCCTAGGAATTGACAACCTCCTGTTTTGGATTTCCTATCATGATTTGCTCCAACATAATCACTATCTGAGTAAGCTTCCAATTCAAAGGTGGAATCTCTAGGATACCATAATCCTAAATTGGGTTGACTTTTAAGATATTTAAAAATCTTCTTCACAACATGTAGATGTGACACCTTTGGATGAACTTTGAACCTTGAACAGGCACACATAGCAAACATTATATCTGGTCTTGAAGCAGTAAGATACATCAATGAACCAATCATTGACCTGTATAGATGAATGTCAACATCCTCTCCATGTTCATCTTTTGATAGAGACTTCTTGGCTTCAAAAGGTGTGCTTGTACTCCTTGTATCCATACATGAAAATTTCTTTAAGATTTCAGCAACATATTTATCTTGACTGATAAATATTCCATACTTCCTTTGTTTGACTTGCAATCCCAAAAAGAAAGTTAGTTCTCCCATAGAACTCATTTGAAATCCTCCTTTCATCAAAGCTTCAAACTCTTTACACCATGTCTTCTTGGTAGAACAAAAAATGATGTCATCAACATAAACTTGAACTAGAATGATGTCCTTGGCATTTTTCTTGATGAACAGAGTTTTGTCAATGATTCATCTCCTATATCCATGTTCTAACAGAAAGTTGGATAAGGTTGCATACCAGGCTCTTGGAGCTTGATACAGACCATAAAGTGCTTTGATAACCTTGTAGACTCTATTGGGGAATTTAGGATCTACAAAACCTGGAGGTTGTGAGACATATACCTCCTCTGAAATAGTACCATATAGAAAGGCACTTTTCACATCCATTTGATAGACTATAAATCCTATATATGATGCAAAGGCAAAAAATAACCTAATGGCTTCTATCCTTGCCACTGGTGCAAAAACCTCATCATAGTCTATCCCGTCTTCCTGTCTATAGCCTTGAGCAACAAGTCTTGCCTTGTTCCTCACAACAACCCCTCTTTCATCCTTCTTGTTCCTGAAGACCCATCTAGTACCAATTACTCTTTTACCTGAGAGAAGATCCATAAGAATCCAAACTTTTTGTAGCTCAAATTGTGTTAATTCTTTTGCATGGCATCTACCCAACTTTCTTCATCAAGAGTCTGAGAGATGTTTTTGGGCTCTACTTGAGATAAGAAACAGGCAAACAAACAATGCTGAGTGTCTTTATGATTTGTTCTCTGCTGTTGTTTGACATAACTCAATAGTGCATGAGTTTCAATATTGGTTTGTAGTTGTCTTCTGGTTTGTACAACAGATTTTGGATCACCAATAATCTGTGTAGTAGGATGGTTGTTGTTGACTTTATGAGTGGGAATAGAACTGACTGGAATTTCTGTTTCCAAATTGTTGAAATCAGTTACTACACCCTACTCATCATAGGAAGCTTTGGAGAAGATTCCTTCAGCTGTACTGGCATATAAGTCTTCATCGTCCAATGCTTGCAAAATCTCTTCTAGTGAGTCAACATATTTGGCAGATTTTGACTTAGCAGTACTTGCAGATGAAGTACCGCTAGGTATAGTATGTACTGCTGAGTGTTGTGACTCAAAAGACTCTTCTCCTGAATGCTTATTGGCAGATGTAGCATTCTTTTCTTGATCTTAAAGCCTCTGAAGCTCCTGGGAGGCTTGATCATCATTTTATGGCATGGTTTGCTTCTTGGGAGTTGCAGGTATGGGAGTAACAGTAGGCATGTTGGGCACATAGACATGAACATCATCATCTGATGAAGAAACATCTTCTTGAGCACCTGAATTAGTTGCACTTGACTCACTACCTGCATTGTTAGTTTGACAATCCTTTTGCAAAGAATAGTAATCCATGGAGTTAGTTAGATAATCTAAATCAAACATCCAAGCATAACCTATTCCTGGAACATTGGGTTTATTTTCTAAGAAATTGACATGAGCATTTTCTTCAACTTTCTTAGTTGCCAAATTGTAAACCCTATATGCTTACTTTGCAATGAATATCCTACAAGATATCCTGGATCAGACTTTCCATCAAACTTTCCCAAATAATCAAGAGTATTTAGTATAGACACATGACACCCAAAAGGTTTTAAATGACTTATGTTAGGCTTTACATTAGTCAAGAGTTCATAAGGTGTTTTGTTTTGAGGCTTAGTTACTAGAACTCTATTTAACACATAGCATGCAGTATTGATTGCTTCTGCCCAAAAGGTATTTGACAAAAGTGAACCAGCCAGCATAGTTCTAGCAGCCTCAATTAATGTCCTATTCTTCCTTTCAGCTACTCCATTTTGTTGTGGAGTTCTAGGATTACTAAATTGTCTCTTAATTCCTTTAGACCTACAAAATTCATCAAAATCAGCATTCTTAAATTCTGTTCCATTATAAGTCCTAATGATTAATAGCTGTTTAGTGAACTGTTTTTCAACTAAGGTGATAAAATCCTTTAGTAATTCACTTGTTTCACTTTTAAGGGCTAAAAAGAAAACCCAACTGAATCTATGAAATTAAGATTTTGCTAGGTTAAAAAAGTTAAAAAGTTCTTTGTCGTATGTCTAATCGAATTGATTTCGGGTTCAAAGTGTGACTCAGTTGTTCTTGGTGGAAAATAAAATGGTTTGGTTATCTATTCTACTTAAAAGGTAAATGCACAAAATAAAAACAATAAACTAAAAGCGATTAATTAATAAAAACAAAACAATATAAATAATAAAACGCGAATTTAAAACGAAACAATTAATAAAAATTAAACTAAAAGACGAAATTAACTATCGACTCGAAAATAAAGTTTACTAAATGAAAAAGGAGAGAATAAAACTAAAATGGCACTTTAAAGCTAAACGAGGCAAAACCTAAAGCGGGTACTAAATAAAAGATAAAACTTAAACTTTACGAAAAAATATTAATACTAAAAATCGACAAAAATTCAACTAAAAATACGTAACTTTCAAAAATAAAATCAGAACAACTTTCGGACAAAACTAAACAATTACGGAACAATACTATTAAATAAACAAGCTAGCAGGATAGCTGCTGGAAGCTAGCAAGCTAGCTGCTTAATTTGGCGCCAACTGCATGCATGCATGGACAATTCCATCGTACTATTGGATCGTAAAGATTTCATCGTACTATTGTTAACATGGATCGCACCTAAATTCGAAGCCAAGGATCGTAGCTAAGGATCGTACCCACGGATCGTAACGGCCAATCGTACCCTGGATCGCACTCTATGATCGTACCCACGATCACAACAAGTGATCGTGGTGTGGATTATGGAGTGTGATCGTAGTAACGATCGTACTGGGGATCGCAGTAATGGATCGCAAGTAGAAACCCTCGGGGTTTATGCGATCACACTTACTAGATCGTACTGGTAAAACCCTTAAGCATTACGATGGCATACAATAAACAAATAAGCAAATACCAAATAAGCACTTATCTAAAAATTTAACCAAATCAGATTTAAGAAAAAGCTAATAGACCAAAATTTAAAAACTTTTAAAAATACTAAATAATAAAAAATATTTAAAAACAACTTTTTATAAAAATTAACTAAAAAGCACTTAATCAAAAATAAGAAAATTAACACAATAAGCACTAAAACACTTTAAGCTATAAAAATCAAACATTCAAAGATCAATAAGCATAAATTTGAAAACTTTTAAAATACGAAATAAGCAAACTTTAAAAAAACTAAACTTTTTAAGAAAACTAAAAAGTAAATAAGCTAAATACAAAATAAGCCAATAAGATGGTCAAACTTATAGCTTAAATCGTATACAAGCCTAGATGGAAATAGAAAGATGAACTTTTTAATCAAATAAACAATAAGATTAAGCAAAATCAACCCTTAACCCGAACCAAAATCAAATCAAAACAAGAAAAGTAGGATGAGAAAGATAAAGAAAAGCTTGACTAAAGGTAAATAAGGATTCAACAATAAAGTTAACTTACTTGGAATTAAAAGGCAAGAAATTTAAGACATGAAATCAAATGACATGAAAATAGAAATGGTGCAAGTAATTAAAATGGTGGAAAGACTAATTTGTCAAATTAGCTAACAAAATGAAATGAAGTGAAATGGGTTCTATTTATAGGGAGAAGGGAATCATGTGTTGCTCCTTTCTTTCCTTCTTTCTTCTTTCTCGTCTTTTCGTCTTCTTAATTCTTCGACTTTTTTTTCGACTTTGTCTCAGGATTAATTAAACTCGTCTTATAATTTCTTCATTAATTAGACTTGAGTTCTTCGGCTTTATTAAACTTCTGTCTTTGGAATTTTTCTTCGATAAATCTTTAGAATTGGCCTTGGACTTCCATTCTTTTTGCACTCTTGATCTTTTGACTTCGTCTTTTGTCTTTTTCTTCGATAAAAGCCCGTGAAAGCCCATGTTTTCTTCCTTTTTCACATTTTGGTCCTAAAACACAATAAAAACACAAACCACGCATAATTTCGACATTTACGACATAACATACACGTTTTGGCTTGGTTTTTATTATAATCAAGTGGTAAAAGGATGGGTGTTTTCACACCTATCAAATCCCCTACACTTGACCATTGCAATGTCCTCATGCAATGCATTAGTTACAAAGCAAGATTTACATTTTCCATCATAATCAATCCACCTTGGCCTTTATTAAACAGATATAAATATATACAAAACACGTAAAGAAATCAAAGACTTACGTTGGGGTTTTGGCCGTCATGAGTATTCATCATCCTCGAGTTTCACGTTCCCATACCAAGCTTAAAAACGAGATCATTGTTATTATAATTTAGCAAACTAACATGAACTCATGTGGGCCAATTATTTACTTAGACTCCCTTATTCCTAGGTGTATCTCTTATATTTAAATTTTGTCTTGAATGATCACGAGGATGCATTGTTTGACTTATTTCGATAGTTATTTAGGCTGAAAATAAAGTGGGACGATTTAATCAATAGTTAGCTAAAGGACAAAATCTTTTAAAACTGCTTCTCGGGACCTCTTAAAGTTCATATCTTGGCATAACTTGCTTAACGATTTGAGACCTTTCTCGGACCGATATTTGGCAGCGACTTCATACTTCAAATCTTTGAGAGACGTTCTTGAAATTATGGTCTTCTCTTCATAATAGGAATTTCTTCACTTGAAGTTTTGAGAGATTCTTCATCTTTGGACCACGACTTCTTCATTTTTCTCCAATCTTTATTTTGGACTTTGATATACAACGATCCGCCTCCTTTTAGGACTTGGATTTATTTATCCTCATACCTTGTTAGGGCCTTTTTGGATAGACTTCTCCATGATCTTTAGGGGAGTATTTGCTTTTCGTCGTGTGTCTTGATCCTTCATATTGATTCTTGATAAATGACTCTTCACATCACTTGGGATCTTTAGCAACAAAATGTAGCCCTCATGCCTTGTTAGGGCCTTTTCGGACTCGCCAATCTTCGCATCCCGCTTCAATAAGTTATGCCTTGGCTATGAACTCTAATTAATACCGATCAACTTTTAAACGATCTTAGGTAGAAGCTAAGTAACTTTTCAAATCGTACAACCTTACTTATTGCAGATAAATTTATTAACAAACGATGGGAGAAAAAGCTTATAATCAACTCACATAAATTCACGAAAGAATACCAAACTTATACTTAACTCTATCATCTCTCATTCTCCACAATTTAAAATCTCAAGGAATGAGACTCGTGGATGCTTAGCCAATTAAATTAAAGTTTTGGGTTTTCGAGTCATGTATAGGATCTTGTAAATTCTTAGACTTTTTCTAGTTTAGAATTCGCATTTTAAAGTTCCCTTAATAAAAGACTCTCTAGGATCAATTATAGGAACTTGCGAAAAGTTCTTGTTCTTAACCCGTGAGAGTTAAGACTTTCGCGTTTTAAAGCTCCCTATATAAAAGCCTAGCAAAACTTGACTTAAACACGTTAAGGATACTAGCTAGAGTAAACTTAGATAAGTAAACTCGGGTTGAGTCAAAAGATTCACAACGTTGAAAATTAAAACCACTTTATTAAAATATATTCTAGTAAAGAAAGAAAATAACTATACAAAGGTAAAACTACTAGGCCAAAATAGATCAAAAATTTTGAAAAATGTCGAAAAATCAATTTTCCGGTTAAAATGAGGACAAATACAAGGAAAAGGCCACTTAACTTCGATAGAAGTCCCCCTACACTTGATATAAACATTGTCCTCAATGTTTAAGCATGTGGGAGTAAACTCCCCTACACTTAGGACATTGTGCACGTTGATTAAATCTTGCTAAGAAAGAGACAACTAAAGAGATTCCTATTTTAATATTGAGAAATATAAAATAGGGAATCGAAAAGAGTTTAGGATAGAATCGGGAAGACGGGAACACGGAATCACGGGTCGTCAAAAGTCATCAAGAGTGTGTCTTTGAAGCTCTAATCCCTGCACATGATAAGAAAGAAAACAAGAAACACCAACGGGGCTCCCCCTACACTTATGATGAAAACATATAAAGATAGATAATCGGGTTGCCTCCGAAAGAGCGCTTGTTTATGTTAACCGAGTCACGAGCCTGACTCGTCCCCGAATTAAATGATCCATGGGGAAGCCTCGAATGTAATACCGGGATCAAAGACCTTGTCCTCGTTCCCAGAGGACATCAACAAAGGGGAGGAGGGAGGATAAGTCTTAAATGGGAGAAAAGTCCTTTCAACATACGAAAAGTATGTGAAGGCGTGAGCCACGAGAGGTGGGGTGCGTAAAAGAATCAAATTGTCATCCCCCAAAGACAATTGATGCTCAGATAGCGGCAAAGCCGTAAGGTTATCAATCATAAAATAGTCAATGTCACCTCCCGGGTCAAAGCACTCTTCCTCCGAAATGGTCTCTAAAGGAGTGGATGAAAGGTGCTCGGGAGGGGGATTTGGGACAATGTCATCAAGTAGAAAATTATCAAAAATGATATCCCCCTCCATGTCATCATCATCAATACCCGGAGGTATTGAGTGAATGTCGATTTCTTCCAGCAACGGGTCATTATACTCAACGGGTGTAATAGATGGAGGTAAGGACTCGGAAAGAGGAGGAGAAGTCAATGCTTCAATTTGAGCAATAAGAAGATGTACTTTCTGTAATCTGTCGTGAAGAATCACGTCTTCCACCTCATCTACAAGAGCAAGTTCATCGGTGAACTTCTCGTAAGCCGGAGAGAATAAATCGTCATCGACCGCATCTCCCGGTGGAGATTAAGAAATTTCAAAAGTGAAATTCTCATAGCGTGGAGAAAAATCGTTATCAGTAGGATCGACCTTTTCCGTAAGAGCAATTATCGTCCTCAAACTCTATAGCAGTCGGTATGTCACAAACCTCATCATCAAAGAATTTATCGATACCAAAATCACTAATCTCACTCAATGAATCACCATCCTTATATGCATTAGGAATATCGAGAGTAGGAGTGGCAACGTCAGGAGATTGGTTGAGAGCGTAGACATCATCGTCGTCATCATCATCATAATAGACGAGACCATTCCAGTTAGGAGTGATATAGTCGGCTAACTCCTCCTTGATAACCTCCACATCTTTAAGAAGCTCATGAAGCAACTGTTGTTGTTCATCTCCCCGAGTTTGCTCAATTGAACCGATTCTATCCCACGCTGTAATTAAACATTTTGGTGTAGAAAAGAAGGGAAAACGACCAAATTGGCTCAAAAAGGTGTTGGTGGATTTCAAGATTTGTTCAGCATCAAGCAAAGGTTGCCTTTCCTGATGCAAGTCAGCTCGGAGTTGAGCTAAACTTTCTAGAACATCATTCAAAGTAGTGAGTTGTTGGTCAAGACTAATTTGCTGAGAGGATTGATGATTGAGGGTGTGATATGGGGGCTCAAAGTTATACACACTGGGATGATAGCACGGAATTTTCTCAAAGATGTTCATCGGTTGACAAGAAGAAGCATCGTGAGCCCCCCCCCCACAAATATAGCACCACGGGTATGGAGAAAAACCCGGTGCATTTTGAGGATAAGGATTGTCATAGACGGGAGAGGGTGAGAAAGTATTGTAAGAGGCGAAGTACGAATTTGTTGAATTGCAAAATGGACAAAATCAAATTGTGTATTGTCGATATCAGAACCACACCGCTCACAAGTACACCATTGACATGTTTGAAAACCATGCCATGGTCTCTCACACCGTACGCAAGCCGAATCCATGAAGAAAAATAGATAAGCAAGAAGAATATTTTTGGTGCAAAACTTTGAAAAAGAAATGCTTTTTATGATTTTTCAAATGTTTTTGGGATTTTTGAAAATTTTTGACACAAAAAATAACGTTCACGAGTGAACGGATCCCAAAAGCCAACGCGTCTCTCACAAGAAACCGTTAATCTTTACGAAAAGAGCCGGCAGCGGCGCCATTTGAAATTAAGATTTTGCTAGGTTAAAAAAGTTAAAAAGTTCTTTGTCGTATGTCTAATCGAATTGATTTCCGGTTCAAAGTGTGACTCAGTTGTTCTTGGTGGAAAATAAAATGGTTTGGTTATCTATTCTACTTAAAAGGTAAATGCACAAAATAAAAATAATAAACTAAAAGCGATTAATTAATAAAAACAAAATAATATAAATAATAAAACGTGAATTTAAAATGAAACATTTAATAAAAATTAAACTAAAAGACGAAATTAACTATCGACTCGAAAATAAAGTTTACTAAATGAAATAGGAGAGAATAAAACTAAAATGGTACTTTAAAGCTAAACGAGGCAAAACCTAAAGCGGGTACTAAATAAAAGATAAAACTTAAACTTTACGAAAAAATATTAATACTAAAAATCGACGAAAAATTCAACTAAAAATACGTAACTTTCAAAAATTAAATCAGAACAACTTTCGGACAAAACTAAACAATTACGGAACAATACTATTAAATAAACAAGCTAGCAGGCTAGCTGCTGGAAGCTAGCAAGCTAGCTGCTTAATTTGGCGCCAACTGCATGCATGCATGGACAATTCCATCGTACTATTGGATCGTAAAGATTTCATCGTACTATTGTTAACATGGATCGCACCCAAATTCGAAGCCAAGGATCGTACCCACGGATCGTAACGGCCAATCGCACCCTGGATCGCACTCTATGATCGTACCCACGATCACAACAAGTGATCGTGGTGTGGATTATGGAGTGTGATCGTAGTAACGATCGTACTGGGGATCGCAGTAATGGATCGCAAGTAGAAACCCTTGGGGTTTATGCGATCACACTTACTAGATCATACTGGTAAAACCCTTAAGCATTACGATGGCATACAATAAACAAATAAGCAAATACCAAATAAGCACTTATCTAAAAATTTAACCAAATCAGATTTAAGAAAAAGCTAATAGACCAAAATTTAAAAACTTTTAAAAATACTAAATAATAAAAAATATTTAAAAACAACTTTATATAAAAATTAACTAAAAAGCACTTAATCAAAAATAAGAAAATTAACACAATAAGCACTAAAACACTTTAAGCTATAAAAATCAAACATTCAAAGATCAATAAGCATAAATTTGAAAACTTTTAAAATACGAAATAAGCAAACTTAAAAAAAACTAAACTTTTTAAGAAAACTAAAAAGTAAATAAGCTAAATACAAAATAAGCCAATAAGATTGTCAAACTTATAGCTTATATCGTATACAAGCCGAGATGGAAATAGAAAGATGAACTTTTTAATCAAATAAACAATAAGATTAAGCAAAATCAACCCTTAATCCGAACCAAAATCAAATCAAAACAAGAAAAGTAGGATGAGAAAGATAAAGAAAAGCTTGATTAAAGGTAAATAAGGATTCAACAATAAAGTTAACTTACTTGGATTAAAAGGCAAGAAATTTAAGACATGAAATCAAAATGACATGAAAATAGAAATGGTGCAAGTAATTTAAATGGTGGAAAGACTAATTTGTCAAATTAACTAACAAAATGAAATGAAGTGAAATGGGTTCTATTTATAGGGAGAAGGGAAGCATGTGTTGCTCCTTTCTTTCCTTCTTTCTTCTTTCTCGTCTTTTCGTCTTCTTAATTCTTCGACTTTTTTTTCGACTTTGTCTCGGGATTAATTAAACTCGTCTTATAATTTCTTCATTAATTAGACTTGAGTTCTTCGGCTTTATTAAACTTCTGTCTTTGGAATTTTTCTTCGATAAATCTTCAGAACTGGCCTTGAACTTCCATTCTTTTTGCACTCTTGATCTTTTGACTTCGTCTTTTGTCTTTTTCTTCGATAAAAGCCCGTGTTTTCTTCCCTTTTCACATTTTGGTCCTAAAACACAATAAAAACACAAACCACGCATAATTCCGACATTTACGACATAAAATACACGTTTTGGCTTGGTTTTTATTATAATCAAGTGGTAAAAGGATGGGTGTTTTCACACCTATCAATCTACTATAATAATCAGTTATGACTAGACAAAAGGTCTTATGACTAATGCTTCTGATAGAAACTGGACCAAATAAATCCATATGCAAAAGTTGCAAAGGTTTTGTCATAATGTTTACTGTCTTGGTCTTACAAGAGGCTCTATGTTGTTTATCTTTTTGATAAGCAGCACATGTGAAATCATTTTGAAAAGATTTGTTAGGTAGAGCTCTAACCAAATTCCTTTTCACCAATCTATTAAGATTCTTGAAATTCACATGACCTAACCTTCTATGCCATAAATTTGACTCATATAAAGAAGCCTTAGCTAGCAAACATGTAATACCACCTGTTGGAGTAATAGTATGAAGATTATAGGTGTACATATTTTCTTGCCTGGGTACTTTAAGTAGTATTTGAGATTCCTTAGGCATCTCAAAGTCTTTGGGCAACACCAAGCAGTCTTTTTATGTGAATAGCACCTTGTTCTTCTTATCACACATTTGTGATACAGAAAAGAGATTGAACTCATTCAATTCTTTTACAAAGAAAACATCTTCAAATTCCAACTTTCTTGTGTTGATTTTCTCTATGCCAGTGATTCTACCTTTGCTACCCTCAAAGGATACTGGACCTCCTCTGAGTTCTTCAAATTCAGCAAGAAAATCTTTGTTTCCTGTCATGTGTCTTGAGCATCCACTATCTACAATTACTTTATCTTTTAATTTATCAATGAGATGCCCCTGCACACAAATAAAACTCATTAGTTTTTAACAGGGACCCAAGCCACATTTGGCTCGGATCTTGTGGGACCTACACATTTAAGAGTTTGTACTGAAGCATTCCCAGTAATGCTACTTTTACTCTTATACTTCATGGTTTCATTTATGTAGTCAAAGTCATAGGGTGACTCTATGTGCTCTGACTTCTTTGACTTAAGTACTGCTTTAGCGGTACTTGCTTTAACACATGGTTTATCTCTTTTAGGAACCCACATTTGCACTGGTTTGTTCTTGTCCTTAATTCTAGGTGTTTTAACTTTTTCAAAAACTTTCTTAGAAGTCTTGGAGAACATTGGTTTTACAGACTTTAAACCAACAGTACTTGAGTTTGGTCTAGCAGTACTTGTAGGTCTAGACTTGTCGGTACTTGGTTTACCAGACTTTAAAGATACTAGTCCTTGCTTCATTAGTACTGCCCTAGGAACAAAACTTTTGGTAGGATTATTTTTTACATGTTTAACTACCCTTGTGTGATTAAACTTAGGTTTGGCATCTTTAAGTTTCTGTTTCCTATAAACCTGTGCATTTTTCCCATTACTGTTTTTCATGACCCTTTGTGTAGCCTTTTGTTTCATAATTTTATCTTCATGTAATGTACAGTCTTTGATAAAATGATTTAGACTACGACAAACATAACATCCTTTTCTTCTTAAAGAAGACCCAAAAGGTTGTTTTGATTTTACTTTTTCAAAACCTAGCCCACCCCTTTTGACTTTATTATGTTTTATATTGTTTTCCAATATCTTGCTAGGAGTTTTTACCTGCTTGGGAGCAGAACTAGTCTTAGATTCTTCAGAAACAAAGTTGTTCATTAAAGGTGGATAAACATTATTCTTGGTCACAGCAGTCTTTTCATGGGTCATAGTACTAGAGTTTAAGACCTTATTGGTCTTAGGTTCTTCTAACTCTATACTAGTATCATTACAAGGGGGCATAAAAATTCCTGATAATGGTGGAGGAACTGCCTTCATTCCTTCAGCATATCTATCGTTTTTAGGTGTATCATCTACCTTACTAGAACTATCAAAAATCCCGTTTGATAAGTCCTTGTTAGTTAAGGTTATCCCAGGTTGGTCCTCAATATATCCTAGGCCTGTTTTATCATAATACCCCATTTGTGAATTAATCAATTTTCCCAATCCCTTAGAGGATTGTTGCCAATGACTAATCACTTCCCTTTTATTACAAAGACTGGTTTTTAAAGCTTCATTTTCTGAATTTATTTTTAAAAGTTGTCTTTCAAAAGCTTTTATTTCCACATCTTTTTCCCTCATTTGAAGAGTCAAAATCCTTATTTTCTCTTCATAGTTTTGTTGAGCCTTTTTGTACAAAACTATATTTTCTTCTAATTTAACAACACCCTGTTTGAAAGCTTGTTCTTCTACAGTGCATGTGTTAACCTTTTGATATTGTTCCTCTAGTTCTACTTTTAGACTATTAAATTTAAGAATACAATCTTTAGAACAAGGATGTACCTCAGTATCTTCATTTGAGAGAGCCATTAATCCAAGCTATTCTTCTTCTTCTTCTTCTTCTGCCTAATTCACCACTCCATCTACAGTAACCAATGCTTTGGTTCCTTTAGGACTCCTGCTGTTTCCTTTTGGAAAGCTTTTAGTTATTCTTGGACTGGTTCTATAGCTGTTCTTGGACTTCTGATTGCTAGTATCAGCTTTATCTCTACAGCATTCTCTTGAAAAGTGTCCATTCCTTCCATAGTTATAGCATTCAACTTTGGACTTGTCATATCCTAATGGCTCATTAGGATCAACAGTCATTTTTCTTCCAGTCTTATTGAAGAACCTATTAGATCTTACTGACACCATAACAGCTTGCCATTTAAGATCCATCTCGTCAACATCAACATCATCCATTTGGAACAAGTCATTGAGAGTTAATCTTGGCCTGTTGTCTTGTCCAACAAAGAATGAGAAGGCATCATTGTCACTAAACAATGGTGAAGACCTTCCATGTGGATTTTGAGAGACTATTGGACTGCTTTCAATACTTTGTGGGTAAGTACTGCTTGTAAGTCCTCCAATGGTATTTGTGAAGTATGTACTGCTGCTAGATCCACTAGCGGTATTTTGAAAGTAAGTACCGCTGTTCCCATCTGACACAAAAGCCAAGTTAGACTTTGAAGTAGTTGCAGTCTTTACTTCAGTGCCTTTTACATCCATCTCATATGCTCTAAGATTGTTGTAGAGATGATCAAAAGGAATTGTTTCCAAATCATCTCTTGTGATGAAGTGCATAGCCATTGCTTTCCACTCTGGTGGAACACTTCTTAAGAATTTTAGATTGGCTTCTTCATTAGGAATTACTTGTCCATAATCTGCTAACTGAATAAGCAACTTGCTGAACCTTCCATATCCACCATGTATCCCCTCTATACTGGTAATTGAGAAGTTATCAAATTCTTGCTTAAGAACAATCTTCTTAATTTTCTTAGATTTGTCATTGCCTCCAAATCTAAGTTTTATAGCATCCCACATAGCATTGGCATCTTTATAATGATGAAATCTTGGTAGAATGTCTTTAGAAAGAGCTATAGCCAAAGCAGTTCTGGTTTTTCTTTCTCTGATCTCTGCTTGTACCTCCTCAACAGTCACAGCAGGTAGAACATAGCATGTATTGTCTGGTAACCAGTGTAGCTTCTTTGGTGTATTCCCATTCTTGATAACTTGCCACACAGTGTGATCTGTGTGATTCAAGTAATGTTTCATCCGCATAGCCCATGTCTCATAATTGTCACCTTTGAGAACTAGGTGTTTAACAACAGACAGAGTATGAGAAGGTGTTGGTGTAGAGGTAGCTACAACATTCACGGCTTGAGCACCTTGTGCTGGTGCAGGATGCACAACTTGTGGTTGTCCCTGTGGTAGAACAGGATCAGGGTTCTGAACATCATCCAAGTAAGCATTATCACCATCTGGTTGAGACATTGAGATTTGGTATGTGTGGAGTGTTTGCGGTCGTGTTCTTCTTTTTAAGAGTTTCTCAACAAGCTCTGATACCACTTGTTGATCCCTTTGGTTGGATCTATATTCTGTTAAGAATTAGTATAGTAGTTTGTAATCAAACTAAAACACTTTGAGCATTCCTACTAATACTAAATAAGTTAGGCGAAATCTAACTTATAAAGCACAGAAGAACATATTTACTTTTAACTATTCAATTCTCTTATTAATCGACTTGAATGAGGTACATGAAAGACATTGTACCTATGTTCCTTTTATAGAGTAAGGAACCCTAAAAACCTTAGAATATTCTATAAAGATAACTATATCACAGACGATATATTATCAATATTCTAACTATTTGGGTATATCACATAAGATATACTCTAACTATAACTATGACATATCTTATACAAAGATATAATCATCCTAATCATCATAGCAGTACTTACTTTATAAGTAGCAGTACTTACTATGTACCGCATTAACACTAACGGTACTTACATAACACTAACAATACTTGGAATATACTAACGGTACTTGACACTTAACAAATAATTCCCAACAAAAGTGGTGATGATATCAACATCATCATGCACTGATCCCATAAAGGACAACTTGCTTGTAATGTCAAGAAGTCTGCTTCTCACTCCACTTAGCTTTTCATTGGGAAGAGCTTTAAATAGTGCATACTCATGCAAGAGTTGCTTCTTTTTCTCTTGTACAGTATCAGCAATACGACCATAAGCAACTTCAAGGGCTGCCCAAAGATCTTTTGCAGAATCATAGCCTCTATACTTGTGCTGATTGGCTTGTCCCAAAGAGAGTTTGAGGATGCTTAGGGTTTTCATGTCATTCCTTCTCTTTGCTATGTCCTCAGCTGAGACAGCTCTTCCATCTTCAGGTTTTTCTTTTCGATCTTCTTTAGTAGAGCCTATAGTTGATCTTGCAGCAATAGCAGCTGCAATCTTGGCAGCCTTATTGAATGTGTTTCCATATTCAATAATTTCCTAAAGGGTGTGGTCATGAATTTGATAATACTTCTCAAAGTTAAACTTCCACAGTTCAAAGTTGTCTAGGTCTAGCATGGGAATCTTGATGTTAGGGCTTGAGGAGGAGGAGGTTAACTCAGGAGTAGACATGTTTGTTTGAATTTTAGGGTTTCTTGAAAATTAGGGTTTTTGGCGATTTAGGGTTTTTGTGTTCTTTAGCTCAAAGTTTCTCAACAAGCTCTGATTCCACTTGTTGATCCCAAACTTAGATCGATTTAGCTTGTGTAAACGAGATTAAATCAAGTTAAACACGTAGAGAAACTTCGTTGTATATGAAACAATTCAAGTATTATGCGAAATTAATACTCAAACAAGAACACACAAACAAGATAAACCAAACTTTCACTTTGATTGATAAATCAAACTTACGTACAATGAAAGTCTAAAACGTATATCAAACTAAAACCTAAAGACCTCCTTTTATAGATTAAGGAACCTTGTACAAGAGTCTACGTATCAGCTATTCATGGTAAAGATAAACATAGAAAATACATTGTCGAACATATATTTACTAGAAACATAAAACGTGTAGACTAAGTCTTCTATCAGTGCTTGACTTCTTCTTATCAACGCTTGACTTCTTCCTGTCAACGCTTGTCCTGTCAACGCTTAATTCCTTCTTATCAACGTCTAAATTGCTCTCGTCAGCGTCCAAGTGTCTTGACTACATTTTATTCCCAACAAATATATATAATTAGTTTAATTTTGTCATTTTGCATTTTAATTAGCATTTTAATTTTGTGCTTTGTTTAATTGTACCTCTTGCTTTATTTGTTTGTACGTGCACTTTGTTATAGTTTAGTAAGTATTTACGTATTCATTGTATTATTTTTATCTTTCCCGTGCATTTAAATAAAATAAACTCCAAAAATATTATAACCAAAAACGATTAATCTTGTGATAATTTTGTTGATCAATTCGAGTCGAGTCGAGGAAACGAACTTTAAATATATACATCATAAATTTCCTATATTAGTAGCTAAACCCTCTGTCTTGGAAAACCCTATGCTTTCTTAAATTCTTAATTTTTAAAATCTGGTCCTGCCCCCAAGATGGATGGGAAAAATAGGTGTAGCAATTCGTAGTTATCGGATCATTATTTATAACCCGACTCATATTTATCATGTTTGTTTTATAAAAAATATTGAATTTTCGGCTAACCGGAAAGGTTATGGCTTAACGTATCAAATACTGTCATTTATTATTTATCGGTAGAGTATATGTCCGTCATCGATCGTAAATATCCTCGTTATGACATAGAAATATTTTCTATTGTCGTCGTTTTAATTTCTCATTTTACGGACATTCTTCGTAAATTTATGATAAACCTTTAGGTGTCATTCGTTTATATGACGCATTAACGTTTATTAACTACTAAGCTGTCATTTATTCATAGAAATATAAAAGTTGTCCGAATGTCATTGTTTTTATTTCACATTGAGCGTTTATTTTTCGTGTTTTACATGTATTCTTCTAATCGCGTAACTTTTAAAATATCGAGTTTTGATAATACCCGCTTTGTAGAACTTATATCCGTTGTTTTTATAAACAAAAATAACCACTTTAATTGTAGATTTTGCACAAGAATTTGGAAACGTGTCATGTACTATATCTATATTATGGCTAAACAAATTTGTCAAGTATCATAAAAGAAAAACAATAAAAAGGCTAATGATGGATACGTGTTTACATAAGATCGATTTCTTTGGCACCAAGATAGTAAAAATAACTAGTCTAACTATTTTATGACATTTTTTTTGTTAACTTACACGTATGAGATAAAAAGACGGTGGCAAGTCTCATGATCTAAGTAGTGTATTCACTAAGCTAAAAAATATAAGACGACAACATATACTTAAACTTGTCATATAGATTTTCCCAAATAGACATGAATACACATACAGTTTTTCTATTCGTTTTTATGCGTGATGATATTGTAAAGATGCATCAAATGGAAGGTTATTTGAGAGGGTTTCAAGATAAGAAGGGTTTTCAAAGCACGCAGTTTAGATATAAATAAGTATTGGTATTAGTTCGGGTACAATGAAGTCTACTTCCAAGGATTGATTGCTTTTAGCACTATTTGTTATGCCCGCTTCTCGTATTCATTTCTTACTTTTAAGGTGAGTTCATAGCCTCGCTTTTACTTATTTAATTGTTTTATTAAATCCGCGAGGGGGATACATGCTACTTTTTACGAATGGACGTAAGTGCTTAAACTATTTGAACTGTATGCTAATTTTATCCCTTTTAGTCATGAACCATTAATTACTTGGACCAACTGTACTGGTCGAGTAAACGCGAATGTTGTGAATATATCTATTGGGATTGACCTCTCCGTCCGGGTTTAACGGAAAACCGACTGGACGCATTGTATTTGAAACTTGAACGGAATAACGGATGTTAATGTTCGGTTTCATGAGCTAAATGCGATAACTGATGCTATCTCACTTTTGTGAATTGAATACTTGAAATCTTGTGGTCCACTACTTTTACTTGAAAACGTATGAATTCACTCAACCGTTGTGTTGACGTTTTTAGCATGTATTTCTCAGGTACTCAGGTTTAACAGCAGATGGAGCATGCAGTCGCACAGGATATTTTAAAGGCAATAAGATACTGATTACCATTCGATAAACATTTTGAAACTGTTTATATTTACATTATTGTTGGGACCTCTTTGTAAACTATGATGTTTTAATAATCGAATGGATTAAACTTTTCAAACGCCTCTTTTTGAGCCGTTTTCTATAACGTGTGTGTTGTGCTATGAAGTAATACTCCCAAAGACCCTTTCGCTTGTATCCAAAATTGGGAGTGTTAAAAATTGGTATCAGAGCACTTGTTATAGAGAACTAGGTCCTTTTCATGAAACCTAGACTATAACAGCTTTTTTTGATAAAATGATTTTATTGCCTTGAAGATCATTTGTGCGCTCGTGCTGCCTGAAAGCTTGTGAAATATGTATATTGATATATATATATTCTTTCATTAGTATGTTTATATGAAAGGATTATTTATATAAACATTGAGCTCTATTAAGACATTGTGGTGAAACAATGGTCTTGGATAAGTTTTTCGTAAATTTTATGACAACTATTTTATATAAGCGTGAACTCACCGTCATGTGCCAATTTCATTAGTTATTCTTCATCTGATTCCGAGTTTGAATACTCGCCTTGTGATTTGGAAACGTATACGTTGTTTTATAGACCACCATTGTAAAGTCTTCCAGCTGTTTGGATTACGACTTTGTCTTGTCACCTCGTGATGTGCCAATTTGGGGCACCTATTTCTTTTGAAACACTTTTATTGTGTTCCTTGATTTTCTTATCACTTTGGATGATTTTGAAGAATAATTCCACAAAGGAGATTAAATTTATAGAATCATGCTTAGGTAAGCTAATTTATAATTATCTCGTTGAAACGAATTCGTCACTCGTTTGAACAAGAAACATTATAAATTACCGACCATTAGTTTCTAAATCTTAATTAGATGGACTTGACGAACCCATGTAATTAGTGATTTGTAAATTAGTGAGCTTAAGCATGTGGCATTCACACAAACTTCTTCCTTCCGACTCGTAGTTCGATTGTACGATTCATCCATTGACTTTCTCTATTCCAATCAGTATCGTTATTTCTTGTAAGAATGACTATTTGAACTTCTTTTGAGTTATGATTTACCTTCACGACTCTATCTAAACGTGGCATCCACCGTGAACTTAATAAAACAATATTCTCGCCTTTTTGCTATCATTCCATCGACGAGTAACGCGAACTAAAATCCGGGACGGATTTTCCTAAAGGGTTGGCGAATGTAGCAATTCGTAACTATCGGATCATTATTTATAACCCGACTCATATTTATCATGTTTGTTTTATAAAAATATATTGAATTCTCGGCTAACCGGAAAGGTTATGGCTTAACGTATCAAATACTGTCATTTATTATTTATCGGTAGAGTATATGTCCGTCATAGACCGTAAATATCCTCATTATGACATAGAAATATTTTCTATTGTCGTCGTTTTAATTTCTCATTTTACGGACATTCTTCGTAAATTTATGATAAACCTCTAGGTGTCATTCATTTATATGACGCATTAACGTTTATTAAATACTAAGCTGTCATTTATTCATAGAAATATAAAAGTTTTCCGAATGTCAATGTTTTTATTTCATATTGAGCGTTTATTTTTCGTGTTTTACATGTATTTTTTTAATCGCGTAACTTTTAAAATATCGAGTTTTGATAATACCCGCTTTGTAAAACTTATATCCGTTGTTTTTATAAACAAAAATAACCACTTTAATTGTAGATTTTGCACTAGAATTTGGAAACATGTCATGTTATATCTATATTATGACTAAACAACAAGTTGTCAAGTATCATAAAAGAAAAACAATAAAAAGGCTAATGATGGATATGTGTTTACATACGATCGATTTCTTTGGCACCAAGATAGTAAAAATGACTAGTCTAACTATTTTATGACTTTTTTGTTAACTTACACGTATGAGATAAAAAGACGGTGGCAATTCTCATGATCTAAGTAGTGTATTCACTAAGCTATTTATAAAAATATAAGACGACAACATATATTTAAACTTGTCATATAGATTTTCCCAAATAGACATGAATACACGTGTAGTTTTTCTGTTCGTTTTTATGCGTGATGATATTGTAAAGATGCATCAAATGGAAGGTTATTTGAGAGGGTTTCGAGATTAGAAGGGTTTTCAAAGCATGCAGATTAGATATAAATAAGTATTGGTATTAATTCGGGTATAATGAAGTCTACGCCCAAGGATTGATTGCTTTTAGCACTATTTGTTATGCCCGCTTCTCGTATTCATTTCTTACTTTTAAGATGAGTTTATAGTCTCGCTTTTACTTATTTAATTGTTTTATTAAATCCGCTAGGGGGATACATGCTACTTTTTACGAATGGACACAAGTGCTTGAACTGTTTGAATTGTATGCTAATTTTATCCCTTTTAGTCATGAACCGTTAATTACTTGGACCAACTGTACTGGTCGAGTAAACGCGAATGCTGTGAATAGATCTATTGGGATTGACCTCTCCGTCCGGGTTTAACGAAAAACCGATTGGACGCATTGTATTTGAAACTTGAACGGAATAACGGATGTTAATGTTCGGTTTCATGAGCTAAATGTAACTGATGCTATCTGACTTTTGTGAATTGAATACTTGAAATCTTGTGGTCCACTGCTTTTGCTTGCAAACCTATGAATTCACTGAACCGTTGTGTTGACGTTTATAGCATGTATTTCTCAAGTACTCGGGTTTAACAGCAGCTGGAGCATGGAGTCGCATAGGATATTTTAAAGGCAATAAGATACTGATTACCATTCGATAAACATTTTGAAACTCTTTATATTTACATCATTGTTGGTACCTCTTTGTAAACTCTGATGTTTTATTAATCAAATGGATTAAACTTTTCAAACGCCTCTTTTTGAGCCGTTTTCTATAACGTGTGTGTTGTGCTATGAAGTAATACTTCCAAAGACCCTTCCGCTTGTATCCAAAATTGGGAGTGTTACAATAGGTTACCACAGATTAGTCCCAAAACGGATATTCAAGCACAAAGCACAAATGTGATCAAACCAGGGATGTATATATTGACCACTAAACCCACACACAACAAAGAAAGTGAATTGCCTCATACTTCTAGAAACACTAATAGACGTGTTTCTTTTACTATAGGAGTAGTCCCCACTGCTAGTGTTAGCCGGTCTCAGCTTAAGAGCACTCAACTAAATGATAAGGTTTGGCAAAACAAGAGTCAAGGGAAGATTAAGAAAGTAGAAGACCATCCTAGGAATTTGAATGTTTCAGTTCTTTTATCAAGATTGTGAATTGGGGTTAATTCTTTATTGCGAGTTGATGCTTCGTTTTCATATTGCGAGTTGAGGTCTTTGTAATATTGTGAGTTGAGGTCTTTGTAATATTGTGAGTTGAGGACTTAGACATATTTCGACTTGAGAAACACTATTCCGAAATCAACAATCCGAAATCATAATTTTCAATATTCAAAAATTGTAAAAAAACATGAATTAGAAAATTTTCGTGAGTTATTTGGTCTAGGCGATTTTGATTTTCAAGAAGACATAATTAGGGGATTTAATCACAACACATCTACTTAAGATCTGAATTCATTTCATCATTTCAGAGATCATTGAGATGGATTCTACTATAGAGTATCGTGTCACAAATAACAACATCATGGTGGCGGGTAACAAAGAAAGACCACCAATGCTTGTGTCCGATCGATATGCACAATGGCAATCACGTTTTATTCGATATCTTGATACAAGACCAAATGGCGATGTTCTACGACTTTGCATCAAAGAAGGGCCTTATACTCTCACCTCAATTACCATTCCTGCAACCCCAGCAACCGACACTACGCCACGTGTTGAAGAGCAGACTCTTAAAGAAACATATGAGAATACTATGAAAGAGAATCGTGCTTGGATTGATGCAGAGAAAGAAGCAATCTATATGATTCTAAGTGGGATTGGGGATGATATTTACTCAAAGTTTGATGCATGTTCTACTGCAAAAGAAATGTGGACGACCATTGAACACTTGCAACAAAGAGAATCACTCAATAAGAAAGATGCCAAAACAAACTTGTTCTGGAACTTTGGCAAGTTTACTTCATTAGATGGGGAATCAGTAAATTCATATTACTCCAGATTCTACAAAATGATGAATGACATGACACGTAACAACTTGACATGACATGTAACAACTCAATCATCATCACCAAGATACTCCAATGTGACCAAGACATCTACTCCCACAAGATCAAGAGGTAAATAGCCTAGAGCACCATCTCGACCATCTGAGCACTCATCCAAAGAAGCTAGTGACGAAGAACAAGCTCAGAAGGATAGGGAAATGAAGCAACAAATTGCTTTCATCATGAAGTCTTACAAGAAGATTTACAAACCCACCACCAACAACCTACGAACTTCATCTAACACACAGAACAGATATGTTAAGAGCCCTCCAAGGTATGATACACGTGAAATTTTATGGACTTATATTTAATAGTCGTGTGATAGGATCGAACTCGAGATTACGGGATTGCACTCAATACGTATAGAGTTAATTTATCTAATAAATATATTTATTGTATTTATTAAATATATATTTATGCATTTATTAAATTAAACTAAGCTTTAACTTTAACGAACGTTAAATATTAAGAGTTAAGTACAAACAATCGTTGTGGAATAAATAAGAAGAAAAGAAGGTTTCGGAAACACCCTTGTGGGTGTAACCGATCGTCGGCCTAAGAGGGGAAGAAGGGAAAGTTTTTCTTTCCTAATTGGTTTATTAATTGGACTTCAAGATAGTTTAAGGCCTATATAAACACTCCTTGCCCCTCATATTTTTTCACTCCTTCTCTTTCTTTTCTTTGTGCAGATCGCAAGACCAAAACCACAAAGGGTTTCAGTTGGTTTTTTCTAGGTATTCGGTTTAGCATAAGATCTAGTCCTAGCCCCTCTCTAGGGTTGTTGGGTAGATTTTCCACAAGCGTTGAAGCTCGGTTTACACGTGCTAGAATCACGGTTAGCTCATTGTATTACGTATGTACAAGATCTAATATAGTCTTACTTTAGACTATATCTTGATGGTGTTCGTTATAAACCCTAATTGGTGATTCGTTCTTTATCTTGTAGATTTACTTTAGCGTAAAGGTATGTAAGCCTAATTCGATTAATTATATTGTGTTAATTATGATCTTGTTAAATCGCTTCCGCTATATGTGTGCTTTGATCTTGTTTAGGGTTTTATATAATTGTTATGATGTTAATAAACATTCAATGGCATCGAGAGCCGTTTTAACATGTTATAATTATCGAAAATCTAAAGTTTTTTAACTAATAATTATTTTGAGTTAAAACTACATGTTTTTTTAGGTTTTTTTAAAAATTAGGGTTTCGTTTTTTAAAAATTAGGGTTTTTTGGCCGATTTTTATAAAAAAAAAGTGAATTTTTTGGAAACCCTAAATTACATGTGGGATAATTTTAGATTAAATTGCATGATTAATTGTTATGTCATGTATGATTACGATCCATAGAGATTTAATTGTTAAGATTTGTGGGAGGATCCATGATAACATGCATGTTTTCATGGATTGTAAAATTATATGTTTATATGATTTTATGTGCTACGTGATTATTTGATTCAATAAATCTTGAATTAGAGAAGACTTTTATATGAATATAAAAACCTAGATTTGATGATTATTGAATAAATCGTATGCATGTGGCTATTTGATTTATTTATTTCACATATAAATTGTTATTATGTGTTTATGATTTAGATTTTACTTGTTTATATTAAAATTGTTGCATTGTTGTAAACAAGAGTTTTTTTAGAAAAGAGATAATATGGACTAAATCATATTAAAATAAAGATTTGTTAGAGATCTAAATTATATAAGATTACGTTGATTGGTGAATTGAAATAATAACCTAACGACCTACTCCTTTTGACAAACTATAAAGTGGGTATAACGCACCGCTGGTCATGTACCCGGTTAAGGAATGAGGTATTATGCCATTAGTCGCTGACCAAGTTCCCGCCTCGCCTGTGTGTCAAATTGAAATTACCTATGATTATTATTTGCATTATACCTTAAGGTTGATTTACCACAAATTCACATCCGAAACACAATGAATAAGGGTATTGCTTTGTGCTTTAGCCGAGTTCTAGAAAAAGTACGTTGTGAATAAATTTTTTTATCAGTTTAACAATACCTCAACATAATTTATGTATAAATTTAGTCTTGTGAAGAAGTTTACTAAAGGTTTTATTAAACTTATGCTATGGAGTTGTATGCATGCTTCTCCATACATTGATTTTGACATCAAATTTATACCCTTAAAACTTAAGTCGAATGCTATCTAATTGACGAACACTTGAAATTACTACGTCATCAAATGAGATTTTTGGAGGATGTTGTAATGGAGAGAAAACTTTCATAGAATGAGAATTCGTATGATGGTTTTATGTTATTCAGATTAGACGACTTGATTAAGTTACTCAGTGAGATCTGGAAACTTAAGGCATTCAGAAGGGATGAAACATGTTTACAATGCAAAACGTTCTTTTGGCAGTGTAAATCCCTTAAAAATCTAGAAATTGAAAATTGTTTGTCAATTGAAGTGTTCGACAAGTCGCTACATTGAGTACATTCATTACTAGCAGATCAACTAATGTAATGGATCTATGTCAATATAGTTCTAAGATTCAAGGAAAATACTATGGTTTATATACCGGGGTAATTCTATTTTCTTGAAAGTATTTTGTTATGGAAAATACTAATATTTGAACTTATTTTTGTAGAAATGGCTCAACCCAACAATAACACTATAAGTTCTGCGTTCAAAGCGTTTTTTGATCGTCCTGAACTTACTGGCCCAAACATCAATGATTGGTACCGCTCACTAAGAATTGTCTTGAGAGTAGCGGGTACAATTGATATCTTGACCACTCATTATCCAGAGGATCTTGCTGAAGGAGCTTCTGAAGCGCAAAGGCTTAAACACGCTGCTAATGTTAAGAAGAACTCAGAGGTGGCTTGCTTAATGCTAGGAAAAATGGCTCCTCCACTTCAACAAAAGTATGAGCTATTTTCACCTAAGCGAATGCTTGATGAGCTCAAGGCTATGTTCGAGAATCCGCAAGCTGTGGAGATCTATGACTTAGTAGATGCTTTGCATAGCTGCAAGCAAACTCCTGGAAAGTCTGTTAGTGCCCATTACTTGGAGATGAGGGGTTATATGGAACAGCTCATTGCACAAGGACACCTTGATGATCATAATATGGTTATCAACTTGATCAATAGGTCCCTTAACAAGGACGTCAATGATTTTGTTTGAAACTATAATATGCATTGCACGGGGAAGACAGTTAATGATTTGCATGCAATGCTTATTAACTACGAAAAGGGGTTAAAGGATAAGGCATCTACT